>JARHVA010000183.1:1374166-1982500 GCA_037957365.1 Torreya grandis
ACACGTAGACACATCAAAGTAGGGGAACTACGTAGACACCTAATTTTGAAAGACCTTTTCCATAGTGTTTTCTACCTAATTTGTCATACTTACCAAATTTATGTATAATTACTTGTCTGTAGGACTTCTCATACACCACACTACTCTTCATTTGGTCTTGAGCCTAATTTCACACTTCTCTAAATTTATTCATTCTCAAACTTAAGCCTAATTTCACACATTTCTATCTTACTACTTGAATGTCGCACCTATTATTTTACACTGGATGGGAATGATGGTCCCACCAATCTACCTTGGGAAAAATAAAGGGTCTACAATTTATGTCCATCATTTTGTGGGTCCCTTTTATCTTTTTCCACACTCCACATGCCTTGATTATCACTTGTTACTATTTATAGAATTGATCTACATGCAAATTGTGTCCTAGAGCATTCTATTTATACTAGGTCATCCCAAGCCATTTTGCAGAGAGAGAGAGAGAGAGAGAGAGAGAGAGAGAGAGAGAGAGAGAGAGAGAGAGAGAGAGAGAGAGAGAGAGAGAGAGAGAGAGAGAGAGAGAGAGAGAGAGAGAGAGAGAGAGAGAAAATCAAGTATCAATCATTCACTCCATAATTCAAGTTTGAGAAAATCCTTGTCGTATCTATTGTTACACTTGTGATGGAGTCATACATTCATAATTCAAACTTTTTACATCACCCTCTTGTACCAAAATAAAATCTGAGGTGAATTGTGTGTAGTTGCATCTTCAAATCTATAGAAGATGAGGTACAAGGACTTGCTCGATATTTCCATTCATATTTTGTAAAATTACGTGAGGTTTAATTCTAGCTTACAGGATACATAGTGTAACTCCCATAGTAGTTCCTTGGCCCATAAATTTGATTTGTCATGAGTTTCTGGTAAGTTAAGTCAATAAGAATGAAGAATAAATTATATCTACATTTTTTTCATCAAATTAGACAAACACAAGTACAAATAGGTACAACATCTAGTTGCAAAGTGACATTGGAAAAATTAAATTTTTAAAGTGAGAAGAGGACATAATTAATGTATGAGGACATGAACGATAATCAAATTTAATTAGCAACAATATTTCCCTAGACACGATGAGTGTAGGCATCATTTCTTTTTTCTACAGAGTCAAAGCTTCAAATTTGGCACACAATCAACTATAAGCTTGCATGACTCAGATATACAATCAACATTCCAAAATTCATCAATATGTTATTATTCCATCATCTTTTGTCTCTTTTCAAGTTTAATTTTCAATTCAACATTTTATTTTTTAATGTTTACTATTTTTGTCATTGGGACAAATATAAAATTAATATTTTATATTTATAAAAGGTAGATCTTTCTTATGTAATCATTTTTTATTATTTTCATTATTAAATTACTAAAAAAATACCATGAAACAAAGACACGCCTAAATACAAATCACTCAAAAAAAGAAAGGAAAAAACAAACAAACTCCTCACCACTTAGAGATGAAACAAACTCAAATTACTAATAAAAAATCAAAACTACAACGCTTATAGAGTAAAAGATTCAAATCTCACTCGTAAAGCAAAGAATTTCAAATAAATTATTTATATCGTATCACTCGTGAATAAAGCAAACAACTTTAAAAACATAACACAAACGTTTTTGAGAAATGAACTCAAATCACTTGTTTAAAAATTCATCGCTCAACAAGTAAGCAGAGTTAAAAAAAGTTTAAATCTTATTAATAGAGAAAACATATTTATATGATCAATTATGGATGAAAAATTGCTTATGGAGAAGATAATCATCTCTAATAGGAGGGAGATGGCTTCACTTGCTTGTAACACTTCTTCCTTATGCACTTGCATTGTGTCATCTACTCTTCCCATATCTTATCCAACTTTGTTATTTGACTTTGCTTGATCTTTATCTGATCTTGACATCTCCCAAAAGGGTAGCCTTGGATGTAGGCCCTTTCATAGGTTTTTCCCCAAATGTTACATAATGTTTTTATGTGATACCATAAAACCCTTCCACCGATTCCATTCCATATCATGTGTTTTTTTTTTTTTTTTTAATTATCCACAAGGTTGTCCATGGATCTACTTTAGTGCAAGCTTCTATTGCTTTATACACTATTCCCATATTTGATTTTATTCATTCAAAACATGTGCTTAATGACACAGTTGATTCTTTGTTTCTTTTTTATTTGGCCTTGGATGTGCCTTCTCAATTAAGCATCTATATTAATAGAGGCTCTTGCATTGCAATCCACAAAAATTTATGGAATTAGATAGGAAAGAACAAACACTCATCATAGATATTCTATTTTCATCATTTTCATGTTAAAATTGTAATTTAAAATGACTTCTTATAATAATGTACAAATCAAACTAAATATCATTGAAATGTTCAAATTAGTTCATATATTTGACACATAGATTTCGAAATACATTAATGTAATCCTAATTGAGGAAACACACTACACATAATTATTAGCATCGTCTAACTCACTTTGAGTCAGATTGTTGTTGTGCAAGTGACGTTTTGGGGGAATTAGGTGAAACAAAAATTTGATTTTCAATATCGTAGAAATCACACAAAATTAGTCTAGAATTGATAAGCTATTAAATCAAATCAAATGGCTAATCCATCCCTAAGTAGAAAATCCACAGCTTCTGGAATATCCACATTTAAATAAATAAATAAAATTAATTACGACATCATTTGGCAAGTGGTTTTTTAATTTTAATCAAAATTACCCCAAATGTCAAACTTTGCAAATATCTGCATTAATGCAAGCAAATATCAACATAAATGCAAAAATGCAAACCAAACTTAATAAATGTAAACTCAAATGCCAAATAATATTGATATTTATTACTCAAATTGGATTCATTCTAGCCACACATCTTGATATTGATTCAATGGTATAAATAAATATGAAGAATACATAAATAGAAAGCTCACCTTATGCCTTCAACAAGATTTTTTGTGCAAAGAAACTCTGTAGAAATCTATTAAAAAGATTCACTTATTCCCTCTCATTGCTTAATAATCACTCAATAATGCTTGGGAAGATGTCATATGAAGCATTGTGAAATTAACAAAGATCTTGAGCTCTATATCTAGGCAAAAATATGTATGTATGCCATCTTAGAAGGTGATATCCACACGAAAGGTAAATTTATCTTTGGTTTGCTTTCTATCTGATAGTTTGTTGCTTCTAGTCTTACCTAATTTGAGGGATCATGTTGGATATGTTATGTTTGTCACTTTGTTTTATATTTTGATTCGACATATTAACATGAACTAAACACTCTTGTAATCTTAATCTACATTTGGCATGTCTGGTGGGATGATTCGCACCCCACAAACCCCTTTTAGACCTCATGTATTCTTTTAATTACCAAATCAAATCAAGTTTTGGTCTAGAATCCCCTTGTTTTCTTTCAAATTTGACATTTTTCATCCCCTACATATCGACATGATCGCACTAAAAACAATAGTTTCATATTTACAATGGATGTTTGTATCAATTGCTCATCGACTGACTAATGTGAGACTATCGACTAGTCAAAAAATGAATCAATTGCTCAGCTAAACTTTCTCATTATCCGAGGTAATACAAAGATGGTTGCCCCTGCAAAATAAATTAACATTCCCTCTTAAAGATCAAACATGCTCTAATACCAATGTTAGGAACTAGGAGAGCTTATTAGAGATTAACCTATTTCAAAACTAGTAATCAATAATAATCACACAGTATATTATATTCTTCTCATCATAATTCATTTGAACAATTAAAAATATATAGGAAGAATATTTCCTATTATCAAGGAAACAGCTTCAACAACTCAACTATATTCGTGAGTTGGTTGAATAACCCCACTCACATAAATCAAACTCTTTATATATCATTGTTATACAACAATAATATATTACTAACTAATAAGTTTACATAAGTAAATATTATTTACCCAATGTAAATACTAATCCCAACAGATAGCCCACACCCTGAGCTTCATTGATACACTTTTATTTTACTATAACCTTATGTACATTCTTGAAGTACATAGCTTTTTTATTCTATATGTTTGCATTTCATGTGCTTTCCTCCCTAGCGTTTGATTTCATTTTTCTATCTTCTAGATTTGACACTTGCGTGCTTGTCGTCTCTTATGTTGACACTCTTTTATCCCTTTGGTTTTTATTGCTTGCTCTGTTTCATTCATTTTTCCTTCTTTGATTATTTATCCCATTATGAGCACTTGCATTGGCATCTCAATGATGACAACATATATATTGAGACCTTATGTCTTGGGATACATTAATTTTTTAGAGAAGTTGTAGGTTTCTTGGAATCCTCCTTGTATTCTTCCTCTTGTTTGTGCCCTTTGGCTTCTATTTTCATTATTTGAGCCTTGCTCGCCTCTTCTAAGTGTGTGCCCTTGTGCCTTCTTCATCATCTATCATCTTCTATAAAATAGCAAAAAGTTAAAAAAATTATAAAATACAAAAGTCAAAAATACCTTTTTATCATTAGTTACATATTTACCTATGCCATATAATTTCATATCTATGCTTTACACGAGTGCTTCTCATGGTATTTCTTTGAGTGGATACTATGAAAATATATATTTTATATGATACTGGACTTCCAGATGTTATGTGGTTACTCTTATGTGATCACTTTGGGGACATTATACATTGGCGGTATGCCTACCTTAGAGGCATATCTATACACTAAGTTTGCATGGTGATATTTTCATTTGTTGTCTATTTATCATATTGAATTACTTTACATAGATTACACATATCTTGTTGGTACCTAAATTTGTGTGATATATTGATATCTACATTGATTGGTTAAATGCTATTGTTACATTATTGATTGTGTGCAAGTACTTGCACATGCATTTGTATGATTATGCATGTTTGTGCATATTGTTATATCCTTATTCATAGAGGATCCTCTTATTATGTTTTCAAGTCTTGTGAGTCTCATCTTTGCATGTTAGATTAATAACATATGTGGAATGAATATGGGTGCATTTAATTATAATATATTATATTTTTTGCCATGATCTATATCATGCACATATATTATGGTATACTTACCTGGTGCCTATGTTTCCATGTTACTTAACATGCATATATGTGGACACGTTACTTGTGTGTGTTTTTCATTGATATATCTAAGCCTACTAGGGGTATATTTTCTACATCATGTCATGTTGGTTGTCCCCATCTTACTTTTTTGTAAGGAACATGGTACCATTTTTGCATTAAGATTTGCATGATAGTATCTAACCTATGCGACATAATACTTATGGCATACTATTTTGATACACACACACACACACATGCCCTACTAAGGATCTTTTCAAGTGTATTTTATGACAATTATATATGTTTTATGTAATTTTACAATGGTATCAGTGTTGTACAATCTTATAACATATGCTACTTGTAACTATATTTTTTTGAGATGAGTGATTGCATGCACTAGTTATTCAATCCCTCACCTCAAAATGGGGGCATATATATAAAAAATTAGATGTAATTGAGTGAATGTTATTAATGAGAAATTTAGACAAGTGTAATTAGATCATAATTTATCTACTTCCTTGATCAAGAAATAGGTTGGGTTCACAAAACTCCCAAAGCACTAGTGGTTATGTCTAAAACTTATTAGAATTTTTTTTAAGTAGAGTAATCAAGATGGTGGGCATTGTTTTAAAGTTACGACACCATTTGGTTTAATATAGAATAGGTGTGTTCATTCCTATTTCCTTATCAATTTCAAATTTCAAGTTTTTCATTATTACAAAGTTGACTATTTATAGAAATTGGAATTGTTTTCAGGTATGTCAATAAATTAGTGGGGATATAACTATCTCAAGCATAATTCGGTCGCTCCACCATTCCTTATATAAATTAAGATATGTGATTCAATTATTTTATATTTATAGTATGATGTACACATACACACATCAAAGTAAGGGCACTACATAGGCATCTAATTTTTAAAGACCCTTTTCCATAGTGGTTTCTCCCTAATTTATCATGCTTATCATATTCATGTATAATTAATTGTCTCTAGGACTTATCGTACACCACTCTACTTTTAACTTGGTCCTTGAGCCTTATAAATGCATCTAACACTTCTCTAAATTTATCTATTCTCAGACCTAAGCCTAATTGTACACATTTTTATGTACTACTCAAATTTCACACCTATTATTTTCCCTTGGATGGGAATGATGGTCCCGCCGATTCTACATTGTATGTAAATGGAGGGCCTACAATTTTTGTACTTCAACATGTTTTGGGTCTCTTTTATCTTTTTCCACACTCTACCTTCCTTGATTGTCACTTGTTATTATTTATATAGTTGACCTATATGTAAATTACATCTTAGAGCATTTTATTTATACCGAGTCATCCCAAGCCATTTCACATAGAGGGATCATATATGAGAAGAGAGAATAAGAGTATGTGTGTGTGTGAGAAAATCAAGTATCAGTTATCCACTCCATAATTCAAGTTTGAGAAAATCCTTGTCATATCTATTATTACACTTGCGATGGAGTCATCCATTCATAGTTCAAACTTTTTGCATCACCTTCTTATACCAAAATAATATCTTAGGTAAATTGCATGTAGTTACATCTTCACATATATAGAAGATGAGGTACAATACCTTGCTCGATATTTCCATTCATATTTCATAAAACTACTTGAGGTTTAATTATAGGCTATGGGATATGTAGTGCAACTCTCACAATAGTTTCTAGACCCATAAATATGTTTTATTGTGAGTTTATGGCAAGCTAAGTCAATAAGAAGGAAGAAAAAAATATATTTACATTTTTTCCATCAGATCAGATAAGCACAAGTAGGTACATCATTTAGTTACAAAGTGACATTGGAAAATTTAAAATTTAAGAGTGAGAAGAGGACAAAATTAATGCAGGAGGACATAAACAATAGTTAAATCTGGTCAATGATAATTCTTCCATAGACACGATCAATGTAGGCATCATTTCTTTTTTTTATAGAGTCAAAGCTTCGAATTTGGTACAAAGTCAACTATAAGCTTACATGACTCAGATATGTAATCAATATTCTAAAATTCATCAATAGTGATTGTTCCATCATCTTTTCTATCTTTTCAAGTTTAATTTTGAATTCAACATTTTATTTTATCATGTTTACTATTTTTGTCATTTAGACAAATATAAAATTAGTATTTTAAATTTATAAAAGGTAGATCTTCTTTATGCAATCATTTTGCCTTACTTTTGTTACTAAATTACTAAAATAAAAACACCATGAAACAAACAAACACCCAAATACAACTCACGTACAAATTTAAAAAAACTCACCACTCACAGAGCAAACAAACTCAGTTTACTTATAAAATAGCAAAACTATAACGCTTATAGAGTAAAAAATTCAAATCTCATGCATAAAAAAAACAATTTCAAATCAATTATGTATTTTGTATCACTCGTGAATAAATTAAACAAATTTAAAAAGATAACACAAACACTTTTGAGAAAATGAACTCAAATCACTCATAAACAAGAAAAAAATCATCACTCAACAAGCAAGCAAAATCAAATTTCCCATAAATAAATAAAAACTCGTCACTCAGAAAAAAGTTGAAATCTCAAGTGTTTTTACCTAAGATCTTAGATTTTTGATATGGTCCAATCCACAAGGGAGTGATCTTGTCATGTTGGCCTTTCTTCTCGTGAGCTTTATCTCATACGAAAACTAGGTTTGAAATCTGAAAGGCCTTGATCTTGAATATTTTGTTGAACCACCTTTTAATAATGTCCCAATGTTTGCTAAAACTTTGCAGTGCTTCATTCTTTGCATCCTCAAGCTAGGTTATGTCTAAGAATCTAGATTGAATACTTGGATCATCTTCCATGTAGTCTTGCATAAACTAATATGTTTGGAGTTTAAGAGACATGGGGTATAGAGGTTGTTATCCATATACTAATAGGAAAGGTGAAGTCTTGAGGGCCTATTTTTATATTGTGTTATCTATCCATAATGCATATTTCAACAGTAGGTTCTAATCTATTGGTTTGTCTTGGGATGATTTCTTCATAGAATCCATCAAATTTTTGTTTGTATATTCAGCAACTGCATTCCATTAGGGGTAATAATTTGAAGAGGACTTTATTGTTATCTAATTATTATAGGCCCACTCAGTGAATTCAATAGATTGAAAAGTTAGGCCATTGTCACTTACTAAATATATAGGAGTACCAAACCTAGTCAATATATAATCCTCTAGAAACTTAATGACATCTTGAGCTCTAGAGTTCTTGATGGCTATCACTTATGTCCACCCAGTGAAATAATCAGTGGATGTAAGGATGAAATTATGCACTGATGAGGAATTGGGATTGATTACTCCAACAAAGTCAATACCCCATTGTGCAAAAGGATGACCCTCAATGACAGGGTGTAGTGGCATGACAACATTAAACTCTCTCTTCCCCAAGACTTAGAATTGTGGCAACAAACATGGTTTTGGGTGTCTCTAAAAATAGTGGGCCAATAATACCCCATTATCAATATATTGTGGGTTGTTGTGGTCTTGGAAGGGTGACCACTGCCTATTTTTTGGTGTGGGTTGTCCAAGATATCTACAACTTCTTCTCATGAGATGCATCTTAGATAGATTCCCTCATAGTTTTTTTGGTAAAGGACTCTTCCTTTTATCATGTAGTGGGCATACTTATGCCTCAAATCTCACCTTTTTTCTCTATTCATCTTAGGGGGGGGGCATGTTCCTATGAGTAGATAATGAATTATCAGAGCAGATCACTCACCTCTTGTCACTTGGCCTTCATATATTTATTCGATCTAAATCCATGAATATGTTTATATCATCAACTAGACTATTCCTTGGCCTCTCACCATATTGGTTGTTCTAATCTCTAGATCAAACTCTTGTAGCTTTACTATCCATTTGCCTCTTCTTTCACCCAATTCATTTTGATTGAGGGTGAGCTTAATTGTTGAGTTGAAGACTATGGCATAAATTTTGTTCCTCAAGATATAGTTCATAAACTTATTTACAGCCTTGAACAATGCATATATATATATATATATATTATCATTTAATAATTTAATTCTAAATATTTTAAATTTGTACTCATAGAATCAATTGGGTTTTCGCTATCGTTTACCTTTTGAGTGAGTACTATAGCAATGGTATGTACAGAAGGAAATGAATACAAAAAGAAATCCTTGGTGAAGTTAGGACTAATCAATACTAGAGCCTAAGGAATAACTGTCTTGATGTTTTGGAAGGAACTCTTACCATTAACTATCCACTCTATATTGGCATCCTTTTTCAACATGGCATTTAGAGGCTTGACAATTTATGCAAACCCAAAAATGAATTTGCACAAAAAATTGATTTTATCAAAGAATAACTTCAATTCTTTTTTATTATCGGGAGGTTTTAGCTTTTAAATGACATGAATCCATCTTGGATCAATAGAAATCCCATCCTTGGTGATGATATGGACAAAAAACTTGCCTTATATGACCCCAAAGATACTCTTATTTGGGTTTAGGGATTCTTTGTATCTTTTGCATCTATCAAACACTTTATACAGGTGATTTACATGATCAGTTCTATTTTTAGAAAATACAGTGAGGTCATCCATATATATGATGATACACTTACCAATAAGTCCTTGGAATACATAATCCATGGCTCGATGGAAGGTTGTTCCAACATTGATGAGGCCAAAAGGCATCTTTTTATAAGCATAGGTTCCCCATTTTATGGTGAAGGTTATATTCATTTGATCTTCTACTTCTACCAACACTTGGTTGTATACTGAGAAACCATCCAAGAAGGACCATCCCAGACCCACTAACAATCTGAATTATCTCATCTAGGGAAGGTAAAGTACAATTGTCTTTCTTTGAGGATCTATTCAGGATCTAAAAGTAAATCCATAGCTTGATTTCACCATTATTTTTCTTGTCTGGTACCAAGTTCGCTACTTAAGAAGAATGTCTGATAAGAAATATGATCTTGGCATCCATTAACTTTCAAACCTCAGTCTGGATGAGAGGTTATAGAATGGGATTTACTTGTCTCTGGCATTTCCCAAAGGGAATGCTCCCTTGATTCAGAGGAATAGTGTGAGTAATTACCTTGAGATCAAAAGGATTTAAGTCTCCATAGGTCCAAGCAATTACATCCTTATATTTCATCAGTATATATTTCAACTTTTATTTCTCACCTTCAACACAAGCTAGGCCGATGTTTACATACTGAGGGTGATATTCAGTCCCTGAATTCTATTTGGCAAAATTAGATTTATTAATCTTTAGTAATTTTTGATTTTCATCTTGTAGTTCTATGTTAAACATTCTCTCCAAGGATACCATCCCCATGGGGATTATATTTTACTTGAGCTGCATAATACATCATCTCAAAAATCTTCTACTTCTAGTCATCCAAAGTCCTTATCATCTATAATTTGGTCTTTAAATACTCAAAATTATTTATGAATTGGATGATATATTGATCATCCTCAAAGACCTGGAAATTCTCTACATTGTTGGAGTTTAAAGGGCAAGGCACCATCTCCATAGAGAATTTTTGTATCTTAGACTTTTAGATTGGTGCTAAGTTGGTAGCTGAAGCCACCAGTGAGTTTGGCACTTGGTTTTCTTCTCTTAGAACAACTCTGATGTTGAAATCTTTGAAGGACTCAATTAGGTCCCAAGCTTTGTATTTGTATTTCTTTAGATATTCCAGCTTGCATTGATATTTTCTTCTGATCTGATTGACCACCAACTCTGAATCACCAAACATTTGTAGCTCCTTGACATCATGCCATGATGCAAATTATAGGCCTAGGACTAAGGACTCATATTCAACTCAGTTATTAGTGCAAGGGAACTACAATCTATATGTGGCTAGGTATTGCTTCCCATTTGGATATGGTAGAGCTACTCCAACATTAGAACCTTGTTTAGACTGGGCACCATAAAAATGTATAGTCCATAACTATGAAGGGCTTTTAAATTCTTACTTATGAGGCTTGTGCTATGTTGTGAATGTATAAACACCAATATGTAAGGATACACATTTAACACTCTCATATTTGGCATTGTACTCTATAATTAAGTACTTAATAATCGGTTATCTAACCAAATTTGATTTGATTAGGCATTCCCTCTATGGTATCCACATGTGTGATAAATTAATGGTCATGTACCCATTTAATGTCTTCAACCAATCTCGACTGATAGCAAACCATAAGATTCTAGAATGTTGACTATTAAGATGTCTATGTACTACTATACACATGCCTCAGAGGCTAGTTGTATCTGTACATTTAACAATTCCTCAATATAAGGTACCGAGGACTTGTCTAGTTATAGGACCACTCTTTTTTATTTATCTGAGGTCAGTCCTAGTTTCTTGTATACAAATATAGGCATCACATTACTTGAATCTCCTAAGTCCAACAAACAATTATGAACATTCTTACCAAACATTCTCATTGTCAATAAGAAGGATGGGACCTCATGCTTCTCTTTATAAATCATTACATTTGTATGTGTAGTCTTTGACTTGTCAAATGCAGAGGATCTCCCCATCAAGGCTTTGACTAAAAATTCCCTTTGTTAAATGATTCTGGCCAACTCATGCAGAGTGATATTAGTGTTATTGCTCACCTATGCATGTAGATCATCTATTTTTTCATCAAAATGATGGGAATGTCCCCAAGTTATGAGACCCTTGCTTTCCTTGGTATGAGCCTTCAGAGTAGGTTAAATTTCTTCTATTATAAGTGCACCTGGTTTAAGACGAATGCATAGACCTAAAGAGTAGAAAGGTAAATCTATGGCTAATCTAAACCTAATATTTTTTTAGGGAAAAGGGAGGGAGAAGGTAATAATTTGATTAAAAAGTAAAAAGGGTGATACACCAAGAATATGGTTAGTGTTTCCACTGTCGTGGACATACTACAAATATTTGAGAATAAGGCATTATCAAAAAACTACAAACTCCACCAAGGACATTCCAAATGCATAAGTGTTTTGCATAGAGGTGTGGGAACATAGTGAAACACTAAGAGGGAAGATGAATGATCCATAGATAATGTTTATACATACCCGAATGTGTACAGGATACAACTTGTAAGTGAGTTTTGAGTTTCACATAGAGGTGCTAGGAATGGACAACGATGAGAGGGGAAAACATTACCCATAGATAAAGATAAACAAATACAAATAACACATAGAGTGAAAGAAGAATGGAAATACATGAACTTGGTTCTCATTAACATGCAAGGTTCAACCAATAAAACTGCTCTTAGAGAGAAAATTCTAGCAGCGTGAGGTTGTCTAAAACTATCAACCTTTCTTACAGTTAAGAACAATGTTTTTATAAAGGATCAATCCTTGTACAATTAATGTACCCCTTTAGGGTGATAGACACAATCTTTTAATTTTATTGTGGCACTACACCCATCCTTCTTAAATTTTGTGCAATGATTCTG
This sequence comes from Torreya grandis, assembly GCA_037957365.1. Taxonomy (NCBI): domain Eukaryota; kingdom Viridiplantae; phylum Streptophyta; class Pinopsida; order Cupressales; family Taxaceae; genus Torreya; species Torreya grandis. The sequence goes on from JARHVA010000183.1 coordinate 1,386,718, forward strand.
ATTTGGGAGTTGGTGATAGGATTATTTTTAGATCCATGCATGTGTTTGAGAGTGGAAGATTTTTGGAAAGTCATAGGGGTGGCATGTGATCATGTTTTGACATCTAAAAATTGCTTTTACACTTATTTATTCTAACAAATCCTTGAACATTGCTCAATTTCATTTCTAACTACCTCTTTATACCTTGTTTTCACTTGTTAATCACTGTGTGGGTCTCCCTTGAACTACCATGTCATTATTGTGCATATAACGATAATAATTACCTTATGCCTTTTTGGGACATCTATGCACTGAGGGTTGTGTATTTAGACTATGCAGTGGGCTACGAGTAGGTGAAGGAAATAAATGTAGAATACTTCTATGAGGGTGCATGAATTTTTACCCCTTTTGTGTCAAGTCCCCATTAAATAATCTTCTCAAGTCTTTGATTTACACTTGGTGTCCACATTAGTTTGTGAAGTACTATGTGTGCAACATGGATTGTTGTCTGCAACTTATGATAAAATACAAGTGAGACTCTATGATTTGGTGTGGGACTTCATCATGTAGATGTATGGACCCTTTTGAATAGGAATGTGCATGAATATGAAATATCTTGGGTGTACTTCTTACAATTTGGAATTGCTTCTTGCGTACATCTGCTTGGACTATCTAAAGACTAGGGATCTATGTCCTTAAACTTACATGCCATTTTAGCTTGTGTGATGGAGGATGTATTCATGGGGCATACATTGAGAATTCCTAGAAGATGTGAATCAACACTTAGTTAATGTACAAATCTGCATCGACTATTTTAGGCATAGGCACAGATGGGAGGTATCTGCACATATCTTGTTTTAAATTATTTGATGCTTCACGAGTGCACAACCCTTCGGTAATATCTTTGTGAACTCTACATAATCCAGGGATGAATTAGAAATGTAATAGGTCTCAAAATCAAAAATGTCTATTGGAGGTAAATAACTTGTCTCTTAACTACATGAAAGTTACATTTTAGGACTAATCACTAAATCCTCTACCACAAGTTCCTTAATGATTTTCAACCCAAGAGCTTCAGAGTGTAAGTATAGGAATTCAACATTCATGTGATGGTTCTTTCAGTTCATGGATATGATATACAATTTCCATTTTACAACTGTCTAAATTTTTCCTAAAAAACACTAGTTTACCTTGTAGGGACAAGTGGTCTTGAGGCCAGAACAGGTGCTCTATCTCCTAATCAAGTGTACTCAGATGCTAGGAATGGGGTCCCAGAGTTTAATCACCACCCCCAAACTGGTGTTGATGTCATTTTTTATCCATGAGTCCTCAAAGATAAAGTTATCACATTGTGGATTGCTTCTTGATATCATTTCTTGTCAATGTTGCTTGAGGCTAGAATTATTACAAAAAAGGGTATTAGTGTGGATTTTGAGGTTGTAATTGTGGGAACGCATGTAAATTACACATCCTAATGTTTTTTGAGTGATGTATTTCTAAGAAAATATCCCAGAAAGTGGAAATGTCTATTAGAGGTAAATAACATGTCTATTAACTACATGAAAGTTGCATTTTAGGATGGATTATTGAATCTTGTGCCATGAGTGATTTAATGCTTTGAAATATGAGAGATTCAAGGTAAAATTATAGGACTTCAACATGCACATGAAATTTCTTTAAGTTTTTGGATACAACTTATGGTTTGTGTTTTATGACTGTCTAAAGTTTGAATAAAAAACACTAGTTTTGCCTTGTAAGGATAAGTGGCCTTGAGGTCAGAATGAGTGCTCCATCTCCTAACCAGGCATACTCAAATTCCAATAATGTGGTCCTAGAGGTTTATCCAAACCCTATATGTATTGGAGATGTCATTTTTCTCCTATGATCCCTTGAAGATAGAAATATTACATTATGGCTTGCATCTTGCATCTAGGAAAATATCATCTTAGGGTCGAAACAGGTGCTCCATATCCCAACTAGGTGTACTAAAATGCCAAAAATGTGGTCATAATAGTTAATCAACATCTTGTACATAGTGGAAATGTCAATTTTCATCCATGAGGCCCCAGAGACAAGAAACAAATTTTTATTGATAGTCTGTCATGGTAACAGGGTTCTGTATGAGGAAACTTGCTTTTCTTGCAACCTAAAGGGATATATTGGTTAAATTTACTCTACTAATATTTTCCATCAATAAATAAAGATTAATAATTTTATTTTAAAGGAATTTTCACTTATTTCAACTAATTAAACCTTCAATCAACCCTATTTTATGTATTCACAGTCGTTTGTAGGCTCTTAAAAGAATATTCTTTTGTTAAATAAGTAATAGTCTACAAGTATAAGTAGCATAGTCTATATGTATAATTATAAGCACTAGAATTTAAATTTATCATACAAGGATAAGTATAATAATTTGTTCATGCCTTTTGATAGACCTCACATGTAGTGAAAACCACCTTTACATTGAAACATGTGCAAAAACAATTTGTGCCCCTCCTCATTACAATTTATCCACCAAAGGTATTTTAGTGTTTTTTCCAATCCTTTCATTGATTTCCTCTCCCAAAACATTTTCATGTTGGCAATATTCCCCTCTATTAATGGGTTGATGCTTGCATCAAAACTTCTACCTATTTTTATCCTTGGTGCAAACTCAAGAGTTTCATGTGCATCCAAATATGTCTTTGATGCATGAATTTTCTTAAAGAGGGCTAAGAGTTCTCATAAAAACCACATAATGGTTGTCCTTATCAAAAATAGCTATTAGACTAGAAACATATTATTTACAAATAGATAGAGTACTGCCTTGCCAATTTTACTTAATGCAATAACACAAACAAAAAATGAAAAAAATTAGAAATTTCTAGATCAAAGCTTAAAACATGTACTTATAAGATTTGCTATATATAATAGATTTTCCATAATTACAATCACATTAACTTTTATATTATATTATGTCTATTTAACAACAAACCAAAATAAACCATAACACAAAAATAGTTGTATCTACTTCAAAAAATATATTCTATGATCACTGCAAGGTAGATTTTTAATGCTCAACAAAAGTTTAAGACATACAATGATGTAAACATGTAATAAATTAAAACAAAGTCCAAAACTTGAAATCAATGAGAATATTTATAAAATGAAAATTTGAATAATATATAATGTATATAATATCCATAAAAGCCATATAAAAGTGTACAAAACGTGAACACAAGTGATACAATATCCTTAGTCAATTATGTATAGGCATACAATGCCAAAAACTATACATCAAGCCATATAGGCATATGATAAAATGTCACAAGACATGATCTTAATCATCAAAATGCATCACTCTCTTTGCCTTGATTTTAGAATCCTCTCCCTTAGATGCCTTGCTCATAGATAGAGGTGTCAAATTTGGATGACTACGAATCCTCCTCTGATTAAAACTCACTTGTAGCTCCAACTGGTCATATGTAAATATTGTCATCAACTTTACATATACTATATCAAGATACTTAAAAAATTAACAAGTTAAGTTTTTAAAATGATACAAAAATAGTTAATAGGTGTACTTACCACAAACTGGTGATCACGATCAATTTGGGACTGACGCTCAATAGGGTCAATGATCAATTCAAGTTGGCGAATGGGAGTGTGAAACAAATCACTAATAGGAGCCAGTAACATGCTCATGATAATGGAAGGAATGACTCCCTATGTATATATACAAAAAATATAAATTTAAAAATTAACTCATAAACATTTAAACCAACTGACTAAATTATTAAAATATAATAATAAAATTTACAAATTAAATTGTCAATTGTACTATGTCATGCCTACTAATCATTTTAGTAGGACCAATTGACATTGATGAAGGAGTCTGCATAGACAATTATGTCATGTGTCAACTATTTGCACAAGTATAAAGGATAATTATAAAACATACATCCATATTTACATGTAAATATTACAATAACTCTCATGTACCTTGGTGAGTTGTTGTGCAAATGAAATTGCAGCAACAACGCCTACATTTTCTCCCTCTTAAATAGATGGTAGAGTATCTAGTGTGGTCATCAATTGAACAAACAAATATCATTTTTATTCACTTAAACATATATACATAACACCTTACATATACAATGAACCATAATATTACTTAATTCTTAAAAATTACCTCCGTATAGGTATACACAGGCATAGTAGCAGTAACACACATGCTCGTGTGGCATCCAAAATCCTGCTGCAACATAAACATTCATATAAATTATTGAGATTTCTACATAAAAATTATTTATTACCTTTTAAATTATACAAATATTTGAAATTTAACAAGTCTTATAGTTTTTTGCAACAAGTAAAATATTAAGGCTACTTGGAAAGTTGTAGCCAATGTGTCCAGATCAAATATAGATGGTTGAGACATAATGAGGTTTATATCATCTAGGCCCAAAGAATTACCACCATGAGTGGGATGCATGATATCCTCTTCCTCCTCAGGGCCAGTGTGTATATCACCACATCATCTGCAATAATGATCTCATCAGGTAGCAGTGCTAGATGAATCCTCACATATCCACCCTCGCTATTAGGAGTATGATAAATATGGTTCATATGGTGAATAACGTTGTCAATAAGTTCCTTAAGTGCATGCAAAGTATCAATCTCTATATTCTCCTTGATTGTAGAGGGTAAGTTCTCAAGAGGTTATGGTTTGTTGATACATACTCTCACATGCTGATTAAGTGCATATGCACCTGGCCTATCATGTGTAGAGCCCTTTCCTCTATCAAAGAACTCTAAAAAATCAAAATAGTTTGGAATTTTATTCAACATAAACTCACAATATAATTTTATCAAAAAATACATTGTGACCTCATTATTGTTTCAAGCTAGGTGATCAAAGACCATCCACCATTTGTCCCAAAAATTTAGTTTGATCAAATGGTGAGTGCAACGGTAGATTGAAATCCATTTGGTCATCACATCTAGCAGTGCACTAGTTTTTCCATCAATGAATAAGGCACAAATTTAGGCTTTGGTTACATTTTTATTTTTCATAGTGGTTGTAGAGAATTTATTGGAATAATATGTCCTACATCTATTTTTATAGTCAGTCCACTTATCAACTTGACATGTTAATGATTCAACTTCACCTAATAATGTTTATATTATGTTTTCTAATGAAATTTGATGGGGGTTATTTGCACAAGGATCCCTTAATGTCATAATCAAATTCTCAAATTTGATCTTATTTTCAATGATATGGGTTTTTAAATCCTCTTGAATACCTTGTGGGGCTTGAGGAACTATAGGAGGGTTAGGAGGGTTTTGTGGGTGAGGAGGGATAAGAGGGTTTTGTGGGTGAGGATGGATAGAAGGGTTTTGTGGGTGAGGAAGGATAGGAGGGTTTTGTGGGTGAGGAGGGATAGGAGGGTCAGTTTGTTGTTCAGTGTCACTTGCCTTTACATGTGCTTAAAACCATAAAAAATATACAATTTCAAGAAAAATGCAATGAAATTAACTAATTTTGTTTGTAAATGTAATAAAATGCATTTGCATATCTCTCTTCTGACGTGTCATTATCGAATTTAGGTTGATGGAGTGCTTGTTGCTTACTTTGGTTGCACATATTTGCTCTTCTCCTCTTCTGCTCATGGTTTTCATCAATGTCAAATAAATGGCATTGAGATTTTTTATTTTATTTTAAAATGATAGAACCACATACACGGTATGTGATTTATATGTGTAAAACTACATACACAATTTTGACTTGGTGATTACTGAGCTTATGGCCAAAAATCACGTAAATAGTGTTTAATAACTGCATACATGATATTATTATTATTTTTAAGTATTTACTTTCTGACCCCCTATCTCTGTGCACTTATCCATATATGTATGTATGTATGTATATGTGTGTGTGTGTGTGTGTGTGTGTGTGTGTGTGTGTGTGTACACACACATATATATACATATATACATATGTATGTATGTGTGTGTGTGTGTGTGTGTGTGTGTGTGTGTGTACACACACACACACATACATACATACACATATATAGATAGATAGACCATAATAAGGTATGTTGTGTATAAATTAAATAATAATTAAAAATAATAGTTTAACATTAAAAAATTATATTCAAAAACTACATTTTCTCCTCTACAAACTCATATAATATTTTTTTAAATAATGACATATAACTAATCAGATGTATGCACAAAGATGAAAAATACGTAATTTTCTTAAAATTTATGTGGTTACTCCATGATAGTTATAGATACATACATACATGCATACATATATAATAGACCATAATGAGGTATGTTGTGTATAAATTAAATAATAATAAAAAATAATAGTTTAATATTAAAAAAATTATATATTCAAAAACTACATTTTCTCCTCTACAAACTCATATAATATTTTTTTAAATAATGACAAATACCTAATCAGATGTGTCCACAAAGATTAAAAATACATAAATTTTTTAACATTTATGTGGTTACTCCATGATACGTATACACACACACACACACACACACACACACACATGTATATGTATGTATGTATACATACATACATAAACCGTAATAAGGTATGTTGTGTATAAATTAAGTAATAATTAAAAATAATATTTTAACATTAATATATATATATATTAAAAAATTACATTTTCTCTTCTACAAACTCATATAATATTTTTTTAAATAATGACATATACCTAATCAGATGTGTCCACAAAGATGAAAAATACATAAATTTCTTAAAATTTATGTGGTTACTCCTTGATATGTATGTATATACATACATATATATACACACATACATACATAAATACACACACACATAATAGACCATAATGGCATATGTTGTGTATAAATTAAATAATAATTAAAAATAATAGTTTAATATTAAAAAAATTATATATTCAAAAACTACATTTTCTCCTCTACAAACTCATATAATATTTTTTAAAATAATGACATATAACTAATCAAATGTGTCCACAAAGATAAAAAATACATAAATTTCTTAAAATTTATGTGGTTACTCCATGATAGTTTTTCGGTTGGTTCGGACCCCCTAAGTCTAAATCTGACCCAGTTTTAGAAGGAAACTAGAAAAGTCAAAAGAAAGTCTTTAAAAAGGGTGTATGTCTTTTGGAAGACCACAAATATCAATTAATGTAAATCCCTGTTTAGATCTCCTGCCAAATAGGGGTATGTGATCTTCAAAAGGGTGCATGCCCTTTGTAGTCCATAAATTTTACTTGTTCACCCATGAATTTCACTCATTCATTTTGAATTTTACACACTTGGAACTGCTTTTTAATACTGACACTATAAATTTTACAAATTTTCCATTTACTTTGTCTCAATTACTATACATTCTTCAAATTTTATTCTATTTATACTTATTTACATAAGCATAAATCATGGCGTTAGGTACCCGTAAAAGACCAATTAAGGAGATAACAAATGAGGAAATTGAAGTCAAAAGAAAAAAAGAAGAAGAAAACAAGTAGATAGGAGAGCATCCATATATCTTCTAGTCAATGCAAAGGTACTTCCTCCACACTAGGTAATATTTCAAATGAAAATAACATGCCCAGTTCCATGGAATTTAATTTAGATACATCTTCAAATGAGATAATGCAACTTAGTCAATCCTTGTTGAATGATGAAATTTAAAATGTAAAACATGTAACTAATGGATTTGTATTAAGTGAAGAAATGTAAGGAGAAACACAATATAGTGAAACATCAATCCCTAATGAAGTTATTGAGCATGATGATAATCAACATCGCATTATGACCTCAATTCATCTCTCTCCTAATGAAAAATATTTCACACTACCTGTAGATTATAATGTTAATTGACACTCTAATATCTATATTCTATGGTTGAAGTGCTAACACCATTAAATTTAATAAAAATGTAGCTCCTAGACCCACACCTCCAAGGATAATGTGATGGATACCAAGGTATTTGATTGAAATATATGAGAAAATAATAAAATCTATAGAAGGTAAAATGTCAATAAGAACAACTCAATGTCATGTTTAATTTATTTGGTACTATATACTTGAGAAGAAAATCCATACAAAATGATGTCAACTATTTGATTAAATGATGAAAATGCAAAAAAATCACCCTATAATGCATAATTTAGTGTTAAGAGTAAGCAATATAGAGGAAAATATAATGCAATAGTAAAGAATCTATTTAATGCAATAGATAATAAAAGTCTAAAAAAATACAATAATTTGGCAAGCCAAATAATAACATAATTTATAATGCATAAGTCAACATATAAAGCTTGATTTATTAGTCAAATAAGTACACCTCTGAATTTGAACAGGAAAACTCTAATAAATTCCATAAAAATAAGAACAAAGTTTGATGACCCTTTATTCATAGATTGTTGCACATTTAGTGTTAAACTCCCATGGAAAAAAAAGTTATTAGTTGAAGTAACAAACATTTGATTGAATTTTTTTGGCATGACAACACAAGGGTATTATCTAATGTAAAATATGTTTTTAAAATAATAAAAAGATAAAAACCCATGAGCTACATACAAAATATTTATTGGAAATGACAAACATAATTTTATAAAAAAATTACTAAAAAAATGGTGAGTAATTAATAATTAGCCAAAGGTCATTTGAGATGTGCAAACCTTTCTATGTGAAAATCATGCACCACATATCGTTGTATGATCCATGTTGAATTTGTTATGTATTTTGATGTTTTAGTTATATATGTTGTACTTTACATACTAACAAGATTATACAGGAATGTGTGATGATTTCTCCACCTAAAACATTAGGAGAGTTAATCCTAAGTCTTTTCTGTCAAAGATCTGAGGGACAATTTGTTTTGACAAATAATGTTTAGATGGAATATGTAATGTACTTATGCTAGTTTGTCACACTTGGTCAGTTGTATACACAAATAAATTTCACATGAATTTAGAAAGTAACTAGTTGATTTTAAGTACACATTTATAAAGTATGCATTAAAATATGAAAAAAAGTCATCAAGATGTGAATTCGTTATGGCCTAAATATATGTATCTAATTTCATGTTTGAATTTAAGAAGAATATTATCTCCTAATAAGCAAGACAAACACACCAAGAAAAATGGCTAGTCAATAAATTAAAGCTCTTCAAGGACAACTTTCCAGTTGGGACCATTGTTTCAGTTGTGGACTTTGTTGAAAACTATACACTATAACCATATAATAAATTTCAATCTTAATACTGTAATTAAATTCATGTTGTAAATTTTGTGCATATTATATTCAAACATACACTTGATAACACAAAAGACATAAATATTTTGAGGGAGTACCACTTTTATGAGTGACAATGGATCATATTATCCATAGTTTGTTCAATGTTATTTTGAGATACTTTATAGAAATATGAATGCAACAGAAATCATATTTAATACACACTACATTTGGTTAAATAATTTTACAAGATAATTTAAGAATTCTCAAATGTTTTATTGGTTAGGATGCATAAAAATAATGAGGTTCAACATTTTGGAGTGTTTTTTGAGCTAGAAAAGGCAAAAGGGAACATTATGGTTTAAGTGCATATGTAAAAAGAACCCTTAAAAAAGAGTAGGGAAAACATAAGGATGGTGCTTATTTGATTGATGATTCAAATATTACGACTTGGTGTAATGATTTTTTTCTCATGGCTCAAATAAATATTCTCATGTGAGAATATTCTTTTGGTTAATGAAAGAATAAAATAAGGTAGTGTATTAAGATCATAGTATAGTACCTGGAATATTTATGCTATGGATATAGAATGATTTTGTTTGAGTTGTATAGAATTTAATTGGAATGAATGGGAGTCAAAAATAATGGGTTGATAAATGGTATTGTAGAGTTGGTGCCTCTGAAAATTAATGATTCATTCCAACCACTAGGATATTATGAAATTGCATCATCAATTAATTTTGACCACATCTCATATCTTGTGCAACCAAGTACAATTTATTTATAGTTAAAATGTATCCTTAAACATTAATGATATCTTAATTTTTTCCTATATGTCTTTAAAATATACTTATAACATAGGTTAAGTTTTTACAGTAATTAAACTTTAAGATAATGATGAGCGAAAAAACTACTACTTATTTCATTATGTTGAGGCAAAACAATTAACCATAACTATCATGGATGGAGAATACCTAGTTATCCCACTAGATCTGTGGTGGTTATAGGAACTTATCTTCGTGGATAATTTCATAAAAAATAAAGCATTGGTTATTGAAGGACTTTGAAATGAATAGGGTGGTGCTTCATTATTAAATTTTGGTTATTGCTATAAATATTCAAATGATCAAATTTCATGAAAATCATCTCAATAAAAAATTGTGGAAAGTTCATAACTCTGAGCATGAAGCAATTCTTGAAATACTTAAAATTGAACGGATCTTGAAGGTACATTGGATTGACTTGATAAGGTTAGTAATCAATGCATCCAACATTTTAAATTACTAACGTTAGCTAATTTGATTTAGTGCATTCTAAATTTGCATTATTTTTTCATTATATTTTTGTTTAAAATTTTAACTAACAAATTTAATGTAGATTAGGAGTACCAGATGAGCTTCTACCTTCACATGGTTGGTGCCATGAGTAGAGAATATTATCTTTTTGAAATAAAGAGAAACCTAAAAAATAATACATATTAAGTATATAATTTTTTTCTTCTTCTTGAGCGGTAAATAATCCTCCAAGGAGTGCTTAGAAGACTCGCTCATGCAACTGTAAGAGTTGACAATTTGTCTTTACCTCTCATGATTCTCCTATAATGCTCACCTAAAATTCATTTTATTTTTACCCTCAAGAATGAGAAATTATATTAAGGGATGCATTTAACCACATGAAACTATCAACCTCAAAAGGTGATGAAGATTAGATGAAGGCCATTTTAGTGTTTATAGGCCCATTTAGACATGTTCGTGAAGACGTTTAGTCAACTAGGATAACGAGTTAAAATATACATCTCCTCCTAACCAACTTTTGGTTCCTAAATCAATATTTGACTACCAAAAAAAATGTGATGTCATGTCTACTTGATCTCAATTAGAAGAGAATAATCTAGGGAGTATTCATATAAATAGTTTACGTAACCATATGAGTTGATATTTTATCTCTACCCCTCACAATTTTCCTATACTGTTCGCCAAAATTCATTTCATTTATATGCTCATGGATAAGAAAATTATCTTAAGGGATGTGTTTGGATGCATGAAAATATATATTTTAGGAGGTTACATAGAGTGTATTGAGGTCATTTCAACATTTATACACCGAACTAGATGTGTTTGTGAATATGATTTGTCAATTGGACTAGTGAATTAAAATATATGCATCTTATTGACCAACTTTTGGTACATAAAGTGAGATTTATATATGATATAAAACGTCACACTATGTATCCCTCATCTTGTATGTCATATATTATTTTAGGAGGTGTTTATATTAATCACTCATTTAATTTTAGGAGCTGATGGTTCATCTCTAACCCTCACAATTCTCATGTAATGCTCACCTAAAATTTGTTCTATTTATACACTCACGGATGAGAAGATTATATTAAGGGATGCATCTATCCACATGCAACTGTCAACCTTGAGAGGCTATTTATAATGGATGAAGTTCATTATATTGTTTATATTCCCATCAATATTTGTTTGTAAAGATAATTATTTGATTGGGCTAGCAATTCAAAATATGTGTCCTAATGACAAAATTTTGGTCCCTAAAATGAGATTTAACTGTGAGATAAAATATGAAATCATGTATCCCTCATCATTAGTGGTATAAAATCCTCTATAAGGTTTTTATAATACTCTCCCATACAACTACAGGAGCTAACGATTTATCTCTACCCCTAAAGGATCTCTTATAACACTTATCCAAAGTTCATTTTGTTTCTACACTCATGGATGAGAATATTCTCTTAAGGCATGCATCTGACCATGTGAAATTATCAACTCTGGTAGGTGACAGAGAACAGACAAAAATCATTCCAATGTTTATTCTCCCATCTGAACATGTTCACAAAAGGGTTCATTGATTGGACTAGTGAGTCCAAATATATGCATCCTATTGACCAAATTTGTATCCTTAAAGTAAGATTTGGTTTCAAGATAAAAACTGACACTATGTATTTCTCATCCTGAGTGGCACAAAATCCTCTAGGAGGTGCTCAGAGAACTCACCCATAAAATTTTAGGAGATGCGGCCATGCACAAACAAAGGCCATTCTAGAATTTATAAGCCCATCTAGATGTGCCTATGTAGATGGTTCATCGATTGGGATAGCAATTCAAAATATAATCCACATACTAACAAAGTTTTGTTTCCTAAAGTAAGATTTGACTATGATAAAAAAGGTGTTTACATGTCTCTTTCATCATGAGTGGCATAAAATCCTCTAGGGGGTGTTTAGAAGATCCATCCATGTAACTATAGGAGCTAATAATTTGTCTCTACTCACAGTTCCCTTGTAATAACTACCCAAAGTTCATTCTACATTTATACTCATGTAAGATAAGTTTTTCTTAAGGGATGTGTTCGACTGCCTGTAAATTTTAAAATAGGACCAAACAGAGTGCAGATGGCGGTCATTATAGTGTTTATACACCCATCTAGACATCTCTACACAAATACTCTACCCGTTGACCAAATTTTTATCCCTAAAAAGAGATTTGGATGTGAGATAAAACATGTCATCGTGTTTCCCTCATCATGAGTGGAAAATAATCATCTTAGGGGTGCACATAGGACTCATTCATGAAATTGTAGGAGCTGACAGATCGTCTTTAACCCTCATGGATCTCTTGGAATGCTCGCTTCAATTTTATTATATTTTCCACTCATGGATGATAAGCTTCTCTTCAGGTATACGTCTAGTTGTATACAAATTTAACCTTGAGGCTTGATGGAGAAAAAACAAAGGCCATTCAAGCATTTATACTTCTTTCCAAATGTGTTTGCATAGATTGTTCATCAATTGGGTTAGTGAATAAAGAGATACACATCCTACTAACCAACATTTGGTCCTTAAAACATGATTTAGATATGAGAAAAATGTGTCATTATGTCTCCCTCATGGTAAGTAAAATATAATCCTCTAGGTGGTGTGTTGAGGACTCACCCATGTAATTGTAGGAGTTGATATTTCATCTCTACCCCTCACAAATATACTGCAACACTCACCCATATTTTTTTTTATTTTCACACTCAAGGATGAGAAGATTTTCCTTAGGAATACATCTGAATGCTTGTAACTTTCAACCTTGAGAGGTGACAGAGTGTGGATGGAGGATATTCTAATGTTTATAATTTCATTTGGATGCATTTGCACATATGGTTCATCGATTGGGATAGTGAGTCAAAATATGCACTACCCACTGACCAACTTGGTGCTTAAAGTGAGATATAGCTATGAGATTAAATGTGTTGTTGTGTCTCCTCATCATGAGTAGCATAAAATCCTCTAGGGAGTGCTCAAAAGACCTGTTTGTGCAACTATAGGACCTAATAGTTCATATATATACCCCTCACAATTGTAACTATAACATTATCCTAAAGTTAGTTTTATTTTCCCACTTAGTGATGAGAAAGTTATCTTGAAGGATGCATCCAACCACCTGCAAATTTTGACCTTAGATCCTAATGAAGCATGATAGATTCCATTCTAGCATTCATATGTCCATCCAAACCCATATGCATAGATGGTCCATTGATTGGGCGAGCGAGTCAAGAGATATGATACCCCTTGACTAATTTTTGGTCCTTAAAGTGAGATTAAGCTATGAGAGAAAATATGCCACTGTTTCCCTCATCATGAGTGTCAAGAATCCTTCAAGAGATATTCACATGACTCATTTGTGCAATTATAGAATCTTATAGTTCATCTCTACCCCTGAAATTTTTGAAGTTCTTACTCATTTAATTTATCATCCATCTTTTTTAATCCCTTATCAAAAACTATATCCTTTTTAGCATTAGTAGTCCCAGTAAATAGTATAGATATTATTTCATCCAATCTCTTCCATTTCATATATGAATGATCCAGAATAATTTACAGATCTAGACCCACTAGTTGATCTCTGATAACTTTTCTCCCATTGGCTATTTCTCTCTCTTAAAATAGCCCAAAATCCCAAGAGAGATAATAAGGAATAATCTATGGCCAAGATTTATGCTCATATTTAAGTGAACCCTAAAATCATAATAAAGTTGGCTTGTTAGCTATGGAAATAGTAATATAATAATTTGGATATGTTATTCTAGGATTCCCCCCCCTCAAAATCGGACATGAAAGCTTCCACTCATCTGGCTCAAGTACGATTCTCCTAAAATGCCTATTCAAGTCAGTGAGAAAGATAATTAAGTTGGTTTGAGAGAGAGTTCCAACTATAAGAGAGCATGCAAACAAAAGTTTAAATTTTATTGAGAGAGAAGGAAAGACAGATCCAAATGCCTACAAAATTAAAGGACATTAATGAAATCCTCAATTTCTTATCTATAATTCTTTGAGCATGGTAATTTTTCTCACATTTTCTTTAGAAATGTGGTAATTATATTTTTGACATTATTTATTGAAATCTAAGATAATGCTAAGAAACTATCACATAGATCAAAAATCATAACATAGATGTGTATAACAAAAGAACTTAAATGTGTTCACTATAGCATTAGTCTATCAATTTCATGAAATCTAAATATTATAACTATTTGTTCATTGACACAACCATGCTTTAAAACTTCTTCATTATGAATAATTTCAATAAGGATAACATGTATGTAACGACAACTAATAATAATGATACATAAGATGTAACTTTGGTATACTCATAATATAAAAGTGTATGATTCACATAGATATGTCAAATAATATGTATGTGTATCTAAAATATGTCATAATGACTTCAAAAATAGGTCATATCAAGATATAATCTATAACATAATATACATATATAATATGTGTCATATAGGCATACAAAGTGGGCCATATCAGCATACAAAATAAATTGTGCCTACAACTACTCATAACACAACAACTAGCTCTCCTTCTGCTCATTGCCTCCAAATAAATTGCACCTCATCACCATAGATTTAGAACTAGGGGTGATGGATGACTCATGATGGGGGAAAACTCTCCTTTTAGCATGTGAAGGACCAAATGTCTATACCACAACCTCATAACATTGTGGCACCTTCACAACATAAAAAATAAAAAATTTAATGCATTAAAATGGTAAATGTAAAATGATAGAGTTGCTAAGAAAAAATAATTATAACAATTTGATTCTGGTGTGCACCAAATTTTTTGGATTTAATCTATATTACTAATTTTAGTAACAAAAACCCAAAAAATCAATGACACTAATAAGAATGGATAAAAGAGATAAAATCAAAATAACAAGCACATTCTTACCATTCTTTTTACCTCTTTACAACTCTATTCCAGGATTTTCATTTGAATGACTAGACTCAGATTGACACTATGATGCTTGATTAGAGATGTTGATAATGGATGCTTGATTCAATGATTATTTTGGCATGGATTGGATATGAGAATTCTTGTTGATGAGGATCAAATTAGCATGATGATATTATGGAAATTATTTTTAGTTTGTCATTGCCCAAGCATGGTCTTTTATAGAAAAAATGTAGGGAATTTTGAAAAAATTTAAATTATTAGAAGTCTCTACTTTGGAGACTTCTAGAGACTTGGAGGAGCTTATCCAATTCTAGAAGCTTCTCCATAGATTTAGGGGATAATGAGGGATTAGAGAAACTTTAATGAGGATTAGGGCTCATAAGAATGTTTGAATATGTAAAGTGGCAGGGTATCTAGGGTGGTAGGTGAATAAATATGAATTTTAAATTATCAAGTTCATTTAGGGGGTAGGTTAGTAGGCAATAGGATCTATTACACATTTTAATGATGATATTAATTGATTTTAAGATAGGGTAAAGGTTATGTGGGATATAATGAGATATGGGTATTAGGCTAATAGTTAATATAGCTAGAAAATATGAGAATTAGGCTAAGTTAACAAAAATTAGTGTAATTAGTGGGGAAAGCACATTGTAGTGCATACATTTTACCCCTCTTTGAAATAGAATTGCGAGTGGATGAATTAGGAATAATGGTATTTCAAAGAAAAACCATGTCATGGATGAATGTTAGTAGATGATGATAGGGGATATGATTCCCCCTCGAGGGGATATACAGGGAAGAATGAGCTCAATAGCCACTCGAAATAAGAAATGATGGGTGGGATGAGATGGATAGATGAGGAGATGGGATGCCATATGTGGGATATAAGATGAATAAGATTATTTTAACTTAAATAGTGAGCTAAAGATTGATGATACCCCTAGCAAAGACATATGGAGAGGGAGGAAATATGATGAGTGTCATAGTTGTAGACACATCCTAAGGGGGAGTCAACTATAACATGATGATGATAGGATTAAAGGTTGTAAGCTTTAAACATATCCTAAGCAAAGACACATGCAAGGGGTAGATATAGGCCATGATAAGACTAATTTGATAAGATTAATGATGGGTTTAGCTCAAAGTTAAATCAATTAATAATGATGATAGAGAATAACTGATATGATTGAGTGATCAAAAGGATTGGGATGATGATGGATGATAGAGATAGTGGTCAAACTATCCTTGGGCACTAAAAAGTGGCCAAGTATTTCCTACATAGTCTGAAAAGAACTCAGGCTAATGTAGTTTTAACTAGAAGATAATGATGAATATGAGGATTAATGATTAGAGGATGATATTAGTGGTTGAAGGATGTTAAGTAGATGTGTCAAGAGGATAACATTAGTGATGGGAATGAGGATGATTAGATGAATTATGAGGGTGAGATGACTAGATGAGGGGATAGGATGCTAGATATAGGATAAATGATGAAGAAGATAAGGTTGACTTGAGGCATGACCTACAAATTGATGATGCCCCTGGCAAGGACACATGAACAGGGAGTCGAGATGATGGGTTTCATGGTTGTTGACACATCCTAATGGGGATTCAACTGTAACAAGATGATGATTGGATTAAAGGCTGCAAGCTTTAGATGTATCCCAAGTAAGGACACATGTAAGGGAGAACTTGGGCCAGGATAAGATGAGGATTTGATAATAATAGTGATGGGTGTAATTTAAAGATAAATTTGATGAATATGATAAAGAGAGAGAAGAATCAATATGATCGAGTGACCAAAGGATTGGGAGATGAGGATAGATGATAGAGATAGTCATCGAGCTAGACTTGGGCATTAAAATATGGCCAAGGGCTACCTACATAGTCTTAAAATACCTCAGGCTAATGTAGTTCTAACTAGGAGATGATGATGATGATAATTATTAGGGACTAAAAGATGATATTAGTGATGATAAGATATGACTTAAATGATGAGAAAAGGATAAAGGATTAGATGTTACTCAGATGGGTTGTGATGGAGAGAAGGATGATGAGATCAAGCCATCACAAATGTCATAATGTTCATCATAGTCTATTTAATCCATTAAATATAACACTTGGCAGTATGCCCCATGATAGAGATATGACCAAGAGGACATTGTGCCAAAGTTCATGGGAAAATATCAAACTCTACATCCTTGAGGGCACTTTTAGTGTCCTCATATCATCCTCATTCAATGCCTAATAGACAAAAAGATACATGATGTAAATAAAACATAAGAAAAATAAGATAGATACATGACACAAATAATAAACAAATAGAAGACAAATAACATACAAGAATATACATGAAATATCACAATGTCTTGTCTAATGATGGGATGAATGAATAGGTGATGGGTTTGATTAGGATAATCATGGTGTGATGGAGATGAAGGATAAACTTGGATTTGGATAGGATGATGATGATTAGGATGAAGATGAGGTGTTTCCCCTAGTTTAGGATAGAAGGATGGATGAGATGATAAGGTCTTTGAATATTAATTTGGTCTTGAAATTAGATCAAAAAGTGGCCAATGATGATGATTAAACAAGTGACGACCAAGGATGAATAACAAATAAGGCCCTGTAAGAATCCAATCTAGCAAAGAGACTAGGAGGTGATGGGATCAAATACCTTTCACACTTAGTAAAGAGTAACTAGATAGGTGCTAGGTATAAAGAGGAAATGATATGATAATGATGGGATCAAATACCTTCCATACTAGCAAAGACTGATGTGATGGGTGTCAGTTATGAAAAGGCCTTGATAAGAAGTGATGGGCACTAGATTAAGATCTTGAAAAGGTGATGTATGCCAATAATACTTATCCAAAAGGATGATGAAATGATGAGTGGCCACTTAGATCAGGTTGCAAGACCAAACATAGTGTCTACGAATGATAAATAGGATGATATGAGATGGATAGAGATAGATGTGACTAGAGGATTCTGGATAAGATAGGACTTCATGGACAATTTTGGCATTTTATAATTTTATAGTTTTTAAGGTTTTTGACATTTTTCAATTTTTAGGGATTTTTGGGATATGTATATACACTGTACAAATAGGGTTACTAGCAAAGGGAATACTAAGCCTAGAAACCAAAATGAGGATGGATGGAATGATCGATGAGTGACTAGACGATGAAGATGATGGGGACCAAGGACAAATGGACTAGGGATAGCCATTGACCACATCATGAAGGAACTAGATGGTTATTTCCCTGAGTGTCCATTGAAGGATATGCCAAGATGGTTCAAGGACATTTTAAAAGACACCTTACACTTCCTTATAAAGGTCAAGATGGGAAGGAATAAGAGATGGGATGCATGATTGTGATGGTGAATGATAGATAGGAATAATGAATCAAGGGATAAGATGATGGTTGATATAGACAAGGTAGATGAGGGATGTGACAAGTGGGATGGATGGATGCGGATATGAAATGGATGGATTTGCCCCCAAATGTTGAGGAACAACGTAGATAATAGATTATTCTACCATGATGTCAAAAATCAATTTTCATCATGGTACTTGCCCAAGGCACTAGAAGACTAGTTTTCACCATTGGATGAATGATTTTTTATTTTTATTTTGTTTTTTTGACTTTATTGATGGCATCTCAATTTATTAGTGATGGGTGAGATGTAAGATGTCGATGCTAGATAGAGATGTTAGTCGATACCTATTTTGGAGAAAGGTGATGCTAGGACCACGTGATGGTGATCTTTATTAACTCTTGATTTAACATCCTCTAAATGTTTTAACTAGGTATCTTCATGACCCCTACAAAGGATAATGCTACCTAGGGGTGTGGGATATGATATGAATGGGGGTATGCCATGAATGTGATGATGGGATATAGGATGGGAAGGAGGGAGGTGATGATGAAATGGGGAGTGGAAATGGGGTTCAAAATTTACATACACCATTGGATATGGTGAAGGGGATTCGTTAGATTGGTGTCATGAGATCAAGGGATCTAAGACCTTTTGACTTGCTGATTGTTTGACCCAAGTATTAAGAGGATGATCGGCATTGTAATTATTATTTTTGTCTTTATTTTGAATTATTGATTGGATTTGACTTTGATTTCCCCATGATGCCTAATTTTGGGCTTTACCTGAGGATTTTGATATTCCCCTAGTGCCTAATTTTGGGCTTCACTAGAAAAAGATATTTTTTTATTAGGCCGATGGGTTAACTTTTCTTGATTTTTATGGATAGGATCAAAGATGGTTTGATCATTATTTATGAATTTTGGAATATGGTCTTGAACTTTTGTATTTGTGGCACATGATATTGCATGCAAAGGGGAATCCAATGATGCATGTTCCTGTTTGTCCACTTCATGGAGTGAGATAGAGGGATGATGGATGAAAGTTGGAAGATTCCCATGATAAGATGGACTAAGGGGATAATGGGTAGCATATTTCTCATAAAATTCACTAGGATCCCTAGCTTCAACATTGGAGAAAGTATCCTTAAGAATATCTAAAGGATCACTAATACATCCCTCTAAAGTAAGATCATATCCACTCTAAAAATTAGATAAAGTACCTAAGAACTCAATTATGACATCATCATCTTAATTGGGATATTGAAAAAAGCAAGAATTATCATCATTTGATACAATATCGATTAAGGATGATGTTTCTAATGAGGAATCTGATGTAGACACTAATGTTGCACATGATCCTGATGCAGATGGCTCCAATGCTAACTATGGTGTACATGAATTTATGCAGCTATTAAAAGAGTGATTGTCCATGATTATCCTCTTAATGGGAGGTATTTGATGTGATGGGTGAGATGGAGATGATGGATGATTAATGGATGAAGCAAAGATAGGTCCATGAAAGAGACTATGGGATATAAAAGGACTAGGTTTATGGGGAGTAGACTTCTTTCGAATGGGTGGGTGGTTGGAGATAGGGGGATCATGGTAGATGGATAGGATGTTGTGACATTGGCTTGGAAGGGGAAGGATTTGATCGTGATGGTGAATGAAATATTGGCATTCCTTTTCTTATTCACCTAGGGATTTAAATTCATCTAATTCATCCTCAATTACTATGTCACCATTATCAATGACATCTTGGACATAGTCTTAGAATTTTTGACATCGATTAATGGAATTCCCCCAAGTTTGATGATATAGATAATATCATTTTGATTTATACAAAGAGGGCTTGGGCTTGGTGGGATCAAGATGTCATATGGGTGGATAGACCATCATGTTAGTGGCAACAAGTTTTTGGTAAAGAGCTTCAAAGGATATAGGAAGGGGAGTATAAGTACCTTCTTTGCTTTGTGACTTTGATGTGGAAGTATTGGACTTTAGATCATATAGTATTTGATGTGGCTGGGTGGATGGATGGATGACCAAGATTGGATTCTATTTACTAGTAGGGGAAGAGGAAGCTGATTGGTTATGACTAATGGATGGGGGATTGGAAGGAGACTTACATAAAGGGGTTTGGGATGGAGATGCAATAATTTGAAGGGGGTTGCCACCTTTGAGAAGTGGTAGACCCATCGTAATGAATTGCAAAAGGATCTCATCCTTGTTGGTAGATATGGATTGGTCTATGAAAGTGGGGTCCAATTGCATAGTTGTGGGTGATTAAGGTGATGGATTATGATTAGTAGATGGAGGATTTGATTGTGGATAGGTACAAATTGGGGCTAATGGGTTTTAAATAGGGCTAGTGAATAGTGGAGGGGAATGGGATAAGGGTTGATGTTGGACTTTTTTAGGAGGTAACTTTAGGCTCATGAGGTCAAAACCATAGGGAAAGTGAGCACCCATATTTCATATCTAAAAAAGGAATTCATCTTTATTTTCTAAAATGTATTGATTCATGAGGGTGACCGCATCAAGGAAGGATGAGATTGATTTTGTGGTGCTATGGGATGGTGATTTGGGGCAAATGGGATCAAGTTCTAAGGGTAGGCGAGCACCTAACTCTATTTCCCACAAAAAGACTTCATCCTTATTGGCCAAGATGTATTGGTCAACGAGGACTGAGTCTAAATCCATAGGGAAAGATGGATGATGATGCAAAGGTAGACTAAAGATTGTTTCAACAAAGTAAGGCCAAAGGATTGAAGTAGTATGATAGGTAATGATGGAGATGAGATAGACTAATGGATTAAGGACTATGATCAAATGTTAGACCGATATTGCAATAGGTGTCAACAATCTATCAATGTCTAATGGTCAATCTAGCAATAATATTGGGGACATAGGGTGCCTAAATTCAAAACTAGCAAGAAATTGATATGATGGGTGCTAGTAATGAATAAGGCAAGATGATTGGATTAGATTAGACTTATGGGTTTGATAAATTGAGACTGATAAGGTGATAAGATGATAACAAGATATTGATTATGATATGAGATTTGACCAAGTGGATTAGGATGATAGTATGGTGATAAGATGATAGGATGATAGAAAGATTAGGATGATAGGATTATCTCAAGACCTTAGACTAATTTTTATCAAGATGGTATGGTAGGTGATTATGTGATGAAGGTGATTAAGATAATGGAATAAGGATAAGTATGATGATAGGTGATGATGAAATGATAAAGGGGTAATGAAAGGTGGATGGTTTAGACTCGTATGTGACCTAGAAGTCAACTAGGATAAGATGATGTGATGACTAGATGGGTGATGAAGGCAAGGTCAAGACAAGTGATTAGGTATGGATTTAAGATAAGATGTGGATGATGAGGTCTGATTAAGATCTGATTAGGGGATGACTAATGACATATGGGTTTAGTTATAAGATGTGATTAAAAGGATGTACAAGAGAGCAAATTATATACAAGAAGGTAAAATAAGGATATACAAGGTGATGGGATAATGAGACAAAAAGGTATGTGGATGATTAGGACTATGGGTGAGGTGGACTTAGGATAGAGTGTGGATGGTGAGGCAAGATGGGATTAGGATTGGTGATGAGTTATGATCAAACATGTAAGGGGGTGATGTCAATAAAATGATATGGGAATGATCAAGATTATGGTGTGATTGATGGATAAGGCAAGATCAAAGTGAGGTGTGATTTATTATGGATGAGGTGATCTTATGATAAGGTGTGACTAGGATGATAAGCAAATGTGACTAATATGGGAGTCTAGTAGAATGTACAAGAGAATAAATTATATACAAGAGGATGAGGATAGGATACACAAGATGTGACTAAGATTGGGTGGATATAACTAGGAATGAAATCAATATGGTGATGATGATAAGATGGGGGATGATAGAGGATATGATAAATGATAAGTGTATATGACTAGGCAAGACTGGAATAGGACTAAGACAAGACAATATGTATGATGGGATAGTAACTGATTAGGATATATACAAAGGATGATGGGATAAATATGTGGTAAGGATATGCAAGATGATATGAGATGATATAATAATATACAAGATGACATGATGTACAATATGAGTTGTGCAAAAGACCTAGATATATAGGAATAGGTAAAGGCTAACTCGACTCACAAACAGTATGGGTCTAACACAACACAAACAATCATGCACAACTACAATCCTAATTAGTAAACTATATGGGTGTGTAACCTGATGTCTGCATCATCTAACAACTTCACAAGTGAGGTTATAGACCAGTGACCCATTATGAAATCGATTGAAACCTCTCAACCCTACTCACACATGATGGCTACTTTAGAGTTGATACTGACTCTTATAGTGGTACACCTGTTATAGCTAAAAGGTCTTATACTAGGCTAAATAGGCTCTCTAAGGGCATCCCCAATATACACAAAGGTACGTTGGGTCCCAAGTATATATAGGGTGTTGTCTAAT
Source organism: Torreya grandis (assembly GCA_037957365.1). Lineage (NCBI taxonomy): Eukaryota > Viridiplantae > Streptophyta > Pinopsida > Cupressales > Taxaceae > Torreya > Torreya grandis. The sequence continues at coordinate 1,410,085 of JARHVA010000183.1, forward strand.
GCCTGGTTTAGAGAGTTAACTCTTCCTCTTCACGGATGACTTGTATGGGGTCAATCGCTTAGCCTAATGATAGTTATCCTTCATTGTTATACTTCACTAGAACACAGAGTTTAGTTAGTACACGATAATGAAATCTATGACACTAACCCATATAGACTAAACTCATGCATGGGTGTCAATTCCACATCATGTGTTATCTTAGGGGAGGGATTAACAAATGAGCAAAACACATGATATGATTAATCAACTGATCTAATTACCTATGTGTGATGGGCACGATATGATAAATTATCAACACACACAATTATATACAAGGAATAATTTTTCATTAAAAATACATACACATAACAAGATGGTTAAAATGATATAAAAATGATGTGAAAAAGTGCCAAAAAAGGGTCTTTGACTAGCAGCCTACAAGCACCCAAGTTAGTAGTTTGATTGGCACTCAAAAAAATGTCCAGCAACCAAAAAGATTAGTAGTTTTTAAGAGTTTTGAAAAACCATGACTCTCTACAAACCGACAACTACACAGGGCAATCCCACTACCAGAGATTACACTACTCCTACTGGGCTATCAAAACTGCTACTTGCAAATTATGATATTGTGACTGATAGATGATCGTGACAATTAGCTGCAACACAACGGTTAGACCTAAAAAATCATGACTAGGGTTGACAATGCCACTAATGACTATAAAAATAGATAATCATAATTTTATTGTAAATCATAAAACCAAGACTCTAAATGAGAAAACCACTACTAAAAGCCAATCGATAATAGCAATATTGTGCAAAATGGCAAAAAAATTCAGATCTATAGACTATGTGATTGGAAGTTACCATTTATGCAATCAAATGATTTAAAATATCAAAAAGTGATTATATCCAATAATCATGATGAAATTTAAATTAAATTATATGATATTTTAAAGTGATTAATATTTTCAAGAGTGACTATTCTTTAAATCAAAAAGCAAGAAGGATCAGGGCAAATAGATAAAGTGATTAGTTTTAGTTTTCAAAACCAATAATTAAAATGGTAAAAGTAAAAAGGATCAGGTCAAAATTGTAAAACCATTAATATGTCCTCAATATTGTGATTAAATAAATCAATATCACTATTAGGGGTAAAATCGCAAATGGCGGTATTGTTAATCCTCAAAAGTTTTTAAGAATTAAAATATTTTGACTTGGGTAAGTTCATTTATAGGTGGTTGAAAATGAGTGTTTTTAAAAATAAATAAAAAAGATGATAAAATACGTAGCCAACAAAAATATCAAAAAAGGCATTACATTAGATTGGTAAGACCAACGAGAAAGGAGAAAAACATTAAAAAACTACTGGTCTATACTATAACCCTGTTGGTTAGAGTCATGTTGAATCAACAACTATGTGACACAATGGAGTGGCATGTTAATCTTACTATAAGCTATATCATGGCCACAATGTCTCTCTTCTGACCCTGCTCACAAAAACTATTTGATTATGAATTCAAAAGGATTTGAGATATATATAACAAATAGAAATGGTCAGTCAAACCTGGGTTTTGTTGGTCAAGTCCTACATCAATTTCCTTGCCTTGCCTGTGCTTTGTTTCCTACTAACTCAGTGAATGTAAATGGTGATTTCCCTCATCCCACTTGGTAATTCCTATTGTCATTCTCCTACTTCCTCCAATTGAATTTGATGTCATTCCTTTACCTAGTACCTATAAAAAGATAAACACCATTTTTTCCAATGCAAAAATGTTTGAATATGAATTGAAAATTAGAAGCAAATGATAAACACAAATACTATCAAGTCATAGGATTATCGTAAGACAAAAAACCATGTATGGTTAGACAAAAACTATTAGCGGTTAGTGCAAAGTCACTACTCACTAGAGCAATGTCACAATTGACTTGGATAATATCGTGACTACCAGTGTAAACTCATGACTAAGTTCTGTTCACGTAAAAAAATTCAAAATTTTGAGACTTCTTGATTTTATTAGACTTGTAGGTTAGCCAAAAATGATTCTAAAAATGTTAATTTGGGGAATCTGCTCCTCAACAGAGTCACTATAATGTGTACCAAAATTTTTACATTTAATTTATATTACTGATTTTAGTAACAAAAACTCAATGACACTAATAAGAATGGATAAAATAGATAAAATCAGAATAAAAAGCACATTATTACCATTCTTTTTACCTCTTTACAACTCCATTCTAGGATTTGCACTTGAATGATTAGACTCATATTGACACTATGATGCTTAATTAGAGATGTTGATAATGGATGCTTGATTCAATGATTATTTTGGCATGGATTGGATATGAGAATGCTTGTTGATGAGGATCAAATTAACATGATGATGTTATGGAAATTATTTTTAGTTTTCCATTGCCCAAGCATGGTCTTTTATAGGAAAAATGGAGGGAATTTTGAAGAATTTTAAATTATTAGAAGTCTCTAGTTTGGAGACTTTTAGAGACTTGGAGGAGCTTCTCCAATTATAGAGATTTCTCCATAGATTTAGGGGACAATGAGGGATTAGAGGGAATTTAATGAGAATTAGGGCTCATAGGAATGCAGGAATAACTAAAGTGGTCGGGTAGCTAGGGTGGTAGGTAAATAAATATGAATTTTAAATTGTCAAGTTAGTTTAGTGGGCAGGTTAGTAGGCAATAAGATCTATTAGAGTTTTTGATGATGAGATTAATTAATTTTAAGATAGGGTAAAGGTTATGTGGGATATAGGAATGAGATATGGGTATTAGTCTAATAGTCAATATAGCTAGGAAATATGAGAATTAGGCTAAGTTAGCAGGAATTTGTGTAATTAACGGGGCGAACACATTTTCGTGCATACATCTAGACTCACCACATGTTATATAAAGGGTTGTCTAGGGCTTCCTTCATGACCTTGAATATATCCAAGATGGTGAGCCCTATGGAACATACATATAGAGTTAGATCTATATGTGCATACATATATAAATATGACATAAAGTATCAAAACTTGAATTTTAAAAATAATTTTATTATGTGTTCTCAACAGTCTTTGTCTCTGAATCATGTGGTGTTGGGGACATATTATACTTCAAATGAAACTACACTGTCAATCATGGTTTGTTGTGATATATGCAGGGTACCCATGGCATATCTCATCATCTATAAAATCAACAAATTAAAGAGGCCAATAATGAGTCAAATAAAATTAAAGTTATTTTAAGATAAATCTAAATTACTCCTTTTGTACATAAAGAGAGTGATAGAAATAGAAAAATAGTACTAATAAGAGGTAGTGAAAGAGGGAGATGGAGAGAAAAAAAGTGCAAGGGGGGAGAGAGAGATAATGCAACATTCTCTCTCTGTATCTCCCTCTCTTATTATGTCTCTATCTCTCACAAGAGGAGGGGAACATTGAGCAAGCAAACACACTAAAATTGTGGTGTGTACAAAATATTTAAAAAATTGACAATTTAATTTCACACCCTAAGTGTAGGGTATGGTAGTGCTAATTACAACCTCAACAAAAAAATCTAAAACAACAGGGGTACTTAAGAAATTAGTGATCATCTATACAAGCAACAAATAAAAGAAGTCAAATATTAGTCGATTAAGTAAACATATACTAAAAGATAAACTTAATATTCCTTTAGATACATAAAAATATTATAATTGATTAAGCGTGTGTCAAAGACTGATAATGAAGCAAATAATCCCTACATAACTAGTTTTGTGTTAATGGGAGGTGGTGAAGTAACTGTAGATGGCATATACTTTGGTGTGCTATTATCCTACGGTGGTGAAATAACTGTAGATTGCATATACTATAATGCGTTAGTTTCCTAAGGTGCTGAAGAAATTATAGATGGAATATAATTTTATAAAATAATGTGTGGAAATGTTGAAGCAACTATAGATAACATATGTTGTTGCATACTAATGTGCTATACAAATGTACATCTAGTCTCCACAAGTGTGTGCCTATCAGATTTGAAGATGTAATATGTGTATGTCTATCCTGAATTGGAGATCTAGTATACTTCCTCCCACATGCTGTGCAATGAAGTACATAAACTATAGGATGACTGCTAACTATGCCACCACGTGAATCACTAATAGTATGGGGGATACTACTAGATGTTCCACCACCTATAGTATGTGTATAAATCCTCAATGTATGCATCTCATAGTCAATCATAACCTGTGTGAGACTAATAACTACCCCAAGGGTGCCCATCTATGTATTATGATGCAATATTATAGGGATAAAAGTGTGTTATTATCCTTTTATTTCTTTGTTGTTGGTTTTAGTGGTTTTAATCGTGCTTGGCACCAGGGCTATTAAATGAGAACCCACCTCCCCTACCTTGGGAGGCCTTCATCTCAAAATAATTTAAGATTTTATATAAAACAAACTTACAATAAATTTTTCTCAAAAAATATAATGGAACCTCTTTATTGTTGCATGGAGCTTCATCAAACACCATTCATCGCTTATTCAAAAAATTATTTTTAATCTCCACATGAACACATCAACCAATGCTAATATTTTTACAACTCATTGGTGGGGTTTGGTGGTTCCAGACTTAAGAAAAAAAATACACACTTCTTATTTCGGTGGTTTAGATATATATATATATATTAAGGAAAGGATAATTAAGAGGAATAAGAAGTAGTGAATTGGTGGCAACATTTGTTAAGGAAAAAGGAAAAATAGTGCATGTTTTGGACAAGAAAATAATGAATATCAGTTAAATCAATTATAATTTTTTTTTGGTATAATGAAAATGATTATAACAGGGGGATAGCCCTTGGATATCACAATAGAAATGAAAGAAACCATACGTTTAATCAGAACAACTCATAAGTGCTAAGTTATTTTCAAACTAGAGATAATGATGCAGGAGCATATCTTGTAGAAGGCAAAACTTTTGACATGGAAATTCATTTGAGCCCTTTTTTAAATGAATATATCAAAACTTCATGTACTCATAAACCACATTAACCACTTGATGACTTTTCCAACAATTTCTCAAGGCTGAACTAGTTCATCTAAATACTAAAAATTACATTTTAAATTTCTTTTATATTTTCTTATAACTTTATATGTTTATTTTTTATTTTTTGTAAGTGGGTTTGAACTTGTATTCGCATGTCAACTAAGGGTTTATTTTAGATATGTATGAGAATAAAGGACACTTGTTTGACTCATCCAAACTTAAATAGAAAATACTAAAAATAGTAGGTTTCCAAATCTGCTATAAATAGAAAGTTTAATTAACTCTAGTATTATTATTTTTTCTAATAACATGCTAGTTGTATATGAAGACTCTATCTTCGAGTTGTGAAATAATAAAATAAATTATATATTATTTTAGAATAATAATGAAGAATTAGTGCTCTTTTTCTAGTCAATAATTATTCATTATTCTCCTCCCGTTAATGGGTCTTTGGTGTCTATCGCAACAAATAGAAGAAAATAAAATATGATTTGGCTTTCACCATTGCCAGGGTGATTCAAACTAAAATTAAATGGTGCTTCTTGGGATAATCATGGAGCCTCGATTATTAGGTGCCTTATAAGATATTATAGTGAGTCACTTACTCATGCAACCTCCATTAAACTAATTGATGGGACCAATAACAAAACAAAAGCTCAAGCCTTGGTCGCCAAGCTTGAGATGACAATTTTGTGTGGAATTAAAAGATTGATAATTGAAGGAGATTCTCAAATTTTGATTCAAGCCTTGTGTAAGAGATAAAAATTTAAGTCTTGGAAGGTTGTTAATATTCTTGAAAAGGCTTGGTCGTGTTTGGATTCTTTTTTGGATTGGGATTGTTGTCATTGTTTTAAGTAAGCCAACGTAATTATTGGTTTCCATGACAATATTGGTGGAAGCATTAAGGATGGACAATAAAAGGGGAGTTTGGGAGGAATTCGAAGGGGTCTTATCCATTTATCTAGACATTTAATGTTTTTCCCTCTATGTTTGTGTGAAGGGCAGTGTCATAATGTTAGCATATGATTATCCATTGGAAAATTATAGGAATGATTGATTGGCTTGGTGTCATGATCATGTAATATTTTTTAGGTTGATAAGAGTGGTCATGTCTTATTTTTTTGGCTATAAGGTGTTATCAAGATCTATGCCTACTCCTAAGTGTTATCCTCTAGGTTTTTTCAAGGGTGATATGAAGAGGGTGGTGGTCAAAGCCTTGGGCTCTCTTATGGTCTTTGGCGTGGGTCATTATCACAAAATGGCCTTTTGTGGTGAGTCTTGTGGGCCCATTTGAAAAAGATTTTATGGGTTAATTTTGAGGAGCTTATGTAATCAATTCAAAATGTTCTTGGGGAGGATTACCTTTATCATAGTCCCAAAAACCAAGGAAATTCAGGTATGGATTTTGTATGCAATTAGAAATGTAGTAGATCTATAAATCAATCCTAGCTCAGAGAAAATGAATCTTACACTTTTGATTTTGAATTAATTATATATGCAAGGTCATGACCAAAATAAATCTGCTAGAACTATCCAAGGGATCTCTTACCACAATAAATTCACTAGGGAGGGTTCACAAGCCTCTAGTCGAGCAAAACTATGCAATAACCTTAACTAGGTCATATGTTTTCATATTCGTTAAACTAATAACAAGTAAAGTAAAGTCTAATCTAGTTCTCACCAAATATTATGGAAGAAAGTGGGGGTAATAAACATTATAATTAAATATGCATAAAATATATATACTCACGTTAATGTATACAGAATCATAATGCATGGGAGAGAAGTAAAAATGCATATCTATATACTATTACAAAAGAGGAACAAAGTTAGGAATACTTACCTTTGAAGATGAACTCACCAAGCCTTAATCTCTCCCTTGATCAAGGTGTTTCATAAGAGGTTGTTATGGTATGTAAGGATGACAAGGATAAATCAACTCTATGTTACACTACTTATCAATGCATCTAAAAGACTTCTCCATAAGACAAGATCTCTATCTTCAAAAAAGTTATGAAACCTTAAGTTATGCTCTTCAAGTAGAATGGTGGATAAGCATATGTGCAATATATATCTCTTCTTATTCCTTTTCTCTTAGAAATGATGAAATTGATGTGTTTATATAAACGGATCTAACCCTAGTCCTTTCCAAAAATTTAGGTCAAAAAGGTCGACCCAATCGACCTAGTATCATTATTGTCAAAAATAAATTAGGTCACGGTCTAGGTCAACTAAGAGATGAATTAGACCCTAATAAGTTTTATCAATTAGAGTACAAGGTCATGGGGCCGACAATGTAATGTATACATACCATCAAAAAGGGTTTTAGGTTAGGGAAGGGATAATGAAGGTGGTAAACGACTAGAGGAGGGTGAAAAATAAGAGGAAAAGTTTAGGGGAATGCTTTTAAAAGATAAATGTGTAGATAACAAGTGGTAGTAATGGACAACAATCCTGTGAATCATGAATGATTTGTCCACCCATTTCTTGGTGCACCCCTTAAGGTATGCACTCAGAGAGATTGGGCCTCGATGAGTTCCTATAAGATAAAAAGTATCGGTAATTGATAAAGTTTGAAAATATTATATGTATAAATATGCCTAGTTCATCACATGACACGTAGGTGTAACATGGGATAGTGCTTCAGGAAAAGAACATAGCAACACACAGTAAGGAGAAAATAAGATAAATAAAAGTATAGAATTAAAAAACACATACCTTTACTTACTTTAGTATTGTAGATAAAGAAGGAGATGCAAGAAATGTGAAGGTGTTCAATATGGGGAACATTAGGCAAATCAATAGATATTATGAGAAAGAGCAAAAAATCATTTTTTTTTAAATATAGACATATAATAGTTGAAAATATTCTCTATGATGTCAAGATTCTAGAACATTTTACTATTTGAAAAAATAGTTAGTAGAGACAAAGATATGATCAAAATAAGAAATTTGATAGTAAATATTTGAAAGGTAAATAATTTTGAATAGTAAATATAAATAAGGTGAAAAATAATTCATGTGGTATTATCAATATTCTAAAAAAATAGAGCTTTGATAGACCTAATGAGAGACTAAAGAGCCAGGATGGTGAGGAGATGATTGTAGAGACAAGGAGGATGCATAGTGATCGTAACAAGTGCAACAAAGGTAAGCAACTAAAAATTTCATTCTTTTTGAATATTTTTATTTGAAATTAAGTGAATTATAGAAAATTTAACTAGTAGACAAAATCTAGACACCAAAATAAACCCTAAATTTTTTTTAGGGACACTAGGGGTCAAATGGGGTATTGGGTAGAAAGGAGTAGACCAATAAATGCTCAAGGCATTTATGGTAATTGGTCAAAAATTAATCATTGTGGATGAATAAAGTTGACCAAGTTGACTTAGTTTTGAAAGAGAAAGAGAACCAATAGGTCGATTATGTATCAGTAGGCCGATTTAGTCGGCTAAAAGTAGGAGGCCAACTGCATAGTAGTGGGCTAACTTAATTATTTTTAAAGTCATTGATATAATATTGTAGGGTAAAAAGGTGGCTGACTGAGTACTGTAAACCAAAAGATGGCCAAATTAGTACTGAAGACGCTGATCTAGTATAAATTTGACAAGTCTAATTTAGTATCCCTAATGATGTATAGGGCCAATTTAGTATTTAATAGGTCAATACAATAGAAAATGAACAAACTAAATCAAACCCGTCGAGTTTTGTGAAATTTTTAAGAATGTAATTTGATTATAAATGGCATGGAGATATAATACATACTTTATTATTTGATATTTTGTAGAGACACCAGAGATATTGATAATTGATCAATGCATCATGGTTATCAAATTTGCTAGAACATTTGACAGAGGTGGATAGAGCGAGACTAGTTGCATTGGATCTAGAAGGTATCATGGAGATAAGGCACATCTTACTGAGTGTTGATCTTGTTATCATGTTCCTCGAAGCATGAAAATGGTTGGCCAACACATTTTGATAAGTGGTAGATGGGGATACCATAGAGGTGGGTATCACACTAGAGGACGTTCATGCATTGCTTAGACTGTCGATAGGAGGGATACCAGTGATTACAGGGACACTAAATGATATACAAGGGAGATGAGCACTAGTTAAGTGGGTGACGTGCTTAGATAGGATATACCCAAGGTTGAGGGTTAGTTTATTTAATGTGTATATTACACATATTCTATACATCTAATATGCCATGATTAGACTTATAATAGTAAGAGTGTTGTGTCACAAATAAGATAACAAGGTACCAATGTATGTGATAGCCTTTGGTAATACATTTTGGATCAAGGGGTGCTATATGATGTTGGTTCTATCATCTAGGTCTAGATCATGCATAATATGTATGGGATGATGTCTAGAGGGTAGAAGACCATGGGACCAATGGTTTTTCTTAGTGTGTAGATATATGAGAGATTTTATATGTATCAGCCAACTAAGTTACCCCATGTGATCGATGATAGGTTATCTCGAGTGATGAGATGGAGGCAAGACCAGGTAGTATAGGTTGTGCCTCATGTGTCAGTGCTAAAAATGATCAAATGAGGGGAGATCATGTGGTATCCATACACACATATTGCTACTATTTGGCCTAGTTAGGTGATTATGGCACCAAGGCTGGCTTGAGTACAAATCATAGACCACTATACTTGGCAGGTAGAGCCATAGTTGATGACACACTTGTCAGGATAGTTTAGTCTCCCACACCTAGCATCTCCTCTAGTAGTGCCTACTTTTTGGGTACAACATGCTAGAGAAATGAAGAGGAGAGGAGGAGCACCAATCAAGATACCGATGATCAGGCCATGATATGTGAGACCATGGACTAGTTAAGCATGATAACTGGTAGTTGAAGGAGGAGAGGGCAAAGATGTTGATATATGGGTATAATAGGTACCATATCAAGCACTATAATAGGAGGAGAAATGAACACCTCAGACATACCACAAACAGAGGCACTGTTGGTGAGATCGACACATATAAGGGTGGTTGCATAGGATCATCTGATAGTCAACTAAGGATAGAGTTGGTCAATAGAGGCACCTCTGAGGAGAGGTTCATGGTGTTCATAAGTGGTGACTCTTAGCTTCATATTTATAGGGAGGTGATAAATAGATGAGGTACTCAATGGAAGGGTAAATATAGAGACGATGCTTGAAAAATGAGCATATGGGGAGACAATGGTTGGTGACACCAAAACTAGTAAGAAATGTTATAATTTTCAATTTTGATATAGAATAATATTTTCATGTGATTGTAGTAGGTAGATAGATTTTAAGATGTATATGTGATCTCATATCTATCTAGTTTTGGTTTTATAGATTCAACGATAGAGGAGCTCAGATAGGGATCCCTAATCATGACAATGCACCATGACATTTAGGATGGGGTGTTGGCAACATATAACCCCACCACATTAGATGATCCTATGGTATTGTCTGCCCTAGCTAAAGCAAGCTAGTTTAGACTAGTGAGGGAGGTCGCGAGGCAATTGTAGACATGTGGGGATGGATTTCAGCCATTGATAAGGGTGGGAGCAAGAGAGGTATAGGCCTAGCGGGCCTTGGCTCAGGAGAGAGCTGCACACATGGATACTATGATCCAACTTAGATAGGTATAAGCCCAAGTGGCCAACCTACAAGGACAGGTAGTAGGATTGAGATTTTGAACTACCTCATTACAATGCACCATGCAAAGGTGAAAGTCTAAGGCATCAATGGGTAGCATGACTAGGCCATAGGATAGACATGATGGAGCCCAGTCATAAAGTTAGAGCTATGTATTTTTTTATTTTGTACTGTTGTATTGTATAAAACACATGATATATAAAGATATATGGTTTTGATAGTTACATTTGATCTCATGAGTTGTATTTGATTTTGGTTGTTGATGCATTGATATATTTCTTTCTAGCACATGTATTTTTTTTGTTATATATGCTATGAGAAATATATGTGGAGTGTTTTCTTTTTTGGCATTATGTGATACACATGCATGGTTAAAAAGAAACAGGCAAAAGGGACTTCAAAAAGTATAATTAATCAAAAACAAATGTACTACACACTATATTATAACAGAAAATATGTGATAACAAAAGATGACTAAGTATAATAAATCAAAAAGTGATAAACAAGAGAATAAATTATTTTTAAACTATGAAAAAGATTGACACCAAATTAAAACAAGAAAATCACACTATATCATGTTGGGAAGTATGAAAATAATGTAACAAAAGAGAAAGCATATGAAAGATAAATGGTATAAAAACAAAATAATTAACACAATCTATCATACTAAATCACGTTGAAAAGTATAAAAGAGAAACAAAATTTGAAAAACGAACTTAAATTGATTAGACTAATTCAAGTCTGGAAGTATGAAAAAATTAAAAGATGATTGTATTCTTACATGCAATCGAAAATTAAGAAGATAAAAGTGAAAGATCAAAATATGTAAGCATAAAACATACTATATCAATATGGGAAGCATTTTAATGATGTGTAGCTCATAATCAATCATGACTTATCTCAAATTTGACACATGTAATTTCAATGTGACTTGGGTATTTAGAAAATTTTGTGAAAAAGGTTAGGTCCTATCCAAGGTCTTACATTGCAACTGACAAAGGAAACACCAATGAAGTGGAAACAATGAGAGAAAAATATGTTAAAGGGTATATTTATAATGGAAAAGTGGTAATTTGTGAGGAAGGCCTAGTCCTATCCAAGGTCTTACACTACAACTCACAAATGGAATCCTTAGGGGGAGTGATTAGCAAACAAAATAATATTTCTCAAGGAAAAATATTAGGATTTTAATAAATGAAAGAAGGAATGTAAAAATTACGTAGGCGTCTATGAGAAGACCTTAAGAAACAAGAGGTACACTAAGAACATAAAAAGACACTAAGTGACTATTGACCATCAATATACAAAGTATACCAATTCACTAGAGACATAAATCTATATAGGCAAATAAGTGAGGTACTAAGATCAACTCACGTTGGTTGTTTTGAACAAAAAAAAGTGAAATAGACCTACCTTCCCATAACATGTTCTTTGTTCCTCAGGACCTCTTATAGAGTCATTGGTCTACTACAAAAATTGTGTACTTATGTAAAAAAAAAGTAAGTAGCAATAAAATATATTTTTTATTATTCTCATTTTCTAATCTACTGGCCTATCGCACCCCAATGGACCTCGACTCTATCATGAGGCCAATTGTGGAGTTTGATCTTTTATTAGAAAAAGGAGATGTGATTAGAATCACATCTTTTAATGTGATTAGAATCACATCTTTTAATGTGATTTGATTTTTTAAAAAAATTAATGTTGTCTTTAGTATCATTGCCTGTTAAAATGATTTGGATTTTGAATTTTTATGGCTTTTAAGATTCCTTCTCCATACGGACTTAGAATGACCAATCATGAGAGACAAAGTGATACACACAAATCAGCTTTAGACTTTCACCAAAGGAAGCTATGTATCCAAAGACATGACTAATTAAAACACTTAGGCTTACGTATGAACCAACATGTTATCTCAAATTCCAACCATGTGTATGCTTAGTTTGTGAAAGAAAATAATGGGAATAAAGGAAGATCCAAGATGGATAAGTAAAAGGAGATTATAATGATATGACTTGTTTGCTAACTGATCACATGGTAAAGAAGGAATGACTAAGGGGAGCAAGGTTTATATAACCAAGTCACAATAATAATTATTCATGTTATAGAGATAAGGTAACAAACAATCATGAGAAAATAAATAAATGAACATATAGATAAAAAAACATGTAATCATGAAAAAGAATCTATAAGAGAACATAAGGAAGAAAAAGACACCATAGACAACATGTAGAATGAAACATTAGTAATCATGTAAGATAAATAATAATTTGACATAATGTCAAATAATATAAGATAGATAAATGTAAATTTGGATCACACATCCAGTTCAAAATGAAAAAATAAATGAAAAAAATACCATGTCATGTTCATAAATATTGGTAGATTATCCACACACATTATCCATAACATTTGATAAGTCTCTATGAAGATGAACTATAACTACACTGATGATCTCATTGATCTTTAGAGAAAGTTGAGAAAAAACTTCAAATCAAATCTCCTCGATGAAAAATGTAGGCATGTCAGAAGGATTATGCTCATAAGTACTATCGTGCATGGGATACTTAGGAGAAGGAATATGAGTGGACTCTGTGGGAGATGAAAGGGTCATTGGTGGGTAATGGGCCATAGGTGAAGGAGTCATCAATGGAGAAGGGGCCATAGGTAGAGTCATGGGTGGAGAAACTATATGTGGAGAAGGGGACACAGGAGAAGAAGGGGGAGACTTATTGTGAGGGTGACCTATGGGATGAACGGTAGTAGGTGTATGAATGGTTACGAGGTGATATTTGAGATGTTGTTGAAAGATGTAGTAATAATCAGTGTGATGAATACCACATTGGTGTTATAGACAATATACCTCTCCATATTTGGGAATATATTTAGGTAATATTTTTGGGGAAGGTATAGTCATGTCTATGGGCTAAGGAAGAGTGGGATGCAAGGTGTCTATATATTGTTTAAGCTTACAAAAATTCATGGATGAATGATTATCTGTATCTTGAAAGTAACATATACACTTGTTAGTAGACTTTGTGAGTGTATTAACAGAGGGAGTGGAAATGAAAGTAGGAGAAGGATGGTTGAGTGAACAATCTCTAATCCAATGATTGCCAAAATTATGAATATCACAGTATATCTGAATGATTCATTTGGTAGGAAAAAAAGCAAGATACGATAAAGAAAGTAAACCATCACCAAAGGGAGGTGGGACTGGTGGAGAGACTAGATGAAGCTTGACTGAAGCAATAATAGTATAAGAAACAAGAAGAGACTTAGCTAGAGAGGGAGTGGGAATAAGATCTAGACTAGGCTTAGCTGAGAGAGGGGCAGGATGCACAGAAGGTTAAAGGACAATGGAAATTATTTCAAGGGAAAGATGATTATAGGGGTCTTAGTATCTAGCAAAGTGATAGGGCTCATTTATAGCATGATCCATTAGCATGGTCCTATGAGATTTTTCAAAAACTATAGGTGTGCATATCATCTCTACCTTATGAACAAGAGGAAATTTTCTAAAATTAAGAATTATATAGGATGGAATGTGATAACATATATGAAAATATTGAAGCAAAAAACAATTATAATGAATGATTTTAGCATCTCAAACCTAAACAAGACCTCCTAAAATGGGTCATCTAAGGTATAACCATCATCATATTTAGGTGTATAAAGATCAATTACATAGATAGGGATTACTTTTTCATTGGATGTGGCATGATGAATAGAGCGTCGAGTCTTAATTAAGACTATGGTTATATCATCACTAGGTGGTAGATGGGAGTACGGCTTTAGGGAAGGTGTAAGTTGAAAAATGAGATGAGGAGAGAGATTAGAGGTTTTTATTTTGAGATTTGTCTCATTGGGCTCATCATCATCTGAATCTAAGAGGTGAGGTGGTATATTCCTGATGAGTTTGGGGCAACCATGGTAGCCTCATGTAGAGTTGATACAAAAATTAAATCATTAATATTCATGGAATGAAAAACTTAGAAAGGGTTCAAGGGTTAAAATTTTGAATACACCACGATCTTATAATTGTTCAAAAGTCTAAGGGTTAGTACCATCTTAAATCTTATAGATTACACCATTGTAATGGAACTTGACACATTGATAGGTGAAAGAGGCAACTGCCCTCATGCGATGAGTCTATGACCTACCAAGCAAGATGTTATAGGATAGAGGAAAATTGAAGATCATAACCTTCAATCAAATAATGACAAGTGGAATGGTGATAGGGAGCCACACATAACTTAAGGGAGGCATTTGCCTTCGATCATAAATTTAACACATGTTGTGTGTGGACTTAAGATTACATTCGAAGTATCTAAAGGTTTTACTAAAAATCAGAGAGGCAACATAAGTACCTAAACTTGTATGTAATCATAAATGCATCATGTCTATGAATTAATCTTAGATCGGATAAGATAGATCATACCTACACTTCTGATTGGGATACACTTGTTAAGCGAGAGCATGACTAATATGGGGATCTACTAGACCTGGTTAGGGGATCACTTATCACAACATATAATGTTATGAAGAGTTCTAAAGCCTACAGTCTAACACAATCACATAACAACCCTAGTGGAGTCCTAGGGTTTAAAATATTCACCTATTGTAATATGCAAAAAAATAAATCTATTCTAGTGCACACCAAATCTTGTGGCACAAAATGGGGGTTAGAAATAATAAAACAAACTAAACTAAACATGCATTAGAAGACATATACTCACATCAATGTATACAAAATCCTAATACATGGGAGAATAATACAAATGCATTATCTATCTACTCTTATAAAAGAAAAATAAACTTAGGAATACTTACCTTTGAAGATGAATCTGTTGAGCCTCAATCTCTCCCTTGGCCAAGATGTTTCACAAGATATTTTTGTGGTATATAATGATAACCAAGATAAATCAGCTCTAGACTACACAACCTATCTAAGCATCTAAAAGACTTATCCATAATATAAGATCTGTATCTCCAAAGAAAGTATGGAACCCTAAGATTTAATCTTCAAGTAGAATGGTTAATAAGCAGATGTTCATTTGTACTTCTTTGTTATGATTCTTCTCTTATGAAATGGTGGGAAATGAACTTGTATATATAGGTAGATCTTGTCATAACCTCCTGAGAATATCAACTATACAGGGTCGACCCAATCAACCTAGTGTGTTTTTAGGGATAATTCACTAGGTCTGAGCTAGGTCAACCAAAAGGCTAACAAGCTAAGAAAGTGAAAATTACCACTAAATTTTATTGGGTCGACCAAGTACAGTCAACTGACCAAAAGGGAATTAAGGTAATAAATGAGGAATGGAAAGAGAAAAATACTAGAATGGGAAGGACTGAGAAGAACAAGCTTAGGATAAATGGTTTTAGGAGACAAGTTTGTAAATGACAAGTAGAAAAAGGAACAACAATCTTACGAAGCACTGATGGTCTGCCCACCCCTTTCCTGGTGCACCCTTTAAGGTATGTATTCAGAGAGATTGAGACTTGATAGGTTCTTACAAGATACAAAGTGTCAGTAATCAATAAAATTTAAAAATATTATGTGTATACATATGCCCCACTCGAAGCTCATCATGTGTCACGTAAGTGCAATACGAGATGGTGCTTCGAGAAAGAACATGATAACACACAATGTTGATGCTAAATAAAGTGTAGTAAGCAGCAAATAAGATAAATGAAATAAAAAAATTAAAAAAACACAAACCTTTAATTTAATTTAGTGTCGTAGATAAAGAAGTAGACTATAAGAGTGGTGAAGGTGTCTAATGTAAAGAGAACATTAGAAGAACTTGTAGAAATTAGTGCAAAAAAAATCCAAAAATCAAAAGCTTTTGGAAGATAGGCATATGATAGTGAAAAATGAGTTAGTAGAGACAAATAAATGAGGGATTTAAGAAAAATTGGTAAATTAGGATTTCTTAAGGCAAGGTTAAAATATTGAAGGCAAATGAATGACAAAAGGATGGCAAAAGAATGAGAAATGATGGAAAATGCATGACAAACGATGGCAAATGAACACAGTAAATCATGTTGGAAAAGCATGTAAAACATAAATGGAAAAAACGAATGTAGAACATACTAAATCACATTGGGAAGAATGTAAAACATGAAAGATAAATGAAATATCCATGTAATAAAACTTTAAAAAAGTATGTAAGAAAGTGAAAAGTAAGCTCATGTAAGATAGTCAAAAATAAAAACATGAAAGACAAAAAATGAAATGTAATTGAAGATGTTATAAAAGTATGTCAAATGAAGGTGAAGAAAGCATAAATAAGTGAGAATTAAATGTAAGTCAAGAGAAAATTCAAACACGAAGAAGGCATACATAAAGAGAAACATGTAATAATGGCAAATGTCATATGAAAGATAAGTTAAGTTGACAAAAATCAAACAAGAACATGATGGGTAAATCAAAATAAAAATATATAAAGGATGAAAACTCAAACTTAGTGCTTTTTCTAAGATACAATGTAAGAAAACACAAACACCTAATGACATGACTAGTATGACAATGAGATAGTGTAGTAAAAAAATGGTGTAAGGGTGTAATTCTGATCCAAAACTTGAAATCTTTGGTTGAAAGATAATTCAAGAAACAAGAACAAAATAATTCAAATAATGTTATCTCTGAGAAGAGATGTTTTATTGATCAAATTTGCAGACCCAAACATATTCTTATCTCTAAGAGGAGATGTCTGATTTCCATTTTGGGTTACATTTTTATTTATATATGTTTTAAAGGTGTGGGGAGGATGTGTAAGGTGACAAATCTTGAGGGGGATGAATTGGTTCGACTTCCACGATTTACAAAAATACATAATTTGAGGAATTATTATTTTTAAAAATGTACTATTTTTAGACTGCACTACTAAAATTGAAATTTAGGGCACTTCCATTGGGTTTTTGGAGGTCAAACTTCATTGATCAATCTCATGCCATCTCACAACATTCCCCTCATTATTATCTTTCCAATGGTTCAAACGGCGAGTCAATTGGAGCTATGGTGCAAAAGTTATGGCTCCCAGAAGTTCTACCATCAATTGGATTGGACCCATCACCCGAATTGTCATTTGAATTGTTGCCCGGATCATTCCTCCCTCCTTGAAAATCAATGGTACCCATTGCATCAATATTTATCATCAAGTGTGGTAGTTGTACTTTGATTTGATTCCTAATGCATACTTGGAAGGGACTGTGATTTATAGAACTGTGCAGGGCTCGATTGTTCACCATTTTTGTCTAACCATCAATATGTGGATAGAAGGCCATGAACTTCTTCATCTTAGTATCTATTTTCTTTTGTTGTTGTGTTGTTTGTGTAGTTAGGGCTGTAACATCAACCCTTTTGGATTCTTGTGGCTTGACCACTATGAGAACAAATTTCTTGGCACTAATCAGAGAGACAGATGTAGAAGGTGGTACCTCTAGTACCCTGTAGCATTGTGTTCCAAGAGTGAGAGTGATACTTTGAGTTCTTGATTCATAAATGCCATGTCGATCATACATGAATGGCTGACCAAAGAGTACATCACAAACATCTAGATTGACCACATCACATAAGACCTCATCTTGGAAAAGTTTTATTACATATGAGAGAAGACATTGGTGGGTGACATGAAGGTTTCTCCCTAGACTCAACCATCCAATACTGTATGGCTTTGGGTGAGGCTTCATGGACAGATTTAGGCTTTTCAAAACATTAGCATAGATTAAATTCTTTTGACTTCCATTATCAAGAATGAAATCCAGAGACTTACCTTTCACCCATAACTTAGAGTGAAACAACCTTTCCTTTTAATGTAGCATCTTGTCGTGGGTCTGTGATGAACCAACAATAGCTTTAGGATCAGCATCTACAATTTTTTCTTCAAGCTCTTCAACTGTAGGGTCTGTATGAGGTAAAGTAGTAGATGTTGAGGATTATGACTCAGAAAGCAGTGATTTGATAGCTCAACATTCTTCTTTGGAGTGAGTTCTATATTTGTGATAATCAAACCACCTCTTAGTCTTTCCTTCCTTTTGCTTCCAATTTTGGCCTTGTGTTTGACCTTCTTTGTCATTTTTCCATTTTGAAGACTGATTCTTTATATTCATTCTTCCATGCTTGTGCTCAATCTTCATTGTGAACTTGTATGCCTCACCAATGGTTTCCAAATTGAAGAGTTCCATTTCACCCCATATGTACCATTGTAGTCTACCACGATATTTGAGAACCTTGTGTTTCTCACTTTCTTGGATGCCCAATCTTGTAGATAGATAATGAAAGATATCAGTGTAATCTTAAATAGATTATTCCTTACCTTGGCAAAATTGTTCCCACTCTATATATAGATCATCATATTCTCCAATGGGGTAGTATTCTTCCTTCACAGCTTCTATGAAATCATCCCAAGTGGGTTCTGTCTCAAGGCCAATATCATCTGCACTAAATCTCTTTTTGTACACTTCCCACCAATTTTTAACAGGCAATGATGCTTTTAGAAGAGCACAAGTAATCTTCTCTTTATCAGTGAATTTATTTATAGAAAAATAAGATGACAATTGATCCAACCAATTTTCTACTCCATCAGCATTGATTTTGCCTTCAAATATAGGGATATCAAAATTCACGTAAACCTTGAAGGGTGTTGGGGCACTGAAAATATGTGCGAGTGAGGATGAGGAGCCAGAATTTTTGATTGAGATTTGTTGGAGAATTTGAGCAAATTATTGTAGCATCTGTGGTTACTACTATTGGAGGACCTCATTCACCATTTTGTTAAAAATATCGGATGTCTCGGTGTTGTCCGCAATTTGAAGTCGTTTGGAGCGAATATGTGGATAGTCTGCTGGTTCTATTTTCCACCCAAGCTTCCTGTAATCTGACCTTATCCTTGGGATCATACACTTTAAAGACAAATTGATCTAATACCACTGATCCAAAACTTGAAAGCTTTGGTTGAAAGATAATTTAAGAAATAAGAATAAAACAAATCAAATAATGTTATCTCTGAGAAGAGATGTTTTACTGATCAAATCTGCAGACCCAAACATATGCTTATCTTTGAGAAGATATGTTTGATTTCCATTTCAAGTTACATCTTCATTTATACATGTTTTGAAGGTGTGGGGAGGATGTGGAAGGTCACCAATCTCAAGGGAGATGAATTGGTTTGACTTCCACAATTTACAACAATATACAATTCGAAGAATTACTATTTTTAGACTACACTACTAAAATTGAAATTTGGGGCACTTCCATTGGGTTTTTGGGCATCAAACTTCATCGATCATAGCTTGATGACATCTCACAATGTTCCCCTCATTATTAGCTTTTCAACAGTTCAAATGGTGAGTCAATTGGAGCTACAATGCAAAAGTTGTGGCTCTTCGAAGTTCCACCGTCAATTAGGGTGGACCCATCACCTAAATTGTCATCTGAATTATTGCCCGAATCATTCCTCCCTCCTTGAGAAGTAATGGTCCCCATTGCATCAATATTTGTCATCAAGTGTGGTAGTTGTGCTTTGATTTGATTCCTTATGCATACTTGGAAGGGATTGTGATTTATAGAACTGTGCAGGGCCCGATTGTTCACCATTTCTGTCTGACCATCAATCTTTGGATAGAAGGCCGTGAAATTCTTCAACTCAGTATCTATTTTCTTCTATTGTTGTGTTATTTATGTAGTCAGGTCTGTAACATCAACCCTTTTGGATTCTTTTGGCTTCACCACCATGAGAACAAATTTCTTAGCACTAATCAGAGAGACAGATGTAGAAGGTGGTACCTCTAGTACCCTATAGCACCGTGTTCCAAGAGTGAGAGTGATTTTTTGAGTTCTTGATTCATAGATGCCATGTTGATCATACATGAATGGCTGACTAAAGAGTACATCACAAGCATCTAGATTGACCACATCACATAAGACCTCATCTTGGAAAGGTTTTATTGCATATGAGAGAAGACATTGGTGGGTGACACGGAGTTTTCTCCCTGGACTCAACCATCCAATACTGTATGGCTTTGGGTGAGGCTTCATGGATAGATTTAAGCTTTTCACAAAAATAGTAGAGATTAAATTCTTTTGACTTTCACTATCAAGAATGAAATGCAGAGGCTTACCTTTCACCCATAACTTAGAATGAAACAACCTTTCCTTGTCATCTAGCGTCTTGTCATGGGTCTGTGATGAAGCAACAATGGCCTCAAGATCAGCATCTACAATTTCTTCTTCAACCTCTTCAACTGCAGGGTTTGTATGAGGTAGAGCAGTAGACGTTGAAGATTATGACTCAAAAAGCAATGATTTGATAGCTCAACATTCTTCTTTGGAGTGAGTTTCAGATTTGTGATAATCACACCACTTCCCAGTCTTTCCTTCCTTTTTCTTCCAATTTTGGCCTCATTTGTGACCTTCTTTGTCACTTTTCCATTTTGAAGACTGATTCTTTATATTCATTCTTCCATGTTTCTGCTCAATCTTCATTGTGAACTTGTATGCCTCACCGATGTTTTCCAAATTGAAGAGTTTCATTTCTCCCCATACGTACCATTATAGTTCACCATGATATTTGAGAACCTTATGTTTCTCACTTTCTTGGATGCCCAATCTTGCAAACAGAAAATGAAAAATAACAGTCTAATCTTGAATAGATTGTTCCTTACCTTGGCAAAGTTGTTTCCATTCTATATACACATTATCATATGCTCCAATGGGGTAGTATTCTTCCTTCACAACTTATATGAAATCATCCCAAGTAGGTTCTATCTCAAGGCCAATATCATCTACACTGAATCTATTTTTGTACACTTCCCACTAATTTTTGACAAGAAATGATGCTTTCAGAAGAGCAAAAGTAATCTTCTCTTTATCGGTGAATTTATTTACAAAAAAATAAAATGACAATTGATTCAACCAATTTTCTCTTGCATCAGCATTGATTTTGCCTTCAAATGTAGGGATATCAAAATTCACCTAAACCTTGAAGGGTGTTGGGGCACTGAAAGGATGTGCATGTGCAAATGAGGAGCTAGAATTTTCCATTGAGATTTGTTGGAGAATTTGAGTGAATTGTTGTAGCATTTTCACTTGATACTATTGGAGGGCTTCATTCACCATTTCCTTGAAAGGATCGGATGTCTCGGTGTTGTTGGCCATTTGAAGTCATTTGGAGCGAATAGGAGGATAGTTTGCTGGTTCTATTTTCCACCCAAGCTTCTTGTAATCTGACCTCATCTTTGGGATCATACACTCTAAAGACAAACTACTCTGATACCACTGATCCAAAATTTGAAAGCTTTAGTTGAAAGATAATTCAAAAAACAAGAACAAAATAATTCAAATAATGCTATCTCTGAGAAGTGATATTTTATTGATCAAATTTGCAGACCCAAACATATGCTTATCTCTGAGAAGAGATGTCTAATTTTCATTTCAGGTTACATATTCATTTATACATATTTTGAAGGTGTGGGGAGGATATGTAAGGTCACCAATCTTGAGAGAGATGAATTGGTTTGACTTCCACGATTCACAACAATACAGAATTTGAAGAATTACTATTTTTAGAAACTTACTATTTTTAGATTGCACTATTAAAATTGATATTTATGGAACTTCCATTGGGTTTTTTGGGGTCAAACTTCATTAAGTATATCTTGATGCCATCTCATGATGTTCCCCTCATTATTAGCTTTCTAACGATTCAAACGGTGAGTCAATTGGAGCTACGGTGCAAAAGTTATGGCTCCTAGAAGTTTCACCATCAATTGGGGTGGACCCATCACCCGAATTGTCATCTGAATTATTGCCTGGATCATTCCTCCCTCCTTGAGAAGCAATTGTCCCCATTTCATCAATATTTATACTCAAGTGTGGTAGTTTTACTTTGATTTGATTCCTGATGCATACTTGAAAGGGACTGTGATTTATAGAACTGTGCAGGCCCTGATTGTTCACCATTTCTATCTGACCATTAGTCTGTGGATAGAAGGCCATGAACTTCTTTAGCGCAGTATCTATTTTCTTCTATTGTGTTGTTTGTGTATTTAGGGTTGTAACATCAACCCTTTTGGATTCTTGTGGCTTGACCACCATGAGAACAAATTTCTTGGCACTAATCAGAGAGACAGATGTAGAAGGTGGTACCTCTGGTACCCTGTAGCGCCGTGTTCCAAGAGTGAAAGTGATCCTTCAAGTTTTTGATTCATAGATGCCATGTCAATCATACATGAATGGCTTACCAAAGAATACATCACAAACATCTAGATTAACCACATCACATAAGACCTCATCTTGGAAAGCTTTTATTGCATATGAGAGAGACATTGGTGGGTGACACAGATGTTTCTCCCTAGACTCAACCATTCAATACTGTATGGCTTTCGATGAGGCTTCATCGACAGATTTAGGATTTTCACAACATTAGCAGAGATTAAATTCTTTTAACTTCCACTATCAAGAATGAAATGCAGAGGCTTACCTTTCACCCATAACTTAGAGTGAAACAACCTTTCCTTATCATCTAGCATCTTGTCATGGGTTTGTGATGAAGCAACAATGGCTTTAGGATCAACATCTACAATTTATTCTTCAACCTCTTTGACTGCAAGGTCTGTATGAGGTCGAGCAATAGATGTTGAGGATTTTGACTCAAAAAGGAGTGATTTGATAGCTCGACATTCTTATTTAGAGTGAGTTCCAGATTTGTGATAATCACACCACTTCCCAGTTTTTCCTTCTTTTTGCTTCCAATTTTTGCCTCGTGTTTGACCTTCTTTGTCACTTTTTCATTTTGAAGATTGATTCTTTATATTCATTCTTCCATGCTTCTGCTCAATCTTCATTGTGAACTTGTATGCCTCACCGATGGTTTTCAAATTGAAGAGTTCCATTTCTCCCTGTATGTACCATTTTAGTCCGCCATGATATTTGATAACCTTTTGTTTCTCACTTTCTTGGATGCCCAATCTTGCAGATAGAGAATGAAAAATATCAGTGTAATCTTGAATAGATTGTTCCTTACCTTAGCGAAGTTGTTGACACTCTATATACAGATCATCATATGCTCCAATGGGGTAGTATTCTTCCTTCACAACTTCTATGAAATCATCCCAAGTAGATTTTATCTCAAAGCCGATATCATCTGCACTAAATCTCTTTTTGTACACTTCCCACCAATTTTTGACAGGTAATGATGCTTTCAGAAGAGCAAAAATAATCTTCTCTTTATCGATGAATTTATTTACAAAAAAATAAGATGACAATTGATCCAACCAATTTTCTACTGCATCAGCATTAATTTTGCCTTCAAATGTAGGGATATCAAAATTCACCTGAACCTTGAAGGGTGTTGGGGCACTAAAAGGATATGCAGGTGCGGATGAGGAGCTAGAATTTTTCATCGATATTTGTAAGAGAATTTGAGTGAATTGTTGTAGCATCTATGCTTGCTACTATTGGAGGGCTTAATTCACCAATTCCTTGAAAGGATCGGATGTCTCAGTGTTGTCTACTATTTGAAGTTGTTTAGAGCGAATAGGTGGATAGTCTGTTGGTTCTATTTTCCACCCAAGCTTCTTGTAATCTGACATCATCCTTGGGATCATAAACTCTAAAGACAAACCGCTCTGATACCATTGATCCAAAACTTGAAAGCTTTGGTTGAAAGATAATTCAAGAAACAAGAACAAAACAATTCAAATAATGTTATTTCTGAGAAGAGATGTTTTATTGATCAAATTTGCAAACCCAAACATATGTTTATCTCTGAGAAGAGATGTCTAATTTCCATTTTGGATTACATATTCATTTATACATGTTTTGAAGGTGTGGGGAGGATTTGTAAGGTCACCAATCTTGAGTGAGATGAATTGGTTTGACTTCCATGATTTACAACAATACAAAATTCAAAGAATTACTATTTTTAGAAACTTACTATTTTTAGACTGCACTACTAAATTTAAAATTTGGGGCACTTTCATTAGATTTTCAAAGGTCAAATTTTATTGAGCAATTCTCCATGCCATCTCACGACATTCCCCTCATTATTATCTTTCCAACGGTTCAAACGACGAGTCAATTGGAGCTACGGTGTAAAAGTTATGGCTCCCAGAAGTTCTACCATCAATTGGGGTGGACCCATCACTTGAATTGTCATCTAAATTATTTCTCGGATCATTCCTCCCTCCTTGAAAATCAATGGTCCCCATTGCATCAATATTTGTCATCAAGTGTGGTAGTTGTACTTTGATTTGTTTCCTGATGCATACATAGAAGGGACTGTGATTTATAAAAATGTGCAGGGCCCGATTGTTCACCATTTCTGTCTGACCATCAGTCTGTGGATAGAAGGCCATGAAATTCTTCATCTTAGTATATATTTTCTTCTATTGTTATGTTTTTTGTATATTCAAGGCCGTAACATCATCCCTTTTAGATTCTTGTGTCTTGACCACCATGAGAACAAATTTCTTGGCACTAATCAGAGAGACAGATGTAGAAGGTGGTACCTCTAGTACCCTGTAGCGTCGTGTTCCAAGAGTGAGAGTGATCCTTCAATTTATTGATTCATAGATGCCATGTCGATCATACATGAATGGTTGACCAAAGAGTACATCACAAACATCTAGATTGACCACATCACATAAGACCTCATCTTGGAAAGGTTTTATTGCATATGAGAGAAGACATTGGTGGGTGACATGGAGGTTTCTCCCTGGACTCAACCATCCAATACTGTATGGCTTTGGGTGAGGCTTCATGGACAGATTTAGGCTTTTCACAACATTAGTAGAGATTAAATTCTTTTGACTTCCACTATCAAGAATGAAATGCAGAGGCTTACCTTTTACCCATAACTTAGAGTGAAACAACATTTCCCTATCATCTAGCATCTTGTCGTGGGTCTGTGATGAAGCAACAATGGCTTTAGGATCAGCATCTACAATTTCTTCTTCAACCTCTTTGACTGCAGGGTCTATATGAAGTAGAGCAGTAGATGTTGAGGATTGTGACTTAGAAAGCAGTGATTTGATAGCTCAACATTCTTCTTTGGAGTGAATTCTAGATTTGTGATAATCACACCACTTCCCAGTCTTTCTTTCCTTTTGCTTTCAATTTTGGCCTCGTGTTTGACCTTCTTTGTCACTTTTCCATTTTGAAGGCTGATTCTTTATATTCATTCTTCCATGCTTCTGCTCAATATTCATTTTGAACTTGTATGCCTCACCGATGGTTTCCAAATTGAAGAGTTTCATTTCTCCCCATATGTACCATTGTAGTCTACCATGATATTTGAGAACCTTGTGTTTCTCATTTTCTTGGATGCCCAATCTTGCAGATACAGAATGAAAAATATTAGTGTAATCTTGAACAGATTGTTCCTAACCTTGGTGAAATTGTTTCCACTCTATATGCAAATCATCATATGCTCCGATGGGGTAGTATTCTTCCTTCACAGCTTCTATGAAATCATTCCAAGTAGGTTCTATCTCAAGGCCAATATCATCTGCACTGAATCTTTTTTTGTACACTTCCCACCAATTTTTTACAGGCAATGATGCTTTCAGAAGAGCAAAAGTAATCTTCTCTTTATCGATGAATTTATTTATAGAAAAATAAGATGACAATTGATCCAACCAATTTTCTACTGCATCAGCATTGATTTTGCCTTCAAATGTAGGGATATCAAAATTCCCCTGAGCCTTGAAGGGTGTTGGGGCACTGAAAGGATGTGCGGGTGCAGATGAGGAGCCATAATTTCCCATCAAGATTTGTTGGGGAATTTGATCGAATTGTTGTAGCATCTACGCTTGCTACTGTTGGAGAGCTTCATTCACCATTTCCTTGTAAAGATCAGATGTCTTGGTGTTATCCGCCATTTGAAGTCGTTTGGAGTGAATAAGTGGATAGTTTGTTGGTTCTATTTTCCACCCAAGTTTCTTGTAATCTGACCTCGTCCTTGGGATCATACACTCTAAATACAAACCACTCTGATACCACTGATCCAAAACTTGAAAGCTTTGGTTTAAAGATAATTCAAGAAATAAGAACAAAACAATTCAAATAATGCTATCTCTGAGAAGAGATGTTTTATTGATCAAATTTGCAGACTCAAACATATGCTTATCTCTGAGAAGAGATGTCTGATTTCTATTTCAGGTTACATCTTCATTTATACATGTTTTAAAGGTTTGGGGAGGATGTGGAAGGTCACCAATCTTGAGGGATATTAATTGGTTCAACTTCCACAATTTACAACAATATAGAATTTGAAGAATTATTATTTTTAGAAACTTACTATTTTTAGACTGCACTACTAAAATTAAAATTTGGGGCTCTACTATTTGGTTTTTGGGGGTCAAACTTCATCAAGAAATTTTTTATGCCATCTCAAGACGTTTCCCTCATTATTATCTTTCCAACGGTTCAAACGACGAGTCAATTGGAGCTATGGTGCAAAAGTTATGGCTCCCAAAAGTTTCGTCATTAATTGGGGTGGACCCATCACCTGAATTGTCATCTGAATTATTGCATGTATCAAATCCATAGTTGTTCAGACATGTTTTACTCTAAAGATATATAAAATTGAAACAAATTAATGCTAGCATGTTTTTAAGAGGTAAAGAAGAAGGAATAATAGAAGAGGAAAAAAATTTAGAATCACAATTTGTCTGTCAAGCGGGGAAAAAGAAATGGGTGGAGGGGAGAGTGAAAGAAAAACTAAGGTAGAAAAATTATTTATCGAAGTCAAGACACTCAAATTTTGTTTGTCAAAATAAGAGGACTATCAACCGTAAGGACTATGAAGAACCTCTCTTAGCCACACAAGTCTTAGGTCAATAAATGGAATATATAAATCATATCATGCAGGTTATATACATGAAAAGTAAAATAGACCTACCTCCCCACAACATTTTCCCCATTCCTTAGAACCCCTTATAGAGTCATCGATCTACTGTGAAGATTGGGTACTTATGTGAGAAAGTAGAGGTCACCATAGAGTTTGTTGAATTCTCCTATTCCAATCTAATGTCCTACCACACCCCAAAGAACCTCAAATTTATGTGAGGCCAATTGTGGAGTTTGAGTTTCGATTAGAGATAGGAGATATGCTTGTAATCACATCTTTTGGTGTGATTTTGACTTTTAAGATTTGTATGTTGCCTTTTAGATATCATTGCCTTTTGTTTCAGATGATTTAGATTTTAACTTTCTTGATGGTTTTTTTTATTCCTCCTCCATACGAATTTGAAAAACCAAACATGGATGCTAAATATGACTTTCATTTGAATCCTTGGGACAAGGTTGCTAAGAGAGAGAAACATCAAAGAGCATGGGGTCTAAGAGTCTCATAAATCCAGGTGAAATAAAAGCATTATCTTGACTTCGACCTTATTTTATCCAATGTGGAGTGATATAAAAGGGAAATCAAGAGGAATGACACATGAAATAATTTGAATTACTTCAATTTGCAAAGAATGTGACAAAGGAAAAAAAGGGATACAATGACAGTAAATTGTGATTTCTTATCATAAGAATGAGGGAAATGGAAGAAAACATGCTAACATATATTGTTTGCAAATTCCATCTATAAAAAGAATCAAAAACTAAAGCTGAGAACAAGGATCAAAAGTATTTTCTAGAAAAAGAATGGCAAGATGGTAATTTTATGAGGACAATTGGATCCTATCTATGGTCTTATACTGCAACTCATAAAAGAGAAACCCATGAGAGTGCCAAAAGAGAAATATCAAAATATAAAGAAGACTATAGTACATCAAGGGGTAAATGCTAAAGAAAGGGGCAAAAAATGATCATAAAGCTACTAAGGCAAAGAATGACATAAGAAGGACAAAAATAAAAGAAAACAATGAAAGTAAATGCCAAATATAATGTGAGATAAAACTAAAGAACATAAAGGAAGATAATGATGCTAGTAAAATGAAAGTCAAGAAAATAAAGATGCATAAAAACAAAGAAACATGAGATAAAAAGAACAAGTAAAATCTATGCTAACTTCTATATCAAGGATGAGCATGTGAAATACAAGTCTATAAGTCTCAAAAGGTTTTTTGAAGCTGGATTTGTTTGTTATTATGCATTTTAGAATAAGAGTGGGAATTTAAAGATGCCCTAAATGGTAAGTGGATATAGGGATGGGAATCACAAGGTGCCCCAAAGTCTAAATGGACATGTGGATGGGCATCGCAAGATGTCCCAACATGTGAGTTAGAGTGAGGTAACATTGAATCGTTAGAATGATTTGCATTGGGTTGATAGGTGCATTTGTAAAAAATAAAATGTGTTGTTTTGTTAGATTTTAAGGATGTTGAAGGTGACATATGATATGTAGGAGATGTATGAGGAGATAAAGGAGGACCATGTATGATATGTTTTGGAGTAGGCATTTGAACTAGGTACTCCTTTGGTTCATGTGACTTAAGAGATTGAGGTTCAATGAATGTAATGATATGTTTAAAGTTGTTCATGTTAGCTCTCATTTCCCTATTGGTGTAAGAAGAAGGATTAATTATGGTTTGAACAAAATTAGCAGATGAGGTGTAGGTATGGGATGTTTATTATTGATCATTAGGTAGTTGATGTTGATTGATTGTGGTTCTTGAGATTGAATTTGACAAGCTTAAAGACAGTCTTGATAACATTGTTTTGTGAGAATATCAATATTAGAATGTGGACCAAGCAAGGAATAAAGAAGAAATCAATGACGATCATGACAAGACTCATGAGAATGACCTATAGTAGCATGCCACCAACAAAATTTATCAGGATCATACCATTTGGGAGGAGGTTTGGAAGGATCAAAGATCATGAGTTTAGAGGGTGGAAATTTATTCTTTAGTTGTTCTAGAGTCAATGATGGGTGGGTTGGGTTAAAATTGGTTGAATTGGATGCTCCACTTTGAGGTTGGGAGGCTTGGATGAATTAATGTTATTAAAAGATTATTGGAAAGGTGATTTAGTAGTTGTTTATAGTGTTTCAAATTAAGTCATAAGAAAGTCTTATTTTTTTGCTTGGTCTAAGGCTTCTTCTAAAGTTTTAAGTGAAAAGATTCAAACTTTGCATTGAAGGGAGATTTTAAAGCAGTGACAAATAGTTTTAAAACATTATCATCATTCATGTTATGGTCCACTTTATGAGCAAGAGACTTCCATCGTTTGATGAAAGTATGAGTAGATTCATTAATAAATTGCTTGGCATTGATGAAACGGATAAGGTAGTTTTCAAGAAGGTCATCATGTTGAAATTACTTCATTAGAGCATTGACTAAATTCTCTAGTTTTGAGATGGAATGTTTAGGAATTTGGTTTTACCATTCAAGTGTATCACCAACAAATGTTTTGGCTAAGAGTTTGGTGGCACCAAAGGTGTTAGTTTGGAACCATTCCTTATAGAGATTATCAAATGACTTAAGAAAGATAGTAGGGTCCTTAGTGCCATCATATGTGATAGTTGAAGAAATGTTTCCAATATTTATGGATGCAATGAATGGGGCTAAAGGTTCATTTTGAAGATGTTGAAGCATTTTGTTATTTATTGGAGGTTGAGGGATGATATTCACATTAGCCTATCTAAGAGGAGGGACATAATTTTGGTTTGGTTGATACATGATGACTTGAGGTAATTTACTGGTCATGTGTAATAGATGTTGCATGTTTATCATTTGAGATTGATTGGTTGTTTGCATGATGTTCATTTGATGTATGACTTGTGCAAGAAGTTGAGTTGTATCAATAGGTGGGTTTGAAGGTGGGGTATTAGTGTTGTTAAGAAGAGGATTCCCAACATTAGTGTTAGTTGATCTAAGTGTGGTAGAATAAGAAGGAATCTTGGTAAATCCACCATTCTTTTGAGGAGTGTAAATAGTATTATCATCAAGGTTTTTGAATAATTAGGATCCATCTAGATTATCAATTTGATTGGTTTCAATCATGTTACTTTGGGAATTGATAAGACTTGGTGATCTTGTTATGGGTGTAACAAGAGGATTATGAACATTGGTTGTAAGGGTATTAGTGTTGATAGGAGGGGGATTAATTGGTGGAAGATTCCTAAAATGGGTATTGGGAGGAGGATTATGATGAATGACTTCAACTACATTCATTGTGTATTGAATGGTTTTCATTTAGGAGAAGGGGAAGAAAGAAATTGGATAGTCTCATATGAAGTAATGAACTAAGTGAGATTATTATCCCAATCTTTAATTATGCAATGATCTTGACTAAAGGAAGGTTGAAAAGATGTCATCATGATGAAAAAAGACTAGATAACCACACAAGAAAAACAAAAAGTGACAGAAAATAGTATAGGGTTGAGTGGGTTGATCTTGTACAACAAATAGGGGTTAAAAAAGTCTGTAAATAGTACAGGGTCGACTGAGTCGATCCTATATAGTGAACAGAAGCTATAAAATGTCTGCAAATAGTACAGGGTCAATTGGATTGATCTTGTATAGTGAACAAAGGCTAGAAAAGGTATAGGGTAGTCTAGATCGATGCAGTAAAACAAATAGAAAAGATGTGAAATATTATAAAAAATTGTGAATTAAAACAAGATAACTTTGCAAGTAATGTAAAGAAGTAAGTACTGAAATAAAATAAATAGTCAATTGGATCAAAGCTAGTCAATCTAATTGATGCACATAAAACAAAACCTTGCACTAATGTTGGCCGATCGAAGTTTTTGCACACACACTTGAGCAAAGAGCAAGAATTCAACTTGGAAAGTAAAGAGCTAACTACTTGTTCAACCTGAGTGTTAAATAGATTATTAAGATATGATTTTAAATGTGATGAGAATTTGACTATAAGTAAGGCACTAGATAGCAATTTAAGGATAATTTCAGGTAGTTTGGGTTGAAAGGGACTGTAGTGGTAATGATATAGACTTGGTATTGGGGTCTGATCCCTCACTTCACACACTGCAATGATAAAGGTGTTGGGTGCTTAGCCAAAACATACCATTAACCACATTTTATACTTAACCAAAGCATTAATTTGGCTTCCCTTTTGGTGATGAAATCTGAGTAGGTTGGCCTAGGGTAGATAAATGTTAAAGTGCTTATTTAAATTATGTGATTTGATAGTGTGTGCATAAAATATAAATAGTGAAACTAATTGATTAATTAAAAACTCTATTATTAGTCTATATGAACTATTCTAAGCATGCAAGCAATAAAAAAAGGTGTGAGCTAATTACTAGTAGATATGAAGTTAATTCCAATTTGAAATAAGGTATAGTGTTGATAATATATGCACAAAATATAGAACATGGTCAAACCTGTATTATAGAATCAAGGTCTAAAAAATGAACTGGGTTGGCAGGGTTGACCCAATTATTTCAAACAACACATAGAACACAAAACAGGGTCGATAAGGTTGATCTAGTTGACTGTGCAAAGGTAGTTTTGAAGACTACAAACTGTGAAAGAAAAGATAGAAAAGAAAGAGATAGAGAGATAGAAAGGAACCTTAGTGGATCAAAGATGGAATGAATAAATATTAATGATGAAGAACCTTGAAGTATGTTGGCAAAATCTAGAAATTGGGTTGACATAATTGATCAAGTTATGTGGGAACTTATTGTAAAGTGTTGAAACTATAAGGGGTCAACTAAGTCGACCTAGTAGGTTGGACTAGATGTCTGAAAAGGCTGAAAACTTGTACTAGGTCGATCTAGTTGCCTGTTCTTTAAATTTGTGCACAGAGATAAATAGTTGGGTCAATAAAATCGATCTAGTATGTCAAAATATATGGTAAAAAAATGATAACAAAATGAAATAAGTGAAATAAATCTTGTAAGGGTTAGTTTCACATTAGGTTCACCAGAATGTAACAATTAAGGTGAGCCAAAGTAAAGCTAATGCTAATAATAAATGAACAAAAATTGAAATGTGAAGACAATCCAACCAATGGTGAGATAGGATTCATGTCGGGTTCACAGGAATATATGCAATCAAAAGTGGACCATGTTTATGAATTAATCCTAGATCAGATAAGAGATCATACATACAGTTTTTATTGGGATACACTTGTTAAGAGGGAGCATGGCCAATATGGGGATCCACTAGACCTGATTAGGGGATCACTTGTCATAACATATCATGTTAGGAAGTGTTCCAAAGCCTACAGTCTAACACAATCGCACAACAACCCTAATGGATTCCTAAGGTTTAAAAAAATTACCTATTATAATATGGAAGAAAGTAAATCTAATGTACTGCACATCAAAGCTTGTGGCACACAATGGTGTTTAGAGACAATTAAAAAAACTAAACTAAACATGTATTAGAAGACATACTCACGTCAATGTTATACAAAATGCTAATACATGGGAGAAGAATAAAAATGCATTATCTATCTACTCTTACAAAAGAGAAATAAATTTATGAATACTTACCTTTGAAGACGAATCCATCGAGCTTCAATCTCTCCGTTGGCCAAGGTGTTCAGCAAGAAATTGTTGTGGTATGTAAGGATAACCACGATAAATCAGCTCTAGGCTACACAACCTATCTAATCATCTAAAAGACTTCTCCACAAAACAAGATTTGTATCTCAAAAGAAAGTATGTAATCCTAAGATTTATTCCTCAAGTAGAATGGTCAATAAGCAGATATTCGTTTGCACTTCTTTGCTATGATTCTTCTCTTATAAAATGGTAGGAAATTAACTTGTATATATAGGTGGATCTTGCCCTAAATCCTCTCAATAATTTTAGTTATACAAGTTTAACTTAGTCGAATTAGTGTGTTTTCAAGAACAATTCACTATATCTGGGTTAGGTCAGTTGAAAGGCTAACAAGTTAAGAAAGTGAAAAATAAATCTTAATTGTACTGAGTCAACCTAGTACAGTTAACTGACCAAAAAGAAATTAAAGCCAGAAAAAATGGAATCGAAAGAGGAAAAGACTAGAATGGGTAGGACTGATAAGAACAAGATTATGGTGAATAGTTTTAGGAGACAAGTGTGTAGATGATAAGTGGCAAAATGAATGACAATCTTATGAATCATCAATTGTCTTCCCACGCCTTTTCTGGTGCACCCTTTAATATATACACTCAAAGATATTGAGACTCAACAAGTTCTTGTAAGATACAAAGTGTTAATAATCAATAACATTTAAAAATATTATGTGTATACAAAACCCTCATCAATCAAGGCACATTTGATTTGGATATCACCAATTTGAACACTGATAAAGAGGGGAGGATCATCCACATGAAGTAGAATCTCATCAAGAATCATAGAAGCAATGGGGATGAGAGAGAGATAAGTTTCCATTATTTCATCAATGTGTATAGGCATCTCTTTGCATTATTGTAACATGTTATCTTTTGATCTAGATAAGGTGGCTTCATGCCCTTCTAGGGGAGGATGATGGATGTTCATTTTGAATAGGAGCTGCATAAGATGATTATGATGACATAGAGAAGTTTGCATAAGTTTGAGAAATGATATTTGAGATGGGAGATTAGTAAGTTCTGTGATCAGATCTCATGCATCATAACCCATAAGGGGACTATTGAAAAGAGGTGCATAGTGTTGGAGGAGTTCCTCAAAAGGAGGAGTAGAAGTGCATTTATATTTGTGTTGATAGGATGTGGGAGGTTTAATTAGGGGACAAGTTAGTTGATTGTCTTGAGAGGATGGGGTAGCTGATGTAGGTTTCATTTGAGATAGATTTGAAGGAATGGTATTAGAAGGTTGAGTATCATAGGTGATGGGTAAAGAGGTTGGAGGAGTTATATAAATTGTATGTGAAGTGTTATCCAATGAAGGTGTTGGAGTTAGTTCATTGAAAGAGATAAGGTCATCTTGCCCCAACTCTGTTAGGTGAGTTGGGGAAGAATATTGGATAACACGAAAAGTGTGAGATAATTGGTAAATGTTGGTGGGATGAGAATCAATGAAAGAAACTACCCTTCAAATATTAGTCACATTGACCAAAATCTCTTTGATAGAAGAAGTAGGCTTATCATTATTGTCTTGGTGATTTGGACGAGCGTTTTTATAGATGGCCAAATGAGCATTAGCCTGGTTCAAAGCTTGAGCTTTTGTTTTTGTTTTATGAGCTTCGAAGGTAATGTCATAGGCTTGTTGATGTTTATGAATGATAGAATCATGGTCAAAATTGGGACCAAGGAGGAAATTGATGCAAAAAAATAAGCCAACTTTCTAGAGGCCATAACTTTTGATCTGTAACTCTATTTGAGATCTTCCACTTGCTAAAATGACCATATCAAAAAGTTTGATTCTTTTCTAAGGATATCTATTTCTTTATATTTGGTTTTGATATTTTTTAGAGGTCAAACGTGATCATTTGAGGGTCCAAAATTAACATTTAATAATTTTTTTGAGAGTTTTTAATTCTTAGAAATTGTATATTTTTAGAACTAGACATCAAATTCAGTTGAATTTTATCCCATAGACTAAATTAAATATTTAAGATATTTAGAAAAAAATTTAGAGCCATACCTGCTTGTATGCGAAACTTATTATAAATAGCGTCTGCTAAAAATAGACTTTTTATTATATTGTTTGTTTTAATTTTGCATGTAAACTCTAATTTCTAAGTTGAAGCTTATTTAACCATGGTTTGGGTTTGTAATTATTTCAAGGTATTAAATATGAATTAGTTCAGGTTATTATTTAGAATCTCTTCCTATTGGTAATTTTATTTGTCTTATTAGTTTTCAGTTTCATTATCTGGTATCAAAGCAAGTTCAAATCTTAGAAGAGTACAAAATGATGAGAGGATGAGGAGGTATTGTGAAAATAAACTAGACTATACAAGAGCTGTAAAGTTAATTTTTAAAATTAACTGAGGTTATCACCAATCAGTAGAGAAGACAAGGTGGTGATGAGGAAGACACAAATCATGATGAAAAAGTTTGATAAAAAGAACAACAAGAGTAGCCACCATCGATAGAAGAGAGGATGGTTTGGGATTTAGAAGGAAGGAATGAAGGAATCAATGTTGATGTTCTAGATTATGGAGCTGGTTTAAAACCAGAAGAATTGATAGATTGGATGAATAGCATGGATAAGTTCTTCGAGTGGAAGACTATGAGAGAAGATAAGAAGGTAAAATTTACATGCATAAAATTGAAAGGTCATGAAATGATATGGTAGAATCACTTACAAAAAGAGAGACAAATAAAAGGTAAAGAGAAGATTAATTCATGGAAAAATATGGAGAAGAAGCTGAAGGATAATTTTTTTCATGTGGATTATGCACAAACTTTATACAAAAGATTTCAAAATTTGAGGCAAAAATATCACAGCATACAAGAGTATACAGATAAATTTTATAAGCTTTCCATACGAGTGGAGAATGATGAAACAGAAAAGCAGATGGCTACAAATTATGTAAATAAATTTAAAAAATTTATTCAAGATTGATTAAGCATGCATAAAATACTTAACATGGAGGAGGCTTATCAATTAGCTTTGAAGGCAGAAGAAAAACAAAATAGATACAATTTCAGAAAGACATCTCCTAGTTTAAAAAGAGGTGAATCTCATCCAATAAGAGGATGAGATGTGTTTAATAACACTATAGGTGGCTTTAACGCCAATAAAGGTGAATCGTCACATGGTATAGAAAGGCAAGATGATAATAGACAAGTGTTTCAATACCAACAAAGAGAAAGAGGATTTTAGAGAGGATGAGGTTATGGTAGTGCTAGAGGATGGTTTCTAAATCAGCGTAGATATTATGTCTATTATAGATGTGGAGAAGAAGAGCACAGAGTGTTTGTGTGTCCACACTATCAAGATCAAGAAAGGAGGCAAGAAGATCACCCAAGAGTAAATCTAGTTGAGGTTGAAATAGAAGAGCAAAATATTGAAGTTGCACCAACAGATGTTGGAGAGAATCTCATGACGAGAAGAACCATTATCATTCTAAGGATCAAGTGCAGATTAAAGAAGGTGGTGATGCATAGATACGATCAAATATTTTTTGAACAAGATGTACTTCGGATGGAAAGGTATGCAAAATAATTAGAGATGGTGGTAGTTGTGAAAAAATAGTTTCTAAAAAAATGATTGAGAAATTAAATTTGCAATGTGAAAAACATCTTAATCCTTATTGGATTTCATGGTTTAATAAAAGGAATGAAGTTATAGTAGATAAAAGATGCGTAATCAAGTTTTATATAAGAAAGAGTTATAATGATGAAATATGATGTGATGTTATTTCAATGGATGCATGTCATGTGTTATTGAGAATACCGTGGCAATTTGATAAGAAAGTAATTCATGATGGAGCAAAGAACACATACACTTTTTATAAAGGTGGTACAAGGGTAGTTTTGTTACCTCTTAAAGAGGGAAAAAAATAGAAAGCATGCTCTCTATTAAAGAATTTATCCAAGATATGAAGGTAGCAGGTTGTTGTTATGTATTAGTAGCAAAAAATAAAGAAACAGAAATGGTGTCAATACCAATAAAATCAACAAGAGTGTTAAAATAATATGTAGATGTTATGCCTGATGAGTTACCAGATGGTTTACCACCGAAGAGAGATATGCAGCATCACATTGATTTGATTATAAGATCAGTTCTACCCAATCAAGCAGCTTATAAGATGAGTCCAATAAAACATGCAAAATTAAATAAACAGGTTATTGAATTACTTAGGACGAAGGTGATAAGGGAGAGTATGAGTCCTTGTGCAACACCAACTTTGCTAACTCTGATAAGGGAGAGTATGGAGAATGTGTGTGGATAGTATAGCAATTAATAAAATTATAATAAAGTATAGGTCTCCTATATCTCGTTTAGATGATATGATGGATCTACTTGCAGTAGAAAAATATTTTATCAAGTTTGATCTAAGGAGTGGTTATTATCATATTCGAATTCATGAAGGAGATGAGTCAAAAACTACATTCAAGACTAGGGATGGCTTATATGAGTGGATGGTGATGCCATATGGATTATCTAATGCACCTAGCACATTTATGAGGGTGATGAATACAGTGTTATGAGAATATATTGGTAAGCTTGTGGTTATTTATTTTGATGATATTTTGATATTTATTAAGATTGAAGAAGAACACTTACAACATTTGAGAATGGTACTATATTTGTTAAGAAATGAAAAGTATGTAAATTTAATGAAGTGCAAGTTTATGTAGAATAGTTTGGTATTTTTAAGATTTTTAGTTTCAATAGATGGTGTGAAAATGGATGAAGAAAAGATAAAGATAATTGTTGAGTGACCTATTTCAACAAGCATTACATAGGCAAGAAGTTTTCAAGGTTTAGCAACTTTTAATAGAAAATTTATTAAAAATTTTAGTAGTATTGTGGCACCAATAACAGATTGAATGAGAGGGAAATAATTTGCATGGACTAGAGCAGCTGTAAATTTTTTTAAAATTTTGAAGAAGATTACATAATGACTAATTTTAGCATTACTGTATTTTAACTAAGTGTATGAGGTTGATTGTGATGCTTCATTTGTGAGAATTGGTACTGTGTTGAGTCAATAAGGAAAGCTAATAGTATATTTGAGTGAGAATTTGAATGAGGTAAGAATAAAGTATCCTACTTATGATGTTGAATTTTATGTAATTGTACAAGCATTAAGACATTGAAGACATTATCTGGTGCCTAAAGAGTTTATACTATTTACAAATCATGAGACTTTGAAGTATGTAAATACACAAAAGAAGTTGAATAGTAGACATGTAAAGTAGGTTTCTTTCTTCTAAGGGTATACTTTTGTGTTGAAGCATAAATAAGAAAAGTAGAATCATGTATCTGATGCATTGAGTATGAGAACAATATTATTAATTACTATGGTGAGTGAAGTAGTTGGATTTGAAGCTATCAAAAAATTGTATGATACTAATCTATATTTTGGAAAGATAGTTAAACAATGCAAGAATATATTAATAGGTGAGACAAATATTATTCATGATGAGTATCTTATACAAGAAGGTTATCAGGGAAACAATTATGCATTCCATTTGGGCCTCTATGAGACAATATAATAATAGAATTACATAATGGCAGTTTGGTTAGACATTTTGGTAAGATGAAAACAATAGCTTTGGTGGAGGAGAAATATTTTTGGTCAAAAATAAAGAGAGATGTGAAAAAATATATTTCAAGGTGCAGAATATGTCAGGTGGCTAAAGGACATGCATAAAATATTGGACTATACATGCCATTACCGATTCCAAGAGGACCATGGATAGATTTGAGTATAGAAATTGTGTTAGGATTGCCAAACACACATAGAGGTAATGATTCAATTTTTGTTGTTGCAGATAGATTTTTTAAAATGGTTCATTTCATTTCACGTAAGAAAACCAATGATACCACTAGAGTTGCAGAATTATTTTTTAAAGATATTGTGAGATTGCATGGTGTTTCAAAAACTATTACTTCAGATAGGGACAATTTTTAAATCATTTTTGGAAGAATTTGTGGAAAAAAATGGGTATTAAGATACAATTCAGTCGTGCATATCACTCACAAACAGATGGACAGATAGGAGTTGTGACTAGGAGATTAAAAAATTTATTGAGATGCATAGTGGGAGAGAAGCCAAAGCATTAGGACTTGACTTTACCACAAGCTAAGTTTACATATAACAGTTTAGTGAACAGATCGATAGGAAAGTCACAATTTCAAATTGTTTATGGGAGTAATTTTTATGGATATTTTAAATTTAGTACAATTGTTAATTCAATATTGAATTAATGATGATGTAGAAGCATTTGTAAAGCATATGCAACAATTGCAAGGAGTAAGAAGAAAGTTGTAGGAAAGTAATGAAAAATATAAAGCAACAATGGATGTCAGAAGAAGATCCAAGATATTTGAAGGAGAGTTGGTAATGGTTTACTTGAGGAAAGAAAGATTTTTAAAAGGCACTTACAAGAAGTTAAAGTACAAGAAAATTGGGCCATGCAGAATTATAAAGAAAATCAATGATAATGCATATAAGGTGAGTTTACCAAAGAATTTTGATATATCTTCAGTATTTAATGTTTTAGATTTATAAGAATTCCATGGAGAAGATGGTGAAGATGACAAAGATGAAGAAGTAAATTGAGAGCATCATGTTCCAAAGAAAAAATAGTGTAGGTTTTGGATATAAAGACAGTGAGCATAATGCAAGGAAATTTTAACAGGAATTTGATGCAATGAAAAGGATTGCATCAAAAAGACAACACTTGGATTACAGAATGGGAGTTGAAGAAGATTGATAAAGATAAATGACAATAGTATAATCAGACCAACTCATAGGAGTTGAGTTGTTTTCAAACAAAAGAGAATGATGCAGAGAAAATAGGCCAACCTTTCGGAGGCCATGACTTTTGACCCGTAACTTTGTTTGAGCTCTTCCACATGCCAAAACGACCATATCAAAAAAATTGATTCTACCCTAAGGCACTCTATCCCCTTATATTTGATTTTTGTATTTTTCAGAAGCCAAACATGATCATCTGAGGGTCCAAAATTAACATTTCATAATTTTTTTGAGAATTTTTTATTTTTATAAATTATATATTTTTAGAACCGGACGTCAAATTCAATTGAATTTCATCCCATAAGCTAAATTTAGCATTTTGGATATTTAGAGAAATTTTTAGAGCCGTGCATGCTTACATGCAAAACTTTCTATAAATAGCCACTGCTAAAAACAGACTTTTTTTTAGATTTTAATTTTTTTCAAATTTTGCATGTAAACTCTAATTTCTGAGTTGAGACTTATTTAAGCATGGTTTGGATTTGTAATTATGTCAAGGCATTCAATATGAATCAGTACAAGTTATTGTTTAGAATCTTGACCTATTGGTAATTTTATTTGTCTTGTAAGTTTTCGGTTTCATTAGAAATCCATAGTTAAGTTACGCAATTGCCTACAAGTCTCATGAGAATGACCTTGATTAACATGAAACCAACATAATTTATTTGGATCGTACCATGATTTCATGGGAAGAGTGGAATCAAGTTCTCATGAAAGAGGCCTTGGTAGACGTTTTTGTAACTCTATTAAGGATAAAGGTTTATGAATATTGATGTTACTTGTTGAAGAGAAATGAGGATTAAGGATTTGGTTTAGAGAAAAAGTTTGTTCTAAAGCATGGTTAGGAACAATAACTTGATTATTATGAATGGTATCATAAGAATTAGTGACACCATCATTAGTAGCATGATGAATTTTATTTTTGACAAGCATATTAGTGTTTGTAGAAGGTTGAGATGGCTCAAATTGACACATGGGGAAATCTTGGCGCTTGGCTTGGTCACTAGCTTCTTTTAAAGTTCGTGGAGAGAGAGTCCAGACCCAATATTGTAACTTAGGATAGATAGTGTTGGTAAATAGATGAAAGAGGTTATCATTTGACATATTGTGTTCACACTTATTAGACAAGGTTTTCCACCGTTTGATGAAAGCTTGTAGATTTTTTGTCTAAAGTTTCTTGTAATTGATAAAATGAGCCAAGGTACTTTTAGGGAGGTCACTGGTTTGAAACTCTTGTACTAGAGCATTAACTAAATCTTCCAAATTGGTGATGGAATGAGATTTGAGTTGGTTATACTAATCTAAAACATCTCTAGAGAGAGTTTTTATTAAGAGTTTGGTAGCGTCAAAAGTGTTTAACCTGACCCAATATTTGTATAAATTTCCAAATGTTTTAAGTGAAGGGTAGGATCATTTGACCCATTGTAAATAATGGTATGGGTGATACCTCTTATATCTATGTTAGCAATTTTAGGCATAAAAGGTTCATTTTGAAGGTGTTTGATTGTTTTGTTAACAAGAGGATGTTGAGGGATAATATTGCCATGGGAATCCTAAAGGGGAGGTCAGGAGGGATGCGACAATGAGGGGGAAACATTTTGGTTATGTGCTCCCCATTGAACCTATTGAGGGTGATTTTGGAGATGGATAAGATGATTTTGCACTTGCATCATTTGGTTGGCATTATTATTTGGGAAAGCATGCATTTGGTTAAGAGTTTGCAATAAAAGTTGATGGGTTTGAGTAGTGTTATTTGCAATGTGTGAAGCATTGGCGTTGGTATTAGTGGCTTGACTACCACTATGAATGGTAGTATGTGTGTTATTAGTAGCTTGAGAGGAATTGTTAGTAAATGAGGCACTAGTAGCATGATTTTTTTGGGTGGTAAAAGATGCACTAGTAGAGATATGATAAGAAGAATCAATAGAGACATAATTAGCATGGGTAGCAAACGATGCACTAGTAGAAGAATATAGAAGAGCATGTCTTAGAAAAGGCCTACTAGATATAGAACCTACGATGTTAGCAGACATACTTGGCATGCAGGTGAAGGGAATCAAAGAAGAAGAGGTCATAGTATGAGAAGAGGTCAAAAGAGAAGGAAGAGGTTGAGAGGCAAAGAAGCTATTGACTCCAAATCCATGGGAGAATGTGGGGGAAGGTGAATGGGGTTCCTCTATATGAATGCTTGTCATAAGGTGATAAATAGTAGAAGGGTATTTCCCTTGATGTTGATAAAAGTCATTAATGAAGAAAAGTATGTTCAAAGTATACTCTAATTCAAGTTGATCTTCTAAGGAAAAAAGAAAGTTGTGAACTGAAGATGTATTAGGAGGGGTCTCATAGTTTGTAGTGCAAGTGGCCACATGCACATTACTTTCACGTAGAGTAGAAATCACAAGCTATTTATGGAAAAACCTATTGAGGTTGGTAAGGCTCATCATATCTGTTGGGTTTAACTCAGTGTTGTTTTCAAATAAGAAGTTCATGATGAGAGAGAAAGGTTAAGAAGAACTAAGATGATGCAAAGACAAAGGTCAACAAAAAGGGATACAAAGTCATACAGGTCGACTATGTATTGTAACCTGGCAAGCAGAAAAGAATACAAAGTCATACAGGTTGATTCTGTATTGCAGACATGGGATAAAACAAGTTGATAAAGATATACAGTTGTGTATTTTCGTTGTGTTTTGTAACCTGACTAGTAAAGAAGAATACAAAATTATACCTGAGTCAACTCTATATTGCAAACTGGAAGATAAAGTAGGTTGAGAAGGATACACAATCGTACAGGTCGATTGTGTACTATTGATAGGGTAAATACAATATGTAAAAGATTGTATCAATCAGAATGATAGTATATTGAAACAGAGTAAATTTTTTGCAATATAAATGAGTAAGAATGAAAGTAAAAACACAAACAATTGAATCAATGTGAGTGATCCAATTGGGACACACATTACAAAATCTTACACCAATGA
Organism: Torreya grandis; assembly: GCA_037957365.1. NCBI lineage: Eukaryota > Viridiplantae > Streptophyta > Pinopsida > Cupressales > Taxaceae > Torreya > Torreya grandis. The sequence continues at coordinate 1,453,013 of JARHVA010000183.1, forward strand.
TGGCTAATGCAAGTTTTTGCAATACAACATGCAATGATAAAAAAATAAGCAATCAATTGAAAATTAAATGTTAACTAAGTGATCATCGTGAGTGTTATTACATTATTAGAAAGTATTGATTTAAGTGTGTGATAAGAGAGTTGGATGAAATAGAGAACTATAAAAGCAATCTATGGATGGTTTTAAGATGTTTAGGTTGAAAGGAATTTGCATTAGCAATAATACTGGGTTAATATTGGGGTCTACCCCCTCATTTCATAATCTCGTAATGATAAGGGTGTTGGGTGCTTTACCAATATATACCATTAATCACATATTTATATTTGGATTAAAAATCATGTTGGCTTCCCCCTTGGTGATGAAATTCAAGTAGGTAAGATTTGAGAAGACAAGTGTTTAAATGCGTTTTGAATGTTACATGATTTGGTAGTGTGTGCAAAAGAGTAAAATAGTGTAACTAAATTGTAATTTAAAAAACCATCTATTTAGACTATGTGAATTACTTTAAACATGCAAACAAATGAAAAAAAATGTGAATTAATTACTAACAAGTAGATGTTAATTCTTTGATTAAGAATAGCATAGAGTCGATTCAGGGAAAACTATATGCAAATATTATAGAACAGAGTTGATTGGGTCGTTACTATTATGCAAAAACAAAGTCTTTAAGAACAAAGTTGAACAGATCGATTCTATTTCTTAGATATAAAGACTATAGAACTAAATTGACCAGGTCAACCTAATTGGCCATAGGGTTACAATTTTAAAGATTGCTAACTTGTACAAATCAGAACTGAAGAAAGTACTAAAATTATAGAGAGGGGAAAGAGAATAATCTTGGTGGGCTTGAATATGGTTAAGATTGAAATTTTGATGCTAAAGTGTCTTAATTGTTTCTTTCAAATTCTGCAAACCAAGTCGACTAGTTCGACCCAATTCTGTAAAACCTTGTGTGTTGAAGAAGAATAAGATGACAAAGTCAACATGTTTGATAGTGTTTGTTGACTTGTATGCTGGCAGGGAGAATAAGATGACAAAGTCGCCTTGTTCAACCCTGTATGCTTATCTATAACTAAAAAGTAGTACTGTGTCAACTTGTTCGATCTAATAACCTATATCTGATGAAGACCTGCACAGACAGAGCATAGTCATTATGATGCTACTATGTGTTAAACCTATGCACATAAAGCTAGAACTATATCAATAGTACAAAAAATATAATAAGATGATAAAAATGATGGCGTGAAAGAAACCCTGCAAGGGTTAGAATCACGTCGGGTTCACCAAAATGTATACAATAAGAAATGCAACAGATGTATAAATCAATCTTAGCTCGGAGAAGATAAATCCTACCTACACTTTCGATTGTAGATACATTAGATATTCGAGGTGATGACCAAGATGGATCTGTCAGACCTAGCCAAGGGATCTCTTATCATAATAAATTCACTAGGAAGGGTTCCAAAACCTCTAGTCAAGTAAAACTATGAAATAACCTTAACTAGGTCCTATGTTTTCATATTCATTAAACTAATAACAAGTAAAGTAAAGTCTAATCTAGTGATCACCAAAGCTTGTGGCACAAAGTGGGGGTAATAAACATTAAAAATAAACATACATTGAAGACATATACCCACGTCAATGTATACATAATCCTAAGACATGGGAGATAAGTAAAAATGCATACCTATTTACTCTTACAGATGAGGAATAAAGTTAAGAATATTTACATTCGAAGACGAATCCATTGAGCCTCATTCTTTCCCTTGGTTAAGGTGTTTCGCAATAGGTAGTTGTGGTATGTAAGGATGACAAGGATAAATCAACTTTAGGCTACACAACCTATCAATGCATCTAAAAGACTTCTCCACAAGACAAGATATGTATCTCCAAAGAAAATATATATCTTCTTCTCCTCAAGTAGAATGGTGGATAAACAGATGCATAAAATATATATCTTCTTCTTTTCTCTTAGAAATGATGAAATAGATGTGTTTATATAAGCGGATCTAACCCTAGTCCTTTCTGAAAGTTTAGGCCGACAAAGTCGACCCAGTCGACCTACTATCATTATTAACAAAAATAAATTAAGTCACGGTCTGGGTTGGCCAAGCGCTGACCTAGACCCTAATAAGTTTGATCAATTAGAGTACAAGGTCAATGGGGCTGACAACATAACATATACCATTAAAAAGGGTTTTAGAATAAGAAAGGGCTAATGAAAGTGGTAAATGACTAAAGGAGGGTGAAAAATAAGAGACAAAGCTTGGGGGAATGTTTTTAGGATCTGGATGTGTAGATATAGCAAGTGATAATAAGGGACAACAACCCTGTGAGGCACCAATGCTTTGGCCACCCCTTAGTGCACCCATTCAGGTTTGCACTCAGAAAAATTGAGACTCGACAGGGCCTTGCAAAATAGGAAGTATCAGAAATTGATAAAGTTTGAAAATATTATGTATATACAACTTCTATGTTTGCGAGCAATCTTCTAACATTGATGTCATAAAAACAACATATTGCAAATTTGGTAGAATTTTTTGTAGCTTCTGCGCATATATTAAAGTTTGTTAGAAGAAATTATAAAAATGGTCTCAAGCCCTTTTTTGTTAATTTATATTTTTCTAGTTCGAATGGTCTAGGTATGCTCCCTCTCGGTTTTTAAAACTTTGGAAACCAAGTTTATGACTTTTTTGAGGTATGTGGTGAATTTGCAAAGGGAATTTTGTTTTCCTTCCTCACAGCGATGACACTTTCTCCCTCCTCCTCTGGTGGCACCAACCAAAATCCCTATAACAGAGTTGGAAGCTTGGAAGGTTGTGCGGCATTCTACGGAACACGTAGAAACTGTCAATTTTTTTGACAAATTTGGTTTTCTATGGGTGTGGTTTGGATCCTCTTTAGCTCCCTCAAGTCCCTCTTCGCATTGTGACCGCTGCAATAGAGGGTTGTCTGAACAGTATTCGCTCCTCTCCATCTATTGGAGGTGTGCTCACTAGGCAATAGGCGACGATAGGTTCTCAAAGTATGGCATGTTGTGTTTCTTTGGTGTTCGCTGGTAGGGACATGAAGGTCTCAGTGGCTACTACAGAAGACGTGGGTGGAGCTTCGTTGGACGTTATTATCATCTTGGATTACGTGGGAGGCCCCCGACTTTTTGTTCGTATATTTGTTGGTTTTTTAATTTGTGACTTGTTTTGCTCAAAACGATGGTGGTTATATTGTTTTAACTCATCTGTATATTTAGCTAAGCCAACTTTTTGATGGCCTTGATAATGTCAGTTGTATCAATGTTCTAGGTTGTATATATAATCTTTTTTTGTTTCATACAAATGAATAGGAAACCAAAAACCCTAATATCTATCTAAATAATAATTATTAATCATTATGAATTTAATTCTATATTTTGAAATTGTTACACAATTGACCTTAAAAAAAAAATGCATCAATAAAAAGATAATATAATATCGTAATTGATAAACATACAAATACCATAAATAATACAAATTTACAACCAAAATCACCCAAACAAAATTAAGTTTTTACAATGAATCGCCTTCTTCTTGGAAAAACTTGGATGATTAAAGAGAGTAGCAAACTATTATGTCCAATGAAATTATAAAGCTACCTTTCATGACAAGTAGTCCTCCTCTCCTCTCAAGGTGGGGGAATTGACGATTTTAAAGGAAGAGTTCGCTATACTAGTCACAGTGAAACAAATTTGGTTTCCATGAAGAGGTTCAGTTCTTGTCCCTTAAGAGTGCACACATATGTCAATTTGTATCAAGCCCGGACAACGAGTTTTACCATCACCGAGTTTGGACCTACAAATAAAATAAAATAAAATTTTATTGATTTGTCTCTCTTATCATTGAAGCTTCTTAGTAGCATTTAGCCAAGTGCATCACAAGAGATGAAGAGCTAAGGGACATCTTTGGGTAATAGACTAATTCAGTTGCAATGATTCAGTCAAGGAACTATTTGTCATGCAAGATTGGTATTTTTAATTTTTGATTAAAAAAAATTGGGTAGTAATTATGTGATAAAAGTTTTTTCACGTTAGTATTTCAAGCCGTTCAAATATTACATGATCAACATAAATCAATGATAATGAGACATTTGAATGGTTGGAAACATTGATATAAAAAAACTTTTATCACATAATTACTGTCCAGAAAAAAAATATCATTATTATAAACTCATTATATCATTCATTCTTAATTTTTATTATTAAACATTTTTTCAAAACCTATAAGAGTATTACAAAGCATATCTATTATAACTTTGACATTTCAACCTATTTTAACCCTGATCAGAGTCAGGGTTTCAGAATAGGGACATAATATTTCATTTCAGGCCATGAAGGGGTGAAATACTCACTTCAAAAATTTCTAGCAGGGGAAAAAGTTAAGAACTAACAAATCTGTGAGAGGGTCCATAACATGAGTCATGTCAGTGGTAGTTTGAGAAGATTTGCCTTCACAAATTATTTTCAAGGGTAAACAAATGTCCCTGCTTGAGAAATCATGATGGTGAAAAATTGCCCCCTAACGATTTATGACAGCGTAAAACCTGGCATTGGATATCATTTCTCATTGCCTTGGCCTCTTAAAATGACCAACGTAAATAAGCACTCCCTGACACTCTGCAAAAGGTAAAACACAAGTATTTTTTAAGAGTTAATATGAAATAATACTATTTTTTCATCTTCTAAACAAGAGATACACTGCTTGTTACATTAGGATTGAAGCTCTGCAAACAATCTGGCAGAGTACACCTCTGGAGATTATCATAATTGGTGGCCAAAATCTAAAAAAGAAATAAAACAAAACGACACCATCTCAAACAAATCACTCCATTATAGTAGTTAATTGTTTTTAATAATGAGGACAGAAGGTTTACAAAATTGTTACTAAATTTTTCAGTTTGCTTTTAAAATAAATTAATTGAGATAGAATATGTAAAAGAGCTTTTTAGAAAAATTGTGTGAAAAATTTGTTGATTGATGTTTTGAATTACATTCTATAATCTATAATCTTCCTGATGATTGACCGAAATACCAATTAAAGATTTCTTCACACAATCTATCTAAAAACTTTTTTTACATATCATAAATTGTGAAAACATAAAATCTTCATATAAAAATAAAATGAAATACCAAATATAAACATACATCAAAAAAAAAATTGGAAAAAAGGAAAAAAAATTCTTTATAAACTTACGACGACGAAAAAAAATACCAAACACAAAAACAAATCATACATATATATTTTTTTTATAAAAATTACCTTAATTACATTTTTTAATTATGAAACTTACAATAACTTGAATTAAATAGTCACAGTACGGTGCAAGCTGTATACTCCTAGGATTATAACCGTGATCTCTATAGAGAATGCCTCATCTTACCACTCCGCCAAGCCCCTAAGAACATTACAAGTGCTGGTTTGAAATAAACTGACAGCAATTTTTTCTTAAGAACATTACAAGTGCTAGTTTGAAATAAACTGGCCGCAGTTTTTTCTTTTAAGGTAAAATTTATTAAAAAATGTGGTGTCTTGAGGATTCATCAGTGTGAGAACTTGCCACTTCAAGTTCTAAGACAAATAAATGTTGACATTGGATATCATTTTTAATTGATTTTGTCACTAAGATAAACAAGTAAAACTTGTGTTGAACATTGAACATTGGGCATTTCAATATACAAAAGACAACTATTTTGTAAAAATAAATGTAAAGCAATTTTATATATTATTTATAAAAAACAAACATATTATGCTTGTTTAATTAAATTTGGAGTTTTGCAAATAGATTCTAACAGAATATTGTTTAGTTAAAGTAGTTTGTTGATTTAGATGTATATTTATTTAGAATTGTAAATCTGTTATATATTTATTTTCAAAATATGAACAGAAATATCGACATTCTATGCAATTCAATAATTTCATGCCTTTAAATATACAATTTTAAAAAAAAATTCTTGATCAGTAACCAAAATCGAGTTGTAGTTAAGCCACAATGATACCATATTAAAAGCCAAAGGCTCATTATTCATTTGAGTTCTAAGAAATAAATTAAAATAAAATGAGATGAAATAACAATGAGAAGAAAAGTTTTTTCAATATAATTTTTTTGGTTTGAAAATATCTTAAATTAATAAAATAGATTATACAAAACTATTCTTACCCAAAAAGAAAAAATGATTAAAAAATAGTTTAAATTAATGATATAAATTAGAAAAAAAAAAAAAAAATTTAAATGGAATGATATGACATCACACTCTTTAAGATCAAATATTAAATTGATCCAAAGAATCAAGAGAAAGCTAGCTAGACTAACTTTTTAAAACAGCATATATGAAAATAAAGACCATAACATATTCTACAAGCTATCGAACAAAATGTTTTAATGAATATCAAGATTACATATAGAGTTGAATATGGAATACAACACAGCTGTACAACAAGTGTTCCAAATGTAGTAGTTAAATACCACTAGTATAGTTTCAAAACTTCACATATGATTTCCTATATTTATCATCTAGCATTGCCTGAGCATCAAATGGAATGTTTAGTCAGTGTTACTCCACCTTTTTAATTTCTTCGACATTATCCCAGCTGACTCATGAACACAGGATCAGTAAATAATGTTGTTTCAATTGGAGTTTGGCAGAGGGTCATGGAATTCAACTTTGGGGCATTTCTGAGAAGGAAATCCAACACACCTATTTCCTTCTTACCCCATGTATGTGATGAAATATGTACATATACCTTCTTGAGATTTGGAAAGGCCAAGTCGCATGCCACTTGCCCTGTTATCATGTCCTGCAATTAAAAAGACGGCTATTGTAAATTACAAACCAGATGGCTGTAGAGATATGTGAAAGACAAATAACAACTTACCTGGATGAGGATGTCTGTTACTCTCAGCTCTTCAAGATCTTGAAATCTACCCAGGAGAATGCCAAAAGGGGTATCTAGGCTTATTCTAAGGGACAATTTTCTTAATGATTTCACAGTTGAAACTTCTTCAGGTATCGGATCATCTGGTACATCCATTTCTTGTATAAACACACAAGAATTCAGCTCAAACTTGCACAACATGAAACAATCTTTCACTTTGACTTCAACCAATTGGGGACAGTCTCCTGTGAATGATTCTATCGAAGTGGTTCCTAAATTCAAGTAATTGAGATTGGGTGCGCAGATTTCCACGTTAAACAAATTTGCACAACGCTTGATAACCAATTTCTCAAGAAGCGGGCACAGTGCTATTAGCTTTTGCAGCCTCTCGTCAGTCAAACTACCAACCTCCCAAAAAGAACATGTTTTTAAAAACTGGAAACCCCCAAAGTCGGCTGGAATTTCTGGAAACCAAAAACCCTGAACTTCGAAAACCCTAAGAAGCTCACAAGAAAAAACAGAAGACGGTAAGACCTTTTCCCCCTTACAATGGAGGGCAACTCTTTTCACTCCTTTGAGAGCCGCGCGTTTTATGCATCGGTCGATGCTGATACCCTTCAATACCTTTCTCCCAAACGAAGAATAATGACGATCTTGCTGCACGGAAAAATCAAACCCTAAACTTTCAAGAGGGGCAGAGTGCGACAGAAGGATGTTATTTATGGCATTTTCTACGTACTTCACCGAAACTTCGATTTCTTTGCTGCCGGAGAGAAGTGTTACGATGGAATCGAAGAAGGATTGAGAGAAATGGATGTGGGGAACATTTGTCCAGGGGGTTTTCCATCTGTGAGAGAGGACAGAGGTGCGCACGACATCTTTGAGAGACAGATGACAGAGGATATTGCAGCTGAGTAAATTGTCAGGCAAGTCGCTCAATCTATCAATTTGCATCTCATCTTTCATTGCAATTCGATTCCAGAGTTTTGCCATTTTTCACGCTTGAGAGCAAAAATGAAAGATAGCGGAGACTGTAACAAAGGGATGTTCACTAAATAACCGTTAATTAAAGAATGCAAAAGAATATTATGAGCCCATGTGAACATGCGTCGGGATTACGTCACTGTGTATTTACTGGTTAGAATATTGCCAAGATAAGCCCCGTCTGTCGCGCCATTAATGGCAGATGCGATAGCGATAAGGATTTGTATTTCCGAAAAAGCATTTTATTCGATTTTGTGTGCCATGGCCCCTCGCTGTACGCCGTACTTTGACCTCTTTAAATCGAATCACTTTACTTTTTATTTTTCTAGTTAATTTTTTATCATTTATTTCTTTTCTTTCTCTGTTGTTTTACAGATGCATTGCTTTTGCTTTTTCTTTTTTATCTTTTCGAGATGCATTTAACTCTTTTACTTTTTTCTTTTTTAAATTTAATTTGTAATATAACTTTTTTTTTTCCGGTTAACCACAACTTTCGAGGAGTATTGTTATTATTTATAAAATTATATTATATTATTTAAAATAAATTGTTGGTATAAGAGCATGCCTACAAATCCAAATACATTAGACTATTAAATAAAATATTATGAAAAATAAACAAACCATGTTGTAGGGGGGAGGTCAGTGCCTTCACGTTAAAAACCAATCAAATTAATTTTTAAAGTGACAATGAAAGAAACTTCTTATGTGACCACTTTATAGGGTTCTATTCCTTAAAGGTAAAGTTATGTAAAGAGGGTTGACGGGGCCAAATGAATGCTTGCCTTATTTCTTAGGAGTGTTTCTTTTAACTCTCTCTTTCTCAAAGACAAAAGACTCAGATTGGAAACAAAGACTCTTTTTATTGATGTTTTATTACATAGATTTCACACACCTCTCACATTCTAACCTTCCACACATTATGAAGAGGACACTCTCATCCTAAGGACTCGATTATAATGAATATATGCCTCTTATTAGGCTTCTAATTTTATGTTTGCACGCTCTGGACTTCTCTAAGTTCCTTCTCAACTCTAGTTTGTCTTGGCGTTTCATTCTCCATTTGCTTGATCTGCCTCACTTGCTTAGATGGTGGAGATGACTCTTCCCTTACCCTTCCAAAACTAACTTCAATTCTTTGGTCGCTGACACTAAACTCATGTCATGTCCTTTGACCTCCCTTGCTTTGGAAATAAATCCACACATCATGTTTGATCATTCTAAGCAGATATTCTATACACTTTTACCGCACGGGTTAAACCGTTGGTATCTATAAAATGGCGGTTGTGAAATTTCCATAGCAATTACATAACCGCACCATGCCTAAAGTGGTGATTTTTGAAACTACCCCTACTTAAAGCAACTATTTCGTCGTGCTCCCTTCAAAAGGTCAATATGAACCCTAAAACACTATTGAATCCAATATGACCCCTAAAACATTATTGAATCCAATCTATGTATTTCCTTGTCATGTGGGACTCTGGTTGATGTTCTTTGACTTGGTGTTGGTCTTCTTCCACACGTGTAATTTGTTGTAAGAATGACAAGTCGCACAATAGAACACAAATGTACACAAGTGTGTACAATAATTGACCCATGTTTTTATATGATGAAAGGTAGCTTTTGAACCGAGTTGTTCATACATCACACACCCAGGGTAAATGAAATTGTCCATGAGCTCCTGCTCACGAACCCGTTGTGAGATCCTCAATGGTTGTTTCATGTTTGGAAACTTCAAATGTACTCATTCAAGTTACATCTTTAGCTTCTCTATTTTTCCACTGCACTAATTACTAAAGCACTCCTTGCCTCTTGTCTTTGTGTCAATCCATTTATTCATTATGGCTTTAGTTTCCTCCTTTGCCTTTCTCAAAAAATGGTTCTTCCAATTTATATTTGAAGGATCTAAACATGATCCTTCCTCATTGCCTTGCCCTTCAAAATACAGATACAAATTTGATACATTGAATATAAGTGAAATACCCACTCGATTTGGTAACTTAATTTCATAAGCATTCATTGATAATCTTTTTAGAACACAACAAGGTCATATTTTATTCCACTTGAGCTTGTTGTACCCACTTTTGGTAAAACTCTCCTTATGTAAATGTGTCAATACTAAGTCTCCAACTTTAAAAAGAATGTTCTTCTCTGATTAGCGTGCTTCTTGTATTTCATATTATTCTCCTCCAATATTTTCTTCACCTCCATGTGCACGCTCTTTTCCTTCAACACTCCTTTTGCTCATATCCATTATGCTTCTATAGTCACATGCTCCTCTAAGGATGCAACCATAAACAATTTGGAATGAACCCATAGTTTTACTTTATTTACTAAATTATTTTACTCAAATTCAGGGTGTGCCAATGCCAAATCCCATTGTTTGGGCTTGTCTCCAACCAAACATATTAGCGAATTACCAAGACTACAATTTATTACCTTTATTTGTCCATTCGTTTGAGGATCATAGGTTGAACTAAAACCCAAAATGGTACTTAGTTTCCTCCATAGCATCCTCCAAATATTTTTAACAAAGCTAGTATATTTGTTCGATATAACACTCGTGTTATATCTTAAATTTTTACCCTTTGAGAGGATGTTTCAAGGCCTCTCATCTAAGCTACACATGGGAACAATCCTAAGTTGTGGGTGACCTAAAGAATGGATTGAACCTCTAGATAAGGGCTAACTCCCTTGATGCATCACTTAGGACCCATCACTAATCTAATAGCTTCCAAGGAAAAGAGAGAAAGAAAATATGAAATAAGGGGGTGATATACCAAATTTAATGACCACTATCACTGATTGCATGTGCACTATGACCTATAAGACTGTAAGAAACATGCACTTTTCCTAAAAAGAACCTATTACATCAATGATTTGAAGAGAGGTAAGGTAATGAGAGACTAGGAGGGAAGATACTTGCCACTTCTAACTCTCATGGAACCCCTAATGACACTCTCCACAACCTGCAATAGAGAATCAAACTACATGAAGGCAAGGCAAATAGGACAACAAACCAAGGTGAGCTAAGTCTACATTTGATTAGATCAACCATTCGATACTCCACACTTCATACAACCATAAAAAGAGGTAAAATTCGGTCATTTATTGATCAAAGGCATACAAAAGAGCAGGGCTTCACCATACTCCTGGTGGAAGGATCCATTGCAATGCCAAAATCAGGCATACAAATAGGAGAAAGAAGGAGTGAGAGAGAGAAGAGAGGTGTCAAGAACCAATGATGGAACCAATTACAAACAAGAAAACCTTTTAATAAATAATCATGAAGCTCTCCTCAACATGTGTGCACTTAATTTGATGATGACTTGATTAAGGTGGCCTAAGAGTTTTGTCTTGTTTGATGACTCATCTTTGAGCTCTTGAAATTGCCCCTTATGATTGATTAGGAAGTGACAAGTCATCTTATTTGGGTCTAACTTCTATTTTTTGCCTTGGACACCTATTGAAGATCCATAACCCATCATCTTTCCACCTCTATTCTACAATCTCAATAATAATTTTCACACTTGTGTTCTTCAAGGCATAATCCTTATATCCCTATTTTGATACAAAGCTACTAGGTTTGAATGATATAAAGTAGTTATAGTAAAACTAAAGGTATATTTGGGAACCCTTTATCCTATTTTAGCTTCACCCAAAGTTTCATGACTTAACTCTCCATGCAGACCTACCAACTCAACACCCTCCTTCACAATTAAACCTCTTTAGGCCTAAAACAAACACACAATACTAGAAACCTTAAAAAACTGTATTATACTGCTCCAAAAACACAAAAATATTATATATCACATCAATTAGGGTTATATTACAAAGTTTCATGAATTTTCAAGGTTAGAAACTCAAGTTATGCAAAATGCAAGATTTTAGCCCAAGGTTGGTCTTGACACAAGCATGTGTAGGCCGATAGTGAACAAAAAAGGAGGGGGAGAGTTTTAAACCATTTAAAATATTTTTATGACCTATGTGAAGTCTTTCCCATCTCTCCTCAACTCCTCTAGTATCATTTTCTCTTGAACCATCTTCATACCTCTCCAAAGTGCCAAGTTTCAAGATTTTGCATGCATTTGAGGATTGTATAGTGGCTGTGAGTTTTCTTGGACTTTTTAATCAATTATTTGAACATATTCAACATCTTCTATGGTCTACCATGAATCCCACACACTTATTTTATCCGTTTTAACCCCAATCCCAATATAAATATTATGTATTTTCTTAAATTCTTGGAAACATTCTTACAGCTCTTTAACAAGCATGTAGGTCTTATTTAGGCTTAATAATTATTAAGGTCCCATAATGGGTATTTTATTCAATTATTCTCCTTATTCTACCCTACATAGACCTTCTCAATTCTTACTCATGGATTCCACACTTCATTTGCTCCTCAAACCTCATATTTCATGCAAGATTTTCCTCTGTTGATTAACAATGTGGACCTATAGGTCTACAGACATGTAGGTCTACATTCACTTTTATTTAAATCACTTGTAACATCTCTTAGACCTGTTGAAAAGGATATTAGACCTTAATATGCTTCATGATCCTCTTCATTCCTTATATGCTCTGCAAATCCTATGTTCCATGCAAAACATGCACATTTTGACATCCTTTTAGGTGTTTATCTCAGGTTTGGAAACACTGTAGACCTACTATTTGAACCCTTGGAGACTATCATGGAAGTTAGTGAGATATTGGTGGGAATTAATTGTATTTTTTCTCAAATTTATAAACTCTTCAACTAATCACGAGACATTTCAAACATCTCAATATGAGCAAACTTGTAGTCTTTTTACTCAAGCCTATAGGTGCATACACACACTATTTTTTACTCTTATCTTTCCATGGATGGTCTTGTATACACTTGAAAGAGTTTTATTAAGATATTAAATTTAACATATACTTCTCTAAGTGCATTAAAACCCACTTTTCATTCACAGGTTGTATGTTTCTTTGTTCACTCTTTCATACTTGCAGACTTGTTGAAGGACACTAAGACCAAAGTTTCTCATAATCTACTATCTGCACTTTATGTTAGATATATTTAACTTAAAGAGATTTTTATGGGGAATTAAAGGTTTATAGAGGTTGATTTACTACCATTTGAGGTAAAAAACATTCAAATTCATCAAAACCCTACCTATAACCATCCTACATAAGTCTACAACCTATACAATTCACTTGCAAATGACCCTGAACTCACATTTGAACCCTTTACTTGGAATTATATGTGCCTTAGGGGATTGGATAAGTTACACATTTTTTAAATTAATTTTTTTCCAATCACATAATGCTTAAAATCATCTCACACAATCATAACTCTACCTTTTTAGGCTTGCAACAAGAGAAGACAATATGTTTGTGAAGGGTTTAAGGCCTATACAACATTGAGATGCTTCTTGGTGACCATTTGGGGTTTCAAGAAAGTGTGAGGATGACATAATAACCTACCAATGATGTTCACATGAGATTATCCTCTCATGAAGACACACTTTTGAGTTCAAACATGTAAACTACCATTTGCATCACTTGCAAGCCTATATCTCCATGTTCCACTCACTGATGCATTGAGTGCTTGTTTGGAGATGGTGTAGGATGACTCATTAGACATTGAAGGAACTCTCACAACCCATAATTTTCATTAATCAACTCACAAATGCATTCAAACTACCTAAAATTGAGTTATTAGGGTTTTAGAAGGATTTTGGACTACTTAGCAATGATTCATAAAGCATGGCCCATGTAACTCTCAACTAATACATGGAATTTAAAGGGAACAAGGACCCCTATCTACCCCTAAGATTATTTGACCCAACACGCCTTCTATTTCATGAATCATTGTTAAGAAAACTGACTTCTTGGGCTTGTGAAGGAGATCGTTAACCCGATGGAAAGAATGAATAGGTTTTTTGCTCTTCATTGGTCTTTGCAATATTTGTTTGTATTTTTTGAGTTTTGGAAACATATAAGAAGCCTTGGATGGAATTAAGAGACTACATCCAACTTGAAAAGCTCTCAAAATACCTCCATATACCCTCCTTCCTCAAGAAATCTTGTACCTTCAGCCAAGACCTTATTGTATATGTTGAACCAGATGTCAATGGTGCTCCTCCTAACTTGTACAATGCACTTGTAATGTGCCAAGATTATCTCACCTCCTTTTCCCTACCATTTCTCATTATTACCTTGCTTGAACATTAGAGATAGTCACTAGGCAGTTACAAAGAGTGTTTCAACATTGGAAAAATAATTTCAAGACACTTTGGGTGAAATGTAAAACCAAGTACATATCATGACCTTACACAAATGTTAAATGACTTAAAAGACCCATATCTGATGATATAAACCTTCACATTTGATCTCTCCTAGTAAGTACTATCTCAACATTGGAATATACCATAAGACTAAAGCAAATGAAATACCTTAATCTTATCAAAACTACCTTAATTTATGCTAAACACATTAGAAGTGACCACCTTGAATGACCTTGATAAGAAGACTAAGTGATTTGACTTCACTTCTAACTAGACCATTCTAGGAGACCTTGAAAAATACTAAGAACCACACAAGGTTTATCATTATGAGATCCATTATGACCAGGACAAATCACTTCATATGACTATCAATAAGGTTAGGAACATTATGACCAAAGTTTTGAATTATACTCACTCATGGTAGCCAATTTTGGCTAACACATTTTATGACCTCCTGGGATTACATGCTTGCTATGCATCTAGACCAATTACCTCATACATCCATTGGGCTATGGATTCACCCATCACTCAAGTACAGACATAGTTTGAACCTTTGACATGATTACAAATGCCTTGAAATAAGAATAAATAATTGACTACCTCACAACACAAACAACAAGACAAGAAACCAATGCACAACAAATCAAAAACAACTAGACATACTAAACTAATGTGCAACAACAATTGGAGAAAATAGAGTTAACTAATCTACCCTACACTAACCTACTCTAACAACTTGAGACAATCCTAAATAAAACCATTAACTAGTAGAGCAAAGTAGTTACCTTTTTTCACTAAGCTCATGTGACTAGCAAGCTTGGTGGCAACCATGAGAGAATAGAAGAGGGGCAATTGTATGTTGATCTTGACAACCTCTTATTCTTCAAAATCAACCATGTACACTTCCTCTATCTTTATTGAAGCATGAGTGATCATAAATATATGTTTAGACTGATCTTGGACATGTTTAGACTGATCTTCATGTTCTCAAATGAACATGATAGGCAATGGCTCCTCCTTATTAGCTTCCAACCGAGCTAAGTAGTTGATAAGACATGTTCTTGTAGTGGTATACACCTGATCAACTTCACCACATGATAAACCTTCACCTCTTCATAATCTGATTGATCAAACTTAATAGATTGCTATGTTTTTTGCATCATACTTGTAGAATTGGCTTCAAAAGGAGAAGCTTTTTGCTCTTTGAGAGGTTGAGGCCAGTATAAATTTACATTGTATTTCAATCGTGAACAAGTAATTTGAAAATAGACCAAGAGGTTGATAACCCACCTTGAAAATCTCAAACAAGTCAAAGTCAAATGAGGTAGCTTCTTGAAATGACAAACTTGGAGAGTTGCCTTCTCTATGTTTGTTGGTTTGCTTGATAAAATTTCCTTCCTCAGTCTAGATTAGACCAATACCTCCATGTAAAAGAGTGGAAGCTACTCCTAAGACTTCAAACAAGTCCTCCAACTAAACTTCACTTGGTTCCAGTTCATTTAGAATTTCTTATAGCTTCATGGGAGCTGGTATAGAGGTATTCACAATAAGAAATGAGAAGGAATTAAGGTTCATACCTCCTTGATCATGTTATTAGGACTCAAATCAATCTTTAACAAATTCCAATGAATCCTTTTGGGTTTATTCAAAAAGGGAACTACCAATGATTATCTCTTCATCATACACACTTGAATCACTCTTCTCATAGCCTTCTTGGGGCTCACTTACAACTGCATCTTGATCTTATTCATTTGTGTCTCATAGAACAGGTTCTTCTTCAAGGATGGGTTGCTCAAGCTCATGAATGAGCTTTGGGATTTTGAGATCAATGGGCTTATCATTCTTCTCCTTCCATTCACCAATCAATCTCTCAACTCTTAATATGTTTTGGTCTTCAACTTTCTGAACAAGGACTTCCTCTTCTTTTGGATGCTTTCTTGGATTGACCTCCATGATGAGAAGGATTGAGGTTCTTGAGGAGAGATGGATGGGGCTTGTCTAAGAAAGGTCCCTCTTTAGCCTTAATTTTATAATCTAATATTTTTACACTTTGTTTATCCCATGACTCCACCACTTGCTCCCAACTTGGAATTCTAAAGGACCTTTTTGGGAGCACTTGGAGAAGGGGAAGAGATTTTTATGCTAAGATTTCCTCATTCTTTTCTTTGCAAGCACTAATAAAAATCTTTAATTCTGATTTGTCTTGGTCTTCATGGACAACTCCAACTTGAGAAATGGGTGAAGGACTTGGAATACTTGGAAACTCTCTTGATTTGACCTTTTGAAGAAGAATGGGTGGAACTTACATATGCATAAGCTTTCCTTGATGGTATATTACAACCTGGGGCAGATTGGGAGTAAAAGAAGGCTGATGTGGAGTAGGAAAAGGCACATGAGATTGATGGCATTGAATTTTTTGCCTCTCATGAGCCACTAACTTATCTTTTATACACTGAATCAAGCCACCTATAGCCAACATGTCATTGGTTAGTCTTTGTTGATTCTCTCTCTCAATAGGTGCCCACTTACCCTTAACCAATTGCAATGAGTCTTTCATATTTTGAATGAGATGAATAGGGACAATTAGACCATACTCTTTTTGTCTATCAAGCTCTCTCACATGCCTTTCATAGCCTAATATAGTTTGTTTGAAGCTTGAGATAGACTGAGTAGAAATGTGACTATGTTGACTAGGGGCATCATAGTTTTGACAAGGTTGATTAGAGGGATGAATAGGCTACCAAAGAGGTTGAGTTGGAGTGGCAGGGGGAATATAGGGATGATGATGAGCTTGTTAAGGTTGGTATGCTACTATTTGGGGAAGATAGTAAGGATATTAATCTTTATAGCAAGGTTGTTCATGTTGATAACTAGAGCCGTATGGGGGGTAAGCAGAGCCATTGTAAGACTGATATAGATCAACAAAGGGTTGATAAGGATCATCATAACATTGATAACGTGGTGTAAAATAAGGAATCCACCCATATCCAACCATCACACTTCATGAGGCAAACAAAAACAAGATAAACTATCAACTATTCTTTAAAATAAGTACCTGGACTACTTAAATCAGTTGTGGTTCACTTGGAGTCACCATTGGTGCTTGAGGTCATGCCTCCAAAAGTTGATATATTAAAAGACAACACTAAAAATCCCTTAATAAATGAAATATTGGTCCCATCAGGTGTGCCAGAATTGTTATAACTTAAATTTACACCTTTTAAGAGGATGTTTCAAGTCCTCTCATCTAAGCTACACATGGGAACAAAGTAAAGCAAACACCATTCACCTCTAGATAATTATAGAAAAATAATTACATTTTTGAGGCAACATGTCCTCACATTTGCATTCCTTTAACACACAAGAAATGTGTATTTATTAAACTTTTGAAAATAGTATTTATCATGAACGTAGTTATTAGTCGCTATATGGCTCTTGTTCAATTATAAAGAAATTTAAGTGCTCTAATTTAAATAATTATTTTCGGTACATGTGAAGGGGAACATTGGAAAGGGTTTTGAGTTTAGACCCACACTATGATGCCTTTGTGGAAATATGGATGTTAATTTCTTGTAAACCAAGTGATACCCTCATACCCAAAGAAGTTGGCACGTGTAAATGAGTTGATACAGGAATGGTAGCAATACTAGTAGTTGGAATAGGATTAACAAATTTGAAAGACATCTCTTGATATGATGTTATCTTTGTTTGATGTGTAGTCGTAGATCCTAGTAATAATTGAACAACCATAACTACCTACTTGGGACATTATGTAAGTCCTTGGCAGAAATCAGACAATTCTTGGTCTTGTTAAGGGTCAACACCATTTAGTTCATTGGATTAGTTGTATTAGAGCTTTTAGGATTATCTTGCATAGTTTCATTATCTTGATTAACATGTTCATCACTAACATCATCTTCTAGGTGCATATAATTATAAAGTGTTACATCAACGTAATGATAAACAATATCAATATCATTCATTGGAGAATATATTTGAGGAATTTGAGTATGCCCCATAAAATTTTTATTTAATCTAACACTATGCCTTAGAGGAAAATAATAAGTAACCTTCTTACGTGACATGCAAAGGAACAAAAGAAAAGGAAAATGAGTGTAACTAGTCAAGCTTGTGTTTGTTTTGTAGGCTCTCAAATATATTGATCATAGTCATAAAAAATGAATATGACCATGAAGGCACTAAGTACAGAGGATTCCACTGTTCCCATAGCCACACTATCTCATCTTGTGGAGTATGTTGAGAGTAATTTCTTGAGGCTAATTGCTTACCAGTGCAATACAAGAATAAATGGTTGAAAATTTCTTATGGCTAAAAACAAAATTCTAGGCATTTTATAAATATCATGAGGTATGTAAAAAATAAAATCAGTATATAGTGTTATTTAATGGCTTGAGTATTGAGGCAATACCCCTCACACCACATGCAAGTAAAATTAACAATCACTTTGCTCAAAATGATAGATCTTACGAGTTTTAAAACTACCTGAACACAATTTTTAGGAAAACCAAGGAAAGAAAAATGAAATAAAAAAATAGAGTCTTGAAAACGAAGGTTCGAGTTCACCAATATGTTTTACCTTATTTTTGATAAAACACTAAATATGATTAAGTGTTCTATGATTATATGGGTATAATACTAGAAAATATCAGAATGCTTAAGATACATAAATGATTAAGTATTTTGATTTTGACAAATATTGAAGGTGGAAAATTGTTATTTTAGAAAAGTACTAAGAAGAAATATAAGTTAGCTCGCACATTAATCTTTGTTGACTGTTCTGACTGCTTGAGTGTGAAAACCAAAAAAGTAGATAATTGTGTAGACTTAGTATCATAATTAGGTACATAAACAAAATATGGACAGGGGCATAGTAGGAAATGACGTAATATAACTGAGTTTGTTGACCGCATACATATCCCTATTGACTATGACAAGTGGCAAGCAAGGAATAACAAAAAGCAGGGAATTAAAAATAACATAACAAACGCATAAGTAAAAGATATATCTGGACAAGAGCGCAGTAGGCAAATAGAGACACAAAGTGCATCCTAGTCCGTTGACCACATACTTGCCTATGTTGATTGTGCATTTGAACTGATTGTTGCATCCATTGCAAAATCATTGTTTGTATTCTCTTATATTTGAAACCCTCAAGGCACTTTAATAGCTTGAAAATTTGTAAAAAAAGAGAGAAGTTTAATGGACTAAATTGACCTCAATCAACCTTTTGATGATTGATTGTTGTCTATGTATCTAATACTGCAAAGAAGGAAATCAAACCCATATAATTCTCCCACCTAAAATGAATGTGCAATTATGTTCTTTCAACTCTATATATACAACTAGAAATTGACTTTCATACTTGACAATAATAATTCTTAACTTGACTTATAACTACCTTTTTTGAATAATGTAAAATTTAGGTAGAATATAGCAAATTTGTTCAACGTTCAAAAGTATGTATGCTTGTACCAAACGAATAATAAGAGGGTCTACTACATGTCCTCTTTTGAGCCACATGATTTAGAGTGACTTGGACTTTTTGGCCCCATGTCTTATCACCACTTGCCACTTGTCTCAGTTTTATTTACAATTTTATTAGACATTTAGCCTTATATGGGTTTTTTAATATTTTAAACATAATAATGGCCATTGTTATTTTGCAAAAATAAAACCTAGACCCATGAAAGTTATATGTTAAGAGTTTACAAAATCAACATATGTGCCGAGTTGAATCGACCTAAAAATGATTCCATCGAGCTACGTGGACCCATTGACACTAAGTGACGAATAAAAAGCTACCACGTGGTTTATATAAATTATGCATGAAAATGATGACGCCATCAAGAGTTTCACGGCTCCACAAATATCATTATTATTGTTTTTTTATTTAAATAGTGCCTACTCGGTTGGACAACTATAAACTATTTTTCATAGTTAAATTATTTTTATAAATTATATATGAAAAATTGATTTATAATATTTATCTTTTGGCTATGGCACTATGTTTATCCAAGTTTTTATATTGATTATGGCATTGTGTTTATCCAAGTTTTTACATTGGATATGGCACTATGTTTATCCAAGTTTTTATAGTCTAATAAATTTGATAAATGTTAATTTTCTATCCCAAAAATTGAATCATGTATAAGTTTAATGAAAAGAACGATTGATTTTACATTTAACATTTTTTTCTACCGACCTTACTTTCTATTTTGATTTTATTTGTGAAAGCTATATAATTTAAATTAAATTTATTGTGTGCATTATTTCCTCTTTTTGAATCAATTTTCAGTTAGGTGAATGAAAATAAATTCGTTGTATAAATTCTCGATTTAATCTTTAAATCACAAGATCCAAAATCTTTTCCATTATTATAAATTCATTATATGTAATTAGTATCATGGGTTAAATTACCAATAATTTTAAAATGAGAAGATGAAAACTTTATATTAAGTTATAGAAAATTATATTTCAAACAATATTAATAAATTCAACTATTTTTTATTTAAAATATTATTAATAACTTTACCCATAATTTTGTTTATGAATTTACACACAAGGCATTTACCTTCTCCTAGTTTTCACTTGCAAAATGACATAATTCAATTTCACCAATTTAGTTTGTAGTAATAATAATTATTTGGCATTAATCTATGCATATGTAAAAGAAAAAAATGTTTTTACATATTTTCAAATATATTAGTCTAAATGTTTCTAAGATCTCGATACACAATTTTATATTCATATCATATTTTTTTTATACTTTTATATATATGCTCACACATTGAAGTGGGGAAAAATATATAGATTTAAAAAGAACTTCTAAAATCGATAGGGTTGTAGTTTGATTAGTGAAGATGATAGTTGCTTATATCCATCCATCAAGGTATAAATCCCTCTAGATACCCAACATAGAGGGTCTAGCGATTAAATCTAAGATCGTGACTTAGATGATTTTGACAACGTGAATGCACCTTATGCGTAGTTGCTTAACCAAAGGAACTCACTGATTCAAATGTATACTTGCTCAGTATTGTAAATCTACTATATGTTTACATATGAAATATGGGTAGAGATATATATTAAAAAAGAGAACCTCTAAATATATTTGAGTCATTAAATTACATGATTTTAAATTGTTTATGTATTTGTCACTTATTTTAGTCATTAAATTACTTTTTTTTGTATTGAAACAAATGCAAAAGTACATAAAGAGTTCAATGCTCAATGCTCAAAAGAGCACATAAAATTAAAAAGCTGCTGGCAACATTTGAGAACCATCGAAAAGTGATAATAAAGTTAAGAATATACATAAAATACTACTAGCATCAATCATAAGATGTCTAAAATAGATATAAACATGGTACAAGATATACATTACAACATCTCACATCATAAAGTATGTTGATCCAAGCAGGGACAACCACACCAAAGGTTTGTCAATTATCATGTAAAAGAGACTTTAATTCCTGAGCAATACAAATCCTCTTGTTACTCATCAACTGGTTCACTTGGTGTTTGATTTGCCAAATCTGGAGATCCACCATTATATTCTTCTTTGATTCCGCCTGACATTGAGAGAAGGAAACAAGAAAAAAACACACATCAGAGTAAAGCCTTAGAACCATAAAATCTTGGTGATCATTATGATCAAAAACTGATTTACATCTATTCCTCCAAAAGTGCATCAAAATAACATGTCTAACACCATAAACAATAATATTATTATGTAATCCAACCCCTAGTAAGGCCTCTTTCCAACTAAGCTTATGTCCAAAAATAGTAGGTAAGTCACAAAACACTGAATTCTTTAATTTTTTGTAACATCCCCATTGAGATCTACCTAAAAATACATGATTTTTTAATTTAAACACATATACTCTAAATGGATTACACCACGAGAATCTAAACAATGATCATAGAAAATACTCTAAATGAGATAACTGTAAATGAAATATAACACATCATACATATCTGATTACTATCATAAAAAACACATCATAATACAAATATAGAAAGTAACTACAATAAATCAACCACAGTTGATACATGCCTACAACCACAATCATCAATGTACAATAAATAAGTAATTGCAACTCTTCATGATAATATTTTAATAATAAGTACAATACAATGTACATATATAAGATACATGGCTCCCCGAAGCATAGTTCTCGAACTCTAGTATCTATGGCAATCTCAAGTGTTGTCTCAAAAGTAGTATTGTTGTAGGGAGGGAGAGCGTCATCCAAACATTTTATTACACTAACCATGGACCAATGATCTCTCACACTAATCCCATCATGGAATGGACCTCTCTTCACAAATGAGTAGATAGTGATGGTGCGGGAATCCAGAGAGATAAGCTAGTACCCATGTGTAGTATGATTTCTAAAATTAAATATGCGATGTATCATAGAAAACCTATTCTATTGCAAGATATCTCACAAATATGTAAATTATACTCATGAAATGATAATGTCTCGCTAAACATATTTTGGTCAAATTTTATAAGAATAACAAATAATAATGATCTATAGATCAGTCAAAATTCATACACATCACTTGATTAGATTACCTTCATCAGATATTGTGATGCTAGTAGGTTAATGAAATTCATCTCACTCCTTACCCAATATCGACAATGCAAAATTAGTTAATATAATATAACCAAAAGATTCATACAATTTACAGCCTACTAGAAATCATACCACATAACATGCTAAGCATAAGAGAAATAAAAAATCATACATTTATTTCATCAAACGTATAAATGAATCTCACATCATTATCTATCTCATACTAAAAATAATGACTACAATTTATATCACCTGGATAAAATACACATTTAACTGCAGATTTTAACTACCATAATTAATTTCTAAACATTCTACACTCTATGATATCTCATATTACCATAGTTTAATATTTTTAAGCATAACTACTAAATACCGCAATCAATCCTATTAAGTAGTCATAAGTCCATGAAAACATAAGCTTTTATACAAGAATTTAGATATAACAAAACAAGACTCAGTTCACACGAGACATAGAATACTTCATTTTAGCATTTGTTGTATTCTCAAGGGTTGTATGCACGTAATACACAAGGCTCTATTATACATAATTATACAATATAAATTATAACCACCTGTTGAACTATAGTTAGAAGAACACACCCTTACGTTCAAGTATAAACTAATAGGCATAAGTACACCTACTTTATTTTTAAGCATAACATTAATAACTCATAAATATATAGCTTATTATAGTTTTGTATCTATACAATAGTTTTTGTATCACAAGCTACATGTAATAAGTGATCCCAAACATATCATAATCTATCACAAGATAATAAAAGACTACGTTGACTTATTTATATCTCATATGTCTAATTAAATGCTATTTTAAAGATTTCGACAAATTATAACTACAATGTTTTATATTCCATGTAAAGTTTTCAACAACCTTTTGTTAAAATAAAACAACTATCAGTTTCAATAAAGGGATATAAATAAACAACCATCTAGTTCAAGTTTAAGGTTAAATAATTTCCATGTCAATTTGTTATTTGGTTTTAACTACCTCATTCCTAGTTTTTAAATCCGGTTATACCTACTACCCTACATCTTGTTATGAGATCAACTCTGTTAATCCACTTTTCATAAACCCTATTCATATTTTAATATATACTCATGTCCAAGCTTAATCATAAGGATACACATCCAAAAGTATATTTACGAATTTAATACGATTTCCTTGTTTTAAGATTATTAAAAATATTGCTTATACCAATTAGCCTTTTAAGAGATCTAACCAAATAAATCTTATTATATACGTATGACTCATTTTAACTAGTCTTGGTGTCCTATGATAAGCAAATCAACTTCCCACGCCATCGACTCATTCTACCTTGCTACAACTATAAGTCGATTCAACTTTTAAAATCCATTCTCCAAACTTATTAAATCATTTCAGTTGTAAATTAGTTTTCAAAACTAAATAAAGTGATTATCATTCGGATTATAATGATAGATGCATAATCTTTTTCAGCTTGTATTTAAATATTATTAACATTTCAAATCATATTAAATAAGGCGTCTAACACAAGTCATTGTATTAATAAATATTATCATAAGGCCATCTTATCATAGGTGTTTCAGTGTGTATTAAATCAGTTAAGTGTTGACATCTACGTATAAATCTCTACTTAGTTAATCTCAAGCTATGCTGATTTAATAAAAAATCTTAATATTGTTGATAATATTTTATAAAGCTTTAAGCATATTATTCTTTCAATTACACTTCAATATACTATTCAGTTTTTATTGCTAGCTTTATAAATATACAGGTAATATGTTGTTAAAACAAAACTACATAAAATAATAAAGCTTGCATAAACCACGTGTTGAAGTATAATTATGATTATGTCGACTAAGTATGACACCCTCAGTTAAAATCATCTTCTACTTATTCAAATCGTTGTAGTTAGGTGGAGTTTGGTGACTTAGCCTGTCAAAAGTCTCTATTCTCTTGTTTTGGTTGATCGTTCTACTTAGGTGACTCCTAAATATGATTCGATGTGATTAATAACTGTCTTCTCTTTAATTCCTTTGACTACTCATTGGACATGGAATTTGATATATAAATCAGACATTTAAGTAAGTTGATTCACATTGGGTAGCGCTGCCAACTCTAAAAGATTAAGTTCTAAATAGATACAAAGATTTAATTACTCAATGCTATTATGCTTTATTTAAGTGCTAACTTTGCAAGATCTATTATAATTAAATACAAAGTTTTAATTCATTATCATTCTGAAGATCATTCATGTATTTAGTTTACCAATTCATTCCACAACAAACACACACCCATACTAAATCACTAATTATGTAAATGTACAAATAAATATATAAATTCAATAACACAGCCTACCTGGTAGCCCGTACTGTATTTGTTATTGCTTCTTCTCCTTCCAAACTCTTATTTTGTGTTTTTCCTTCTTGTGCTACGCCTCACCCTCTATGCTACGCCTTTTTCATTTTTTTAATACTTATCATTCTCTTTTCATATTCCGTGTTAAAATAAAAAGAGTGTAGTCTTTTTTTTTTTTTAAATTCTTTTTATTTTTGATTTTCTTTTTCTTCATTTTTTAAATATTTAATGTATTTTTTTTTTTCTTAATTTTAGACCATTTTATTTTTTGATTTTCTTCTTCTTTTTTCATTTTTCCTCTCAAAAGGCAATTTATAAATTTATTTGTTTTTAATATTATTTATAAAAATCTATAATTTTACTCATTTAATTATCATCCTCTAATGCCATAGAAATTTAATGATGATTACATAAATTAATAATCTAGATTTATTTTGACTAATCACGTTTCTACTAGCATTTAATGATCAAACATGCTAATCACGTTAAGCAAGTTCTTTTAAACTATTTAAACTATACTATCAAATCATAATAAATAAATATTTAATGCACGTAGAAATAAATACACTATGCAAATCATTTATTATGCATTCTAACATGTTGTAACTAATACAGTGTATGCAGGGTTCTAGCCAGTTTTTCTATCATCTTTCAACAGCGTTATCTACATCACCCTCTCTGATGATGCTCTACCTTTGTCACACTCTGAGGCATGAATTCTCTTACATCAACCTTACAACAAGTAGTTAGATCATAACATCATGATATACATACATCATAAAATTTAGCTGAAATAACAAACTAACATGATCATAATGTCAATATTTACACTAAAACTAACTCATATCTATGCAAACATGTAACCTAAGTGTTGATGCTTAGAATTGCGCTTTTTCCAACACTAACAATGGGAAGTTTCAGGAATGTGGGACTGGCGACCTGAAACGACCTCTAGATTTTAAAGAAGTTGGCCCTTCTTTATCTCAAATGTATTGTGAAAAAATGGATAGAAATTAAACGGAATCACCAATGCAATGAAAGAAAATTTAACTATGGTGATGTGCCTGAGTTTAATTCGATCCTTAATACTAAGCACAGTGAAGCTATCTTTAGGATTCAATTACATTAAAGAGCAAACAATGCATGATCAATGTAAAAGATAAAAACAAATAGAATCAAAGGCTCACAACTTAGACAATTTTTACAGTAACACAAAAAATATCAACAAAGGCACATAATTCAGTCTTCTTATTAATTTTTTAGTCACATAAAAGGCACAAAAACATGCACAGTTATACAAACTTTTTAACTCAAGAAAATAGAACAAAGGCAAATGATATTCCTAGCCACAACAAGAAAGTCTACAACTTCTTGATAACAATCGCTTGCATAAAATTATCTCTCTCTTCTGATGATCATTTCCACTTGGTCTGCACCCATATTTATAGCATAGGACTGGCTCTAGATTGCCCGCACATTTCCTTCCCAACGGTCTAACTGAACTCTAACTTACTGAAAGTGTCTAACAAAAGATATTTCTTGGATCTGAAATGTTTAGTCTCTCCACATGATCAAATCCCAATGGCCTAACTGAACTAGAACTTAACTGGAAGTGTGTAATAGAAGATATTTCTTGGATCTGAAACATCTAGTCTCCTCGTACGATTATTGGCTAAATTAGATACACGTGACACTTCCCACTGTGAAACGGGTGAGGACACTTGGCAGCATCCATTTGTTTCACTTGAAAACTGTCTCATTATTCAAGAGGCACCAAAAAATGACACTTGGTAGCTTTTTTAACACTTACAGAAGACACACGACACTTTCCACATTACTTATACTTTTTACTATGTCTTTGTATCGAGAGTGCTCCATATTTGACATCTATCATAGTCCGCTGCTTTGTAACTTTATCAACTTACAGAAAATGGGACCCACCACTTCTTGCCTGAGTAGCTTCAAAAGGGAAACGGGAATAGGTGGCACTTTTTATAGATCTTTAACAAATGACACGTGGCAGCTTCCGCTTGTCTATAGAAACTTTAGATACTTTTTGAGAATCTTGCAGAAGGTGACACGTGGCGGTCTTCGTAGGGCTCTGGCTATACTATAGAAACATTTGGGACTCATTTTAGATTCACATAAAGATGACACTTGGCGGCTTCCGCTTACTTTAGGAATAAAACCCAGGGCCCACCACAATCTTTACTCAACAATTAAACAAAATGGAGAAAATGTAGATGTTGACACTTGGCGGTCTCTGCTGAGATTAAGCTAGGGACACATGGCACTTTCCACTACTTTTAGAGAAACATATTGAAACCTTCCGCATTTGCCACTTGGCAGTCTCTGCGAGACTCTGAGAGAAGCTTATTGAAATAATCTTTTGAAACTCATAAGAAACTTGAAATGCGGATGTCGACACTTGTCGCGCTCCGCTAAGTTATACTAGGACACGTGGTAGTCTCTACGCAACTTATAGAAATTATAAAATGTGTCCCAGCTGATGACACTTGGCATGTTTCACACGATTTTGATACTTAGACAAAATTTAGGCAAAAATGAAACTCGTGCCCATGCTCTGTGTCAAAAAATTCATTGCCTTGAAACTGAAATGTGCAAGGACAAAACTTGGAGCGCACAACAAAAACTCAAAATAAAATGTAGAGTATTTTACTCTACAGTTTTTGGCGAACCTGAGGACTTTTGAGCGTGCTCAAAAAATAATCCACAATCTCTCGCATATAAAAATGTGGTAAAAATCACAACTTCAGTAAGGCCGTCTGATATACATACCACTCAACATCAGATAGTCCCTGCTTATTTTGCAATTCTTGGAAGGCTAAATCAATGTTGATGATGTCCTTGTGCGAAAAACTCTACAAAATATGAACTGTAGCCTCCAATTGGAATTCAATCTGGGACATGGGGATTAAGACAACTTCCACTTCTAGCACTGATGAATCATCTGTTAAACCCTAAAAAATTGACTGATCATTTTGTCTGACTAACAACAAAGGTTTAATCTCATCAACCATTAACACAGTGTTACTATCAGAAAAAGGGGAGGGAAGACCCAATTGCACCAGATCTTCAATATGTTGCTTCATGTCTTTTATTCCCTCTTTTACCACATCTAGAAGCTCTTTGCAATTAATTACTGTGGAGTTACAACCGAGAACTTCATTCACCCTTTTTGCAATAATCATTCTGTCACTAATCCCTACTGCTGATAACGTTCCATCAATTGTGTCATATAGCTTTTGCAGCAACATTTGAGAATCAAACACTCTCAAAGAGACAGTGGATAGAGTGGCCTAAACTGAAGTCTCTGCCTTTTCGCACAATTTTTGTGCATTTAGTAGGAAGGTTAGAGAGGTTCTGAGCTGAGTAATCTCCTCAGAGATTATTTTCCATATTGATACATATAGCTCCTTGACTAGGTTCAGGACTCTTGCATTTTTTGGCCTATTAGCCAACTCAAGTGTCAATTGTTTTGTTATTTGCTGCTCAGCTTAAAGTTGGGCTTGTATGGCAGCAGTATTGTTTTGTTCATTCAGCAGCTTCTGCTGGAACTGAGTGACCTGTTGCAAGTTTTCCTGACAACTTTTCTATAGTATTGCCTTTTCTTGCCTTAGGGCTGTCACTGCAGCTTTCTCCTGTGTCAGCTCTTCTTTCAAAGAAGCATTTAGGGCTTGAATAACCTGGTGAGTCTGACAAGAAACAGTATCTTGCAACTATTTGTTGAGACTCTCTATTTCATCATTCTTTGATTTGATTTTTGTAGTCATACCACTACAGTTTGCTTTCTCTTGAGCTAAATCAACCTCCATCTTCTGTAGCTTCTTTGATACTTTCAAATAATCAGTGGCAACAGCAAAAGTGGATTCATTCAGTAGCTCAACCCTGTCTTATGGTCTAAAGAGTGGCATGTCCATAGCCACTGCACTCATTGTATAATCTTGAGGCTACATCTGTTCATTTGGCTTGATGACATTAGGTGACAAATGAGTCACAGTTAGCTACTACTGGATTGGGTCAAATAGTGACCTCATATGTGGTGTAGCCAGAGCTTTATTATCTTTCATCCTCTTTTTCTTCATCTGGGCTTCCCTAGCCTTCTTAGCAGTGTTTGCTTGCGTTTGAAGGGTAGAGAGAGAGGCAATATGCCCACCCACAAAAGGATAACCCTGTGGCAAGCCATAGGGAATAGCCAAATGTTGGCTAAGGGGAATTTGAGGAGGTATTATCTTTGGGACAGAGGGGGAAAAGTGAGGCAATGATGTGGCCTAAGTATTAATAGGTGGGGCAAACTAGGATATTGGCACAGCAAAGGTGGTAGGGGATATTATTTGGCTAGTTGGGATTGTCACCCCTATAGAAGAAAAAAGAGATTGAGAAGAAGAAGGAGAAACAACATGTACCTGAGGAGCAACAAATGTACTCAGTGGTTGATACTGTGAGGGCTCCACCTCCTCTGAATCAGGCTGAAGTTTTAGCCTCTTATGTTTCCTTGGCCTTTCTTCTTCTTGTTGTGTTTCCTTCTCTTCAATGTTTACCACTGTTGTTAGTGGTGATTGCACAAAACTGGAAACTTCAAAGGTTGACCATGATGGAGAAGCTCTAAGTGGTGAGGATACCACACTCTTTTGTTTTTCAATGGCACTAAGAGATTGGGGCCAAATAGTGACAACGAATGTAGATGAGATTTGTCCTGGGGCCTGCACTATATAATTGGATTCTGCTTTGGCTTCTGACTCTCCACCCTGTCTGTAGTTTGCTTGTATCAGGGCTAGAGATAGGATATAGATGACATTCATCCCAGATTGCCTCCCATTTCTCATCTGAATCTACATTACCAAAAGAGTGAATTGTCTCACAAATCTCCTGCCTATACTTCTAATAGGCTTCTATTTTCTCAGGTTTTCAGTCTTTGTTCTTCAATGCCCTTCTTAAACCAGAAGTCATTCTGATTTTAGGGTCAAAATCCTTTTTCTTATCATAAAAGGTCTCCCATGTTCTGACCTCCTGCAAGGGCAAATCTGTCAATTCTACATATAAATCAGGAATATCTTCCTTAGGGTTTCTTCTATTTTCCCAAAAGGGACAACCCTCATGCACAATTCTAATGGAGACTTTGTTATTCTTGACCCATGAGGTTATGAAACTGCTTGGGTCATATCCCCATTTACTTCAATTAGAAAGAAACCCAAGAAGGCTAGCTTTCTCAGCAACAAGTGCTCAGCATCTCTGACCTCTAGGGCCATGTTGTCCGTTACCCATGGAAGATCATATATTTTCTTTTTCTTTTTCCCAGTGCCATAGTCATTATCAATCGCAGACACTTGCCGACTAACCTCTAAGAATGCTAACCTAAGAGTCAAAATCTTGGGTAGCAACACTGGTTCTCCATTAAAACCATGGACCTTAATGATAGTATGATGGGATCCAAAAAAGTAGTCACAAGGAATAGTGCAATTTTTCATGAGGCCGTTGACACTTGGAGTTAATCTATTTTCAACCGGCTCTAGGCTTAGGTGACAAAAGACAGGGGAAATAAAAAATTCTCAAAATTCATATGGGTCACTTGTTTTGGACAAGATATGTGTCCATGCGGACATAGGAATGGTCCTATTATGATCGAAACTTGGGTCATACATATTTAGATGTATGTATTGGGAAAAGATGCCAGAGTTAAGATACAACATGAGGTCAAATAGATAAGATGAATACCTGAAAACTCCTTTAGATTTGAAATAGGTGAGTTGGTCAACCATTGAATAGGCAATCTGCTCAGAGAAATCTAGTCGATACTCCTGAGACTTGTCTATAGTTTTTAATCTGAAGAGAATGGCCATTTGTTCTTCATAGACAGTTATATCTTCTTTCATCCCAAAAATGAATGCCATCATAGATAGTGCCTCTTGACTGGCCTGTGCAAATTGTACCCTTCATGTTGGTAGCACTGGCACAGTGGTATCGTCATCCCCTAATTGCAATTTTGATTTCAGAAACCTCAATTGATTATTGACATTTGCCCACATTTTTTGCATTTTGGCAATGGTGGAAAATGTGGCTGTCTTGTCATAATATAGGGCCAACATGTCCCTGATGGCCTTCGATGTAATTTACACCATGAATTGACTTTGTTGTATGGTGTTAGAGGGCACATGAAATAGTTTAGTGCATATTTCTACTAAGTTGGGGCATGGATGTACACCTGGGACAATGAATTGTGCCAGTTGGGAAGTCCATATCCTCATTGTGAATGTTTTGTAATATCTAGCCTTGGCCCTTTGGATACATATTTGGTGTGCCCCTTCTCTCAAAGATTTGCCAAAATTTTGAAGGGTTGGGTCCACAATTTTATCTGTAAAATTTTTCACCTTTGTTGGGTCGATGGCATAACCAACTTCAGGGACTCTAGTCCTTGGATAGGTCCTTAAGGGTTGTGCAGGGGCTGAAGCATATGATTTGCTAGTGAGAAGCTTATCAATGAATTCGTAAATATTAGACCCCTATTGTGAAGACTGTGCCTCCTCCATATCTATGTCTATATTGAGAATCAGTGAACTTATGTAACAAGTATAGAAGCTTTGCAACAGGGAAGGCACTTTTACTAAGCAGGTTTTGCTATGAATTGAAATGTAGGTAACAGGGATTTTCTTAGCAGATGAAAGAATGTTTGAGACATTGTTAAGCCTCAACTCTTGTTATTGGGGTATTTAATGACCTATAAAGTCCCAAAAATAGCATTAAAATTGGATAACCGTTAGTAAATATTATTAAATCTTCATGGGACAGCGAGTTAGACACGTCATAGAAGTGGTTGCATAAAGGTACCTTGGGGAATTTAAGGAGATTTTGAGAGAGACTTAATGAATGTGAGAGTTTTGAAAATTTTGAAAAGACTCTGAGCCACGGCCACCTATTCAAAGAACACTTATTTAAAAGAAAGATCAGGAAAGAGAAATGGGAAAACAGAGCAACAAGGAAAGGGAAACTAACTATGATACATGGGAGATACAGCTTAACTAAAATGTTTCAGGTAAATCCCATTCACATGAATCTCTTTGGGTTTGCCCTCCATTATTTCTAGCTCAAAATAATTTTGCTGCTTACAGGTACGAATCTTATAGGGGCCAGTCCACAATCCTTCAAATTTAGTGTGTTGACCTGGCTTGGCAGCTCTCCCATCCCATTTTAAAACAACTGAGCCTACTTCAAAATGGGGATTTAAAGTCTTCTTATCGAAGTAGTCTTTGATTATTTTTTGATGCTTCATTAATGAATCATGTGTTGAATCCCTCTTTTCTTGAACTTCCAAGAGTTGAGCAAGTCTGACCTGCATGGGGCCGTTTTTCTCAATTTCAATCTGTTTTAATAACTGGAGAGCCAGAATCTCCAAGCTCATGGGCATTACAGTAGGCTTACCATAGACCGACTCATATGGTGACATCTTTGTTACTTGTTTAGGCATAATTCTATCCACCTGCAGTGCTATATTAAGCACTTTATGCCACTCTTTGTGATGATTATCCCCTATTCTCTTAATAAGTCTAATCAGGTTCTTATTGGTTGATTCTGCCAAACCATTACCCTGAGGGTAATAATTTGAGGAAGTTTTTAGATAAATTCCATTCTTTATTGCAAAATCAGATACTTTTGCCCCTAAAAATGCCTTAGCATTATCTGAAATTATGGTACGAGGAGGCCCAAAGTGAGTAGTGATACCTCCCAAAAAATCTAGGATCACATTTTTTGTTGCTTCTTTGAGTGGCACTTCCTCACTCCATCTGGTAAAATAATCAGTGGCAGTTAAAATCCATTTGTGTCCCATACTCGACACTGGATTGATCATCCCAATGAAATCAAGACCCCATTGAGCAAAGGGTTCATCAACAATTATAGGACTAAGGGGCATTGATGCATTCCTTCTCATCCCCACATAATACTGACAAGATTGACATTTTTTGACCAGTTTATAGCAGTCTATAAATAAAGTGAGCCAGAAATAACTTGACTGAGTTATCTTTATAGCTATGGTTCTGGCAAAAAAATGTCCACCTGAGACTCCATGGTGCATTTCATGTAGTATTTTCTGAGCCTCATCTTTCTCTATGCATCTTAAAAGTATGCCATCAATATTTCTTCTGAAAAGAACTTGGTCGATTAAAACAAAATGGAGCCCTTGCTGCCTATAGTATCTCCTCTTGTCCTGAGAGCTCTTTTGGGAAAATCCCATGTTTCATAAAATGGATTCTATTTGTGACCCAAGAGTTCGGATCAACTTCTTGTATCCTCAATATAGTTTCCTTTTCTATTTCTTCAGTTATCATCTTTTCCATATCTTGAGCCATGTATTAACACAACCCCCTACCTGTGACCAGCTTAATAGGTTTGACCTCTACATCGTACTCAAGGATCTTTGTTATCCAGTTTGCTCTTTTTTCAATAATTTCACTCTCCATAATATATTCTTTGATACTAGGATGAGCCACAAGTATCAGAATCTTATTTCTTGATACCATATGCCTGAATATCTTGAGGGATTTTACCATAGCATATTCTTGTTTCTCCAAAAAGTTGTATTTGGATTCATACTCCCTAAGAGTCCTTGAGAAAAAGGCTATTGGGTGTTCTTCCTCTTGTTGATAATCTTTCTATGTTAGAACAACAACAATACTAAACTCTCCTCCATAAACATATATTATAAAAGACTTATAGAAGTCTAGGTTACTAAGTACTGGGGTTGTTGAAATTACTTTCTTGACCTCCTCAAAAGCTTGCCTTCCTTTTGTAGTCCACTTGAACACCAGGTCTTTTTTTAACAAGAGTGTCACTGGTCTCACTAGGCTTACAAAATTTGATATGAACCGACTGACAAAATTAATCTTTCCCAAAAAGACTGAACTGCTTTCTTATTTACTGGTAGGTGTTGACCAATTTTTTCCCACAGCAAAATTTTGGTCACCTTCTCCCCTTGCTATTTGAAAACAATCATTTTCGGGTTACATAGTCCAATGGCCTTGTTCCAGCTCAGTTCAACACTTTGGTCACAGACCTGGTTCTTTGGTTCGGCACCTAGTTCATTGTTTCGGCCTTAGTCCAGGTTCAAATGCTTTAAGCATAACAGGCGCTTCAAGGAAGAATTTGGGTTCAGTTCAAAGTTCAATTCAAAGTCCATTTGGTTTAAAATTGACTAAGCCCCGCATATATAAAAGGCTTCAGGCAAAGGAAAAGGTGCCCGCAGTTAAAAGAGAAAAATGCTATAGAAGCATAACATGGACCCGACTGCCAACAAGGCCCGATGATATCCTTGAGGACGTCAAGTTTGACCAAAGGAAATAACCATTTGTGTTCAAAACAAAGAAGTGATAGCCATGGAAAGGGGCTCTAAACGCAGTGACCCGCCAGAAAGTTTGCCCCAGGGGCCGAATAAGCCAAAAAAGACAAGGATGCAAAAGAAGACAAAATAAAGTGACAGACAAGGAGAATGACATGGCGCAAAAGTGACAAGGCAGTCCAAATGGCAAAGTACAGGTGATTTATTGCCTGATAGTCCCCAAATGGCGCAAATAACAAGCAACATGACCCGTGCTTTGAAAAGGGGACAAATTTCAGTTTGTTGGCAGAAAAGAGGCGCGATCCACGCTTCCACATTAAAGCTCAAATGCCAAAGTCAAATTTGGTGATTATACAGCATGGTTCCAGCAGGCTTCTTCTAAGACGATGACAACACAACAGTCTTTCCTCTTTCAAATGGGACGTGACAGACCAACTTGTCAAAAAAGTGTCAAGTTTCTTTCTCTTTTCTCCTATATATTGTAACTTCTCACTTTTGAGACGGGTTGATCTTCCACATTTTGTAAAGGGCACAACTCTGCAAAAATTTTACCTGGATCAATACAAATGCAGTTTTTTTACCTCCATTTTGGATAGACATTTCTGTGTATGCATTGAATGTTTGCTTGTGTCTAGTCATTGTCTTTTGATGCTCTCACAGGTTCAACACCAGCAGACCTGCTGTCTACAAGGTGCCATTATTGCAGCTGATAGGAGAAGAGCAGTATTTGAGAAGTGTGAAATAGAGGAAGTTGCTACATAAGCGTGCATCTCATAGCACATTTGGTGATCTCTTTCTTTTTTTTTGTATCTTCCATTAAGGCCTCCTTGCTAGTTTCCAGTAACCTGGTCCTTCTACCAAATGTGTAGTGTATGTATGTGTTTGCCTGGTTTCAGTGTGAGTGTGTGAAGGTCGCCTTTTTTTGGTGCATCACCTCTTTTAGAGTAGGCTTGTTTTTCCTGCATTCTCTCTCTCTTTTCATCCCCCCCTTTTATATATATATATATATATATATATATATATATATGTTAGCACTTGCTGGAAAAAACACGATGCATCAAAGGGAGCTAGCCCTTATCTAGAGACTCTCTCCTCTAGCTTCATCGGTCCCACAGGCGAGAGGAGAGTTTCCATGTTGCGAGGAGAAGGCAGGAGCTAGGCCTCCTTGCCCCAGGTGCAATTTCCAGCGTCAACAGTTTTGGCACGCCCGGTGGGACACACAGTTTGATAACTCAGAAAGGTTTCAGGATTGATGCTGGTCTTGTCATAGTACATTTTATTTCCAGCATCTAGCGACTCTGAGTTAAATCAACTAGTTAAGCAGTTATGGTACCATACCATCAAGAAACAACATTCTGGTATGTATAATCCCATCATTTTAAGCTATGAACTCTATTTTTTTCAGCCAGCATGGCTATGATCCTTACCAGCCTTATGACGATCCTTATCATGCCCAATATGGCCAGTCTCAACCCTGCCACAAACTATATCACCCTTGTACTCAGTCTTCTCAATATGTCGCTTCTCCCACTCAACCCAATCTTTTCGCCAATCAACCAGTTTCTGCCTTCAAGCGAGCACTGCTGGGATACAACAAATATGTAATTGATCTTAACACCAGAAAGGGGTACGGCCAAGATATTCCTGATCATATCATCCATCAAGTGAGGAATGCGTTGGATCAGGTTAAGAAAGAATGGGCTCCTATTGAAAGAGCGAATTGGCACAGGCTTTCAAATGAGATGTTGGATGTGAGCGATTTAATTGCATCTGTGGAGGAGAAGCTGAGTGTGCATGAGAGGCAGCCTTACCAAGTCTATCAATCTGCATACTCGCTACCCAAAGCATCATATCAGTCATATACAACCCCTATTCTTGAGCCAAGTCGAGCCTGTCAAAGTCCTTTCCCCAATTATGTTGAGGAGAGTTCTGAAACAACAAACCTTGTGTTTAAGGCTAATCTTGATAGATAGATCGAGTTGGCAAACCTTCAGATGCATTAATCCATTTTGGTAGCAAGGGAGGTAGAATCTAAGTCTTCACTACCTTCTCACATTATGGCCTCATCAGCCCCAAAGGAGATGCCCAGTCCGAGTTTCTTGAGCTGGAATCAAGTGATTGAGTCACGGAACAACAAGGGGGCGAAAGACATTATCCAAGAGTGTGAGGTACAAGATGAGGTTAGTCCTTTTCAAGTTCCCCCCACCCTTCCTCAAGAAGCTCCTTGCATTTCACAACAACCTTCTTGCACTCCCCATCTCTATGGTGTTTCCCAGGAGCTCCAAGAAGTACAAGGTGAGGATTATCTGGCTAAGCGGGTTGAGGAATTGGAAGCTAGGATGAGACTGCTTAGAGAAAGAATGATGGAGCTTTCAGACCCTGTAGAGGAGTCAACGCCAAAAGACACCCCTTCCACCAATCCACAAGCTAATTTTAATATTGACGAAGTGTTGGTAAAGTGGAGGGACGAAAATCAAGAAATTTTGGCCCAAAGTCTGCCCTCTCCTATTCTAGAGAAAACTCCCTCTTGTATGCCGAATCCTTTCTATCATATGGTGTTTGCTCATTCTGACTCATCCAATGCATCAATCAGTCCTGCCCTCATCCCGTGCATCATGAACCAGCCCAGGAACTTGAAAATGACAAAGTTGCTACCTGCTCACAAAAGCAAGAGTCCAATCCTAGTATCATGAGCTGGAAGCAAATAGTTGAATCTTGGACCAGCAAGGAGGAGGAAGAGGAGGAAGATTTCAGTCTAATTCTTGAAGAAGAAGAGGCTGCTCTTGCCCCTGATAATGATTATGACTTTCGAGAAAGGTTTTTCTAGGAAGATATGGATAGGCAGATTGCAGAATTGGAATCCAAGGAGAGATTCCTCAGCGAGTGTGTGGTGGACGGTTTAGACCCAACATCACATTCCATGTCTGAACACACCCCACCTACACATCCCCAAGAGAACTACCAAGCCATCCCTGATATAGGTGAAGTGCTAACCAAATGGAAAGAAGAGAATCATTTGATTCTAGTTCAGGGACTACCTCCTCTTCCACATGATTCTGTCCATCCATGTTCCACTTCACCCCTTCTCGAGGAGGAGCCAGTCTTGAGGGAAGCAAGTGAAGAGGAGTATGCTCAGTTCATGACTAATCAGGGAGACTCCATGAGTGCGGATGAGGAGGAGATCACTTTAGGTGACATGGAGGAGCATGGGCAATCTCTTGTTCATGTTTTAAATGATTCATTTGAAGCCATTGAGGCAGGTTGCACTGTTCTTCAAGGAGGCTATGAGCTGGATAAGAATGAAGAAGGCAGCATTGGGTTTTAAACAAGCATGCAAGGAGGTGGCAGTTCTTCAGATTTATCCCTTCAAGAGGTTGGTGAATCTGAGGACACTTTCTCTGAAATCATCAAGAAAGATGGTCGTACAGTGGAACCCGAGCATGAGGCAAAGGAGAACAAGCCATTCAATGATGCATATCAGGAGGCTTCTGGTGATGAGCTGACAGTAATTGACTTCTTGATGGGATGCACCAACCTGAAGTATCAACATCCAACAGGCCCCCAGGAACAAGAGGAATACGTATATATCAGAGGCATGTTTGAATATCCACTTAGTTTCCAGCCAACTCAGGTGACACGCAGGAAGAGCAAGTCGCCATTTCTCTTTTCCATTCAGCTACTTGCCTGGTGCCATAAGTCTTCTTACCAGGAAGGGGACTTAAGAAGTTTTCCATTTGATCTAGGGGGAATTAAGCATTCTTGGTTAACTGTATATAATAGTTTGCGTTTAGTTGTTTTTCCTGTTTCCCCTAAGTGCAGTTGCATAGGTAGTGTTTTAGCCTTGTGTTTCCCTTCGCTTGGGGGTAAAAACTTCATGTTTGATTCTCGAATCTTTCGAGCTGTTATTTTTTTCAAAGCTACATCTGACTCCACGCCCAATGGATTTTAAGGAAATTGGTTCTAAGCATAGCAAGCATGCTTCCCCTGTGAGTCGCCAATTTGTTGACCAATTTTGCCCATAGGCAAAATCTTGGTCACCTTCTTCACCTGTTGTTCAAATGCCAGTCATTTTCGAGTTCAGCGAGTTCATAGAGTTCATTCCATGCCCTGGTTCAGTGGTTCAACCACCCTTGGTTCAAAAGGATCGCCGCTCGGTTCAAGCACCTCAGTGCATATGCATTGAACTTTCGTACCGTTGAACCATTGAACCAATTTTTCGGTTCAACGGGCTGGGTTCAACGTACTTAGTTCAACGGGTTCGGTTCATGGAGGTTCAACGTCCTTAGTTCATTGGTGCACATGACTTAACACAAAGGCTCAGCTTTTAATAAATGAAATGATCCAAGTGCGGCTCAAATCAATGGCTTAATGCATTACTAAGCAAAGGGCCGAGTCGCTTATGACACAAAAGCAAAGGGGGCACGGCTTAAACATTCAAAGCCCATGCAAAAACATAAAACAAAAACTCTGTGGGGAAATTGTCTGTGAGCCAAAGCCCGCGGGAGCCCAAACAAAATGTCCGCAGAGACATTGAAAGCTAGAGAGCAGTCCACGCAAACTGTCAACAGTCAAACAACCAACTGGACCCGACTAGCAGGCCGCATAGAAGTTTAGGAAGAGAAGCCAGCAGGCCCGATGACGTCCTACGTGGACGTCAAGTTTACAAAAAGGAGATAGCTATTTATTTTTAAAAAGGCAAAGAAAGTGCTAGCCAAGAAGGAGCTCAAAATGCAGTGACCCACCAGTATGTTCGTCCAAGGGGGCCGATGAGGCAGAATTAAGACAAAATTGACAAAGTGACACGCAAGGAACGAGTAAGCAGTCAGTCCAAGTGGCAAGAAGTGGTGCCAATTTGAGAAGTGACTCCAGCAAGTGAAATAGTTCCTTCGAATTGATCATGAGAAGATGCAACAGCTAAGTAATGTAACTAGTTTCTTCATTTTACATTTAATGGGTGGACAAACCGCATTTTGACATTAAAAATGCAAACTTCGAGCAGACAAAACGAACAGCTCATTAATATTTTGAGCGACTTGTTCTTTTCATGAAGGGACACGTATGCCACTTGTAAAAGAGGGAGTGCCAAATGGGCCTCCTTGCTTCTCATATATATTCATAACTTGGTAATTTTGTAATCATTTTTTCACGGTTTTAGCTAGGGACAGCCCTGCTAAAATTTCTGCCTGAATCAAATAAAATGCAATTTTTACCTCTATTTGGATAGATGTTTTAGAGTATGCCTTGAGTGTTTGTTTGTGTCCAGTCATTGTCTTTTGATGCTCTCACGGGTTCAACACCAGCAGACCTGTTGTCTACAAGGCGCCATTGTTGCAGCTGACAAGAGAAGACCAGTATTTGGGAGTGAAAGAGTAGAAGAAATTACTTCATAAGTGTGTGTTTCACAGCACCTTGGGTGATCTCTGTTCTAGATTTTCCATTGAAGCCTCCCTGCTAGTTTCTTGCAGCCTGGTCCTTCTGCCAAATGCGTAGTGTATATATGCATTTATCTGATTCTGAGAGTGGATGTGTGAAGGTCAACCTTGTTTTGGTGCATCACCTCTTTTAGAGTAGGCTTGTTTTTCTTTCATTCTCTTTCTCCCTTTTCATCCCCCCCTTTATTATATATCTATATATGTATGTTAGCACTTGTTGGAAAAACACGATGCATCAAAGGGAGCTAGCCATTATCTAGAGACTCTCTCCTCCAGCTTCGTCGGTCCCACAGGCGAGAGGAGAGTTTCCATGTTGCGAGGAGAAGGTAGGAACCCGTTTTCCTACCACCGACTGCAATCTCCAACGTCAACAGCAGGGACAAGTTTATTATGGCTGCAACTCTCTTTGGATCTATAGAGACTCCTTTGGATACTATATGTCCCAGTAGTTTGCCTTGAGGTATTGCAAAGATACACTTCTTAAAATTCAAGGATATTCCAAATTCTTGACACTTCTTAAAAACAGATTCCAGGTGATCAAAATGATCAACAACATCCTTGGAAAAAATAGTGAGATCATCAAGATAAATCAGAATGATTTTATTTATGAGTTCTTTAAATGCTACATCCATTGCTCTTTGAAAAGTGGCTCTAGCGTTTGACAGGCCAAATGGCATCTTGGCATATGTAAATGTTCCCCATTTGGTAGTAAATGTAGTCTTGTGTTGGTCTTCATCAACGAACTAAATCTGATTGTATCCAGAGAAACCATTTAGCAAGGAAAATCTCTCTGATCTAGCCACAGTTTGTAAAATTTGTTCCATAGAGGGCAGAGGATAGTGATCTTTCAGAGATGCTCTATTTAGGTCTCTGAAATCCACACAGAGCCTTATATCACTATTTTTTTCTGACTGGTACTAGATTAGATACCCAGGTTGAGTGTTTGATTAGAAAAATTATTTTAGATTTTAAGAATTTCTGCAACTCATCCACCATTAGAGGTTCAATCTTTAGGTTCACTAGCCTATGCTTCTATCTAACTGGCTTAGATCTTTCAATCAGTTCTATGGTGTGTTGAATGATGTCTCTGTTATAGCTATGAAGGTCTTCATAGGTCCAGGTTATTACTCTGTCATATTTTTCACACAATCTAATTAGTCTTTCCCTTTCCTCTTGGGTTGCAAAATTTCTAATCTTTAATTTTCTCCCTTCACTCGTATCTCAGAATAATCTACTTTATTTGCTTGAAAAATTTTCTTCTCTAGGCTTACATCTTCTGGATCAAATAGGTTTTCTAAAGTAATCAATCTTTTGGAAAGCTTATTGGTCTTTAATTGAATAAATTGGTCTCCATATGCTTCTTCAAATTTGGATTGCAATTGACTAGCAAATTCCCCTAACTGTTGCAAAAATGAGAGTACTTGAAAATTATTTTCAAAGACTTGCCAATTTTCATCATTGTCTAGGATAGTTGGCCTTACTATTACTTTGACTGACTCATTGTTGACTAATAGACCAGTTGCTAGGTCAAACTGTGAGCCGATCTATGCCATTTTATTTGCTTCAAAATTTTGAGTTTTAAAAACTACTTCAATATTGAAAGGTTCAAAATCTTCTATTAAGTCCCAAATTCTGTGTCTATAGGATCTCATCCTTACATTTTTGGCTATTGCCTTTTCTCTAATTTATTTCACCACTAGTTCTGAATCTCTGTTTACTATCAGATTCTTTACTCCCTTTTTCTTGGCTAACATAAGCCCATGTACTAAGGATTCATATTCAGCATCATTATTATTACAAAAAAATTGGAAATGGATTGCTCTTAAAATTTTCTCACCATTTGGAGCAACAAGACAAATTCCTGCTCCAGCACCAATTTTACTTATAGCCCCATCAAAATTTAAGGTCCAGATTTTTAAGTCTTTTTCAGATTCTTGAGTCTTTGGCATTTTTTCTCTTAAAACATTTGGGATTTCATGGTCTTCATCAAATATTACATAAGTGCCAAGACCAATAGAATCATAATTTCCATATGGGTCACTTTGCATCATAGTTAATAACTGGTTATTTTCCTCTTCTTGGTCATGTTCAGTCCAGTCACCTAACTCTTCAACAAAGACTCTTTCTTCTTTATTCAACATAGCATGAGCTGCCTCTAATTTTGGGGTTGGTTCATTGGTGATGTGATCTTTAGATAGTGACTCAGATAGTATTTTCATTTTTGAACCATATTTGGTTCTTAGGATGAGGTGAAACCAATCAAGTGACATATATCCTCCTATCTTGGCTGTGAAGTCTCTAGATAAACATAGGCCAAATACAGGGGGTATATCTATGACTACCACATCTTGATTGACAATTATATTAGGGCAAGTATATAATTGTAATGGGAGTTGTTTAATTTTTTCTATTATTTGCACTGATTTGCCATCCAACTGCATAACTCTTCTAGTAAGTGGCTCATACTTTATTTTTAAAGCATCTGGTATTTGTTTAGGCATTGCTATAGTACTGGCCCCTGAGTCTATCATTGCATTATGCAACAATTTCTTTCCAACTATCAAAGTCAAATAAAAGGGCTCTAGTTTGGATTTGCTTATCTCTAGTGCATTTTTCAAAAGGGCTATTGTATGTTGAGGAACCGTGTCTTTGAGCTTTTCTTTATCAGTAGGTCCTTTGGTACCAGTATATTTAGGCACTGCTTGGCCTTAGAGAGCTTCTTACAACAGTGTCTTTTGCTCAAGAATAGCTAATATGTCCCATATTGACACATGTGCTGGGGTCCTCTTTAGCTGATCCACCACATTCATTGGTCCTAGTGTTTGGGTTCTTGGATAATAAGGGTACCTTGCTTTTTCTTGAACTTGTCCAAAAATTACTTGGTTCTGCACTAGCTAAGGTATTTCTTGTCTAGCAGCTGTGTTTTGATGACATGATTCCCCATAGTCTCATTATTTGTGACTTTAGGTTGTTCCATCATCCTTCTCTTTGATCTGGTGTAGTAATTTGATTGTACCAATGGCTTCTTGAAAGTAGAAGCTTCATTTAAGAATATTGACTCTTCATCTTCAACCCATGAAAACAAAGCATGCTTAGGGGCTAATTTTTCTTCTTGTTGTAAGGACATTCCTTGCATCTAAGCCATCATGACTGAATTTTGCATACCAGAGGATTGGTAGGCTTGAGTGTCAGAAGTATTTGCAAATTGTCCATCCATTCTCCTTTGCTCTGCTATCTTTTACTGTAGATTACCCATGGGACAATCTCTGGGCATATGAGCATTATTACAAGAGAAACACCAGGCATTGGTGCCATCTACATAATTATTCTGTTTTTGAACAATCTCCCTATTTGGATTAGGGGAAACAGTCTGTGAGGGTGTAGGGAATGCAAGTAATTGGTTTGTTGGCTGAGGGTTAATTTGTTTTTGAGGACCCTGATATTGGTTTGACTGTGGTGAAAGTCTATTTCCTTGGTAGCCTTGATATTGGGGTCTAAGATAAGGATTCTGTTGTTTTTTTAGGTTAATTATCTCATTAAAAAATGTCTTTAAGATTTTCTTGAAATCATCCATCTCAGATGACTTGACAGGGACAAGTTCTTTAGCAAGTTGTTGGGGAAATGTATACATAGACACAAGTGGGGTTATGGGATTAGGGGCTTCTTGAGGCAAAGGTAAGGTAATCTCTAGAAACATGGGCATGGGAGGCCTTGTGGGCAACTTTCCAGCATCTATTAAATTATTTTTAGCTCTGATTGCATAATCATAGGCTTTTGGCAGAGTCTGACCTCCAAGTGATTGAATCATTACTGATACATTTGAATTTAAAGCTTTAAGATAAAATACTATAGCCATACCTGGTAATGGTCTTGCTGTAGTAGGAATTCTTTCCCAAGTATTTTGAAATCTTGAATTGAAATCAATCATTGCTTCTTGTGGTGCCCTTTTGATAGTAATCAATTGTTGCAACAAAGAAGATTTATCACCCTTTTTTTCAAATCTTTCAAAGAAAAGATCTCCAAGTTGATCCCATGTAGATAATGTATTTGGGGTCAAAGATCTGTACCAATCTAGAGCCTTTCACTTAAAAGAAGTAGTTAAAAATCTTATAGCCACATTCTGTTGTGTGATCACATGTATTGCACATACATCAAACACATCCTGCAGAT
The DNA here is from genome assembly GCA_037957365.1 of Torreya grandis. Lineage (NCBI taxonomy): Eukaryota > Viridiplantae > Streptophyta > Pinopsida > Cupressales > Taxaceae > Torreya > Torreya grandis. Next base: position 1,497,078 of record JARHVA010000183.1, read on the forward strand.
GTTCTTTAAGTGTTTTGAAATCTTGCCCACTAAATTTGGGCAGAGCTTTCAGGGCATTTACTAGAATATGATCCCAAGTGGCTGGTGGTACTGAGAGAATCAGAGGACTACCAGTGTTTCAAATTGCATAATTTTTTGGGGCTATAGGTGCTCCCATGTTTACTCTAGGTATTGTTGTAAACTGATTGACCCTTCTTCTTGAATTAGTTATCAATGGTGGTAAAAGAATACCTAGGTTCACAGCAGATTGAGCTCTTGTTATTGGTCCACAGCTCTGACTCTTTGTAGCTCTCTAGCTCATACGATCTTGAAAGAAACTTCAAGATTGTCCCCCCAGGCATGCCAAAAATTGTTGATGCTTATAATTGCATTTTTTCCAACACCAACAATGAGAAGTTTCAGCAATGTGGGACTTGCGACCTAAAATGACCTCCAAATTTTAAAGAAGTTGGATCTTCTTTATCTCAAATGTATTATGAGAAAAGGAATAGAAATTAAATGGAATCATCAATGTAATGAAAGAAAATTTAACTATGGCGATGCGCTTGAGTTTAATTCGATCCTTAATACTAAGCACAGTGAAGCTATCTTTAAGATTCAATTACATTAAAGAGCAAATAATGCATGATCAATGTAAAAGATGAAAACAAATAGAATCAAAAGCTCACAACTTAGATGATTTTTGCAGTAACACAGAAAATATCAACAAAGGCACATAATTCAGTCTTCTTATTAATTTTCCAATCACATAAAAGGCACATAAACATGCACAGTTATATAAACTTTATAACTCAAGAAAACAAAACAAAAGCAAATGATATTCCTAGCAACAGCAAGAAATTTTAAAACTTCTTGATAACAATCTCTTGCAAAAAATTCTCTCTCTCTTCTGATGATTGTTTCCTCTTGGTCTGCACCCATATTTATAGCATAGGACTGCCTCTAGATTGCCCGCACATTCCCTTCCCAATGGTCTAACTGAACTCTAACTTACTGGAAGTGTCTAACAAAAGATATTTCTTGGATTTGAAACATTTAGTCTCTCTGCATGATCAAATCCCAATGACCTAACCAAACTAGAACTTAATTAAAACTGTCTAACAAAAGATATTTCTTGGATCTGAAACGTTTAGTCTCCTCACACGATCATTGGCTGAATTAGATACACATGACTCTTCCCACTATGAAATGGGCGAGGACACTTGGGAGCATCTACTTGTTTGACTTGAAAATTGTCTCATTATTTAGGAGGCACCATAAAATGACACTTGGTAGCTTTTGTGGCACTTACAAAAGACACACAACACTTTTCATGTTACTTGTACTCTTTACTGTGTCTTTGTATCAGGAGTGCTCCGTCTTTGACATCTATCATAGTCCGCTACTTTGTAACTTTATCAACTTAAAGAAAATGGGACCCACAACACTTCTTGCCTGAGCAACTTCAAAAGGGGAATGGGGACAGGTGGCGTTTCTGTTGATCTTTAACAAATGACACATGGTGGCTTCCGCTTGTCTATAAAAACTTTAGATACTTTTTTAGAATCCTACGAAAGGTGACATGTGGTGGTCTCTGTGGGGCACTAGCTATACTATAGAAACATTCAAGACTCATTTTAGATTCACATGAACGATGAGACTTGGCAGCTTTCACTTACTTTAGAAATAAAACCCGAGGCCCACCACAATCTTTACTGAATAATGAAACAAAATGGAGAAAATGCGGATGTTGACACTTGGCGGTCTCTGCTAAGCTTAAGCTAGGGACACGTGGCACTTTTTGCTACTTTTAGAGAAACATATTGAAACCTTCCACATTTGCCACTTGGTAGTCTCTGTGAGACTCTGAGAGAAGCTTATTGAAATAAGCTTTTGAAACTCATAAGAAACTTGAAATGCGGATGCCGACACTTGTCGCGCTCCGTTGAGTTATACCAACACACATGGCGGTCTCCACGCAACTTATAGAAATTATAAAATGTGTCCTAATTGATGACATGTTGACCAAATTTTGCCTGCAGGTAAAATTTTGGTCCCCTTCCTCCCTTGCTGTTCATGCCAGTTATATTATAGGTTGTTCAGGTTCATCATTCTCTATTTCAAGGCAATTGATTTAATGGGTCTGGTTCAAAAGAGTGTCCTTCGGCTGAAGGGGAAATCTAATTCAAAGAGCCCTTTTGAAGGGCCGACGCGTAAAAAAGAACCCGAGTCACTCATTAAGACATGTAAAAGGGCAGGTGCGACAAAGGAAAGGACCCGCCAAAGTAATGCACAGGCAGAAGAGTGCCCGAGAGGAAAACAAAGACAGAAATGCCCGAGAAGGTGCCAATGGACCCGACTGACGTGGCAATGGACCCGATGGCATTTTAGCAGGACCCAATGACGTCTCGATGGATGTCAAATTTAGCAGAATGGTTTAGCCATTGGATCTCAAGTGATGACGTTCGAAAAGCCATAAATTTCAAGAGGATGGAATATCTGTTGGTTTTCAAAGCTCGATGGCTGGATGAGCGTCAAATTCAATAGATTAAAATAGCCTTTGTTTCCAGCCAAGAAAGTATTGCCAAGGAGTCCAGAATGCAACAACCTACCGACAGTTCATTCTTGGGAGGCCGAACAAGTTAGATAGAGATGAATTCGATAAAAGACAAGAGGACGCGCACGGAATAAGTAAACAGTTAAGTCCAAGCGGCGCCAATTTGAAGAGGCGACTCCAGTAGGTGGAACAGTTCCTTCGAATTGACCATGAGAGGACACAATAGCTAAGAAATGTAATCAGTTTCTTCATTTTTCATTTAATGGATGGACAAACCGCATTTTGCCATTAAGAATGCGGACTTCGAGCAGAACAAAGCACATGGCTCATTAATATTTTTAGCAGCGTGTTTCTTTTCATGAACAACCATTTGTAAAAAGAGTGCCAAATGAGCCTCTTAGACTTTGCTTATATATTTGATACTTGTCATTTTGTAAACATCTTTTTGCAATTTTGGTAAGGCGCAGCCCTGCTGAAATTTCTACCTGAATCTATAAAGATTATTTTTTACCTCTTCTTGGTCAGATATTTTGTGTATGTCTGAGTGTTTGAGTTGTGTCCAGTCATTGTCTTTAATGCTCTCACAGTTCCAGCACCAACACAACAGTTATCCACAAGGCGCCATTGTCTGCAGGTGATAGGAGAGTTCCATTTTGGAGATACAGAGTAGAGGAAGTCATTTATAGTATGTATTCTACAGCATCTTGGTGAGTCTCTGTTCCTGTGTTTTCATAAGAACCTCCCTGCCATTTTTTTGTAGCTTGGTTTCCCTACCGAGCCTGAGTGTATGCTTGTGGTCTTTATTTGATTTTGAGAGTAGGTGTGAGAAGATCACCTTTATTTTGGTGTATCACCTCCCTAGAGTAGTTTTTTTTCTTGCACTTTCTTGCCTTTTCACCCCCCCAGTTTATATATATATATATATATATATATATATATATGCCTGTATGTATTTTTTGCATTGTCTGAAACAAACAAGATACATCAGAGGGAACTAGCCCATACCTAGAGACTCTTCTCTCCTGCTTCGCCGTCCCACATGCGAGAGAGGAGTTTCCATGTTGCGGGGAGAGGGTAAGAACCCGTTTTCCTGCCACTGGGTGCAATCTCCAGCGTCAACAGTTTTGGCACGCCCGGTGGGACACCGTTTTATAATGCAGTAAGTTTTTAGAATTGATGCTGGTCCTGTCACAGCCATTTCAATATTTCCCAGCATCTGGCGACTCCAATGGTAAGAGCTTCATTTTCCATGTTAAGACCAGTGTCTTAAATTTCTATAACTAAAGTCACCACTAGGTCTGCTTCAAAAAGGATTCCTTTTGAATTCGTTAAACTGCCTCTAAATTTTGCTAAAAGATTAAGGTTTAGGGAGACTCTTCCTTATCCAACAAGTCATCCTCCTAGACCTGTTATAAGAGACACAGTTATAGTAGAGCCTCAATTACGCCCCATCCCAGCTATGGCTTTGCCATTTGCAGCCTTTCGTGGGGAGAGCCCCTTGAACCTCCCATAGTATGATCCAATTCCAGGGGCAGCTCTAAAAAATGTACCTTCTTTCGATGGATTGGGACCCATTATAGTTGCTGAGCACATTAGGAACGTTTCTAACCTTTGCAATATTCATAATATCATAGAGGAAAATGTTGCAGTCAGATTGTTGGCTCTATCTCTTAACGACAAGGCTCTTGATTGGTACGGGACCTTGCCTGTGAATTCAATCCATTCCTGGAATGAGCTTGGTATTCAACTAACGGACCGTTTTGGGGAAAAAAGTGATGACCTCTCGCTTGTTGAGTAGCTGACGACCATTCAGAGGGCTCCGCATGAATATATGCAGGACTTTAACACACAGTTTCAAAAGACCTGGCAAAGAATTTCCATCCTGGTAAAGCTGACTCCCAGCTATGCTTTTTTATACTACTGGAAAGCATTAAACAATGACATTGCAGTCATGATACAATCTATGGGAGGGCATATATTGCCTGCTACTTATGACATAGCCATAGCAGCAGAGAACTATTTAATACAGGCTGGGAAAATAGCCCTTAGACCCCACATGCCAATTTTCCCAGAAGCGCCACCTCCAATTCAGGCCCCTGCTCCCACATTAGCTCCTCTGCCTACCATAAAAAAACTAGCTGCTGCCCCGTCAAGTGAATTTCATGAGGTTAAGAGTATGTTGCAAGCTGTGACCAACGAACTCGTTGCCATTAAAACGCAGCAACAGGCTCAAGGCAACAGACCAAATCAAGGGTACCAAAATAATGGTCAAGCCCCTAGACCCCCTTTTCATAATTATAATCAAGGCCAGGGGCAGCTCACTGCAACCAGGCCATTTCAAAATTACAACACTGGTCTCTCTTCATCATTTAAGGCCATAGCGCCTATCCAGAATAATCTTGTACAAGAGCAGCCTAGCTGTTCAACTATGGGGTATGGTCAAGAACACGTTGTGCACACAAACGAGATGGTAAATTATTTTTAGAATACAGGAAATCAGGCTACTGCCTTTTTCCAAATTTTTTAGGCTCCAGCTCAACCCAGCACGAGTAGCAATCAAGCCCAACCAGATTCTGCTCTTATGAATCATGAAAAGGGCGAGTTTTGTGCAATCAACCATGGGGGCATCACAGGCAATCAGGCTGATTGTGTTGCAGCCAATACAAGATTTAAGAGGAGAGCAGTGAAAGAGGTATAAGCTACCACTCAGGTAGCAACTGCACCTCCTCCATCACACTCAATTCAAAGGGCCCCAATTTCCAAACAGCCGTTTGCACCTTCAGTGCCTCAGCCTACAGCTCCATTTGGTATCAGCCCAAAAGAAAACGTGAAGGGAGGTAGTCCCCAAGTCAATATAGTGGACCAGATGAAGTTGCATGTGAACATCTCCTTGTGGGATTCATTGTCTCTTCTAGGACAGAAGGACATATTGAAGAAAGAATTGCATAAGCTAGATCAGCAAGTTGTTCCAGCAAACATGGATAATGTCTTGATGACAAATGGACAGCGTGCCCCTCTAGAACAGGTAAAGAAGGAAGAAAAAATTCCCCCTTTCTACGTATCCTTGATCATTGGGGACTTCTTGGTGCACAACTGCATAATTGACAGTGGGGCCACCACCTCAGTGATGCCTAAGTGCATTGCTGATAAAATGGAACTGAAGTATGAAGAAATGTAAAAGGGAGTCCTACAGCTAGATGGGACACCTGCAAAAATAGTTGAAATTTTGAAGGGTTTAGACTTGACATTGCATGCTTGCCCAACCTTCTCAATTCCCTAGGATATTGTAGTAGCGGATATTCCTCCGTTTTTTGCAATGTGCCTATCCAGGGACTTCACGTCGAAAATAGGTGGCTATCTAGCAGCAAATTAGTCATATCTAGTTTTCAGAACCAAGTATGGGACCAAGGTGAAAATCGAGTCTGAGCCACTCTACAATGACCATCTAGAATCACATACTCCCAAGGCAACGAATGTCAGTTACACAATCATCGACCTAGAAGAGTCCCAGACAGACCAAGCTCCATCTTCTGTTCTTGAAAGAGTCACAGACCTACTCTTGGATGAGTGGGGAAATGATAACTTCGAACATGGTCCATGCAAATTTATAGAGGAAACAGACCTTGGAGTCTATTGCATGCACGAAGAGGGCGCTTTCATGTCGAATTTGATGAAGGCAGAACAAGCAGACCTTGGCCTATGTCAGCGGTATTTTGACGGATCCAGAAGTAAGCTAGGCACTAGTGGTGGAGCAATGCTAGTTTTCCCTTCCAAGGAAAGGTACTTCTCAACTTTCTATTTCTAGTTCTCTTGCACCAACAATGTTGCAAAATATGAGTTTTTGATTCATGGCCTGGAATGTGCAAGAAAAAGAGGGATTGAGGAGTTGCAGGTCTTGGGGGACAGTGAGCTGATTGTGAATCAGGTGAGGGGCCAAAATCTAGCAAAGAACTCCTTGCTGAAGTCTTACAAACATAGGGTCTGGGACCTGATGGAATATTTCCTTGCCTTCAACATCGCCTCAATTCTCAGGGAGCAAAACAAACACGTAAACAAGCTGGCAGCGATTGGCGCTCAGTTTGATGTTTTAAGAGAAATAGATCGAGATTGTGATTCACACCACTTGAAAGTGGTAGTTTGACCCTCTGTCCCAGATAACATCACAGATTGGAAAGTTTTTGAAAGTGACCAACAGATAGCTCTCTTCCTCTGAAAGGAAGCTGAGTTCGCAATACACAACCAGGCGAAATTGCAGCAGTAGTATGGAGATCAGATCATCTAGTTGAAGAATAAACTCCCTAAAAGTCTGGTCACACTTGAAAGCATTTTCAACGGAGATGACCAACTGAGAAATGACAAAGCATGCATCATGACCAAAGAGGAGAATTATGAAAAGGTTGAAATCTTCAAGGACAAGCTGCTGGCGCTTGGCAAGGTCTACACGTTTCAAGAAAAGTGAGCTTTCATTCTGTTGTGTCAAGAGTTCACTGATGTGTTTGCATGGGATTGCAGTGACTTGAAGGGCTTCGACCCAAAACTTGCTCAGCACACCATTGAGTTAGAGGAAGGTGCCAAACCAGTCACACAAAAGCAAAGGCCTGTCAATCCTACAATTGAGGCCCTCATGCAAAGGGAATTGGCCAAATTGATTGAGTCTAAAATTATATTTCCAATCAAACATTCTTCATGGCTGGCCAACCTCATTCCTATTAGAAAGAAGAATGGGGAGATCAGGCTGTGTGTCAACTTCAGAGACCTTAATAAGGTCTCTTTAAAAGATCATTATCCCCTTCCAAGCATGGAGTGGATTCTTTAGAAAGTGACTGGTAGCGAGCATTTCTCTCTCCTAGATGGTTATTCAGGTTATAATCAGATTTTGGTGCAAGGTTCTGATCAGTATAAAACAGCCTTCACCATCAAATAAAGCACATTTGCCTATAAGAAGATGCCATTTAGGCTATCCAATGCTGGTGCTACATTCCAACGAGCCATGGACATGGCTTTTGATGGCTTGATAAACAACAATGTGCTAGTCTACCTTGACGATATAACGGTATTCTCCAAGAAAGCGAGCCAGCACATAGAGCACCTCAGGCAGATTTTTGAGAGGTGTAGGGAGTTTGGCATCTCTCTTAATCCAAAGAAGTGAGTGTTCGCTGTTCATGAAGGGAAGCTCCTTGGTCACATTGTGTCCAAAGAGGGTTTATCTATTGACCCTGAGAGAGTTTGCTCCATTCTGGAGATGCCCCTACCAAAGCACAAGAAAGGCCTACAGAGCTTCTTTGACAGAATAAATTTTATTCAGAGGTTCATTCCAAATTTTGCTGAGATAGTTAAACCCCTGACCTCTATGTTGAGGAAAGGTGAAGAATTCAAGTGGACAGTGCAAAGAAAGGATAGCTTTGAAGCCGTTAAGCAAGCTTTAGCCCATGCGCCTACTCTGATCAGCCTCGACTTTAGTAGAGACTTCAACCTCTATACATTCAGCAATGAAGAAGTGATATCCGCCATGCTTACCCAAGTAAATGGTGAAGACCTCAAACAACCACTCGCCTTCTTCAGCCAGGGATTAGAGGATTTCAAAGTCAGGTACACGTATGTAGAAAAGTAGGTCTTGGTAGTAGTGCAGAGCCTGAAGAAATTTAGGTATATGCTATCTAACAGTAGGATTCATCTCATGGTCCCACATCCTAGCATCAAGGATTTCTTGACCAATCGAGATTTGAATGAAAAAAGGGTGGGATGGATCACCAAAGTGATAGAGTACGATGTAGACATTAAAATCACCAAGTTGGTGAGGGGAAGAGGCCTGTGCGAACAACTGGCTGCAGACTTAAAACAAGAAAGGAGAGACAACTTGCTAATCCAGGATGCAGCCACAATAGAAGAACCGACTGTCATAAAGGATTGGACGCTGGACATGAAGCATTTCCTTCTCACAGGTGAGTGTCCATAGGGTCTTGATAAGGCTAGAAGAAGGTATTTTAAACTTTAGTCCCTTCTTTATGTCCTGATTGGTGAAGTATTATTCAAGAAGGATCTCTCTGGGGTTCTTCTGAGATGCATTGACCCCAATCAGGCTGATAGAATATTAGCCGAGTTTCATGATGGGCCAGCTGGTGGCCATTTCACCCCTAAAGCTACAGCAACAAAGATAATGAGAGCTGGCTATTTTTGGCCTGCTCTTTTCAAGGACACCCATGCCTAGGTGAGAAAGTGCAAGAAGTGTGCACTTTTTGATGGAAAACAACAATTGGCTGCCATGCCTCTACAGTCCATTCAAGTTGAGCAACCATTCATGCAGTGGGGCCTGGATTTTATAGGGATGATCAATCCTCCCTCTAGTGCCGGGCACAAGTGGGTACTGACTACCATGGATTACTTCACCAGATGGGTAGAGGCAGTCGCTTTGAAGGAGGCGAATGAGAGCGCAGTCCTGAAGTTCTATGAAGATCTAGTAACAAGATTTGGAGTCCCAGCCACCATAATCTCAGATAATGCCTTGGCTTTTCTAGGAATCAAAACTAGTGAATGAGCGCTGAAGTATGGCATATACCTCAGCACTTCATCAAACTATTATCCGCAGGGAAATGGGTTGGTTGAGTCCACCAACAAAAATTTGATCAGGATTATAAAGAGGATTGTGGAAGAAAATTAGAGAACCTGGCATACCAAGCTAAAGACAACCTTATGAGCTAACCGAGTTACTTCGAAAAGAGCAATCAAAAATTCTCCATATACACTCGTGTATGGAAGGGAAGCCAAGCTTCCCATCTCGCTTGAATTGCCAACATTGGATCTCGCCCATCAACTATAGTTAGAAGAAGGGACCATCATGGAAGTCAAATTGTGTGAGCTAATGGAGCTCTAAGAGGTGAGGGATCAGGCTATGGCTTCTCTGACAAGTCGCCAGTAGCAAGTAAAAAGGCACTTCGACAAGAAGTCCTTGTTAAGAGATTTTTTTGAAGGAGACATTGTCTTGAAATGGGATGAAGATCGAGCTAAGCCCATAAAACATGCAAAATTCAACGCCCTATGGAGCGGTCCTTATGTAATTACTCAGTGCAAGTAGCACAATACATTCCAACTTTCAAGGTTGGATGGTGAAGAACTGCGTATCCCAATAATGGGATACATCTGAAGCATTGCCACTGATCTTTTTGGGTTCTCCTGTACATACTTTATTTTTTTTCCTATTTTTCCCTAAGTGTTGTTACACAGGTTGTAGTTTTTTTAGTCTTGTGTGTGCTATCTTTTCATGGAGGTAGATCTGCGTGGCTGGTTCTAAGTTTTGACAGAGCTCTTGCTATTTTTCAAATTTATCATCCGACTCCATGCCCAATGGATTGCAAGGCAACTAGTCTCTAAGCATAGCAGGCATGCTTCCCCTGGGAGTTGCCAATTTGTTGACCAAATTTTGCCTGCAAGTAAAATTTTGGTCCCCTTCCTCCCTTGTTGTTCATGCCAGTTATATTGCAGGTTGTTCAGGTTCAGCATTTTTTGTTTCAAGGCAATTGGTTTAATGGGTCCAGTTCAAAAGAGTGTCCTTCGGATGAAGGGGAAGTCCAATTCAAAGAGCCCTTTTAAAGGGCTGACGCGTACAAAAGAACCTGAGTCGCTCATTAAGACATGTAAAAGGGCAGGCGCGACAAAGGAAAGTACCCACCAAAGTAATGCATAGGCAGAAGAGTGCCCGAGAGGAAAACAAAGATAAAAATGCCTGAGAAGGTGCCAATAGACCCGACTGATGTGGCAATGGACCCGATGGCATTTTAGCATGACCTGATGATGTCCCAGTGGACGTCAAATTTAGCATAACGGTTTAGCCATTGGATCTCAAGTGATGACGCTCGAAAAGCTATCAATTTCAAGAGGATGGAACATCCGTTGGTTTTCAAAGCTCGACGACCGAATGAGCGTCAAATTCAACAGAATAAAATAGCCTTTGTTTCCAGCTAAGAAAGTATTGCCAAGGAGTCCAGAATGCAGCAACCTGCCGACAGTTCATTCTTGGGAGGCCGAACGAGTTACATAGAGATGAATTTGATAAAAGACAAGAGGACGCGCACGAAATAAGCAAACAGTTAAGTCCAAGCGGCACCAATTTGAAGAGGCGACTCCAGTAGGTGGAACAGTTCCTTCGAATTGGCCATGAGAGGATGCAATAGCTAAGAAATGTAATCGATTTCTTCATTTTTCATTTAATGGATGGACAAACCGCGTTTTGCCATTAAGAATGCGGACTTCGAGCAGAACAGAGCACATGGCTCATTAATATTTTGAGTGGCTTGTTTCTTTTCATGAACAACCATTTGTAAAAAGAGCGCCAAATGAGCCTCTTAGACTTTGCTTATATATTTGATACTTGTCATTTTGTAAACATCTTTTTGCAATTTTGGTAAGGCGCAACCCTGCTGAAATTTCTACCTTCAGAAGTGTCCTTACAGGAAACAACAGGAGTTTCATTCAGACAGTGAAATAACCAGTGATCAAAAGGGCGTAGTAACAGTAGGATGAAACAGAGTGCAAAGTCTCCACCTCAACTACTCAAAGAGTATATCACAAAGGATAATGGGGGCACAAAGTCACCCCAGAATCCTCAACACAAAAAGAAAAGGAAAACACAGATTGAAATCAATTGTGAGAGCACAAAGGCTTCCCACAGTTGGTTTCAGGACACTTCCCTATTACCTTCACTAATTCTACGTACCAAATTAAATGATTAAGGACACCTTTAGATGCCACAATTCAGAACAACACAAAGTCTATGAAAAACTTGCTTTCTCATTCATATAACAATGGAAATGAAATTACAACTTGAGCTCAAAGTCTCAGTTTTTTTCTTTCAAAATGGGCAGAGTTTTGCTCTTGTAAAAATGAAAAGTCTCCCTTACAAATGATAGAATTAACAAAGTTATAGCCACTACACAAGGATTGGCACCTTTTTCCATGGGATGACCCGTGCTGCAGTCAATGTCTTCAATGCATCTCTAATTTTGTTTGGAGAGATCATGCTGAGAACAGTGCGCTGCCATAACTATAGCGTGTCCCTTCATCTAACATGTCTCTTTCTTGGTGTGGACTGTCTGGTCCTTTCTCTGATGTCTGCACAGCTGTCCAATTCACCATTACTTCATGGAAGAAAAAAACAAGCTTGCATCCTTGGTTTGGTGTGCTCAGAAGTCTACTCGATCCACTGTTTCACCTATTAGAAATAATTCTTTCGAAGATATTTTTGATCCTCTGGTCTCACCCCTCTCTTCACTGTTTAAGCACTTATTTGCTCTTTATAGCCCTTCTTGCCTAAGTCTTTGGGGGGTCCTTTCTGTGTCTTTGACAAGTGGCAAGTTCTGCTATTATGAAACTCATTAGAGACTTAAAGAAAATGGGGTCCACGACACATTTTGCCTGAGCAACTCCAAAAGGGAAACACGAATGCAAACACTTGTCATGTTCTGCTAAGTCATAACAGGACACATGACATATTCTACTTAACTTATAGAAGCTTTATAAACCTTTGGGGGTCTTACAGAAGATGACATGTGGCGGCTTCCACTCTACTTTATAATAGACACATGGCGGCTTCTGCAGCACTGTCTTTTTCCATCAGGGATTTTTTCACAGGCTTTTCTCCTCAGTCGGGCTTTTTCCTCAGACAAAAGTCTGAAGGAATTAATTCGGGCTCTGCCTTAGTCATTTTTCCATAAAAAATACCTCTGAAAGAATTCTAACGGCTCTTTCTCTTAATAATTTCCTTCAGACAAAAAGTCATTTTCTCTTGCTCTGCCTCTATCAGCCTTTGAACAAACCTGAAGGAATTTGATCTTTTCAATCAGTCACTTGGTTCTTCCTTTGAATTCTGCACTTCATTTGAATTTCAACAGATATTCCCTTACTTTAAATTTGATGTCTGCGAGGCTTTCAATAGTCACTAGTCATTGAACCATGTTGAACCTTAAACCTTTGAACACGCTGAAAGTACATTGGTTCGTTGGTTCATCGGTTCATTCTGTCTTTTTTGTTCCATCGCTTTTTAGTTCAATCAATTTCACGCTCCTTGGTTGAACCATCCGTTGAACCACCTATTTGCTGCTTCTCTCTTTGACAGACGCTGCCTTTAAACCTTTGAACCCATGAACCATTGAACTTTGAACTCTTTCAGTTCAAGGTTCAATCGGTTCATTGGTTCATCCTTTTGATTTCATTGAGTCTCTTTGATACCTTTGAACCAAGCACGTTGAACCAATTGGTCATTGAACCCGTTGAACCGATGAACCAAAATGGTTCAAGGTTCAACGGTTCAACAGTTCAAGCTTTTGTTTTGATGCTTGCCGACAGACCCTTTGATGAACTGGTTGAACCTGCTAATCCTTTTACCAAAAAGTTGAAAAAATGACAAAATTGAATGTTCAGAACAAATTTTTAGAAAGGGGAGGGACAATTTTGGCCATGCAAGACCAAAATAGTCATATGTTGTTTAAAAAAATGAGGAGTTATTTTTTAGGGACAACAGCTGGCTCTTGTTGGGGAACTTCTTTCAGATAACAACTCGAAATAGTTGAGGTGAGTAGAAACCAAAATCTCTGGTGCCTTGAAGTGTGCCATTGGGCTACAGAGTCACGCTACCCAAAAAAAAGGCAACAAAAATGAAGACGAAAGGCATAAAATAGAACTAAAGACTATACAAATATACATATGTACAAATGAACTTATCTGATGCCTCAAGATTTGAAGCACTCCAGATGCTACCCATTGTGAGATAATGATAATGGTGTCTCGTCCTGATAAACTAGCAAAAAAATATTTTGCCCCAAAATTGGTGACGGGTGAATGGAACTCTCCACCAAGAAACCACTTTTCTGTGTCTTTCCCTTGGTTTTCTTCTCTTCTTGCCCCAAAGCAAGACTTGACTTTTGCTCCAAAAACCATGAATCTTTGCTCCCCTGACAAATAGTTTTTTTTTCTGATTTTGATGGGTAGCAGCATGAACTAGTACCATAATTTGTTGTTTTGATAGCTCAACCCAGCACATGCCTTAATTTTCCCCCTCAGATATCTCAGATTCTTCTTCATTTGGAGGGGAGGGTTGTTCTGCACTTATGTCGCACTCCACCAATTCTTCTGCTATTTCATCCCTGCCTAAAGACTCAAACAAAATTTGGGCCGCAGGGGCTGCCGTTTGGGTCTTGACACATTTGACATGATCAATTATGTCAAATGGCTGGGTTGGACTAGGCACAAGGGATGGGAGTTCTTCCTTTTGGTTTATGGGAGGGGTGGGAGGACTGGGCTATGAATTTGAAGTAAAAGGTGCATAAATATTTAGGATACTTACTTTCTTATCAATCACTGGGTCCTTTGGCTGGATAGGCAGAGTAGCCCCATGCTTAGCAATCAAAATTGTAGGTTGAGGTCGCTCCTCTGTTTCTCCTTTATCAACTTGTTGAGCTGACTGATTTTGGAACTGGGTGACCACAACATATGATCCCTTAGATGCTTCACATTTACTTATGGGTTCATTCTGGTAATGTAGGAAACTGATGTGGGAGTCGCCAGCTGACTCTTCTTGATCCTTCGTGAAGAGACTAATGTCACTTTCTTGTTCAGACTCAGGTTGGAAATAGAAAACATGTTCTATTTCCAAATATCCAACTATTGAGTTGGTTGGAGGTGCTTCAAGGGCAAGGTTCTTCTGTGGAGGAGAAAGATGATTTGGTTACACTTGACTTCTGGTAGCATTGCCTTGATATGGATGATTAGGGAACGTCTTCCTTGGTGCATTTCTATACAAAGGAGCAGAAGACATACTTTGTGCCATTTGCCTTTTCAAGGCTAGCAATTTATTTGCCAACTTTTGTACCATTAGATCAGTGGTGACTGTGGGTGAGTATTCAGAAGATGAAGAGGGTTTAGCTCTGTTAGGATCTCTCTTTATCTTTTCTGCCAAGATAAGGTCATCTTCTAGCTCAGTAGCCAAGTCTTGAGCAGCCTCAAGGTCTATGTGTCTAGCCTGTCTCAACAGAAAACTCACTTCAAGCAACTGTGAGTTGATGAAGAAACATGAGATTTTGAAGTGTCGACAGGGTGATCATGGAATCCTGTGCCTTAGCTTGTTAAACCTGGCAATGAAGTCCCTCATAGGTTCATGGGGCTCCTTCTTCATCTATGTGAGCTGGGCCAACAAGGCATGCACATCTTCTACAAGTTTAAACTTTGCTTCAAACTTGACTTTGAGTGTATTCCAGTCAGTTACTGATCTAGCTTGCAAATAGTAGAACCAGTCTGTAATAGTGCCTTGTAGTGTTTCCATGAAAAGTCTGACTGCCACGTCTTCAAATTCCACCCCTATCACACCACAGGCTATGGTGAAGACTGCAATGTGTTCATCAGGGTGGAATCTTTCATCACCAAAGAATTTGGAGAAATTCTTCCTTGAACTGAGTAGTAGCTCATTCAAGGGTGGAGTTAGATTAAGTGGGCCAAATGAGTTACCCCAAGGGCCTCGAACTGCCATGATCAGATTATGAATAATAGGGATAACACATCTGAGTAGAGTTGCCAAATTATAAGATAAAAATGGAAAAGAAATTGGCCCTGCTTCAGCTTAAAGCTTGAGGCTTCAAACTGTGCTTTCTTTCCCAGCAGCTCTGGTTTTACAGACCAAATACTATAATGGAGATGGATGAAAATGGTAAGGCTATAAATGAATAATGGGTAAGACCCAAATGAGAGTCACCAGACTCTATAATGGATAAGGGAAAGAACTACTTCAATCTAAAATTTGAGGCTTTAGACTGCACGTTCATCCCTAACAGAGTCACCAAAAACTATTGGTGAATATTTTGTCAACCAGCTAACTGGCATTCAAAATAGTTCTTATCACCACAACATAGGGAGATTGGTCATCCAGATGTATAGGTTTACTGCATCACAAGGAGACAAATCTCTCCTCTCATCAAGGGGAGGTTCTCTATTAAATATGTGGAGCTATATATAATATAAATAAGCAAAAAGTAAGACAAAAGGGTGGGACAAACCATCCATCTCTCTTCTTTCAAAGATGATGCACATAGACAAAAGAGAAAATTCTAGCTATAAATGCTGAAGGCACTTCTCTTCTTTCAGAAGTGTCCTTACAGAAAATAGTAAGAGTTTCTTTTAGACAGTGAAATAAATAGTGATCAAAAGGGTGTAGTAATAGCAAGATGAAACAGAGCGCAAAGTCTCCACCTCAATTGCTCAAAGAGTATATCACAAAGGATAATGGGGTCACAAAGTCGCCTTAGAATCCTCAACACAAAAAGAAAAAGAAAACACATATTGAAATCAATTGTAAAAGCGCAAAGTCTTCTCATAGTTGGTTTCAGGACACTTCTCTATTACCTTCACTAATTTTTCATATCAAATTAAATGAATACGGACACCTTCAGATGACACAAGTCAGAACAACACAAAGTCTGTGAAAAACTTGCTTTTTCATTCAGATAACAATGGAAATCAAATTACAACCTGAGCTCAAAGTCTCAATTTTTCTCTTTCAAAATGGGCAGAGTTTCGCTCTTGTAAAAATGAAAAGTCTCCCTTACAAATGAGAGAATTAACAAACTTATAGCCACTATGCAAGGATTGGCGCCCTTTTCCATGGGACGGCCCATGCTGCAGTCAATGTCTTCAATGCGTCTGCAGTTTTGTCTAGAGAGACCATGCTGAAAATAGTGCACTGCCATAACTATGGCGTGTCCCTTCATCTAACATGTCTCTTCCTTGGTGTGGACTGTCTGGTCCTTTCTCTGATGTCTGCACAGCTGTCTAATTCGCCATTACTTCATTAAAAAAAATAGGCTTGCGTCCTTAGTTTGGTGCACACAAAAGTCTACTCGATCCACTATTTCACCTACTGAAAATAATTCTTTTGAAGATATTTTTGATCCTCTGGTCTCGCCCCTCTCTTCACTGCTTAAGCGCTTCTTTGCTCTTTATATCCCTTCTTGCCTAAGTCTTTGGGGGGTCCTTTCTGTGTCTTTGACAAGTGGCAAGTTCCGATGTTATGAAATTCATTAAAAACTTACGAAAAATGGGGTCCACGACACGTTTTACTCGAGCAACTCCAAAAGGGGAACACAGATGCAAACACTTGTCATGTTCCGTTGAGTCATAGCAGGACACGTGATGTATTTTGCTTAATTTATAGAAGCTTTAGAAACCTTTGGGGTCCTACAGAAGATGACATGTGGCAACTTTTGCTTTGCTTTATAATGGACACGTGGTGGCTTCTTTTGCACTATCTTTTTCCATCATGGATTTTTTTACGGGCTTTTCTCCTCAGTCGGGCTTTTCCTTCGAACAAAAGTCTGAAGGAATTCCTTCAGGCTTTGCCTTAGTCATTTTACCACAGAAAATACCTCTAAAAGAATTCTAACGGCTCTTTCTCTTAATAATTTCCTTCGGACAAAAAGTCATTTTCTCTTGCTCTGTCTCTGTCGGCCTTTGAACAAACCCAAAGGAATTTTATCTTTTCAGTCAGTCGCTTGGTTCTTCCTTTGAGTTCTGCACTTTATTTGAATTTCAATGGATATTTCTTTTAAATTTGACATCTGCAGGGCTATCAATAGTCACTAGCCACTTGAACCATGTTGAACCTTAAACCTTTGAACCCGTTGAAAGTACATTGGTTCGTTGGTTCATCGGTTCATTCTATCTCATTTGTTCCATCACTTCCTGGTTCAATCACTTTCACACTCCTTGGTTGAACCATCCATTGAACCACCTGTTTACTGCTTCTCTCTTTGACAGAGGCTACCTTTGAATCCATGAACCATTGAACTTTGAACTCTTTCAGTTCAAGGTTCAATTGGTTCATTGGTTCATCCTTTTTATTTCACTGAGTCTCTTTGATACCTTTGAACCAAACACATTGAACCAATTAGTCGTTGAACCGATGAACCAAAATGGTTCAATGGTTCAAGCTTTTGTTTTGATGCTTGCCGACAGACCCTTTGATGAACCGGTTGACCCTGCTAATCCTTTTACCAAAAAGTTGAGAAAATGACAAAATTGAATGTTCAGAACAAATTTTTTAAAAGGGGAGGGCCAATTTTAGCCATGCAAGACCAAAATAGTCATATGTTGTCTAAAAAAATGAGGAGTTATTTTTTAAGGACAACAGCTGGCTCTTATTGAGAAACTTCCTTCAGATAACAACTCAAAATAGCTAAGGGGAGTAGAAACAAGAATCTTTGGTGCCTTGAAGTATGCCATTGGGCTACGGAGTCATGCTACCCAAAAAGAAAGATGACAAAAACAAAGACGAAATGCATAAAATAGAACTAAAAACTATACAAATATACATATGTACAAATGAACTTATCTGATGCCTCAAGATTTGAAGTGCTTCAGATGCCGCCTATTGTGAGACAATGATAATGGCGTCCCATCCTGATAAACCAGTAGGAAACCATTTTGTCTCTAGAATCGATGACGGGTGAATGAAACTCTCCACCAGAAAACCACTTTTCTGTGTCTTTCCCTTGGTTTTTTTCTCTTCTTGCCCCAAAGCAAGACTTGACTTTTGGTCTAAAAACCATGAATATTTGATCTCCTGGCAAAGAGTTCTTTTTCTTGATTTTGATGGGCAACAACACAGCCTAGTACCATAATTTGTTGTTCTCATAGCTCAGCCCAACACATGTCTTGATTGTCCCCCTCAGATATCTCAAATTCTTCTTTGTTTGGATGGGAGGGTTCTTCTGCACTTACGCCACACTCCACCAATTCTTATGCTATTTCATCCCTACCTGAAGACTCAAACAAAATTTGGGCTGTAGGGGCCGCCATTTGGGTCTTGACACATTTAACATGATCAATTATGTCAAATGGCTGGGTTGGACTAGGCACAGGGGATGGGAGTTCTTCTTTTTGGTTTATGGGAGGGGTGGGAGGACTGGGCTGTGAATTTGAAGTATAAGGTGTAGAAATATTTGGGATGCTTACTTTCTTGGCAATCACTGAGTCTTTTGGCTATATAGGCAGAGTGGCCCCACGCTTAGCAATCGAAATTACAGGTTGAGGTCGTTCCTCTATTTTTCTTTTATCAGATTGTTGAGTTGATTGATTCTGGGACTGGGTGACCACATCATATGATCCCTCAGATGCTTCACCTTTACTTCTAGGTTCATCTTGATAATCTAGAAAACTGATGTGGGAGTCACCACTTGACTCTTCTTGATCCTCTGTGAAGAGACCAACGTCATTTTTTTGCTCGAACTCAGGTTGGAAATAAGAAACATATTCTGTTTCCAAATATCTAACTGCTGAGTTGGTTGGGGGTGATTCAAGGGCAAGGTTCCTCTGTGGGGGAAGAAGATGATTTGGTTGCCCTTGACTTCTGGCAGCATTGCCTTGATATGGCTGATTAGGGAATGTCCTCCTTGGTGCATTTCTATACAGAGGAGCAAGAGACATACCTTGTGCCATTTGCCTTTTCAAGGCTAGCAATTCATTTGCTAGCTTTTGTACCATTGGATCAGTGGTGACTGTGGGTGAGTATTCACAAGATGAAGAGGGTTTAGATCTGTTAAAATCTTTTTTTATCTTTTTTGCCAAAATAAGGTCATCTTCTAGCTCAGTAGCCAAGTCTTGAGCAGCCTCAAAGTCTATGTCTCTAGCCCGTCTCAACAAAAAACTCACTTCAGGCAGTTGTGAGTTGATGAAGAAACACATGAGATTTTGAGGTGTCAACTGGGCGATCATGGAAATCATGTGTCTCAGCTTGTTGAACCTGGCAATGAAGTCCCTCATAGGTTCATGGGGCTCCTTCTTCATCTGTGTGAGCTGGGCCAGCAAGGCATGTGCATCTTCTGTAGGTTTGAACCTTGCTTCAAACTTGGCTTTGAGTATATCTCAATTAGTCACTGATCTAGCTTACAGATGGTATAACCATTCTACAACAGTGCCTTGTAGTGTCTCCATGAAAATTTTGACTACCACATCTTCAAAGTCCATCCCTATTACACCACAAGCTATGGTGAAGACTGCAATGTGTTCATCAAAGTGGACTCTTCCATCACCAAAGAATTTGGGGAAATTCTTCTTTGAACTTAGTGGTAGCTCATGCAAGGGTGGAGTTAGATTAAGTGGGCCAAATGAGTTACCCTAGGGGCCTCAAACTGCCATGATCGGATTATGAACAATAGAGATAACACATCTGAGCAGAGTTGCCAGATTATAAGACAAAAATAGAAAAAAAAATTGGCCCTGCTTTAGCTTAAAGCTTGAGGCTTCAAACTGCACTTTCTTTCCCAGCAACTCTAGTTTTGCAAACCAGATACTATAATGGAGATGGATGAAAATGGTAAGGCTATAAATGGATAATGGGTAAGACCCAGATGGGAGTTGTCAGACTCTATAATGGATAAGGGAAAAAACTACTTCAATCTAAAATTTGAGGCTTTAGACTGCACGTTCATCTCCAGTAGAGTCACTAAAAACTATTGAGTGAATATTTTGTCGACTGGCTAACTGGCGTTCAAAATAGTTCCTATCACCACAGCATAGAGAGATTGTTCATCCAGATGTGCAGGTTTACTACATCAGAAGGGGACAAATCTCTCCTCTCATCAAGGGGAGGTTCCCTATTAAATATGTAGAGCTATATACAATATAAATAAGCAGAATGTAAGACACAGGAGTGGGACAAACCATCTGTCTCTCTTATTTCAAAGATGATGCACATAGACAAAGGAGAAAATCATGGCTATAAACGCTGAAGGCACTTCTCTTCTTTCAAAAGTGTCCTTACAAGAAATAGCAAGAGTTTTTTTCAGACTGTGAAATAACCAGTGATCAAAAGGGCGTAGTAATAGCAGGATGAAATAGAGCACAAAGTCTCCACTTCAACTGCTCAAAGAGTATATCACAAAGGATAATGGGGGCACAAAGTCTCCCCAAAATTCTCAACACAAAAAGAAAAAGAAAACACATATTAAAATCAATTGTGAAAGCACAAAGTCTTTCCACAATTGGTTTCAGGACACTTTCCTATTATCTTCACTAATTTTGCATACCAAATTAAATGAATAAGGACACCTTCAGATGACACAAGTCAGAACAGCATAAAGTCTGTGAAAAACTTGCTTTCTCATTCAAATAACAATGGAAATGAAATTACAACTTGAGCTCAAAGTCTCAATTTTTCTCTTTCAAAATGGGCATAGTTTCGCTCTTGTAAAAATAAAAAGTCTCCCTTACAAATGAGAGAATTAACAAACTTATAGCCACTATGGGATTGGCACCCTTTTCCATGGGACGGCCCATGCTGCAATCAATGTCTTCAATGCATCTCTAGTTTTGTCTGGAGAGCCCATGCTAAGAACAGTGCACTGTTATAACTATGGCGTGTCCCTTCATCTAACATGTCTCTTCTTTGGTGTGGATTGCTTGGTCCTTTCTCTAATGTTTGCACAGCTATCCAATTCGCCATTACTTCATGGAAGAAAAATACAGGCTTGCAGCCTTGGTTTGGTGCACTTAAAAGTCTACTCGATCCACTATTTCACCTACTAAAAATAATTCATTCAAAGATATTTTTGATCCTCTGGTCTCGCCCCTCTCTTCACTGCTTAAATGCTTCTTTGATCTTTATAGCCCTTCTTGCCTAAGTCTTTGGGGGGGTCCTTTCTGTGTCTTTGACAAGTGGCAAGTTCTGTTATGAAACTCATTAGAAACTTACAGAAAATGGGGTCCACGACATGTTTTGCCCGAGCAACTCCAAAAAGGGAACACGGATGCAAACACTTGTCACATTTCGCTGAGTCATAATAAGACATGTGACGTATTCTGCTTAACTTTTAGAAGCTTTAGAAACCTTTGGGGGTCTTGTAGAAGATGACACGTGGCGACTTCCACTCTACTTTATAATGGACACGTGGCGGCTTCCACTGCACTGTCTTTTTCCATCAAGCATTTTTCACGAGCTTTTCTCCTCAGTCAGGCTTTTCCTTCAGACAAAAGTCTGAAAGAATTCCTTCGAGCTCTACCTTAGTCATTTTCTCACAAAAAATACCTCTGAAATAATTCTAACGGCTCTTTCTCTTAATAATTTCCTTCAGACAAAAAGTGATTTTCTCTTGCTCTGTCTCTATCGGCCTTTGAACAAACCCAAAGGAATTTTATCTTCTTGGTCAATCACTTGGTTCTTCCTTTGAGTTCTGCACTTTATTTGAATTTCAACAGATATTCTCTTACTTTAAATTTGACGTCCATGGGGCTTTCAATAGTCGCTAGTCGCTTGAACCATGTTGAACCTTAAACCTTTGAACCCATTGAAAGTACATTGGTTCGTTGGCTCATCGGTTCATTCTGTCTCTTTTATTTCATCACTTTTTGGTTCAATCACTTTCATGCTCTTTGGTTGAACCATCTATTGAACCACCTGTTTGTTGCTTCTCTCTTTGATAGAGGTTGCCTTTGAACCTTTGAACCCATGAATCATTGAACTTTGAACTCTTTCGGTTCAAAGCTCAATTGGTTCATCGATTCATCTTTTTGATTTCACTGAGTTTTTTTGATACCTTTGAACCAAGCACATTGAACCAGTTGGTCATTGAACCCGTTGAATCGATGAACCAAAATGGTTCAAAGTTCAACGGTTCAAGCTTTTATTTTGATGCTTGCTGATAGACCCTTTGATGAACCGATTGAACCTGCTAATCCTTTTACTAAAAAGTTGAGAAAATGACAAAATTGAATGTTCAGAACAATTTTTTGGAAAGGGAAGGGACAATTTTGGCCATGCAAGACCAAAATAGTCATATGTTGTCTAAAAAAATGAGGAGTTATTTTTTAGGGACAACAGGTGGCTCTTGTTGGAGAACTTCCTTCAGATAACAACTCAGAATAGCTGAGGGGAGTAGAAACTAAAATATCTGGTGCCTTGAAGTGTGCCATTGGGCTACATTGTCATGCTACCCAAAAAAAAGCAACAAAAATGAAGACGAAAGGCACAAAATAGAACTAAAGACTATACAAATATATATATGTACAAATGAACTTATCTGATGCCTCAAAATTTGAAGCGCTTCAGATGCCGCCCATTGTGAAACAATGATAATGGCATCTCGTCCTGATAAACCAACAAGAAACCATTTTGTCTCCATAATCAGTGACGGGCAAATGGAACTCTCTATCAGGAAACCACTTTTCTGTGATTTCCCCTTGGTTTTCTTCTCTTCTTGCCCCAAAGCAAGACTTGACTTTTGGTCTAAAAACCATGAATCTTTGCTCTTCTGGCAAAGAGTTTTTTTTCTTGATTTTGATGGGCAGCAGCATGGCCTAGTACCATAATTTGTTGTTTTGATAGCTCAGCTCAGCACATGTCTTGATTGTCCCCCTCAGATATCTCAAATTCTTCTTTCTTTGGAAGGGAGGGTTCTTCTGCACTTATGTCGCACTCCAATTCTTTTGCTTTTTCATCCCTACCTGAAGACTAAAACAAAATTTGGGTTGCAGGGGCCACCGTTTGGGTCTTGACACATTTGACATGATCAATTATGTCAAATGACTTGGTTGGACTAGGCACAGGGGATGTGAGTTCTTTCTTTTAGTTTATGGGAGGGGTGGGAGGACTGGGCTGCGAATTTGAAGTAGAAAGTGCAGAAATATTTGGAATACTTACTTTCTTAGCAATCACTGGGTCCTTTGGCTGGATAGGCAGAGTGGCCCCATCCTTAGCAATCAAAATTACTGGTTGAGGTCGCTCATCTATTTCTCCTTTATCAACTTGTGGAGCTGACTGATTCTAGGACTGGGTGACCACAACATATGATCCCTCTGATGCTTCACCTTTACTTTTGGATTCATCCTGATAATCCAGAAAATTGATGTGGGAGTCACCAGCTGAATCTTCTTGATCCTCCATGAAGAGACCAGTGTCATTTTCTTGCTCAGACTCAGGTTAAAAATAGGAAACATGTTCTATTTCCAACTATCTAACTACTGAGTTGGTTGGAGGTGCTTCAAGGGCAAGGTTCCTCTGTGGGGGAAGAAGATGATTTGGTTGCCCTTGACTTCTGACAGCATTGCCTTGATATGGCTGACTAGGGAATGTCCTCCTTGGTGCATTTCTATACAGAGGAGCAGAAGACATACCTTGTGCCATTTGTCTTTTCAAAGCTAGCAATTCATTTTACAGCTTTTGTACCATTGGATCAGTGGTGATTGTGGGTGAGTATTCAAAATATAAAGAGAGTTTAGCTCTGTTAGGATCTCTTTTTATCTTTCTTGCCAAGATAAGGTCATCTTCTAAGCTCAATAGCCAAGTCTTGAACAGCCTCAAGGTTTATGTGTCTAGTTCGTCTCAACAGAAAACTCACTTCATGCAGCTATGAGTTGATGAAAAAACACATAAAATTTTGAGATGTTGGCTAGGCGATCATGGAAATCTTGTGCCTCAGCTTGTTGAACCTGGCAATGAAGTCCCTCATAGGTTCATGGGGCTCCTTCTTCATCTGTGTGAGCTGGGCTAGTAAGGCATGCACATCTTCTACAGGTTTGAACCTTGCTTCAAATTTGGCTTTGAGTGTATTCTAGTCAGTCACTGATCTAGCTTACAGATGGTAGAACCAATCTACAATAGCACCTTGTAGTCTCTCCATGAAAAGCTTGACTACCACATCTTCAAATTTCACCCCTATCACACCACAGGCTATGGTGAAGACCACAATGTATTCATTAAGATAGACTCTTCTATCACCAAAAAATTTGAAAAAATTCTTCCTTGAACTGAGTGGTAGCTCATGCAGGGGTGGAGTTAGATTAAATGGGCCAAATGAGTTACCCCAGGGGCCTCAAATTGCCATGATCGAATTATGAACAATAGGGATAACACATCTTAGCAGAGTTGCCAGATTATAGGACAAAAATAAAAAAAACTGGCCCTGCTTCAGCTTAAAGCTTGAGGCTTCAAATTGCTCTTTGTTTTCCAATAGCTCTAGTTTTGCAGACCAGATACTATAATGGAGATGGATGAAAATGGTGAGGCTATACATGGATAATGGGTAAGACCCAGATGGGAGTCGCTAGAATCTATAATAGATAAAGGAAGGAACTACTTCAATCTGAAATTTGAGGCTTCAGACTACACGTTCATCTCCATTAGAGTCGTCAAAAATTGTTGGGTAAATATTTTGTCGACCAACTAACTGGCGTTCAAAATAGTTCCTATCACCACATCATAGGGAGATTAGTTATCTAGATGTTCTGATTTACTGCATCACAAGGGGACAAATCTCTCCTCTCATCAAGGGGAGGTTCCCTATTAAATATGTAGAGCTATATACAATATAAATAAGTAAAAAGTAAGACATAGGGGTGGGACAAACCATTCATCTCTCTTTTTTCAGAGATGATGCACACAGACAAAGGAAAAAAATTTAGTTATAAACGCTGAAGGCACTTCTCTTCTTTCAAAAGTGTCCTTACAGAAAACAATAGGAGTTTCTTTCAGACAGTGAAATAACCAGTGATGAAAAGGGCATAATAACAACAAGATGAAATAGAGTGTAAATTCTCCACCTCAACTACTCAAAGAGTATATCACAAAGGATAATGAGGGCACAAAGTCGCCCCAAAATCTTCAACACAAAAAGAAAAAGAAAACACAGATTGAAATCAATTGTGAAAGCACAAAGTCTTCTCACAGTTGGTTTCAAGACACTTCCTTATTACCTTCACTAATTCTACATACCAAATTAAATGAATAAGGACACCTTCAGATGACACAAGTCAAAACAACATAAAGTCTGTGAAAAACCTGCTTTCTCATTCAGATAACAATGGAAATGAAATTATAACCTGAGCTCAAAGTCTCAATTTTTCTCTTTCAAAATGGGCAGAGTTTCACTCTTATAAAAATGAAAAGTCTCCCTTACAAATGAGAGAATTAACAAACTTATAGCCACTACACAAGGATTGGTGCCCTTTTCCATGGGACGGCCCATGCTGCAATCAATGTCTTCAATGCGTCTGCAGTTTTGTCTGGAGAGACCATGCTGAGAACAATGCACTGCCATAACTATGGCGTGTCCCTTCATCTAACATGTCTCTTCCTTGGTGTGGACTGTCTGGTCCTTTCTCGGATGTCTGTGTAGCTGTCTAATTCGCCATTACTTCATGGAAAAAAAATAGGCTTGCGTCTTTGGTTTGGTGTGCTCAGAAGTCTACTCGATCCACTGTTTCACCTACTAAAAATAATTCTTTCAAAGATATTTATGATCCTCTGGTCTCGCCCCTCTCTTCATTGCTTAAGCGCTTCTTTGCTCTTTATAGCCCTTTTTGCCTAAGTCTCTAGGGGTCCTTTCTGTGTCTTTGACAAGTGGTAAGTTTTGATGTTATGAAACTCATTAAAAACTTACAGAAAATGCGGTCCACGACACATTTTGCTTGAGCAACTCCAAAAGGGAAACACAGATGCAAACACTTGTCACATTCTACTGAGTCATAACAAGACACATGACGTATTTTACTTAACTTATAGAAGCTTTAGAAACCTTTGGGGATCCTATAGAAGATGACACGTGGTGGCTTTTGCTCTGCTTTATAATGGACACATGGCGGCTTCTGCTGCACTGTCTTTTTTCATCAAGCATTTTTTCGTGGGCTTTTCTCCTCAGTCAGGCTTTTCCTTTAGACAAAAGTTTGAAAAAATTCTTTTGGGCTCTGTCTTAGTCATTTTCTCACAAAAAATACCTCTGAAAGAATTATAACGGCTCTTTCTCTTAATAATTTCCTTAGGACAAAAAGTCATTTTCTCTTACTCTGTCTCTGTCGGCCTTTGAACAAACCCGAAGGAATTTTATCTTTTCGGTCAGTCGCTTGGTTCTTCCTTTGAGTTATGTGCTTTATTTGAATTTCAACAGATATTCTCTTACTTTAAATTTGACATTTGTGGGGCTGTCAATAGTCGCTAGCCACTTGAACTATGTTAAACCTTAAACCTTTGAACCCATTGAAATTACATTGGTTTGTTGGTTCATCGATTCATTCTATCTCTTTTATTCCATCGCTCCCTGGTTCAATCACTTTCACGCTCCTTGATTGAACCATCCGTTGAACCCCCTGTTTGTTGCTTCTCTCTTTGACATAGGCTGCCTTTGAACCTTTGAACCCATGAACCATTGAACTTTGAACTCTTTTGGTTCAAGGTTCAATCGGTTCATTGGTTCATCCTTTTGATTTCACTGAGTCTCTTTGATACCTTTGTGGTTGTTGAACCTGTTGAACCGATGAACCAAAATGGTTCAAGGTTCAACGGTTCAAGCTTTTATTTTGATGCTTGGCGACAGACCCTTTGATGAACCAGTTGAACCTGTTAATCTTTTTACCAAAAAATTGAGAAAATGACAAAATTGAATGTTCAAAACAAATTTTTGGAAAGGGGAGGGATAATTTTGGCCATGCGGGACCAAAATAGTCATATGTTGTCTAAAAAAATAAGGAGTTATTTTTCAGGGACAACATGTACAGTAGATCTACCAGAGTGTCAAATGAAAAAGGGACTGAAACTGCTTCAAGTTAAAGCTTGAGGCTTCAAAATGCATGTTCGTGTCCCCAGCGGAGCCACCAAAAGCTATTGGGTGAATATTTTGTCGTCAACTAATTGATGACAAAATAGGTATATCAACCATAGTATAAAGATATTTATGCCACAAAAGTATAGGTTTACCACATCTTAATGAGATAAATCTCTCCTCTCATCAAGGGGAGGTTCCCTATGAATCACTTATATGCTATATGTATATATAAGTAAGCAAAAAATAATACTCAGAGTAGTACAACACCATCCATCTCTCTTTTTTTAGAGATGATGTCCAAAAAATAAAAGAGGGAAGTCTCGGTTGATGGCTAAAAGTATTTCTCTTTTTTCAGGAATGGTATCCAACGTAGAGCAGAAAATCCCCTAAAGTAGTAACAAAGTCCACAAGAAAACCCACGAAAGCACAAAGTCTTCTGTTGCCGCCTTCACCGATCCGAAACACACGTAACAGTAGAGTGAAACAAATCACAAAGTCTTCACCTAAAACTACAATGGATAAAAGGGTTACCAAGATAAAAATAGCTCAAAGTCTTTCTTCTATCTTTTAGAAATGCCTTTAGATAATTTTAATAGACACACTTTGCTTATTAAATCGAACAGATAGGAGATTATCAGGAAAGAGAACATAAAAAATATTTCCTAAGTAACACAAATTACTCCAACACAAAGTCTTAAATAAACCGATTTCTCATTCATTTGATAAAATATGATTTATAAGTTGAGCACAAAGTCTCAAGAAGTGTCTCAATTTCAGCAAAGTTTTTGCTTTCAATTATCCAGAGATATTTTTACAAAAGAGGTTCCCTCTATATATAAGGAGAAAACTTTTAAAATTGAAAAAAGATTAAAATATCTAGTCAAAAATGAGTCATCTTTGACTTTGAGATATTTTTTAAATTTTTTACATGTAATTACATATTACAAAAGTGCATGTACTTTTACATGACAAAACTACATGAGAAGAAAGAAAGAAGAGAAAATAGAGGAATGATTCAACTCCCGCCGCCGAACTTTTTTAGATGAGCATCATACATGGTAATAGATGCCTAAATTCCTATATTGTCTAGCGCAATGGTATTTTTGAAGATCTCTTTGACTCTGATTGTAGTGTCTTTCAATGCCGTGATTACTTTGGCATGACTAGTTAACCTGGTTCTTAGATTATCCAGAGTTAACTTAGTATCTAAGATGTTATCCACAGAAGTCATTGAAAACACTTTCTCTTCAAAATATCTCTAGATCATACCTTTGAATTCTTGAATCATCTCTTCTGCTGAAAGAAATTGATTATTTCTAGAGGTGAGGTTGCAAGGCAATTCCTCTAGTCTATTCAACAGGCCGGTGTAACTTTTCTCACTAGCATCTTTGGAAGACTTGAGATCTTCAATCAGCTCCTTAAGCACCTGGATTCTATATATCAGTGATTCCTTGATTTCAACATAAGAATTTTTGTTGGCAATGATGTTGATGGATATCAAAGTGCATTTCTTCAGATCCTTCATCTCTATCTACTTGCTAAGATATTTATCTGTACTGTCAATATCTTGAGAAATAAGAGAGATGAGGTCTTCTAAATCTGTCCTCATTTTTTTCATCTTCTCTGTCTTTTCAGCAACCTTTGTAAGCAAAAAAATTCTTTGTGTATGCATCTTTTCTATATAATCTTCAATCACTTTCTCTTTTATGTAAGTTTTCTCTGCTTTCTGGATAACATGATCATCTATGGAAAAGGCTTCTGGGGTTGTTGCTTCAAGAGTAAAAGTGAATTTCTTGACTATTGCAGTCAATTGTTCTACCTTTGCCTTATAATAATTTTTTATCTCCTTTTCCCTGTCAAATTTCTAGACCATGATATCCATTGCTGACTGTAAGTCATTTTTTTCACCCTCGTGAGTGACTTTTCCCAATTCAACACGAGAAATGGAATAGTTGCTCATGTCAAAGTCTTCCAAGGTTGCATTCTATAGAGGTTTGGCTATCTCTAAAAATTTGTACTCCTTTTTCTCAACCATTTTTGAAAGGATCCTTGATCTCTTAGGGGTCTTAGCTTTCACTGGCACTATCTTGTCAAAATCAAAATCATCTATAGAGATGGCTAGCTTCTTCCTTTTGGACGTGAAAGTTGACAACCAAAGTGGGAGAGTAGAAGCACTTATCATGGCAACAACCCCTATGACTGGTGTCATTGGAGTAACGTCTGCACTACTAGTGAGAATAGTGAGAATAGTGAAACTGTATCGATCACTGGCTGGTCAATGGCAGAACTTTCTTCGATATTAAAAGGAGAAGAGAGACAAGGGATAGAATTTGAAGAGTGAAGAATGTCTCCAAAAGCGCCTTGAGGATTGCCAAACATAAATCCAGAAGGAGAGGTGGCTCTAGAAAAAGGAACACTAATGGGAGAAAGAGGTGAAAGAGATGCCACAAGGGATAGGGGTGGTGAAGAAAAAACACATGAAAGTGGTTGTGCCCCTTTTTGGGGAGATAGAGTCTCAATTTTCTACTGCTTTGAAGGCCTGTCATCTGTCATCTGTCTTCATCTATTCTGTTGCCTATTTTTGGGTGCCTTATTCTTCAACCCCCTTAGTCGTTGATTCTGGCTCCTCAGCAACCTTTGATTTCTTAGACACAAAAATGATTCTAGGCTTGTGAGGCCTAGACGGAGAATGAACGTTACCTTTATTCTTAATCCTATTCTCTGCCTTCTTCCTTATTTCTACTTAGAACTCAGCCTTTGATTTTGTGATGAATTCTTTCAACGTGATTCTTTTAGACACTAGCCAATCATTGGTGTTAGTCAATATTGGTTTGAATCTCTTTTTTAAAGAAGTTAATTCTTTTTAAGACCACTGAATTGGAGGAAGAGGAGAGTTAGCGACTTTCTCAGCTAGGTATTTACTGTTGATTATGTTTTTATCATCAACCAGATTAGAAGAAATATTTGCAAGCCCTATATATTAAATCTACTTCAGAGTCTGTCCAGATGTCCTCAATCATGAGCTCATGAAACTGAGTCTTTCTTCAGATCATATCTTTGACACCCTTGTAGTCAAAATTGGACCTTCTCTTGAACTGCTTCATGGTGACTAGTTGCATTTCTGTGTCCATCAACCTTGCTTTGGCTGCAGTCAAAACTAAGTATCTACCAATTTCTATTGAGAACTTGAAATCTGGTTTTTTCAATTCTATTTATTTAGCATGTATGACAATAATCTGCCTATAAAGCTCCATTAAGACTAATTTGTCAGATGGAAATCGAGGGAGCATGTAGGGATAGCCTTGGAAAAAGCCAACTCGTAGATAGCAAAAAGAAGAAAATTGTAGAAACATGCAGCCAAAGTTATTGACGACCATCCAGGGTTCATCTGATACTCTTTTTTGTTCTAGCTGAGGATCGAAAAGGCACAAAAACACTTCGAAGAAGGCATCATTTACCCTCTTAAAGTGACAAATTGATCTTTTTAGTGTCAACTGAGGGTAATATGAATAAACTGGCGTGGTTCTTCTATCTCTTTCAGTTGGCAAACCTGAAAAGGTTCGCATTGAAGCTGCAATGTACACTAAGTACGAAGTCATATGGAACTTCAAAGTAGTAGACACTTTCATCAACTGCTCATGAAAAGTGTTGCTGATTTGCTCACCTCAGAAGATGACTTACTTCTCTTGTAGAATAATTTTGATAAAGGGATACATCCATTCATAAAATTAAGAAGATGGTAGACCTCGTACTCTATTGAGAAAAGTAATTAAGTCCCCAACTTCTTCTATGAAATTACTCTTTAAAAAATTCCATAGCCATTTAGACAAGTTGGCTTTGAGAGTCTTGAGCCATCTATTGTTCATCACCTTTTTTGCCCTCTCAAGATCTTTGTCGTACTCTTTTTGTGCCTCGATAAAGTTGATTTTAAGCACTTCAATAGAAAGAGGGCACATGAAGACTTTATCGATAAATTTAGGGTCCAGCCAAATTATCGTGTTGTCGCTGGCATTTGACACTGACCTGGTCTCTCTGTTATAGAACTGGGCACACTGGAGGATGAAATCTGTGTGATGCGCTACTACAGGGAAAGAGAAGACTAGGTAGATGTTGCTCTCAATGATTCTTTTCATCTCCGAGCTCGAGTTAGTCACCTTGGTTCTCTCCATGAATTCAGCCATATCCATATGGCTAATCTTTGTATCTCTAATGTCGTCGACATTAGAAGTGACCGAGGTGATTGGAAAAACACCTTGGTACTGATACTTCATGGCCTTCGACTTATTCAAAAAAGTGTCAGTCATTGGGATGAGCCTTTGTTGAGAGGACACCAATGAATGAGAATCTTTAGGGGGTATTGCGATAAGAATCATGATCGTGCAATTAGAAAAAAATAGACAAATTAGAGAATTTGCAAGTAGGGTGATCATGACCAAGGAAGGGCACTTGACAGGGCTGAGGTACAAGCGGGTTGGAAAGCGAGAGGAAAATGGGGAGGAAGCAAAAAATAGAAGGAATAAAAATTCCTTCAAAAGTTAGAGAAAATAGAGAAAAAAGTGCAAGGGCGGCAAAATTTACCGCTCCTGCATGTGGGATAGTCTGCATGTACAGGTGGCAAAATTTGCCGCTTGTGCATGTAAAATAGAAAAAAGACACAGTCGGCAAATTTTGCCGCCCGTGCATGCTAGCAAGAAAAAGTGTAAGGGTGGCAAAATTTTTCGCCCTTACAAGTGTAACGGTGGCAAATTTTGCTGCACTTACACTTTGGATGCACAGACCTGTATCGACGATAAAATTTGTCGTCATTAAAGGTGAGGGGGGAACAAACAATTAGGGTGATGAAATCCATCACCCTTGTAGGTAGAAATCTGTGGGAGAGAAGGGAGGGCAGCAAAATTTGCTGCCCTAGCATGGGGTAGGAAGTGGAAGGATGGTCGACGGGGAGAAAGGGAAGAGGAGAGGAGCGCGGTGGGAAGAGGAAGAGAAAGAGGAAAAAGGAAAACACAAACAACAAAAACAAAACTAACAGAAAGAAAACCAAAAATAAAGGAAGAACATGAAACAAAATGTAAAAATAAAGATTTGCCTGGAAAATGGCGCGTGACAAGAAGTTGAATCCAAAAAATGCTTCTTTCCGCTTGCTGGATCGTCCAGAGGCAGAGAGTAGGAGGATGGAAGAAATAAATCGAAATGGGGTCAAAAAGAGATTAAATGGGGCAAAAATCAGCCCCAACCACTCAACACATGCGGCCATAAATGTCACGCATAAAAAATGAGGTAGTTTAGGGGTGGCAAAATTTATTGCCCTTACACTGAAAATCAAAGGGTCATGCAGGGGTGACAAAATTTGTCGCTCCTGCATGTGAAGGAGAAAAATGCAGGGGTGGAAAAATTTGTCACTCTTATATTTTGGATGCAAGGGTGGCAAAAATTGTCTCTCCTGCATGAAAAAAGAAGAAAAATGCATTGGTGGCAAAATTTGCTCCTGTGCATGAAAATGAAAGAAAAAGACTAACTCTGGGAAAAGGGAGATTTTTTCCCCTGGTCGAATCGAGACCGTAACAACCTTCGCGTTTTGAGGAAAATGTAACAAAGAGACGTTATGAACTTCAAATGATGCCAGTTGAGCAAATACGAGAACAAGAAAAACTCATCTTGAAAAATGAACTTAAAGAGAAAAAGATGAAATAGACAAGTTTCGCAGGGGGTTGTTCCAAAAACGAGCTGAGTTGATTTTGAAAACAATAGGTGGTAGAACCAAATCAAAAGTTTTGAAGGGGATTTTTGAGGCAAAAAGTGCCCTTATGGAGGGCACTTTGAGAAAGATGAAGACCATTTTAAAAATCCCAAAGGGCACTTTTGGATGAAAGAAACCCTTACAGAGGGCAACCAATTGAAGAAGACAAATTTCAAAGGCCTAAAGGAAACGTGCCCTTCGAGAAAAGAAGCAATCAAAAGAAAGAATTCCTTTGAACAAAATGTCTGAAGGAAATCCTTCAGACATTTTTCCTGAAAGAAAGCATGACAAAAAGCTTGAAACAAAGGAGTAGATATCGCTGAGAATTCGAAGGCCCAATAAGTCAAATACAAGCCAAGGCAAAGGAGAAGTTGAAGGAAAGAGATAAAACATGAGAAAAGACAAAGCAAAAAAGATAAAACTAGGAATAGTTCCAACTGTTGACAAAGGCAAAGGGCAGAATCAATGACCACTCAAATCGAGACAGGTGGCATGAACAACTCAAAAAAGGAAGTTGATACATTTAGATAGAATATATCTACCGAAAACTAATAAAATAAATTGGTTTTTGAACTATAAAGACTAGCATCTTGTGTTTTGTTGCTTCACCATTAATTTGCATCCAAATCAAGTTTAGGAATTAAAGAGAGCATAGTCAGTCACAATAACTTGGAATGGCCTTGTTAGTTGTTGGGAATGGTCTTCCATGCTTGTGAAACCCAAGGATAGTTGAAATGGTAATTTGGATAGCCTACAACATCGCTCCCATAGGTAATTCAAAGAAAGTTATAATAACATGGTCTTTTGGTCTCTACAGAAGTGTTTAACTTAGCATGGGTTTTCATCCCTTGATTTGTCAGCTAACTTGTTTCTAGTTCTCTATATATTTGTAACTTCTCATTTGAGAAAATATATCTCAACTTGTATGGTGAAGCCCTAAAGAAATTTACCTTGAATCAGAAGAAGCATTTTTACCTTTGTTTGAGCTTGCACTTTTGCATATGTCTATGGTTTAATCTTGGGTTAAGTCATTTTTTTCATGCTTTCATAAATTTAATCCAACATAGCTAGTGTATTGTGAGTTCTTCTCTTGCAGGTCAATAAGAAGTGTCTAGCTTAGAGTATAGGTACATGTGAACAGGCTATCCATAGTATATCTTAGAATACCTCTGGTAGTTCCTCCTCCCTATATCTCTATAAGATCCCCTATTGAAACACTGATGCAAGAAAGGTTCTCATTTGAATGAAGTGTATGATTGTTTGTCTCTGGTGTAAAGTGTATGTCAAAGATGAGCAGACCAACCATTTTAGTCCATCACCACTTTAGTTTAGGTTATAATTTCAGTATTTCTCTCCCTTTTCATCCCCCCCATTGTTAGTAGTAGAAAATCCATGGCCTCAAGGTGAATCAAGAGGAGCTAGACCCTAATCTAGAGATTCATCCCTCATGTTTGCAACCTACAGCAAGAGGAATGTCTTTATTATGCCACATGGAGGAAGAAAGTTGAGCCTCCCTTCAGAGGGTGCAATCCACTATGTCAACAATTTTTGGCATGCCTGATGGGATAGTTTATCCAAGGAGTTGAAGGATTTTTGGTGTGTTCTTCAACCAATTAGCCTTTGGAGGCATTTCAATCAACACCAATGGATACTCTGAGTTGAATCAACTGGTTAAGTAGTCCTGGTGCCATCAAGAAATCACATTTTGGTATGTATAATCCCATTGTTGAGTAGCATGGGCCTTGTGTTTCTTCATATGGTTTTGATCAAGCTCAAGTTGTTCATAGAATTACCTCAAGAAGATCTCCTAGTTTCCCTTCACCTAGTGTAAGGGAGATAATGTTGGAGTTTGAGAATCAAGTGATGGAGATAGATAGATTAGATGAGTAGAATAGATATCAACAAGAGCTTATGCACAAATAGGAGTGTTTATTTAGGAAAACTCAAGCCTTACAATCCTTGAAGGAGGAACTAACAAGATGGAGGAGCCCATTCATTTAAAGCAATCATCCTTGTATGCCTTTTCCCATCCTAGATTAGCCCCCTCCTACTCAAAAACAAAGTCCCCTCTTATACACCAAATCCTTTATACCAAATATCCCTTGCTCACCAAATCCAATCTTTTGGCTCATCTGGTGCATTAATCACTCCTGCTCTTAATCCTTTGCATTTAGATTTCTAACACTAAAGGGCATTAGAACAGCATCTCATGGAGACTAACCTTCTCAATTCTTTATAATGTGGACCCTCTTTTGATGGGAATCACCTTATATTTTTTGGAAAGTAACACGTCTCTCTTGAAGCAACTTTTTCTATGCATGAGCAAACATTCCTAGTCTCCCTCAACCTCCTCAAGTCTTTCAGCATACGAGTGCCTATCATGAACCAGCTTAGGACCTTGAAGAGAATAAAGTTTCTACTTGTTCACAAGGGAAGAGTTCTAATCCCAAGATCATAAGTTGGAAGTAAATAATCATGGGGTAGGAAAAAAGAGGAGAGGCCTATTCATTTTGATAGAAAAATTGAAGAAGATGAAGTTTCTCCTACTCATCATGATGATTCTTGTGACCTCCAAAAAAGGCTCTTCCAAGATAATATAGCTGAGAAAATTGTGAGTTGGAGCCCATAATGAGGTTCTTTAGCCAAGGTATGATGGATGGTTCAGACCAAGTAGAAGATCCTACGTCTGAACACACCCCATCTACACCCCTCCAAGAGAGCTATCAAGCCACATCTAATGTGGATGAAGTGCTGGCCAAATGGAAGGAAGAGAATCATTTGATTCTATCTCAAGGTTTGCCTCCTCTTCCACATGAGTTTAACCATCAGCCTTCCACATCATCCCTTCTCAAGGAGGAACCTATTTTGAAAGAGGCAAGTGAAGAAGAGAGGATCCAATTCATGGCTAATCAATAAGCTCTCATGGATGACAATGAGGAGTAAATCATCATGGATGCTCATTTTGAAGACATCATCAACGATGGAGAATAGATAGGTCATGCATACATGCAGATGTTCTAGCAATATGAAGATAGGGTTGACAAACTTTATTTGTCAACAATGGATGATGATGAATGTAAGCATGGTGAGCTCTCTCCCCCCTTATTTGATGAACTTCCTTGTTGCTTTGATGAGAAGAATAACCATGCCATGGAAC
Source organism: Torreya grandis (assembly GCA_037957365.1). Lineage (NCBI taxonomy): Eukaryota > Viridiplantae > Streptophyta > Pinopsida > Cupressales > Taxaceae > Torreya > Torreya grandis. The sequence continues at coordinate 1,533,074 of JARHVA010000183.1, forward strand.
CCAAGTTGGAGGAGAATCAGGAGCATGTCTTTGAACAACTAGAGATTCTTGATTTTGAGCAAAAAAAGGAGAGGCCTACCCATCTTGATGAACACTTTGAAGAAGAGAGCCTTGAGCAAGAAGATGATGTCCCCTAAGATAAGCAAAAAGTTTGTGATCTCATTACAGATATCACAACAGTCACCCTTATTCATGAAGGCCATAATGAACCAAAGGATTAGTTTGACAGGCTCCTCAATGAAGCGGAAGGGGACAAGTTAGTCCATGATGCATATCAAGGGGTCTATGAGCTAAATGAGCCCTATGGTGATGACCTAGCAGTCATTGATTTCTTGGTGAGATATATTAGCATGAAGGGCCAGCATGAGGTAGTCTCCATAGAGCAAAGTAAATACATATATGTTAGAGACATGTTTGACCCTGATTCACTTGGATACAAGCCAATCAAGGTGGTAGGCAAGAAGGCCAAGTCACTAGGTCTCCATTCCATTCATTCACTTGTCTAACACCATAAGTTTTCTCATCTTGAAAGTGTCTTAAGAAGTTTTTCCTTTGATCTAGGCGGGAGAAGAACATATTTGGTTAGTTGTACATAGTAGTTTGCTTTCTATTAGGTTGTCTTTTGTTTTTCCTAAGTGTTATGCATGTGTGTAGTATTTGTATCATTTGTGTGTGTTTTTTCCTTATTGTTTGGGGTAGAATATTTGTTGGTTCATATGTCCTTACAAGGCTATTGTTGACTTCTCCAAGATGCATCTTGACTCTATGCCCAATAGACTTTGAGGCTACCAATCTTCTTTAGCATATCATGCATGCTTTTCATGTGATTCACCAATTGTGTTGACCAATTTTTGGTCCTACAAGCCAAAATTGGGTATCCCCTCCTTTTTCTTTGTAAAAGTCATCCAATCCATGTTTTGGCTAGATCATCCCTCTGTTTCCTTGTGAAAAAATGTTCTTTGCTAGACTTTTCTCATGAAAAAGCTAGGTGTTTCCCTCATTTTGCTTTGCCAAGTGCAAATCAAGTTTGTGCAGGTGCATTACTTGTCTACTTTTATAAGTAGAAGCGATTGAAGAAATTGAAAAGGTCTAGAGTAGTTCACAAAAGGAAATGTATTTACTTTGGAGGGAATTTTGATGGCTTGAAGGATGTTTGAATTTTTTTTGAAGAGTATGTGCCCTTTCATAGGGTACCTTAGTCGGTGGTAGGACCAAATCAAAAGTTTTGAAGGGGCTTTTCGAGACACAAAGTGCCCTTGTAGAGGGCACCTTGAGAAAGATGAAGATCATTTCAGAAACCCTGAAGGGAAATTTTGGATGAAATAAACCCTTATAGAGGGCAACCAACTGAAGAAGGAGATAAATTGTAAAGGCCTGAAGGCCACGTGCCCTTAGAGAAAAGAAGAAATCAAAAGAAAGAATTCCTTCAGACATTTTGCCTAAAGGAAATCATGGCAAAAATCCCAAAACAAAGGAGTAGAGATTGTTGAGAACTCAAAGGCCTGATAAGTCAAAGACAAGCCAAGAAGAAGCCCAAGGCAAAGGAGAAGTCGAAGGAAAGAGATAAAACATGGGCAAAGACAAAGTGGAAAAGACAAAACTAGGAACAGTTCTAACTACTGATAAAGACAAAGGGCAGAATCAATGACCACTCAAACTAAGACAAGTGACATGAACAACTCAACCAAGGGAGTTAATACATTTAGGTAGAATATATCTACCAAAAACCAATAAAATAGATTGGTTTTTAAACTATAGAGACCAATGTCCCATGTTTTCATGCTTCATCATTAATGTGCATCCAAATCATGTCAAAGTATTAAAGAGAGCATAGTTAGTCACAACAACTTAAAATGGGCTTATCGATTATTGGGGATGGTCTCCCATGCTTTTGCAGCCCAAGGATAGCTAAAACGGTGGTTTGGACAGCCTACAACATGGATCTCATAGGCAATTTGAAGAAAGTGGCAGCAACATGGTCTTTTAGTCTTTGTAGAAGTTTTTAACTCAACATGGGTTTCCATTCCTTGATTTGTCAGCTATCTTGTTTCTAGTTCTCTATATATTTATAACTTCTCATTTGAGAAAAGATATCTCAGCTTGTATGGCAAAGCCCTGAAAGAATTTACCTTGAATTAGAAGAAGCATTTTTATCTCCATTTGAGCTTGCACTTTTGCATATGTATATGGTTTTATCTTGTGTTAAGTCATTTTCTTTTCATGTTTTCATAAGTTTATTCCAATTTATCTAGTGTATTGTGATTTATTCTCTTGTAGGTTGACAACAAGTGTCCAGATCAGAGTATAGGCGCATGTGAACAAGTTGTCTATAGTGTGTCTTACAATATCTCTGGTAGTTCCTCCTCTCAGTATCTCCATAGGATCCCCTATTGATGTAAGAAAGGTTCTCATTTGAATGAAGTGTATGCTTGCTTGTTTCTGGTGTAAAGTGTATGTCAAAGCTGAGTAGACCAACCATTTTGGTGCATCATTATTTTAGTTTAGGTTCTAATTTTAGTATTTCTCTCCCTTTTTATCCCCCCCATTGTTATTAATAGGAAATCTAGGGCCTCAAGGTGCATCAAGTGGAGCTAGCCCCTAATCTAGAGATTCATCCCTCACATTTACAACCCATAGCAAGAGGAATGTCTCCATTATGTTATGTGGAAGAAGAGAGTTGAGCCTCCCTTTAGAGGGTGTAATCCTCTACGTCAATAGTAACACTTTGTAGTAGGCTCTTAACTTCATAGATGTTATTTGTAGGGGTAGCAGCTAGCTTGTTTTGATTAGGCAAAGGAGCTAGAGTGGGCAAAGTAGGCTAGACTGAGGGCTATAAATCAAGAAAGAGTGGCATAGGAGGTCTAAGAGATATCTTTCTTGCTTAAACAAGGCACTTTTTAGTAGCTATGGCTATCTCATAAGCAGTGAGTAGAGTGTTTCCACTTATAGACTGTATCATGACAACAATGTCACTATTCAAGGCCTTCAAGTAGTAAAGAAAAGCATAGCTTGGGGTTAGCCTCACAAGAATTGGGATCCTGTCCCAAGTCTTTTGGAACCTAGTGTCAAAATCTTGCATAAACTAATGTGGGGCTCTCTTCATGGTGGTTAACTGCTCAGCCAGAGACAAATGAACACTTTCTCTCTAAACCTATTGGCCAAGAGAGTCCCTAACTCATCCTATGAGCCAGCTGAGTTCAGATGCAAGGTCCCATACCAGTCTATAATTTTCCCTTTAAAGGACAAGGCTAGAAATCTAATGGTTACATTTTCTTCAGTGATATTATGGATGTTGTAGAGGTTTTCTATGTTTTTAATATGCTCAACAATAGTGATTGAACCCTCTCCACTAAAGTGAGGAACACTTTTGAGAGCTATCCCTAGAATTTGGTCATATTATCGAAGGACCAAGGGACTTTGACCATTGAAGGCCACAAAAGGGAAAGCTCTAAGGGCTGCCATGATTGTGAAAGGATGCAATAGGGGTCTCCTTGAGTAGGTATATTTTATGGCTGGCTTAGGAAAATGGCTTCTTACGTAAGGGTGGATATTTGCAAATCTTAGTCTCGTTGTTGAGTTCAAAGGTAACTCAACAAATTCAAAAGGAACATCAATAGAAGAAGATCTTATATTGACCTTTGGCATGGGATGCTAGGATGGTCATTAACCAAAGACTTGGTTCCTAAATGGAGTCACCAAGTGCTGAATATAGCTCCTTCTTTTGTATTTTTTAACAATATCAAGACCAACACCAATCATAAAACTTGTAAGACATAGAAATTGATCCCCACCAGGGATGTCAAAAAATATTGACATAATAGATTTCACCCTCTAAAGGGAGGCTCAACTCTCTTCATCCATGCGACACAATGGAGACATCCCTCTTTCTATGGGTGGCAAACATGAGGGATGAATCTCTAGATTAAGGGCTAGCTCCCCTTGATACACCTTGAGGCCCTAGATTTCCTACTACTAACTACTTAGGGGGATGAAAAAGGAGAGAAAACTATTGAAATTAGAACCTAAACTATGTGGTGATGCACCAAATGGATGGTCTACTTAGTTTTGACATACACTTTAAATCAAGACAAGCTAGCTTACACTTCACTCAAAATGAGATATTCTTTGCAATAATGTTTCAACAGGGGATCTTATGGAGAGATAAGAGAGGAAAAAACTAGCACAAAAAGTGTTTTGAGACACGCGGTTGCATAGCCTATTCACTTACCTATACTTCTTCAAACACTTCTTGTGACCTACAAGAGAAGAAAACACAAACACTAGACACTGCTGGGGTTAGCACATGAAGGTAGGTAAAAAGACCACACTTTCACAAAACTAACACCCAATCTATGATAAATACAACACACAAAAGAAGGTAAAAACTTTGTCTTAGATTCAAGATAAAATTTTGCATGGCTTCACCATACAAGCTAAGAGATCCCTTCCTCAAATGAGAAATTATAATATATAGAGTACTAAAACCAAAAGCTAACAAATCCTTAAGAAAGGAGACCCATGTTGATTCAAACATCTACTTAGATAAGAGGCCATGCTACTGTCATGTTTTTCAAATTTGCATATGGAAACCATGTTGTAGGTTGTCCAAACCATCACCTTTATTGTCTTTGGCTTACAAAAGTATGTGTTACTCCTTTTAGAAATTGACAAAGCCATTTTGAAGTTGTGGTTGGATTGTGTTTTCTTCAATGCCTGGGTGCAACTTGGCTGCACATTAAAATCTTGCCGTAAAAACATGGTTGCACCTTCTATCATTCAAAAACAAATCCTTTTATTGGTTTTTTATAGAGACTTTCACGTAAGTGCATTTACTCTTCTTACTGACGACACCTGTGCCACTTGCCTTGGTTTGGTTGGTCCTTGGCTTTGTGCTTTTGACTTGTCACACCACTTGGAACGTTTTGAGATTTTACTTTATTTTGTTGCGTGACCATGTTTTGGGTTATCTAAATTGTTTTTTTATTTTTTATTTCCCTTTGCCTTGGCTTTTTCTCTTTTGTCTTTAAATATTTAGGTTCTCGGGTGCTTGGTAATGTCAAATTTCTTTAGACAAAATGTTTGAAGGAATTTTTTTAGACATTTTGTCTGAAGGAATTATCTTTTGGGCTTGCCTTTGATCCTTTCTTTCAGTGGGCCTTTGTGCTACACTTTTCTTTAGATAAAATGCCTGAAACAATTCCTTCAAATATTTTATCTAAATGAATTCTTTCCTTTGATTGTTTATTTTCTTGAAGGGCATGTGCCCTTTGAGCATTTTATCTTCATCCTCTCTTTCTTAAAGTGCCCTCTGTAAAGGCTTCTCCCATCTAAAATTGCCTTCTGCAAGGGTAGGTTCCCTTCAAAAACTCTGAAAATGACCCTTCAAAAAAGTGAAAAGAGTCCTCTTTCTTGACCAAGTGCCCTCTACAAAGACACTTGCCCTTTATAACTTTTTTAATTACCCTACATGTAGTCGAAGTGCCTTCTAAGGAAATTCCTTACCTTTACAAACTGCTTAGACTAAATCAGGTCCTTAGAAAGAACTTACTCATAAAGTTCCTTAAGTAAGGCCTCTTGACAAACCCAAATATTTCTTCTAGACCCTTTCGTTTCTCTAATGCCTCCTACTTTGGAATTTTGACCTACTCCAACTTATGAAATTTCATGAGTAAGATCCCTCAACAAACCCGATTGCAACTATCTTGACCCATTCAGGTTTCTGGATTACTTTTGCTTATAAGACAAAATAAGTAAAGTCATTTAGAAAACCTGATTTGGTCTAGTAAGACGAAATCAAGTTTTGCAAGTGACTTTAATTATGAAATTTTCACAATTAAAGTGGTTTACAAAACCTAGAATGCACTATGGGGACCAAGTAATGGCATTTGGAAAGCTCGAAGTAGTTCCCCATGACAAACCTGAAATACACTTGGTTAAACTAAATGAGGTAAACACTTGGTTTTTTCATGGAATAGATCTGATAGGGAACCTTGATGAATGATTTTAGCCAAAACATGGATTGAAGACTTATGCATAAAAGAGGGGGTGCCATTTTTTACTCTAAATGACCAAAAAATGGTCAACAGTCACCATGTATAAAATCACTCTTTACATCTATTTGGTGAACATCCCATCGATGTGTGGTTGTAATGGCTAGAGAGTCTTATAGATGTCATCTTGACTATAGGAGAAAATGTCTTAGTGTAGTCTATGCAAGGCCCCTAATAAAACCCCTTTGCAATTAGGTGAGATTTATACTTATTGACTAACCCATCTACACCATAATTGGTTTGATAAACCCATTTACAATAGACGAATTTTCTTCCTTTGAGAAGAGGGACCAAGTCACATGTTTTATTCCTAATTAGGGAAATGTACTCTTTTTGCATAGCAGAATTCCATTCTAAAATGTCAGATGCCTCATGAAAGGTTTGTGAATTTGAGGCAATGGCCAAATAGGCGTGTGAAGTCCCCTAAAACTATGAACATGTCCACCTTGTATTAAATCAATTTCCAACCCATTTCCCAACACTTTAAGGTGTCTTTCTAGCCCAAGTGGGACCAAAATTGTATGAGATTGGAGAATTAAGAGGTGAGTCCTCATCATCTATAGTGTGAGTGTGAGATGGAGGAGGAGAATCCTCATCACTACTCTCATCGCTTGAACATGAAGAATAAAAAGAGTCATCCTCATCATTAAAAAGATCTTGAGGTGGATTTACGTCACTATCAAAAGTGAAATCAATGCCCAATGAGACTTTTGAAGAGTCTAGAGTGCCAGGATTGTGTCCAAGTGGGCCCTCATGAAACTTGACACTCCTTTCAATGAAAAACTCATGATTTTTAAGATGGAGAATCCTATATCCCTTAACACCCTCTACATACCCCAAAAAGATGCAAGATTGACTCTGAGGGTCCATTACCTTGCATTTTTTCTTGGGAGCATGGGCCATTATTGGTGATCCAAACACTCAAAAGTGATCTATTACGAGCTTGTGACCATCCCAAGCTTCAAAAGGAGTGATTCCTTTCAAGGCTTTGTGTGGAACTCAATTCTGAATATAACATGCATAATTGATTGCTTTAACCTAATATTGAAGAGCAAAAGATGTTGATTGAAGCATGTAATTTGCCATTTCCTTCCAAGTACAGTTCTTACATTCAGCCACACTATTCTACTAAGGACTGTATGGAACTATGTGTTGCATTTGAATCCCCTATGATGTGCAAAACTACTCAAACATATTGTTGACATACTCCTTTCCATTTTCAATCCTTAATATTTTAATGAAACATTATAACTACTTCTCCACAAGTGCCTTGAAGTCCTTAAAGTGATCAAAGACCTCTGACTTCTTTTTGAGAAAAAACACCGAAGTGTACCTCAAAAATTTATCGATGAATGTGAGCATATATCTTGTCCTGTTGATTGAAGGTTTTGGAAATGGACCTACTGTCAGGATGCAAAACACCAGAAGCATACAATTGATTACCAAACTTCAAGCAACTTAATATGCGGAAATAACCAGATTCACCAAGTAACTAGAATTCAGAATAACACAGCATATGAGAGACAATACACAACTTGTATTAACACTTTATACAGAAAAGAATACAATAAAGAAGATGCCACTTCTTCTCCACCACCTTACAGAGGTTTCCCACACCTCAAGTGAACAGTAAATCTTCTCCCCAAAGCTCTCCCTCTCACAGGTCCCAACATCCAACTCAAATACAGAGTTGGTGTTCACCTCTCGTGCTCCACGCACACCACAAGTGCTCCACGCACTCCACAAGCACTCCACGTGCTCCACAAGTACTCAAAGTACTTCAAGTAGATCTCCCATGAATCTGCAACAACCTGCAATTCAACAGACCATACTTATGGAAGGAACTCCCTTACCTTCCTCTTGCTCTATCCGAGTACACACCTGTACTCCAAGTAGATCCTGCCTGATACTGCTCCCTGTTGTGTTGCTGTCTATATGACCTTGCACACCTGCAAATCAAACAACGGTTCTACTCACCTGTGAACCTCGACCTTGCACATACATACACCTGCAGATCAACGATCTTACTTACCATGTAGATCTCCTATATAGGCCATGCAACTGTGACCAAGATCCTACACTCCTGAAGAACCCAGCTGGCTCTCCAATCCAGCACCAACACACCTGGTACTGAGGCACTAGGAGGAACGCACCATTGCTCTACCTCACACACAGAAGGAGCTTATAATTATGCTCTCTTACTCCCTAACACACTTTTCCAATACAACCATGAGTCTATTATATAGATCTCATCCAAACAATAATTAGACATCTAATTACAATAATTAGATCCGCAGCTCTCAGTCTATAATTAGATCTCTTCATGCAAACACTTGGTTCGTTAGCTAACTGCCCGTAACAAGCACAGTCCGAATCACACAGGCGACCGACTTCGGTCCCAGTCTGCCTGGGGGTCGCCGACGCCGGCCGATCTCTGACCGACGTTGGTTGCCTTCCTGCCCTATCCTGCCGACGTCGATTGGCCTGACCGACGCCGGTGTCTCTGACACTCAGCAACTCTCCTACAACCTCCTCCGTGTCTGCATCAGTGAAGCTTTTAGCTCCACAATCCTAACAATCTCCCACTTAGAGATAAATAGCTGCACTGTATCTGTACCTGTACTCTATCTAATCTATTTCCTGATTTGTATCCCTCTTCAAGCTCCCACCTGAAGACAACACACCACACAATCCTGTGATGTACCTCCTGTCATCTGAGTACCCTGCCACATCCGAACCTACAACACCATGTAGTGAAGCCCTGACCCTGCATAGCAACACCTGCTGCCGGTCCCTCTCAAAAAACCTGAAAACCCACTTCCCCGAATTGGCTCCTAACTCTGACAGCTCCCACTGCATGGGAATATTCAGGTCTATACCAGACCTCATGTGATTTCGGACACTATACCTGTCCAGCCCTTAGTGTGCTCCGACTCTGCATCCCGAACCTCACCAACACCTGATTCACATCAGCTCCCACTCGAGACAAAATCAACCTGTGATCTCCATGCCTCCCATGTCAAAGAATTTCGCTGCTCCAAACTCCTCATGACATGCCACTGAACTAATCTTACCCTTAGCTCAGCAAAACCCTGTATGTAATAACCCTGCTAGCAAATATACCATCCACATACAGCAACAGAATGATGTCGCGACTCATCATCCACCTGGTAAGGTAAACCACAGTAGTTACCTGACATTGACTGAAGCCATGCTTCGTCCTTCACCTGTCAAACCCGGTACCACTGTCCTGCAGCTCCTCAAGACCATATGCCTGGTCTTCTGTCTCACGTATCCGTTCTCTCTATTCTTCTACTAAGGAATCCATTCGTCTCTGTGCTTTCATCCAGCTGGCAAACCTACCAAGACACCCGTCTGGTTCTGCATCATATCCCTGCCAAGCTCACACATGTTTCCTGGATCCTTCCTGCTCTATAATCAGCAACAAGTATGAAGAAGAGGAACACGAATTTGAGGGCCTACTTACGCCTTCAGTCCTCCGTATGGGCGTTTGAGACTCCTTGACAGCTTGCTGTCCACCCAAAATTCGTTACAGTGACCGACCTCAGTCACCCCACAGTCTACATCCGACTGACGTCGGTTCCATGCGTCTGTACCTGACTACCAGCCTGCCAGCGCTGGTGTCCCTGCTGCCGACGTCGGTCCTCCTAACCAACATCAGTCTTACATACTGCCGACGTCGGTCCCATGACCGACGTCGGTCTTACTCTGCCCGACATCGCCGGCTTCGGTCTGCACATGACCGACATCGGCACCTATCTGTTCGACGCCGATTCCTCCTGACCGATGCCGGTACCTGTGTTCGCCTGTGAGTGATGACTTTTTACCCGCGAGCTCCTTTGGATCAAAACACATGTCCAAACTGCTCTGCTCAGAAGTATCCAGCACCATCCACTGGGTTCTGTCTGCCATCTCCTCCAAGAACACCAAGGCTTTCCAGTTCTTAAGCCTGTCAAATATATCTGTCTTCCGCTTAAGAACATGCATCTCCTTCCTACTCATGTGACCAAGCCTACGAAGCCACGTCTCTGCAACAGAAGAAGAATCAGTAATATAAACAAGTAGATAAAGCATACCTGTTTTCTTACCACCAGCTAATTCAAGTGCTACCGATGTGAGAGTTCTTGTGCATCTCTCATCACCCAATCCTTATGAAGAAATTAGCCATATCTCCAGACCTGGGACCTGCATGACCTTCATCAACACCTGTGTGTTGGCCGCCTGCAATTTCAGCTTCACTTCCCCTTTGCCAATTCTTTGGCAAGGCTTACCAGCTCCTCTACCTGGGGCTGCATGGAAAGAGGCAACTAAATCTTTTATCTAAGATTCAACTTTATCCAAGAAACCTGCAAACACATCCTGTGTAACAACACCTGCTACATCTGTATCTTCAGTTTCTTCATGCTGATCTGCTACCAACCAACAATATTCTTTTACCTGCTCTTTCTTTCCATCGGACCGTGAGTAACCGTCTGTGCTTTTCAACTCCTCCATTCTTAGCTTACTTTGATCTGCCGTTGCTCTACTCCCACTCGATCAAAAATCCCTGAGAGTGACCTGTAACCAAACACAACCCTACTTCCTGCAACCTGGCTCTGATACCACTTGTCAGGATGCGAAACACCGGAAGCATACAATTGATTACCAAACTTCAAGCAACTTAATATGTGGAAATAACCAGATTCACCAAGTAACTAGAATTCAGAATAACACAGCATATGAGAGACAATACACAACTTATATTAACACTTTATACAGAAAAAAATACAATAAAGAAGATGCCACTTCTTCTCCACCACCTTACAGAGGTTTCCCACACCTCAAGTGAACAGTAAATCTTCTCCCCAAAGCTCTCCCTCTCACAGGTCCCAACACCCAACTCAAATACAAAGTTGGTGTTCACCTCCCGTGCTCCACGCACACCACAAGTGCTCCACGTACTCCACGTGCTCCACAAGTACTCAAAGTACTTCAAGTAGATCTCCCATGAATCTGCAACAACCTGCAATTCAACAGACCATACTTATGGAAGGAACTCCCTTGCCTTCCTCTTGCTCTATCCGAGTACACACCTGTACTCCAAGTAGATCCTGCCTGATACTGCTCCCTGTTGTGTTGCTGTCTATATGACTTTGCACACCTACAAATCAAACAACGGTTCTGCTCACCTGTGAACCTCGACCTTGCACACACATACACCTGCAGATCAACGATCTTACTTACCATGTAGATCTCCTATATAGGCCATGCAACTGTGACCAAGATCCTACACTCTTGAAGAACCCAGCTGGCTCTCCAATCCAGCACCAACACACCTGGTACTGAGGCACTAGGAGGAACGCACCATTGCTCTACCTCACACACAGAAGGAGCTTATAATTATGCTCTCTTACTCCCTAGCACACTTTTCCAATACAACCATGAGTCTATTATATAGATCTCATCCAAACAATAATTAGACATCTAATTACAATAATTAGATCCGCAGATCTCAGTCTATAATTAGATCTCTTCATGCAAACACTTGGTTCGTTAGCTAACTGCTCGTAACAAGCGCAGTCTGAATCACACAGGCGACTGACGTCGGTCCCTGTCCGCCTGGGGGTCGCCGACGCCGGCCGATCTCTGACCGACGTCGGTTGCCTTCCTGCCCTATCCTGCCGACGTCGGTTGGCCTGACCGATGCCGGTGTCTCTGACACTCAGCAACTCTCCTGCAACCTCCTCCGTGTCTGCATCAGTGAAGATTTTAGCTCCACAATCCTAACACCTACTAAGTCATTATGGCCTATCTTTAGCTTTTGTTTGGCTCTCCTTACTTTACCCTTGTCATATTTCTCTTCAAGATGCTTATCAAGAATGCAACCATTACATAGGCCATTTGATAATTTGACTTTAGGCAACCCTGAAACCATGTCCTAATGACTAAGTTGCTCTAAGAAATGGTAGTTTAAATGTCAAAATTGTGCATGCCATAGTTTACTTTCTCCATTTGCATGAATAATCAGTGCGATTAAGGGTTGATCTAGGGAAAAATATGAGAAGGGATACAGACTAGATTGATGATTGGCCTTTCCATAAGTCACTTTAGTGTCACTGTGCAGCTCTTTGATGACCATTGAATCAGTTGTGAACTCAACTCGCTTCCCAGAACCTATGTGAGTGATTTGATATACTAAAAAAAGATTGGTGATAGTGAAGGAACACACAAAACATTATTGAAGGTCATGTCACTTATTTCTACTAATCCTTTACCATTGAATTCTATTTAAGTGTCATCACCCATTAGAATTGAAGGCATAGAACAAGGCTCTATTGACAATTTTGACCCTGTAGGTCAAATTGTCACCCTTACCATTTAAAACTTTGCAATGTCATTTTGTCTTTAGATCTCAATAATTGGTGCTGAAAAATCCTTGAAAATTCATGGTTTATAGGCCTTGAGGTTGTCTAGGTGATTTAAGGGGTTTTCTTTCACTTGTCTTGTTCTTTACAGAAAAGAATAGATGTTGATTAGAGTAGTTGAAAGGAGCAAATTCTAAAGAGGACTTCAAGATTTACAAGAAGAAAGGTTCATCTCAAAAGGGCAAAGATCATTTCAAAGTTTTGAGAGGGTTTATTACTTTCAGAAAAGTTCATTTTTCAAAATCTTGAAGTCTTTTTCAAAAAATTTGAAGGCCTCTACAATTTTTTTGAAGACTATTTCATAGAGGAAAATTGGGCTCTTTTCCTTTCAGGTCGTCCATTGCAAAGTTTCCAAAGGAATTGTCCAAAGAAAATGGTCTATTAAAAAAAGTTGAAGGGACATTTTATAAATCTGAAGGGCATTTTCACAAGTTTGAAGGGTCTTTTCCTTTTGGGAGGAGGCGTTTCAAGGGACCAATCAAGAAAGCTGAAGGGTATGTGCTCTTTGGAAGAAGGAAATTTTAAAATTTTGAGGGACACTTTCAAAACTATAAAGGGTACTTTCCCTTTGAAGAGTTCATTTATAAAATCCAAGACAATTCCTTCAGACTTTTTGTCTGAAGAAAAAGTGTATAAAGTAGAGCTTCAAACATTTTGTCTGAGAGACAAAAAAGCTGAAAGAAAGAGACCAATTCAAAAATTCTGAAGGACTTCTTAGGGGTAAGTGTACCATTTCATTTTTTTGAAAGGTCACTTGGGGAAAAGCCAAAGGGCACATTTATGAAAAGCTGAAGGGGTCACTTTAACTTTCTCAAGGGACAATTTTGAGGACTTTTTAAGGGATATGAGTGAACCATTTCATTTTTTTCAAAGGGCATGTGCCCTTCAGGAAATTCAATTTGCAAAGAATTTTGAAGGGTAGAATCCCTTCAAAAAATGATCAATTACAAAAATCCTGAAAGGGTATTTTCCCTTCGATAAAGTTCAAAACAAGAAATTTGAAGGGTTATTAGCCCTTCGAAAAAGGACTTAGCAGAAAGGCCAAAGGTCCACTTGAAAATATGAAGGGCCATTTAGCCCTTCAAAAAATGACATTTTAAAAATAATATGAAGGGCCATTTAGCCCTTCAAAAAATGACATTTTAAAAATCCCAAAGGGCATTCTCAAAAAGATGAAAGGGTCCATTATTTCAAAAAAAGACTTAGGAGAAAGTTCGAAGGGACATTTTAGAAATCTAAAGGGCAATTCAAAAGAAGAAATTCTTTTGGACTTTTTGTTTGAAGGAAGTTTACAAAGAAAGGGACCATTTTCATAAGCCTAAAAGATAGATTTCCTTTAGATTTTTTATCTGAAGGAAATGGACTTAACAGAATAAGTGAAGGAGATGAAGAGATAATTCATCCAAACAATTTATCCATGAGAAAATGACAAAAGATAAAAAGCTCAAAGATATGATTCCTTCAGACTTTTTATCTGAGGGAGTTGTTCAAACCAAAGGAAAGAAATAAAATGTAAGAAATAAGTCTAAAAAAAATGAGCAGAAAGGAATAAGCCCAAGACAATGACAAAGGGACAAAACAAATAGATGATGGAGAAATACATGCATAGAAACAAAGAGCCAAAAACCAAAATACAAGAGATTTTAACAACCAATAAATAGATTAACACATTATACAACATGTAAAGTGGCATAAAATATGATTAGACATGTCTAAGATGTGTAACCATTTCAAACACGACACGTTCATTTCTAAAACAGAGACTTGTTTGCATTAAGGACTCAAGAAGTTTAACGTTGGAGAGCTTAACGTAGATTTCATGCATGCACTCTTGTTAATCTAAACCTTTCAAATATTTATAACAGTTCAAGTGGAGTTCTAAATCTAGTTTTGGCATTGATTTCATGCAAAGAATAACCTTTCAAATGCTCTAGTAGCTCAAGAGGAGTTCCATATTTAGAGACTGGTATAGCATCATGCATGTTGGAAGTTTTGACTCAAGCTTGGGTTCACCATCCATTTTTAACACCAAAGAGCTTTCATGCAAGGCATAAGACAAAAATAGATTTTATTTGAAGGCTGAAATAACACAAGTTGGACTGAGTTGACCTCTTCTTCTATTTTTAGCACCAATCTCTTAGCAGTTGTATACTTTTCTATATAAGTTGGCTTTTCAATCTTGAATTGTATCCCTCTTTTGGCAAGATCAAATTATACCAAAGATTGAGTTTGTAACATTTTTTTAAATTAATATGACTATTTTTATTTTTCATAATGTTGGCATAATGTATTCATGTCAGTTATTTGCATAAGTGATAGAATTTCTCTTCCTTGTCAAGTCTTGATTCTTACTTAGCAGCATAGTTGACTAGTTTATGTAGGTCATGTTTTGTGTTTGATGTCTCTTGGTTGAGTTTATAGTGGATATATTAAGTTGGATAGTGCCTTGAATCAAGTTTATTCTTTCATTTCCTTCAAGATTTCATCATCAAATAGAACCTTTTCATGAAATACTGATGCATAAGGGTCATTTGGAGTTAAAAATTTAACTTTTTTACTGTCTGATTAGTGTTTAAGGAGTCTAAATTAAGTGGATCAATCAAAATTCAAGTGTATCACTATAATTAGATAGGATTTCCATTCAAGTTTCTCTCTCTTTTCTCAACAATTTATAGCATATATCAAATATTATAATTGATACACCAAAGGGAACTAACTCTTATAATATAGAGATTCAATCCATTGATTAGGTCACCACGTCCAAGGATTATTTTCATGTTTTAGCAAACTGTGAAGGCCTAAAACTACTTTCAAAAAGGTGCAAGTCTGATTGACAATAGTTTTTGGCATGCTTGATGGGACACATTGGAGTTGGTCTTCATGAAATTGTAGTTGTAGCAGTGTTTTCCATGAAGTATTTGGTGATTCTAAACTCAAGAAATTGCTTCTAATAGTCCACACATGATTTCCATGTAAATCTAATCTTATTGCATTATCATGAATGAGTTTTGATGGCTGTGTATGAAGAGAATTACTATGTTATGTTTCCTTATCAGCCTTATGATGAATTATACTAGCCTTATTATGATACCTATGAGTCTCTTTATGAGCCTAATCAGCTCTATTAGGAGTATTATCAAAGCTATGTTGAGCCTTATCAAGTTTTTCATGATCCTTATTATCAAGAGCATGATTCTTACCTTCCTTGTGAGCTATATCAGTCTCAAGACTAGATTTCATCTTTCCCATATGGCTATGATGTTGCATATGAGCAGTCTTGTCTTCAAGAAAGAAAGAATGAAATAAAGCTTAGAATACTAGCATATGCAAGAAAAGTTTGTTCGAACACTTAGTATGAGGATGTGAATGGTGTATTTCAAAATGTGTCAAATGATCCAGAAGAGATAAATGTGTTATGTATTTTTGTATTGGAGAAGATGAAAGCTTGGGAGAGGCAAAAAAATCAAGTTAAACCACTTATCTATAAAGGGTTCTAGTGTTCCTTATTCTCATGAAGTTCTTAATCATGTCTAATGTGTGCCAATGGAGCTTCCTATTTGTATTCAAGAGCCTATTCATGAGGTTAAGCCTTCTTATAGTCCCCTTTCTTCACCACTCATCTCTCAATCACAAGTTGTCCATGAGGACAAGGAGATTTTAGACTTTGATGAGGTAATGACCAAGTGGAAGGAACGGAATATAGAGGTCTTTAAGAGTTTCTCTTTCCCTCCTCTCTAAAACCCCCTAGATAATTCCATTATTTTCTAGATTCCAAAATCTGATCATGATCAACCTCCCATGTTTCATTCTCGCTCTCAAACAAATGAATTTTATCACCCTCCCACCATTTCCCTTCTTCAGGAGGAACATGTTCTCTAGAAGATTGAAAAAGAGGTTGTAGCTATAGGTCAAGTTCTTGCAGAGTGTGTAGATGATGCTTCAGGTGGGTTTGAAGAATAATTTTCTATTGATACTTCACTTAAGGTTGTAGTTGAGAATCCAATTATAATTAAGAATGAGAAGGTTGATCTTGATGTGAAAGAACTCCAAGAGGAGATGATACAAATTGAAGTCATAAATGAGCTACAGGGATATCTTATTGAGAAGGATCCAGATAGCTTTCAAGCTGATTCTATTCAAATAAATCAAATTGAGGAACAAAATAATGATTGGCAGTTGTACTTTGAATCTCTATAAGAGATTAAAGAACTTTGTATGGATATGATGTCTATTAAAAAGCATGTTTATAATAAATCTGATCAAGAATCACCTATCCAATATCATAATACAAATTGGTTTGCCTATTCAAAGCTCCTTAAAGAGATGGATGAACTTGCAATAATTGATAAGAAGGATGTGGTCACTCAAGAACAATGCATAGATGAGATATCACTTGACAAGGTGGTAGATGACAAGTAGTATGAAAAAGATCAAGAATTATTTGATGAGTTTGTCTTTGTTGATGATTGGTTTTCTATTGATGACTCATTTGAGAAGATGTTAATATAGATGGTAGACAATAAAAATGTCTTATCAAAGGTTATGATTAATAAACATCTTGCCTTGCAACTTGTACCATCTCTTGGAATGACTAAGTTTATGAATTTTCCTTTTGATCCAGGTGGATCATGCTTTGTCATGGTGAGATAGGTTCATTGTTAATTGTTTTTCCTCCAAGTGTTGTTCAAGCACATTAGTTTAGTCTATTTTGTTCCAAATAAGTTCTTGTTTGTACATTTGCTTTTTAGTTAGTTTTCTCTACTTCATGTGTTTCCCTTATTATTTTGGAGGATGAAGGTTATCTCATGCCATAAGAGAGTTTTCAGTCATGGATCAGATCTATCATTTTTTTGTGAATTCAAATATCATGTATATGGCTAGGTTCTCAAGCAAAGTAGGTATGCTTTCCAGCTGAGTCATCAAAATATTGAAAATTTTGACCCCACAGGTCAATTGCCACCCTTGCCATTCGAAACTTTACAATGTCATTTTGTCTTCAAATCTCAATAATTGGTCTTGAGAAATCTTTAAAAATCCATGGTTTATAGGCCTTGAGGTTGTCTAGGTGATTTAGGGGGGTTTCTTTTACTTGTATTGTTCTTTGCAGGAAAGAACAGATGTTGATTAGATTAGTTGAAAGGAGAAAATTCTAAAGAGGACTTCGAGCTTTACAAGAAGAAAGGTTCTTCTCAAAAGGGCAAAGATCATTTCAAATTTTTGAGAGGTTTTATTACTTTTGGAAAAGTTCATTTTTTAAAATCTT
This sequence comes from Torreya grandis, assembly GCA_037957365.1. Taxonomy (NCBI): domain Eukaryota; kingdom Viridiplantae; phylum Streptophyta; class Pinopsida; order Cupressales; family Taxaceae; genus Torreya; species Torreya grandis. The sequence goes on from JARHVA010000183.1 coordinate 1,550,812, forward strand.
GAAGTCTTTTTCAAAAATTCCAAAGGCCTCTACAATTTTTTTGAAGACTATTTTATAGAGGAAAATTGGGCTCTTTTCCTTTCGAATCATCCATTTCAAAGTTTTCAAATGAATTTTCCAAATAAAATGGTCTAATGAACAAAGCCGAAGGGACATTTTAGAAATCCAAAGGGCATTTTCACAAGTTTGAAGGGTCTTTTCCTTTCGGGAGGAGGCATTTCAAGGGACCAATCAAGAAAGCCAAAGGGTATATGCCCTTAGGAAGAAGGCAATTTTAAAATTATGAGAGACACTTTAAAAATTTTGAAGGGTACTTTCCCTTTAGAGAGTTCATTTACAAAATCTTAGACAATTCTTTCAAACTTTTTTTTGAAGAAAAAGTGTATAAAGCAGAGCTTCGGACATTTTGTCTAAGAGACAAAAAAGCTGAAAGAAAGAGACCAAGTAAAAAATCCCAAAGGAATTTTTAGGGGTAAGTGTACCATTTCATCTTTCCTAAGGGTCACTTAGAAAAAATATGAAGGACACATTTATGAAAAGCCAAAGGGGTCACTTTAACTTTCTCGAGGGATAATTTTGAGGACTTTTCAAAGGATCTAAGTGAACCATTTATTTTTTTGGAAGGGTATGTGCCCTTCAGAAAAGTCACTTTGCAAAGAATTTCGAAGTGTAGAATCCCTTTGAAAAAGGATCAATTAAAAAAATCATGAAGGGTATCTTCCCTTCAAGAAAGTTCAAAACAATAAATCTGAAGGGTTATTAGCCCTTCGAAAAAGGACTAAGCAAAAATGCTGAAGGTCCACTTGGAAATCTGAAGGGTCATTTAGCCCTTTGAAAAAGGACATTTCAAAAAGCTCGAAGGTCATTCTCAAAAAGATGAAAGGGTCCATTCTTTCAGAAATGGACTTCACAAAAAGTTTGAAGGGACATTTTAGAAATCCGAAGGGTAATTCGAAAGAAGGAATTCCTTTGAACTTTTTATTCGAATGAAGTTTACAAAAGAAAGAACCATTGTCATAATCTCAAAAGATAGATTTCCTTTAGACTTTTTATTTGAAGGAAATGGACTTAACAGAATAGCTGAAGGAGATGAAGAGACAATTATTGTGGATAATTTATCTGCAGAAAAATGATAAAGTGACAAAAGACAAAAATCCCAAAGATGTGATTCCTTCAGACTTTTTCTCTGAGGGAGTTGTTCAAACCAAAAGAAAGAAATAAGTCTAAAGGAAATGAGCAAGAAGGAATAAGCCCAAGACAATCACAAAGGGATCAAACAAGTAGATGATGGAGAAATACATGCACAAAAACGAAGAGCCAAAAACTAAAATGCAAAAGATTTCAACAGCCAATAAATAGATTAATGCATTCTACAATATGCAAAGTGGCTCAAAATAGGATTAGACACGTCCAAGATGTGTAACCATTTCAAACATGACACCTTCAGTTCTAAAATGGAGACTCATTTGCATGAAGGACTTAAAGAGTTTAACATTGGAGAGCTTAACATAGATTTCATGCATGCACTCTTGTTAATCCAAACCTTTTAAATATTTTCAGTAGTTTAAGCAAAGTTCTAAATCCATTTTTGGTGTTGATTTCATGCAAAGAAGAGATTTTCAAACATTCTAACAGCTCAAGAGGAGTTTCATATTTGGAGATTGGTATAACATCTTGCATGTTGCAAGTTTTGACTTAAGCTTGGGCTCACCATCCATTTTCAATGTCAAAGATCTTTCATGCAAGGCATAAGACAAAAATAGATTTTATTTGAAGGCTAAAATAACACAAGTTAGACTGAGTTGACGTCTTATTCTATTTTTAGCATCAATCTCTTGGTTGTTGTATACTTTTCTATATAAGTTAGCTTTTCAGTTTTGAATTGTATCCCTCTTTTGGTAAGATCAAATTTTGTCAAAGATTAAGTTTGTAACTTTTTTTTTAGATTAATAGGACTATTTTTATTTTTTAGAATGTTGGTATAGTGTATTCATGTCAGTTATTTGTATAAGTGATAGAATTTCTCTTCCTTTTCAAGTCTTGATTCTTACCTACCAACATAGTTGATTAGTTTATGCAGATCATGTTTTGTGTTTATTGTCTCTTGGTTGAGTTTATAGTAGATATAAGTGGTTGGTTAGTGTCTTGAATTAGGCCTATTTCCTCATTTATTTCAGGCTTTGATCACTAGATAGAACTTTTTCATAAAATATTAATGCATAGAGGTCATTTAGAGTTTAAAAATTTAGTCTTTTTACTATTTGATCAGTGTTTTAGGATCCTAAATTGAGTGAATCAACCAAATTTTAAGTATATCACCATAATTAGATAGGATTTACATTCAAATTTCTTTTTTTTAAAAATAGTTTGTAGCATAGAGCAAAAATCTTAATTGATACACCAAAGAGAGCTAGCATTTAAAATCTAGAGATTCAATCCACTGATTAGGTCACCCACATTGTAAGATTGTTTCTATGTTTCAGCAGACTGTGAAGGCCTAAAACTACCTTCACAAGAGTACAAGTCTAATTGATAACAAGGTCTATTTTTAAAAATAGATCCTCTGAGGAGGCCATGTGATAGGAAGCACCCAAGTCACTAACCCAAGTCAAAGGCTGAGAAGCTACTGCAATAAGTGCCTTGTCCTTATTTTTTCCTTTTTTGCTATCTTTACCCTTTGTAAAGTCTTGTGTTGATGTGTTTAGAGATGAGGATTCAGGAACACTAATATTTTTCTTCTTAAGCATCTTAGTCAAGATGTCAATCTTCTTTTTCATGCACTTAGACTCATCGTGTCCAAATTTTTTGCAAAAGTTGCATTTGAGTTTCTCATTTTTAGGTTTCTCACTTGAGGACTCATTTAGTGATGCCTTTAGCTTGACATCTAATTTTTTATTCTTCTTATGCTCATGATCAGATTTAAATTATTTATTCTCTTGTTTGCCACTGCTAGAAGGCTTCTTCTTGTCCTGATTGACAATCAAGGCATGTGATTTTTAAGACTTCAATACACCCATTTGAACCAACTTATCTTGCTCTTGAGTCAAATCGATAACAAACTCATCAAATGATGGCATTTTTCAAGTGGGTCCAAGTGTACATTTGGTAGCATGAAATATAGAGACAAAAATTGAATGGTTGTGACCTAATTTTGTAATCACAAATAGAGTCAATTGGTCATCTATTTTCTTAATGCCACATTGTTCCAACTACAATCTCAGTGATTTAAACTATGTAAAGAAGTCTTGTAGGGTGTCATAGTTATCTGGGCTCAATGTGATAAGCTCATTCTCTAGCTCATGACCCCTCATGATGTTCTACACTCCAAAAATCTTGTCTGGAATGATCCAGACTTCGTTGAGAGTTTTTACAAAATCAATTTGAAATATAAGGTAGGAAGACATTGACAGGTATAAGCACCCATAGGCCTCGTCACATCGATTATACCACTTAACCTTTTTTGCATTTATAGATGTCTTAGTTTCTTCACCCATAGTGATTCGATAGAGTTCTTTACCTCTCAAGGTGAGCTACATTTTAGACTTCCATTCAAGACAATTAAATGGTGTGAGTGGTTCAATGTTTAGATCCATTAGTGCAGATTAGAATGAGACAAATTTACAAAATTAAAATGAAAATAAATAATAGAAATCACATAGTACAAGTACCCCCTGAACTATCAAGAATACCCCCCTAAAATTAAAATGTACACACGTTCAGTCTTGAACATCAAGCACAACTGAGAATACGTCTATGAGTAATCAATGTGAAAAAGTATGAGATGGACGTCGGGCATAATCGATAAGTGTCCAAGAGGAAAAGTACAAAGGTTTGAATAAAGTTTTAAGCCATTACACCATGTTAAAAATGGATGTCATAAAAGTCCTAAAACAATGTCACCAATTTGTAGAGCTTGAGAAAATATGAACTTTAAAAAAAATGGCACCCAACAAAGAGCTATGGATTGAGAGTTATAGCACTTACAAGCTCCTACTTCCACATATTCCTAAACCCTTTCCAAAAATAGAAAGTTTTTTTTTTCACACTTGTGATTTTTCATCCAAAAATTTACTCTATTCCTTCATTACCTTTCACCTTAAATTTTATGCCCTCTTGAACATCACGTGGGTTTCCAACACTGCTTTACTTCGGGTGCTTGCAACTACTTTAGTTTTTTGAACAAGAAGTAATTGACCCTAAAAAACTTGAATAGATCTTCCTAGTGCATTTTAGGTTCTTTCAGCTACATTACTTCAATTATTGTACTGCTATTAAGGATCAATAGTGACCCTTCTAAAGCTTGATTAATTTAAAGTAGTTGATATTGAGAAGCTTGATTACTTCCTGTAGTGTATTTCAGATTTCTTAAACTGCTTTACTTAACTTCACGAGTTGGAAGAAAAGTAATGTCAAAAACTTGATTTGGTCTGCAAGCAAGTTGTCAAGATTGAGAAGCCTAATTACTTCCCAATTACCAATGTTGAGAAATGCGATTGCTTCTTCTAATGTAATTCAAGTTTTTTGAACTACTTTACTTAACTTCATGAATTTGAAGTAAATTAATGTTGAAATCTCGAATGGGTCTTGCAAGCAAGTTGTAGCACTTCAAAAACTCGATTTGGTCTAAAATCAAGTAATGGCCCCCCAAAAATTCAATTTGGTCTGTGGACAAGATTTCAAGGTTTACATGCTTGATTACTTTGTCTGTATGGATGTCTAACTAGATGGAAGAAATTTATTTTTAGGAAAATCCATAAACTTTCTTAAAAATCTAAAAATAACCCATTTTAGGTCTCAAAAAACTCACAAAATATATGCAAAAAGATTTTTCATCAAAGACCTTTTAACATGAGTTTTAAGAAAAATTAATAAAATGACTTCAAGGTCAAAAATAGTGGTCAAAACAAAAAAACCAATAATGGTGAATGCAGGAGGATCTTACCAAGGAGTCTGATGTATGAGGCTATCAATAAGGCACTAATACTATGAAAGAGTGTGCCAAGATCTCTGAATAGAGTTTATGCAATCAATGTTAAATCTTGTGAGGTAGTGTGAGAGCTCCAAAAATATGTGATTCCAAGAAAAGGAAAATATTTGCATTAACCGATCAACCTTCCAAAAAGAAAAAATGGGGTACCTATAGAGAAAATTAGGGCAACATAGGAAGTCCCTAATATTACTAATTAAATAATTACATTAAAATATAATTATTATATGGACCCTTTATAACTAACTTAAGAAAAAGTAGATAACATAGAATGGCCATATGAATGTGTAGGCAAAACCCAATGAAAAAAGCACTACACTAATATTGGCACAAAAATATCAACACTTTTGGCAACCTCTGTGAGGTGATTGCCTGATAATTAATTTTTTTTAGTAGAATTTTAGTTTATTTGGCATCGATTCATTTTGAAGTTTAACACATCCTAACCAGAGAAGAAAAAGAACTGAGAATTATCCTAAACAAGAAACAAAATAGGGTAAACAAAATAGGGAAAACAAAAACAAAACAGAGAAAAAAACTAAGGAAATAACTCCTAATGAGTTGTAGAGTGTGGAAAAACACTTATTTGGGGGAAAACAACTAATCCGAATATGTACAAAGTTTTTGAAAAGAATTTTAACCTCAAAAGCATGCTTTGAGGTATATCTCATTGACAGGGATAGGTAGATCCAATCCACCAAGCCTGGACAACTAGAATTCATTGGCTCCTTTGCATTGGGTTATGATGTATGGACCACTCCATATTGCATCAAACTTTGTATGCTTTTCTGGCTTGGCCCTTTCAACATCCCATTTCAAAACTATGTCTCCTTCATTGAAGATCCTGTCAGATGATTTTTTGTTCAAATTTCTCTTTACTTGAGCCTAATTTGCTTCCAGAACTTGCATTGACTAGCTCTTGACCTCTTCCAACTCCATGAGCTCTATCATCTACATGATAATTGCATCATCTTCAATTAATTACAATTGTTTAGCAAGTTTCAAAGATGGTAACTCTATTAACAACATAAGTCTAGCTTCCCTTCCATATACCAATATAAATGGAGAATTGACAATGGCTCTTTTTGTAATGATCCTATCAATCCATAGTGTTGACTTCAACTTAGTGTGTCAGGTCCTTTAGTTAACATCCATTGTCCTTTTAATAATCTTTATGAGATTTTTGTTGGTAGATTCCACCAAGCCATTATCTTACGGGTAATAATTAGATGTGGTTTTCAAGAAGACATTATGTTTCACTACCCACTTGCTCATCTGAGTGCCCACAAAAGCCTTGGCATCATCCAACATAATGGTGTAAGGGATACCAAATCTAGTGACAATGTGCTACATGAATTCCAAAATAGATGCTTTTGTGACATTTTAATGTGTCTATTTTAGTCCATCTAGTGAAATAATCAATCGCTATAAATATCCATTTATGGTTGGTATTTGATGGTAGATTAATTATGCTAATAAAATTCAATCCTCACTAAGCAAATGCTAGTTAGCTTGGATTGGTTGGAGAGGAAGAGTTGTTAATCTTTGTTTGCCTACAAAGTAGGCACATTTCTCACTATTTTGCACCCATTTATGCACATCTTTGAATAGTTTAGGTCAATAATAGTTTTTCCTCATTATTATCTTGATGACAGTGGTCCTTGCAAAGAAATGGCCACTTGATGAACCATCATAAAACTCTTCAAACACTTTTGGGATTTGATCGTGCTTGATGCACCTCAACATATATCCATTAATATCTTTCCTAAACAAGATCCCATCAACAAGAGCATAAGGAATAGATTGGATCCTGAAGTACCTCTTTTTGGACAACTAGAGGTCATGTGGGTATTCACCAATTTGGAGGAAGGTAACCATGTTGATGCAGGGACATCTTGGTTAGTTTCAATTTTGGTTTGTTTTAGGTGTCTAAGTGTCTTAGGATGAGGGTTTTGGATGTTCTTAGCTAGGAATGTTTTTTCAATGTTAATGTTGAGTCTAAAAATGTTGATAGAGGACATATAATAGGTGATTAAATGCTATAAGGCTTAATTCCTTTTCAAGCCCACATGTGGCAGTTTTCAAGAACAAATTGGTAGATTTCAAAAAAGAGTTAGGGTAGTTTCTTTCATTTAAAAAAACTTGTTGTTTTTGGGATTTGGAGTTGTCAGGTGGTATTTGAAAGATAAAGTGGTTTAATCCTAATAAGAAATAAATGAATAAAAGTGGAAAATTTTGATGATAATCCTGTAACCTATTGTTTTCATGAATATGAAATAGAGAATGACTGTGTAAACAATACATGAGCATAGCATTTGTTAAAAGGAATGTTTTAATGTACGGGTAACTGATTATATTCCTTTTGATGCTGAATAAATTATTGGATTATTTAGTTTCATCAATCTGAGAGTAGTTAAATTATAGTTCTGTATGTTCACTATCTTTATCTTTCATGGGTCAAAGACTAAGAGAAGTGAGAATTCAAAAGGATTTATGGTGGTAAATGTGTGTTTAGGACTTTATGCATTATGTTGTGTTGATAAATTGATCTTGAGAATATCAATGCAAACTTGGTTTTGTGTGCATGCGCTACAAGAAAACATTGACTGTTGTCTATAGGAAAAGACTATGGTTAATGTAGACACCAAAAATCTACACACCACAATTTCAAATGTAGAAACACCCCTGGAACCCCTTGGGACCAATTTGACCCTTTCACCCCTAATAGAGTTTGTCATTTTGACCAACTAACTAAACCCACCATTACACCACTTTCTACATTAGCCCTCGATCGTAGATGGTCAAGATGATCATCGACAGACACCTTAACCGCTGATGGTTAGGGTTGCATTGCCTAACCAACTAAACACCGACATTAACTCCACCTTTATTTCCTAAAAATAACTCATCTAAATCCATTTGTGAGCCATTACATATGCGAGTTATAATTATAAATCCTATTTAACATCTTGTTTCACCTCTCCTTCTTTACCTTTAAGAAGAGAGGAGCAAGAATTAAAAAAACATCCATGACTTCAAGAGCTTTTGCATTTAGAGTTTCCTTGTAGGTCACTTTTTCTAGAAATCTAGCAATCTAGCTATCATGTTAGAGAACTGACTTGTTTCTACCCCTCAGACAACAACCAAGCATCGTTACTCTACTAAAATCACATCAAACTCAACCAATGATCCAACCACCTCAACCACTTATCTGACTAAGCTTTTGCAAGTTAATTGTTTGTTTTCTAGTATTCAATTACTTTATTTGTATTTTTCAATTAGACTAGGACAATCCAGTCTCCTAGAACTACCTTTTATGATCCCATCAATCAAACTTTTTATCAACCCAAGCCAATACACAGTAACCATCGATGGTCACCTTAACCACTGATAGTTTGTCTAACTACCGATGGTTGCTTCAACTGCTAATGGTCACTTTAACCACCGATGGTCACACCAACCACCAATGGTCACTGTGCAAAAAATAATATCAAGTTATTTTCACCCATTTACCCTCAACCAAATCCAATCTTCTTTTTGTTTTCCCATTTATAGACTCTCAACCTATTTTCCAAATCACACTTGACCTATTTAGCATTAGTATTAACTTGTTTATTGCTATATTAGTCATTTTTAACCTATTTTTTTATCAAGCATTTCTTATGTTCAATTTCATTAGCTTTTGATTATTGATGCAAGTACCTTATATTCTATTTTATAAACTTAATTTTTTAAAACATGTAGATTGATAGCCCTCAAGGAAGCTCTTACTTTCAGGATCTAGCTAGCATTAGGCAATCCACATAGTTATCTATCTAACCTACCATTTGCTTTAGTATTTTTTTATTTACAGGTCATCTTCCTAAGCCAAATAGGAGTTTTTCACAATAATTTTATTCAATTCATGCACAACCAAATAAGTTTTTCAACCATACTTGTATTGAATTTCTTCTTCTTTTCTTGAAATATAAGTTGAAATTCACTGAAACATTCTGACATGTCCAGTGGGAACTTTGATTCTCTACTTGGGTTTCATTTGTTTGCATATATATGCTCTTCCCTTTATTATGTGCTCATAAATGAAATCAAAGTTTCTTTTGGGCTTAAAATTGACTACATACATTGGTTGCTTGCAAGTTTAGCTCACTATTTAAATTAGAACACAATAATTCTATCATAGCATCACTTGTATTACACACACAAACCAAACCACTTAAATCTATCAAAAATCAAAACAACTTGACATAAGGCTTGACTGGAATTTCATCACCTAGAAGTAACCTTATCCTTTTTCGACAATCTTACTTGGAGGTCATTACCAAGGGGAGAACCAACTCAGCTCTCTAGTTGAGTATAAACTCTAAAAATTGGTATATATTGGCTAAGCACTTGACACCTTTATCGTTGCAGTGTGTAAAGTGAGGGGGTTGTCCCCAATACCAAGCCACATATTGATTTCCAATACAAATCCTTTTAAGAGCCTTCAACAACTCAAAACCATCCATATATTTATATTCGTATACCTATTCTACAAGCCAATTTCAATCACACAAATTCTTAAAAATCTTAAGGCATAAGCCAAAAGAAATACTAAAAAGAGGTTTAGGATTTAACATACTTTTTAGTGTGTGTTTTGATTTCCTTGCTCATTTCTTGTATTTTATTTATTTGAGTGGTGAGATTGTTTTTATATTCTCTCTCCTCTATCTTGTATGGTTCTAACTCGTCAACAATGAAAGAACCTAGTAAAATAGAACCCATTGCTAAATAAATCAACCTATTCTACCTCTTCATCCATGAAGTATGTCTCTAAACCAAAAGATTCTCCTTACCCTTTAGTAAGTCCTTTCCCCCAAGTAGTTCCCCAAGGAGATGTATATTTTTTTACCTTCTTAGATAACAATCTTGTGGCCCTTCAGCATTATCTTACCACCATGTCTCACCATACCCCTGCCTCAATTCCACCTATGGACCCATCTTATGGCATGCCTTCCCACCTCATGGGAAACACTTTCATTTCCATAGTCATCACCCAACCATTGACTAATCAAACTTCATCTACCAATAATCCATTTGATACCACTGTGAAAACCCAACATGTCCAACCTATAAACACCCTTATACCTTCTACTACCACCACCAACTCCTCTACCTTAGGAGTAACCCAACCATTAGCCACATATACTCCCTTCACCATGGGGGTACCTATCACTAGCATTTCCAACCTTCTTTCAGCTACCCCCAATCTGCTAAACACTACCCCACTCTAAAATCATGTGATGCCTATACCTTTTACCTTACCACCAATCATCACAAATGTCACTACCCTTCCTTTGATCATCAATATAACCACCACTCCTACCCAACAAGCATCCATTTAACCAAACCTAAGTTACATCCCTAACCCATAAGGGCATATACCCCTACCCACTACCCAACCACCTATATCCACCCACCCCTACATAACATCCACCTAACCACCTGTGTTCACATACTAATATGTGGTAGCTTCTTAACCTCTAATCAATTATCAATATGTCACCTAACCCCCATAACAGTATGCACCTTACAACCTTTCGATTACATAACCCCAAACATATCTAATGAAAATGCTCATGGATAAAATGACTACCTTAGAGTCATCCATTTTGAGAGCTCACAACATCTTATCATATGACCAGATCTATAACAAACCCATTCACCCATCTATCCCTATCAGACCATATCTTCTCCAATGAGAACTTTCGAAGTTTTCTAAGTTTCAAAGTAAGGAGGATCCCCAACAGCACCTTAGGGCATTTAGGCATGAATTTTATTTGATCACCTATGATGATGCCCTCCTTCATACCTTCCCCATGTCCCTATCCAATCTAGCATTGGATTGGTATAGTTCCATAACCAAACACTCTCTCTTCTCCTTCACCCAACTGGCCCAAACCTTCTTGGATCACTTTTCATTAAATATCTTGAAGAAGGTTTATGCCACTGACCTTTAATCTATCCATCAATTTGACAATGAATCTATTGCCAATTTTGTAGCTCATTAGAGAAGCCTAATCAATGAACTTTCCTTCTCTTCACTGCAACCCAAAATGATAGAAATTTTTGTGCGAGCATGTACCAAGCACATCTCCTCTACATTATGTGTTCAGATCTTTAGAACCTTTGACGAGGATTTTACCATTGCATGTAAGCTATAACATAGAGCCATCAACAAAGAAAAGTTAAAGCTGAAAAAAAAAACTCTACCTACAAAACCAATGAGGCCTATTCCTCCAAACCAAGCAACCAAACCAATAAAAATACCAAGAGCAAGGGAATTGTGAATGTGGTTGTCCTTAAAATTTCTCCACCACCATCTTTCAATCAACCAAACTCCTAAGTCCTCAAAACAAATTATGAGGAACCAAAACTAAAAGAACTAGAAGCAATTTACTCCACTTAAAGAATCTTATGATTTAATCCTGGAAAAGTTATTGAAGGCCAACATCATACAACTTCCTCCTATCAAACCCCCTCAACAATTTGATTCTTCTCATCCTACACCTAACTGGTACAATAAGAACAACCTATGTGCTTTCCATCGAATAGTTGGGCATGACGTTAGTCAGTGTAATACCTTCAAAAGTGTTATCCAATCCATCATTGACAAAGGGGAGCTTGTGTTGAATAACCCCAATGCACCTCTGAACCAAACCCTTAACATTTTTAGACAACTTTTTCCTAATCATGCACCTACCAAAAATTATATCAATAAGGTTGAGTGTTCTGATGATGTCCATACCGTCAACATGGTTCTTGATGTGCTCATTGCTGAAGAACCTACCACCCAATCTACCTATTCTTCACCCCCTTCACTTATTGAGGTAGTGGAGTTACCTTCTCTTCCTTTAGAGATCCAACCTGAGGAATCACCTCATTCTCCTCCACTTATTGAGGTATTAGAGTCATCAACCCCTCTAACTAACATACCAGAGCAAACAACCATCACCACTTTACCTTCTCCCTTAACTACCAATCAATTTACTTCCCCTTTAGAGATCATTCTCAAAGAGGAAGCCACCATGTCTTCACCTCCCACTGAGGATTCACCCATCCAAACCTTTCATCCTTTGATTGAGGAAAAGGATGAGGTCACTACTCCCCTTTCTCAATCTATGGGTTTATCTTTCAAATCCACTATCTAGGGAATAGTATCGATCTACAAACCATTCTCTAGACTAGTTCAGAGGTTAGAATTTGTCTCCAAACCTAGCATAGATCGAGCCACCTTTTGGGAAAAAGTGGGGCTCCCTTACATTGCCAAATAAGAACCTCCAACCACACCTTTGGCAGACCAACCCACCACTTCCATTATCCAAACTCCTATCTTATCAACCAAACTAATAAAAACCTCTACCAACCCAACCACTTATCAACCATCCAATGCACCCAAACCCTAAACAATCAAATCATCTTCTCCAACCAAACCAACCAAAAACCTTGGCATCTTCCCCACACAGAGCCCTAATCACCCATCCTTGAGACTAGAACTTGCCTCACCAAACCCAACAACCAAACACCAAACCAAATCAAACAAGGAAGTAAATCCACCAAAAGGCTAGAGGGCCAAACTTATACCTCCTTCAACCTTGCTGACTATTTTGGGGCCTCATCCCTCTACTTTGAGTGGGAAGCAGACTATCTCAACTAAAACCCAACCACCGCTGCTAGTTACACTGGCACACTTGCTTTCTAACACACCCGTCTTCATCGAGACATCAATGACCAAACTACCTACCTTGAAACCTCTTACCTCTGCTTCATTAACTTCCACCTTACCAAAACAAAAACCATCAACTAAGATCACCACCTTACCCAAAACTCTTATCACCAAACTTGCTTCTAAAAATACTTTCATCTCACTAACCAAGACCAAAACCTCTAAACCCTCTCCACGTTTAGTTGAGCCTTACTCAACTATTTTCCAAATGTTACTACAAGATTCTTGCTTGACCTTACCTCCCGTCAGACCATTTGATCCTCTAGGTCCAAAGCTCATCTAATATAACGACCATCATATATGATCATATCATCAGACACCAGGGCATGACATGAAGAACTATAAAACCCTCCAAACCATAATCCATCAGATTTATGATGAAAATGATTTGTTAACAGATGAACCTCTCATGAGCCCTCTACTAATCTAATAGATAACAACCACTACACAATGTCTACCTACTCCCCCACTCTCACCTTAGAGTGATGAGGAACCAAACCAATGTCCTACCTCAACTCTTCCCTCTATCCATACTATCCATGTGGTCACATGATCACACGCTCAGTAAAAAGATAAGGGGAAGGTGAAATTGACCATCCCATAGACATATTCATCTTCCACCTCCCAACCCAATCCAAATCAAACACCTTCAACTTCAATCAAACCTAAGGTATATATCTTGGGTACCTTCCAATCCAACCCCTCTAAATCAATTAGGATAGTGGTGCTCAAACAACTACACCAAACCTCGATGAAGATGAGCCTATATGAGTTAATTTATACTTCACCTCATCATCGCCAAGCAATGATAGAGGCATTAGAATCAGTAGAGGTCCAACCTGAAGACCCTCAACCTCTGGTAGCCTTTATTGGCACTCTCCAAATTTCCAACCTTGTCACCTTCAAGGATTCAAACATAACTTCTATCCATCCAGATGACCTAGATCCCCCTCTTTTTATCACTACCTACATCAACCAAAATCACATCAAATGGGTTATGATTGATGGAGGATCTATTATTAACATCATCTCCTCCTATGCTTATGATCAACTCAAATTAATGGACAATGTCATGTCCAAAACCTCAGTTGTCTTTAATCCTTCAATGACACCATGGCCACTACTTTGGGAACCGTTGTCCTTCATATCTATTTAGGACCTCGCACATTCCTAGAGCTCTTCTATGTAGTGGAAGGTGAATTTTAGTATAATGTCTTGTTGGGATGACCTTGGGCTTGTTCCATGGGTTGTGTACCTTATACCCTTCATCATTACATCAAATTTGAGCATGAAGGTCAGGTTGTCACTATACAAGCTGACCCAAGTCCCTTTTCATTGTGCAACATGACTTATCGACCTAATAATGTCCTTCTACCTCCATCTAGCACACCCTCATCGACCAAAGACATGCCCTTAACCATGAAGGATGAAACCATATCTTTTTCAACCAATAAGGCATCTAGTAGCTCATACATCCCTTCAAATCAAATTCCCACCACATACCACTTGAAATCAACATTCTAACTCCTTTCACTTGTGGAATATCACCTCCTTGCCCTTGATGCTTTCCCTACTCCTTAAGAGTATGGGAATCTTAACCACCAACATAGATATGACCCCAATATAAAATCCATTGTTCCTTTTATAACTTTACACTATCAAACCCATTTTATCTATGGGGGACTTGACAAACCACTGGGTTCTTCTACCACCTCTTATTCAACTCAACCATTCACCTCCAGCTTCTCCTATTTGGACAACCCAAGATTTGCCAAGACATACCTCCACAGGTGTGCTTGGAAGGGATTTGGTCTTGGATTATATGAGCATGGTCCACAAGAGTTGATTTCTATTGAAACCAGAAAGCCTCATGAGAAACATGGCCTCAATTTCATTATAGCCAACAAGAGGAAAACCAAACCACCTACCACCATCATTATTGAGGAAGACATACCTTCCTCACCCACATCTTCTCCACTTGAGTGTGAGGAGTATGAAATCATCCCCCTAAATTTTTTTCATCAATGTGATCATCTTTGGACCCTTGACTTATAAAAAATAAGGGGCAACCATAACCATCCCTATGACCCATCCTGATTTGATAGGAGATGACTCTCCTACCATTAATAATGTTTAGTGCCAAGATGATGACTCCATTCTCACTTACCTTTTGTGCCTTAGATTCTTCCATCCAGAAATCTCTTCCTCCTAAGACTTTAACCATGTTGAATGAATCCACCATGGATATCAACTTGGGCACTCTGAATAACCCTCACATTGTCAAAATTGACCAATCACTAAATTCTGAAAACCTTTGGGGCTTCCCTTATTTTCTCCAAGATTGTAGCATAGCCTTCGCTTGGTCATAGGCTGACATACCTATAATTGACCCCACCATTGACAACCATGATGTCAAGCCCATCAATAAAAAAATTTGATGAATGCATCTTTGTATAGCCCTTCTTGTTAAAGAAGAGCTTCAACATCTTCTATCTATTAATTTTATTCAACCCATTGAATATTCCCAATGGGTCTCAAATGCCATGCCTATTATCAAAGCCATAGGGGGACTATGCATTTGTGTGGACTTTTGTGACCTCAATCTTACTTACCCCAAAGATGACTTTCCTCTACCGAGCATTGACCAACTAGTTGATCTTACAGCTGGCTATGAGATATTGTCTCTTATGGATAGATTTTTAGTTTATAATAAGATCCTAATTGCCCCTGAATATTAACACAAAATTTCCTTTATCACCCCATGGGAAACCTTCTGCTATAGGGTCATGCCTTTTGGATTAAATAAAATTGATGAAACCTACCAACGTGTTATGACCTATATCTTGCATGACCTTATATATAAGATTATAGAAGACTATATAGATGACCTTCTTAGAAAAACCAAATATCATAAGGATCATTTAGCCATTCTTAAGATTATCTTTGAGCACCTCATCCATTACCATGTTTGCCTTAACCCCAAGAAGTGCATTTTGGGGGTCTTATTAGGAAACTTCTTTGATTTATTGTCTCCCTTAAGGGAATAGAAGTTGATCCTACCAAAATCAAATCCATCCTCGACATGATTCCTCCCATTAACCTTAAATAATTTCATAGTCTACAGGTGAAACTCCAATCCATTCATCGCTTTATCTTCCAACTTTTAGACCGATGCCAACCCTTCCACCACCTTTTTAAGAAGGATGTATCTTTTAAGTGGAATAGTGACTGCCAAAAGGCCTTTAATTCACTCAAAAATTACCTTTTTGTCTCCACCTATCCTCACCCCTCCTAAATATGACCAACCTTTCTACCTTTATATCTCTACCACTAACCACTCCTTAGGGGCAATGCTTGTTCATCAGGACAAACAACACAAAGAACAAGCCATCTAATACATAAGTCGCATGCTTGTAGAGTACAAGACTCAGTACACCCATACTGAGAAACTTTGCATAGCCTTAATCTCTGTGACCACTAAACTTTGTCACTACCTTCTCAACCACAAAACTTATGTCATAACCAACATCGACCCTCTCAAGTATATGCACTCCAAGCCATACCAAAACCAACATATGGCTAAGTGGCTCATGTTTTTAATAGAGTTTGACCTTGAGTTCTTTCATCAAAATTTAATTAAAGGTCAAATCATTGTTGACCAATTGATTGAAGCACCATTAGAAGACAACCAACCTCCTCCTCTTGAGTTCTCCAATGAGTCCATCGTGACCCTCTCTCAAGTGAACTTCACCTATCAAGTCAACATGTTCTTTGACAGATCAAAGTGTCAACATGGTGGGGGAGTTGACATCATCCTTATTCCCTCCAATGGTGAACCTCTTCCTTTGTCTTTCAAACTTAACTTTGAATGTACCAACAATATGGCTAAGTATGAAGCCCTAGTGATAGGCCTTCAAACCACTTTAGCCTTATGAGTCAAAATAATCAATATATTTTGTGACTCCTAACTTGTGATCAATCATATCAATATCTCTTAGTAATGTAATAATGATATTTTATAATAGTACAAACAACTAGTTGATGAACTCTTTACATCATTTGAACATTACCACATCTGGATAACCTTGTAATCTAACAACAAGTTTACCGACACCATGGCTTCCCTTGCCTCTCAAATCTTGTTTGCACCCTCTGACTCTAATCTTTCTATCAATATCCAGAGACTTACCTAACATTCCTATGTCAAACCAGATTCTCCCACCATCTTTAATGTGAAGGAGACCCAACCTGACCTTTGGTATTAGTAGACTTTTGACTATCTCAATTTTGCCATTATTCCTTCTAATCTTTCTAGGAATGCTCAAAGAGCATTTATCCAAAGTACCTCACATTACACCATTATAAGGAGAATTCTTTATAAGTAAGGCTTTGAAGGTTTCCTCTTTTGTTGCCTACGTATTCATGAAGCCTCTTAGGGTATCAGGGAAACATATGATGGAATATGTAGGGGACATTTTAGTGGCCTCATTGTAGCTAAACACGTCCTTCACCTTGGCTATTACTGGCCTACCCTTAACCAAGACTATTGTGATTATGTAAAAAAGTGTGTTAAGTGTCAACAACACATCAATTTTCATCACACACATAGCCATAACCTTCATGTATCCACTAATTTTTTGCCCTTCTCACAATGGAGTTTGGAGCTTATTGGTGAGATTAATCCCCATTCTTCATAGCAACACTATTCTATCATCACTGTGACTGAATATTTCACTAAATGTGTAGAAGCTATTCCTTTAGTCTCAACCAAAGCAAAAAAGATTATCAACTTTATCAACCATCACATCATCTACCATTTTGGTGTTCCTCACAAAATTATCACTGATAATGGTAAGTATTTTAAAAATAAACAAGTCCAAGGTCTTTATGACACATTTGGTATTAATTTAAGTTTCTCCTTTCCCTATCACCCTCAATCGAATGGATAAGTAAATGCCTCTAACAAAAATCTTAACAACATGCTCACTAAAATGATCAATGCATCTGGTCAGGATTAGCATTTGCACATCCCATTCACCTTATGGGCATACTAAACTACCATTCGAACCGCTATGAGTGCTACTCCAATCTCTCTTGTGTTTGGAGTGGAGGTTATCTTATCTTTGGAAGTCCAAATCCCATCCCTTTGCATATCTTTGCAAGATCTTATTTTTGAAGATGATTATCGTCAGCACCATTTTGCCTAGCTTGAGTTACTTAACGAGCATCAATTAGTCACCCTTACCCATCTTCATGTTTATTAGAAGCACATCAAATGTATTTTAACAAACACCTTAAAGTGCAAGAATTCAACATCAAAGATCTCATCCTAAAGGAAAATCAAAATGTCACCAATATAGAAAAAAAATAGGGCAACTTTGCTTTCAATTGGATTAGACCTTATATCATAACCCACAAGTATGGAACATGAGCTTACTAGTTGTCCTCTCTTGAGGGAAACCTAAAACTTGAACCCCTCAATGCTTCGTATCTGCATCTTTTCTTTTGTTAAGAAGGATCAAGCTCACCTTTTGGTTAACTTAAGTTTGTACCTTGCTTACAAACCATTCCATCTCCTTATTTTAGGGGTAATTGATTAAAATTGAATTATGTGATTATCCAACATAATCATGGCCTAATCTTGAACAATGGGTACTATGACTTTACCCATGGCATGATTCTCATGGTACTTCACATCCTTTTTCAAGATGTGTTCCCATTATCATTGTCACTTAAACCTATTTACACCCAATCAAACTTCTTGTGCTTTTAGTTTTGCCTTCATAAAGGTGAACCCTTAAGCCTGTATAAGCAAGTCTATGTCAAGCAAAATCAAAAAAAACAAAAAAGAAATATCCAAATCAACAGAAATCATGGGTCATTCTTAGCAATCGAAGACTGCTCCCTTGAAGGACAACTATTGAAAATATATTCTAAATTACTCAAAGTTGGATTGTTCCCTCAAAGAATAGATATCAAAAGTATTGAACAAAGCATACAAAATTAGACCACTCCCTCAAAGGATGGTTGAGTAAAGTATTTGTCAACACAAGAAATTTTTTGGAAGCTTCCAACATCGATAAGCCTCCCTAACCCCCAAGTAATAACAACAAAAATCAAAAGACTCATTATCAAGTAACAACAAAATTTAAATAATTTTGAAAGTTGCAATCGGATCTCATAAACAAAATAATTTTGAAAGTCGTAATCAACTTTCATAAGTAGAATTTTTGCATTGATCAATCTACACTTTGTATGACATAGACTTGTTTATATTGACTCTTTAGAAACCTACAAAAGAGGCATGTAAGTCTCACAAGAAGGTTCCATTTTCATTTATTTCCCCTTTATACACTAAAAGCAAGGGATTTTGAGCTTACTTGACATTATGTGATCAAGACACATTTTTAACCAACTAACGAATGTTAATGCAAATCATTCAAAGGGCTTATGTTCTTTAAGCCAATCCAACTTTAGTTTTATTTTAGTCCTTATAAAATAAGAAGCATCATGCCCTCTTCCTATCCTGTTGTGACTAGTTGATATTTTCACTAAGACATTTGTCTCTTGATAATATTCTTTTTTTCTCACATCTGGTGTTGTTAAAAATTGCTTTTTATGTTTTACCTTAAGCAACAATAACCATGATCATAACCTCAACATATTAGCCTGCATCATGAACTAAAGCAACAACATCATTCCGATGGAGAATTCCCAACCCTACCCTACCCTACCCTAAAAACTAGAAAAACATATACAATCTCTTCTAATTTATTACGTAATACCTAATCCCACCCTACTGCACCTACCCTAACCTTTCAATTTCACATTTCACCAACAATTTTCACCCAAGAACTCAAAAATACTACCTAGGGAAAACAAACCTAAAACCCAACCCAACAAAATAATTGCCCAAACTATCAAATGCAAATTTCAATACTATAACCAAACACACCAAAACTATCAATTTAGCCACAACCCCTACCTCATTCCTTGATCATTGTTGAGGAGGAATCTTGTGACCTTCTACTTGGCCATGTTTGGATTCACACTACATCCTAGCTAGGTCACTCTCTAGCACTCGGTCCCCTCGATCCACTCACCAATAAACCTCACTACCAATCCTCATCAATAATATTCTTTGCCCAATATGCTAAAATCCAAATCTGTAAAGTCAACAAAAAAAATGTTCAAATGAGTAAAAATTATTCACTTTTGATTGCGGCCTTTGAGGGTTTGCACCCTGATCATCGATGGTCAGGGTGATCATCAATGATCAGGGTGACCACCGATGGTTACCCTTAAGCACCCTAATTGTCGATGGTTAGGTTGCTCCATTTTTTGCTCTTACCTTAGGTAACCCTTTTAGAATAAACCCAAATGAAAACAACCATCCATGGAGACTACCTTCTCTACCAACCTTGACCACCTTGTCATCTCACCATTGGTCCATTTTGACCCAACTCATGTGTATTTTATGACAAATTTTGCCTAGTCTTTTGACCACATCAACAACATTTCCATGTTGACCACCTTTTTATACCACCTAACACATACTCAACCCATTTGTGTTTTCTCAAGAGTACTTCCTACCTTGGATACCCACAACTTCACCTAACCAATTTATGTTTTCACCAGAATCACTTCCTACCTTAGATATCCATTGAAACATAGACATTGCCTAGGAGACTTGCATTTACAAGTACACCCAGATATCATGCCTAAATGTGGTCACACAGTCCACTTGTCACATAGTCTTCTAGCACCGACCTTAATTTTTATCAACTATGGCAACCTAGTCAATGCATGATCTTAGCTATCACACTTTTTATCTCACTTTGTGTGTGTTTTTTATACTTAAGTGCCCAACCTATCACCCACCTTCATGACATCCACCTTCATCATCCCCTTCACCACTCATCAAACCTGAACCTAATTTTATTTCACCTCATCACTTCCTAGTTTAAGGGGGAACATCTCCTCTCGTACTTAGAGCAACATGACCTTCGACCTGTAATCCATTTTTGTTCTACAGCTTGTTGATAAAAAATTACATAATAAAAACATATAAAATGTAGACATTAGAAATCCACACACTGTGATTCCAAATGTTGAAACACCCCTAGACCCTCTTGAGACTAATTTGACCCTTTCACCCCTAACTGAGCCTAACCATGTTTAATTTGACTAACTAATTAAATCCACTTGTTAACCCACTTTCTATCTTGGCCCTCGACCATCGATGCTCAAGGTTGTACTGCCTAACCAACTAAACACCCACATCAACTCTACCTTACTTTCCTAAACATAACTTGTCAAAATCTGTGTATGATTCATTGCATGTATGAGTTTTAATTAGAAATCCTAGTTAACATCTTGTTGTACTTCTCCTTCCTTGCCTATAAGAAGAGAGGAGTAGAAGGTGAGAAAGGATCCATGACTTCAAGAGCTTTTACATTTGAAGTTTCCTAACATGTCACTTCTTCTAGCAATCCAACCATCACATCAGAGAGCCGACTTGCCACCACCCCTCGATGACAATCAAACATAGTTACTATACCAAAATGACATCAAAATCCATCAACAAGCCAACCACCTCCACCACTTATCTGACCAACCTTATGCAAGTTAAATATTTATTTTCCACTATTTAATTACTTTATTTATATTTTGAAATCAGCCTAGCACAAACTAGCATCTCAAAATTGCCTTGTGTGATCCCATCAATTAGACCCCTTATCAACCCAAGCCAATACACAATAACCATCGATGGTCACCTCAACCACCGATGGTATGTCTAATAATTGACGATTGCCTCAACCGTCAATGGTCATACCAATAATCGATGGTCATTGTGGCAGAAAATAATAAAAATTTATTTTCACCTATTTACCCTCACTCAAATCCAATTTTATTTTCATTTGCCTTTTTACAGACTCCCAACCTATTTTTGAAGCACACTTGACCTTTTTAGCATTAGTATTGACCTTTTTATTGCTATATTAGTCATTTTAAACTTATTTTTTTATTAAGCATTTTTTGTGTTCAATTTTATTAGCTTTTGATTATTGATGAAAACACCTTATATTCTATTTTATAATCTTAATTGTTTAAAACATTTGGATTGAAAACCTTCGAGGAAGCTCTTGCTTCCAAGATTTATCTAGTGCTAGGCAATCCACCCAAATATCTATCTAACCTACAATTTGATTTAGTGATGTTTTATTTGCAAGTCATCCTCCCAAGCCAAATAAAAGTTCTTCATAATCATCTGATTAAACATACACACAACCAAACAAGTTTTTCAACCATACCCACATTTATTTTCTTCTTTTTCCTTTCTTGAAATATAAGATGAAATTCACTAAAATAATTAATACATCGATACTAGAGTACAACTGATGGTAAAACCCATTAATTTTGTGTATGTCTATAGTTGTAAACTATGTCTGAGCATGCAGAGTGGAGAAAGTGACTCAAAATCTTGAATAGAGAGAGAATGTTGATGAACTAACGTAGGATGAAACTGTCTAAGTGGAACAATGTGTGTAAGGTAAATGAATTTTTGAGATAGAAATAAGATTGTCACTATAATTATTATGTATGTATCCATGTTGAATTCTAAAACCAAACCAGGATTTAATACAATGGTCTGTGAGCATATTTTTTTGTCAGGTTACAGTTAAATGCCTTGAATGTATTTTCACTCACAAGTGGGAAGTGTGATGGAGAATGGTGAAGGTAGCATATAATAGAGAGAGGCACCATGGATTGTGAGATTCAATGAAGGAATATCATAAAAATCTTTCAATAAGGTAATAAGTAAACCTTGGTTTGATTTATGCATAGACAGTCAGTGCTAACAATAGACTATGTAACTTAAGTTTAGAACATGGTAAAAGATTTTGACAGTGATAAATCTATGTGGAGGGTGGAATATAGGGTGTATACATATCCATAAATAATGCATTGCACCTAAGAGGCATTAAGTGAGCAAACAGACCCAAAGGAAACATTTGCAAAACCTGTATGTTGTGATTGTACCGATAGTGAGGTAAAGAAGGTTATTTGAAGATTGTGAAACATCTTCCATAAAATTTGGAATGGACAAGACAATAGAGGAAATTGCTTAGAAAAAGGTTATAAAGACTGAGTTTAGTGAAGGCAAAATTCTATGAAGATTAAAGAGTTTTGATAGTTATATACATTGTTGTGATAGTGATTTATTATTTGGAAGATGTATAGCGAGAAAAAGAGTGCAGGAATTGGGAAAAAGAGTAAGTTGAAATTTTAAAGAGTTGTCTTTTGAGTTCAAAGATACAAGGGGGTTATAATGAATAGATAGAAAAAATGTCTTAAACATTGAACACAAACAGTGAATAGATAATCAGTGAATGATCCTTAAACCAACCAATGAATACATGGTACAAGTCCATAGTCTTGAACAGTGACACAAAGACAAGTTGAATAAAATATATTTGAATGCTCTGCATCATTTTGGTATCAAAGTAGGAAAGATTCTTAATGGATTGTGAACAAGATTAACATCATGTCTTTTGAGGTGAATTGCAGGACAAAAAACCAAGAACAGAGTTTCATGGAGAGAGTTAGCAGAGATGAAGATTTGGATAAAAATATGGTAGACCAAGTGACAATTGATTTCCCCATTGATCATGAAGATGGAGGCTATTGAGGATGCTCTCAGAAAGATAGTACAAAGAGTAGTAATAGAGAGAGAAGGAGATGGCAGTCAATAAGGTCAAGTAGTACCTTTGAAGTGAGGAACAAATAAGAGAGGAAATGAATAAGTGGTTCAAGAAAGACCATAAATGTAGGTATCATCAGTTTAAAAAGGCATGAGAGTACATCACCATGCATGGTAGATCAGATCATTTATAGGAGGTAGATTAAGAAGAGAATAAGGTCATATAAGAAGTGGATCAAGATAAAGGTTTCAAGGACAATGTTGGCAATACCATAGAGAGGGACATAGAGAAGCAGAGTGTCCAATGAGTATTGGCAAAAGTATGCAGTAGCAGAGTACAAGAGAAGTGAATGAAAAAAAAAGACAAAAAATAAATAAGTCTTTACTCATGAGAAGAATACTATTACAATAGAGGCAAGTCAAAGAGCTAGCCCAAAGGAGAAGCTTATTCAAAAGCAGGTGCAAAGAAAAAGGTAAAGTTTGTAATTTAGTGATTGATGGAGGAAGTGCTAATAATATTGTCTTTAGAGATGGTTCAGAAATTAGGTTTGAAGAGGATGCCACATCCACAACCATACAAAATTGCATGGGTTTAGAAAGGACATCAAATCTTGGTGAGTAAATTTGGATTGAATTCCATATAGAAGGATATAGAGATAAAGTCTTATGTGATATTATGCCCATAGATGTTTGTCATTTACTGTTAGGGAGACCATGGCAGTTTGATAAGCAGGTTATTCATGATGGTCAAACTAATACATACACCATCAATCAACATGAAGAGATACACATTCTTGTCCCATTGAAGGGTGAAGAAGAAAGAAGAGATGGGAGGATAATGATAATGGCACTAATGCAGTATTGGAGAAAAGTCATGGAAAGTTTGGGTTTGATTAAGGCACTAAAAAGATAAGTAAAGGTAAGTTTCCATGAGATGGTGAGAATGAGGAATTGTGAGTCCACAAAGATGGACATGATAGAGGAT
Source organism: Torreya grandis (assembly GCA_037957365.1). Taxonomy (NCBI): domain Eukaryota; kingdom Viridiplantae; phylum Streptophyta; class Pinopsida; order Cupressales; family Taxaceae; genus Torreya; species Torreya grandis. The sequence continues at coordinate 1,575,251 of JARHVA010000183.1, forward strand.
TAACAAGAATGCAAGGTGACAATAATTAGTCTTCAAAATAAGGAAGACATAGCACCTATGATAGTGCTCAAGTAAGAAGAAAACCAGAACAAGAAGGGCAGTCAAACCTATGAGAGAAATGATAGCAAGATAGTAATAAAAATTATAGTTGAGATGGATAAGTGGCTTGGGAATGACACCAAGCAGGAGAGGAATTTGGATAATAAAGTGTCCAAGAAAGAAGCACAAGAAAGAGACATGAAGGCTTTGTTGGCCATTTTTGGCCCACATACCAATTTTTTACCCAAGAGTGAGAAGGTGGACATTCAAGCAAAAGTGGGAAGTTCAAACAACTTCAAGTTTTCAAAGGATCACTACTTGAAAAATTTTATAAATAATCAGCAGTCGAAACCCCAACACAAGTAGGAAGGCTTGGAAAGCTCGATTTGGTCTGAGCAGTATAAATCAAGTTTCTAGAGGTGCACTACTTATTTTACTTTAAAGTATCAATTAATGATAAATTCGAAGCAAGTAAGTAGTGGGGCTTGGAAAAACTTATTCGGTCTTGGATAATGTATTTCAGTTTCTCTTTCATAGAAGTCTTAGGGTTCTCCAAGGGACAAGTCTTCTCCAAGAGTCATTTTTGAAAGAAGGTGGTTCAGGCATAAATTCTGAAGGGCACCAACAAGCAATAAGGACAAACGACAAAAAGATACCTGAGAAAATGCTCCCAAATTAAAAGTTCAGAGGAGTTGGGGAAGAAAAGTTTGAGGGATAGTTGCAAGGAAAAATTTGTGGAAATAAGCTAAGTATGAAAAGCTAGAAGGAATGATTAAGATGGAAAGTTTTGAAAGGAAAATTATAGAAGATAGTCTAGAGAAAATTAGACCAAGGAAAATAGAAAGGCCTAAGAAAATAAAGGTCAATGGTCAATGAATCCAAAGGGCCAATCAGTTAAGGACAAGAGGCACAAGCACATCCAGCAAGCTCAGAAGATCAACCGACAATAAAGACTTCTCCTTTCGACTCTGGCATACAAAGTGGTCAAATAAAGATTAGACGTGTCTAGGTGGAGAAACTAATATGTAAAGACCAATCGGGATAGTCCAAGATGCAGTAAATAACATGCCAAGATTTAATGCAAAGATCAAAACACTCAAACCTGGTAGGGACATGCAGCTACCACTAGTATGGCTCACTCACTTCAAAATAAGGGAATTGAATGCATGAGGAGCTCGAGGAGATGGATGATGATTCTAGATAGTTCATCTGATGGTCAAAGTAGTTGCATACTTTGAATGCAAGGAGCTCAAGTAGAATAAGTGTTGGTACTAGTCATCGATGACTTTCTCTCTCCCTTCTCTCCATGTAAAGCTCTTCCTCTTCTCTCTCCCCCTTTCTATATATCTCACATTTTTCATTTAGTAAAGTGTTCTTAGTTTTTAGAGTTTTTGTCATCTTGCTGGGAGATGGATGCCCATTGAGACATTTGCAAAAGTGTGTTCCTTCGATAGGCTAAATTCTGTCAAAGTATTATAAAAACTACCTCTTGAATGTAATGAGAATTGATTTCTTTGCCTATTTCTTATCTTCAATTAGTGTTTTAGTATACTTGTTGCTTGGTGGATTTGTGAATGTGCTTATTCCTAGTTCATTAGCTTGTTGCTTGCCTCTTTGAAGTTTTTTTTCAAGTTTTGTATGTTCGGATTAGTGTTCTATCTGAACCTCTTCCAACGTGTGTTAGCTTGATCCTGAGATCGTGCAAGCCCAAGTTGCCTCATGACTAATCTAGTCTGGTATCAAGCATAGATGAGTGTCTAAAAAAAATTGATGCATCACCTGGTTAGCCTTCTTAGGAGTCATTTTCCCTCGTTCTAACCCTTTTCCCCATGAAGTTTCATTTTAGCATTAGTTTTAGGTGATCCACCGAGAGAAACTAGCCTCTTTAAAAATCTTAGAGGCTCCACCTCACCATAGGAAACCCACATCTTAAGGTTGTTTCCATGCTTATAGCCAGGAGTGGGAGATCCTGAAAAACTCTCCCACAGGGGTGCAATTTCATGCTATAAGAGGTTCCAAATTTTATTTCTAATGAGTTGTTTTGTGATCTAAATGTAGGTAAGGAGCAATCAGCCATTAAACAAGATTGAGAAGTGAGCAAGAAGATATATGTTTAGGTTCAAGAAGCTGAAGCTCAGTCCTTTCAAGAAACACTTTTCCAAGAGATGAGAACCAAAGGAGAAGAACTAAGTCTCATAGTTCAAAGCAGAACAAGAGAGCAAATTTTGGAACAAGTAAAAAAAAAGATAAGGCAGAGATAGTAGAATCAGTACAAGAATGGTTGTAGCAACATGAGAATCAAGAAAGTCAAGATGAAGATGAGGTAGAAATGGAACAATCTCTCAATGCATATTAGAGTCATATTAGCATTTAAATTGTAAAGTTGTACTTCAAAAATGTATATATCATCCAAGCACAATCAGAGAATGAGATACAAGAGATAGTTGAAATCAAAGTGTTGGAAGCTACAAGACCAGCTAAAGGAATGAAAGATAAGAGACCTTCAAGATATTAGAAGAAGAGGAAGAAAAATAATCAAGTCACATTGAGCTTGGAGCTTAGTTTTCTTTTGCCCTTAGTAGTATGATGCAAGGGCATCTTAGTTAGTTTCAATTTTGGTTTGTTTTATGTGTCTAAGTGTCTTAGGATGAGGGTTTTAGATGTTCTTAGCTAGAAATGTTTATTCAATATTAATGTTGAGTTTAAAAGGTTGATAGAGGACATATAATAGGTGATTAAATGCTATAAGGCATAATTCCTTTGTAATCCCACATGAGGCAGTTTTGAAGAACAAATTGGAGGATTTCAAGAAGTAGTTAGGGTTGTTTCTTTTGTTAAAAAAAAACTTGTTATTTTTGGGATTTGGAGGAGTTGTTAAGTGGTATTAGAAAGAGAAAGGGGTCTAATCCCAAGAAGAAACAATGAATAAAAATGGGAAATTTTGATGATAACCTTGTAACCTGTTGTTTCCCTGCATGAGAAATAGATAATGACTGTGTAAACAATACATGAGTAGAGCATTTGCTAAAAGTAATGTTTTAATATACAAGTAAGTGATTATATGCCTTTTGATGGTGAATAGAATATTGGATTTTGAGTTTCATCAATCTGAGAGTAGTTAAATTACAATTCTGTATGTTCACTGTCTTTATCTTTCATGGGTCAAAGACTGAGAGAAGTGAGAATTTGAAAGGAGTTATACTGGTAAACATTTGAAATCTATAACCAATTGAAATTATGTTCTAAATGTGCATTTAGGACTTTATGCATTATGTTGTGTTGATAAAGTGATCTTGAGAAGATCAATGCAAACTCAGTTTTGTGTGCATGCACTACAAGAGAAGACTAATTGTTATCTATAGGAAAATACTATCGTTAATACAACAATACTCAAGTAAAACTGATGGTAAAACCCATTATGTATGTCTACAATTTTAAATTGTGTCTGATCATGCAGAGGAGTGGATAAAGTGACTCAAAATCTTGAATAGAGAGAGAATGTTGAACTAATGTAGGATGAAACTATCTAAGTGAAACAATGTGTGTAAGGTAAACAAATTGTTGAAATAGAAACAAGACTGTCAGTATAATTATTATGCATATATCCATGTTGAATTCCAAAACTGAACTAGGATTCAATATAACGGTCTGTGAGCATATTTTTTTGTCATGTTATAGTCAAATGCCTTGAATGCGTTTTCACTCATAAATGGGAAGTGTGATGGATAATGGTGAAGGGAGCATATAATAGAGAGAGGCACCATGGTTGGTGAGATTCAATGAAGGAATATCACAAAAACCTTTCAAGAAGTCATAAAGTAAACCCTGTTTTGATATATGCATATACAGTCAGTGCTAACAATAGACTATGTAACTTAAGTTTGGAACATGGTAATAGATTATGACTATGATAAATAGGTGTGGAGGGTGGAATATATGGTGTATATGTCTCCATAAATAATGCATTACACCTAAGAGGTGTTAAGTGAGAAAATAGACCTGAAGGAAACATTTTCAAAACCTGTATGTTGTGACTATGCCGATAGTAAGGTAAAGAAGGTTATTTGAAGATTGTGAAATATCTTCCATATGATTTGGAACGTACAAGACAATAGAGGAAATTTCTTGGAAAAAGGTTATAATGACTGAGTTTAGTGAAGGTAGAATTGTGTGAAAGGCAAGTTAGAGTGTTGACAGTTATATACATTGTTGTGATAGTGATTTATTGTTTGGAAGATGTGTAGTGAGAACAAGAGTGCAGGAATTGGTAAAAAGAGTAAGTTGAAATTGTAAAGAGTTGTCTTTTGAGTTCAAAGATATAAGGGGGATATAATGAATAGAGAAAAAAAATGTCTTAAAGATTGAAAACAAACAGTGAATAGACAATCAGTGAATGATCCCTAAACCAAACAATGAATACATGGTACAATTAAGTCCATAGTCTTGAATAGTGACACAAAGACAAGTTGAATGAAAGATAGTTGAATGCTTTACATCACATCATTGATCCAGTTGTTGAGCAGATGAGAATTGGTTGGTTGGAATGTATGTTAAATGTATAATACATCAGTATCCTTAATATTACAATCAAGTTGATCACATAATCCTTTTCCTCTTACGAGCTTAGTTATTTTAATGATCATGTCATATTCCATGACTTTCGTGATCCAACCCACTTTTTTTTCATTTATTTCCTGGCTCAGAAGGAACTCTTTTACACTTTGGTGACCAACCATTAGATGAATCTTGTTGTTTGAGAGCATGTCTCTAAAACTTTTGAGAGCCTTTATTATTGCATACACCCTTATCAAAAAAATTATATCTTTCTTCATAATCCTTTAAGGATTGACTAAAAAATGCTATGGGTTATTCCAATTGATCTTTGTTCTGTTAGGTTAGAATAGCTGATACATTGCCTTCCCCTCCAAAATCATAGAGAACGAAATCATTCTCATAGTTGGGATTTACAAGGGTCAGAGCTTGAGAAATATCCTACTTAATGGCTTCAAAGATATCCCTAAGGCCCTTGTCCAGCTGAAATTGATCCCCTTTTTAAGCATAGCAGTAAGAGTTTTGGCCATGATGACAAAATTTGGAATGAACATTTTTACAAAGTTGATCTTCCCCAAGAAACTATGTAACCCCTTTTTGTGGCTTGAAAGTGCTAATGAAGAGATATCACTTACTCTCTCTGGGTCTATTGTAAGAGCTTTTGAGACTATGTCCCAACAATTTCCCTTCATGAACTACAAATGCGTACTTCTTTGGATTGAGAGAAACTCTAAACTCTACATATTTCAAAAACTTTTCTAAGGTGATTTAGGTGAACATTGACCTATTTTGAATAAATTGTGATGGCATATAGATACACCAAGATCATTCAGTTGATCAAACCCTTGAAATACATATCCATGTCCCTTTGAATGTAGCACCAACATTGGTCAGACTGAAATGCATCTTTTTATAGGCATATGTGCCCCATTTTGTAGTGAAAGGAATATTAAACTGGTCAAATTCTTGAACTGGTCAGATTCTTGAACTAGGATTTGGTTATATCCAAAATAACCATCTAAAAGGGAGAACCTCTCGGATCTGGCTACCATTTGGAGGATTTGTTCCATGGGTAGAAGGGGATAATAATCCTTTAAGGATGCTTTGTTTAGGTCCCATATATCTACATAAAACCTGATTTCACCATTATTTTTCCTAATAGGAACCAAGTTAGCAACTGAGTGCTTAATGGAGAAAATAATGTTGGCTTTTATTAATTTGGACAGCTCACTCTTCATCAGAGGCTTTATTTTTGGGTTTAATGGCCTCTATTTTTGCCTAATTGGCTTAGTATTTGGGTCAAGCTCTATTGTGTGTAGGGCTAGACTAGGGTCAAAACAATGCCACTAATTTTAATTTCATTAGGGTCTATATCATTTCCCAAGAGCTTTGGACTTCTCTCTCTCTCTCTCTCTCTTTCCTGACTGTACTGAGAAAAAATGGATGGCCTTCCTAGTGCTACCAAGAAGGTCGATATGGGAGAAGTCAATTTTATTCATTATGACGCTTGAAACTCCTTCCAAATCATTGATTTGAATTTTTTATGGAAAAATAAGGTCCTCAAGATGTCTGAAGATCAATTTTGCCTTGATGAACTATATTGATAGACTCAAAATAGGCCTTTTGGCACTAAAACTACCAAAATCACTTGAGAAGCCTATTGAAACTACTGTAAAATGTATCCATTATACCTTTTCATTCCTAAAAAAATACCCCATGTCCTTCTTATGATATTAGACTATCATTCACATGCAAAACCTGCTCTAGAAGCCATAAAGTGACCCAAAATACAATAAATTGGGTCATGATGTTAGTCAAACTTATCACCAACCAGTCTAATCAATTATACAACATGAAATGACTTTGACATAAGTCATAAGGCCTATTAGGATATTTTGAACTCTTTTCATCTCTTGAAACACCTTAAAACTGGTCAAAAGGTGGCTAAACAAGTACATGGTCATGATGATCAAAACATTAATTTCATCAAATCTACCTTAAATTTTACTAATCAAGGTTTTGGGTGATCATTTTAATGACATTACAAGACCAACATACCAATCAATAGGTCAAACAAGATGACAAGCAGAGTTTCAAGTGGTAGGGGTGACAATTTGATATGTGAGGTCAAAAAAATCAACAATAACAAAAAATACAAAATTGGATAACTGATTTAAATGCAAGTTAATTTCTCAAAGCTAAAAGGAGGTTAGAAATTTTCAAAATGAAGTTGATGATTTGAAGGTGAAGGTTTAAACGATCATGCTGGAAGATATTGTGAAGTTGCCTAATTTTCCAAAGTGGAGCAAAGTTTGTCATGGACATGAAGTTGTCAAAGAGATCCAAGCAAGGTAGTTGAACAAAAAAAGAGCATCGGGTATTCAACAGATGGAGAAAACATACCTCTTATGCCAATGTGTGGTGGCAAATATCAAACTAATTTTGCTCATGTTTAATTAATTTCTTAAATTCATTTGTTAGAAAAATCTTGTGGCGTTTTGTTTTTATTTGATTACTTAACTATTTATTATTAAAGAGGTGTCTCCAAGGGTTGTCGGCATGGTTTTGGCCTATAAGTTGTCTTGGAGACACCCTTTGTAATGATGTTGGTTTGTGATTGGTTCACTATGGGTTAGTGGTTTTTAGTTGTGGGTTATGGTTGGTGATGGTTGTTTGGTTATTTGGTTATAATAAACTAATGAAAGGATGGCTCCAAGGGGTTTCAACCTTTAGTTTGCTCTTGGAGGCAACCCCTATGATGTTCTCTTATTTTTTCATTCTTTGATACTTAATATTGATAAAAAGATGTTTGTGTGGTATTTCCAAGGGGTTTCAACATATAAGTTTCTCTTGGAGACAACCTAATGATTGTATTTATCAATTATTTATGTTTTACTGTAAGTTAATTTTTTATCACAAGTTCACATTGTTTTACTACTATATAATTTCTACTCTCTTATGAATGTTTTCTAATGATGTATAATTGTTACTCTCTTTTGCTATGTTTTTACCACATTTAACTTGAATAAGATTTATGCTCACTTAGGTTAGTATAGTGTTAGTTTGTAGTTTTTTTATTATGCTACGATATATAACCTTGGATGGCATAGTATTTTTCTCACCATGTCATGACCAACATATTTCTCCAACATGTTTCAGTGATAATTCTTTGTTAGCATGTGGGAGTGAGTGTAATACAACTTATACTCTAGCTTGATATCAATTGGTAATTTCCTTTGTTAATTAAACTTGTGCTAATTATTTGTTATCATGTGGGAGTGAGTGTAATACAACTTATACTCTAGCTTGATATCGATTGGTATTTTCCTTTATTAATTAAACTTGTGATACTTTGTGTTTATTTGGTTTGAGGTTAATGATATTCAATACTTTTAAAAGAGTGTCTTAAACAAAATTATGTTTATGGACATGTGATGAACTTCATTTTTTTCCCTCCTTTTAAAACTTATGTGAAATATTTATTTTCACACCCACGTATGACATTTAGAATTACCTAGGGGTATTAAATCTTTCTCTAAAAAAGACTACTTCAGAGGTACCCCTAATGGTGCTTGGGGTTTTTTAATGGGAACTAGGTATACCTATGCATATTAAAAATGGAGGGTTGGGTAGTGTAAAAGCAATATTGTGGGTCTTTTTTAACACCCTTTTCACACATGTGATATGGACACTTAAACTATGTGAATCCCTTATCCCTCTCTAAAAACATATTTTGTAGGTACCACTAAGGCTTGGTTATTTTTTATGGGACCTAGGGATATTTGAAATGGAGGGTTTGGCAATAAAAAACAATAATAACCATATTATTTAACATTATTTGCACACACGTGATATGTGACACTTAAAATATGTGAATCCCCTATGGTGGTTTATGGCACGCAAGATTCTTTCCTTTTTATTATATTTGTTGTGATTGAACTTGCGATGGCATTGTTTATAATGAAATTGTACAATGTGTAACCATATTGTGTTGCCTCGTGAGTTCTGCTTTTAACATGGTCAAGTTGATAAATAATGGTAGTGGATATGCTTGTCATTTCCAAACCCTCATCCCTGAATGATCACACCATCATGCAATTGTGCAATGGAGGGAAAAGGTGAAAGATACTAAACTACCTCTTTAGGGACTTGCATTTTTACACTGATAACTTCTATGATATTTATCAACTATTTCCAAAAAATTTTACTTGCATGTAGTTGTCTCCTTATTTTGGGTGAAAAAGATTCACAAATGCTTCAATAACCAAAAACATCTCTCAGCCCTTTCGATGATTTCCATTATGTGAATAAAATAAAGAAGACAAAGAACTAATCTCATAATGATTGTGTCTTGCTTGCACATTTTATCAATATTTATTAGGTTCTTAGTGGCAAATAATTTTGGCCAATTTAACTCCTCTCTCCATCAGATCACCCAATGTGTCATCAATAACCCCATTAGTTGCCTATTTACTCCTTTTATTGTTTTCCATTATAACTTCATAATGTATTTTTTAGGTACTCGCATTGCTTTGTCAATTACTATAATGATGGGGATACCATGAATTCATCTCCCTTTTAAATAATGTTGTGTTGGTGTCACTATGACATGGTGGGTTTGTGGAATTATATGGCTTCAATGGATTTTGCCTTGCTTGTAACCTTGTTGCTTTCACAACTATTGTAGCATCTATGTGTATAATGATCTACAATGAGAGCCTAGATGTGCCCTCATTGTATCTTCATAGAAGTGTTTGGTGAATCTCATCATTTTTCCCAAATATCAACAAGTGCACCAACCTTTCTACATCTGAGCCTCACAAGGGATTTTGTGGTTTGTTGGTTCCCTCATCTTAGTTAGGTGCCCTTTGTGGTTGTGGGTTGATGAACCATTATACTTTGACCACCTCAATAAATTGAAATAGCTCAAGATATTTCAATTTTGTTTGTCACAACATAAGACCAATCCCCACTTCTTATTTATCTGCATCTCCCAAGATTGAAAGTGTGGTCCCTTCTTAGTCCATTTTGGATTATGTATTCACAATCAGTGACCTTGTCAAAGGATCTGTTGTCTTGCCTACTACAACAAATTTTACCTACTTTTTTGAGATCTCATAGACTACAATATTTGTGATTGGGTGTTCTTTACGTTCTAGTCCATAATTATCCTATATCCCCTCTTCTCACTCTCAGCTAAAAATTTGACTCACTGAATAATTTATTGAATTACAGATTTTTTTTATTCATGATTACACAAAGTGTGTAGACTTACCCCTTGCACTCCCTTTATGCTTGAGCCACATTGCTTTGTGATATATTTGTTCCTCTGATTCCAATGTATGTTTCCCTTTTCATTAATTCACTAGTTATTGTCGAAATGACACTTACTCATTTTGTTGGTTTCTATTTTAATTCCTTTATTTGTTTAATTCAATGCACCATCAATTTTGATTTCTTACGTTTATAGGACTCTCTTTTTGAACTTGAACCAATTTTAACATTTACAGCTTCTACTTTTGTGCTTTTCCTTTTTGAATTTTGATTTACAATTTCCTTCACACATTGTTCTCCAATTTGTTTGATTAGCAAGGTTTTTTGGATCCTTCTCATGAATTTGGCCCATTATATCCATTGGATGTAATGTCGAGAAACTATTTATCCCTTATGTCATTTTGCTTGGTTATGTTGCCTTGTTTCAAATCATCCCCATAAATTATATCTATCTATTACTCTACTACTTAGCACATATGGAAAACTAAAATCCTACTCTACTTGTGCTAGCTGGCACTTATTTTTATTCTATATTGTTGATGACTTAGTGATGGTAAAGTTTAAGTCTACTTCCAGTCACTTGTCCAGGAAGGATATTTCCCTACAAATCTCACATGATTGTGTTACCTTTCCCTATCATGTGTTGTATCACATATGTCCCCTTCCATCTAGTTTGTAACTTTCCTGAATGTGCTTTAAATTTGCTTTCATATAATAAGACCATTTGACCCTGCTAAAACTATTTTGTTTGTAAATTGTGAACATATCATGTATTCTAAATACATTTGTGTACCTCTTAATTCCAAGTTGCCATCATCTTGGTCTCTTCCATACATGCTAGATCCAACAAGTGGTTTTTCAAATATTACTTATCCCCTAGTCTTGTAACTATCACAATGCTCAAACTAGAAACAATGTATTCCATTGGCATGACTACCTCGATGCCATAGACTAGATAAAATGATGTATGTCTAATATCCCACTTGTAGTTGGTTTTGTAAGACCATAATAACGTGGTAATGAAAACCTCCAAATCATCTCATTACACATTACAAATTTTCATTAGCATTCTTTCTAATACCTTGTTCAAGGATTCAACTTGACCATTGGCTTGTGAATGTTAGGCAATACTCTTCTCGTCCGAAAACATGAATTCCTACATGAAAGATCTGATAGTATTGTTGAGGAAGGGTGTACTATAATCACTAATAAACTTTTTTAAACATCCAAACCTTGTTACTATATTCTCATACAAAAATTGCACAACATTATTTACACCACAACTTGGAATTGCAACAACATCACCATTTTGTTAGGTAATCTATCACGATGATGATATACCAAGCATTGGGTTATTTTGATGCCAGATTAATAGGGCCCACAAAGTCTATCCTTCATTATTAAAATGGTTGTGCCATGATAATTGGGTTAAATGACATGTCATCCCTTTTGTTAGGCATTCCAATGTGCTGAGACACATCACAATTTTTCACAACTTTGTGTGCATCTTGGAAAAAATTAGGCCACCATAATCCACTATGAAATGTATTTTTGACAGTCAAATCTCTTGAAAAATTCCCTCCTATGACCTCATCATGTGCTTCACTCAACGCTTTTGATTTTTCATGTTTCAAAGCTACTATGTGAAACAATTATCTTTTCCCAATTTATACAAAACCCTATTTACAACAATGAATAACAAAGCTCTTATGACCAATTGTTTCTTTTTCCTTTATGTAGTGTTTTGGAAAAATATCATGCTATAAAAATGTCGCAATCTCTTCCAATTGCTTTGGTATCATAGTGACTATTTAATTATGTGTGCATTAAGTGAAGCCTCTTGCAAATCTTCCAATTCCTTTCCCATTTTAATTCCACTTAGTTGATCCGATATCATGTTTTCTTTTCCTAGTTTTATATTGATATTAAATTGATACTCTTGGAAGAAACCATATCAAAATTATCCTAACCAACAATGGCTTGTTTACAAATTATCACAAAGTATGATGGTTTATAAAAAACTCAAATGAAGTTGCCAAAAGAGAATGACAATTTTTTTGAAGTACGAATACCATAGCCAAGGCCTCCCTTTCCATTGTGGTACAATTATTCTGTAAGTGGCAACTTTGTGACTTGAAAAGTGGATAAGGTGGACCAAATCTCCTTACCCTAAGTGTGCTAACATGATGCAGGATCATATTCATGGCATGTGAATGTTTTCATTGTCTTTGGTATAGGTTAGGTTGTTTAGACATGTCTAGTTTGTTTTCCCTCCAAAAACTAGTGTTCAAATTTTCAAATTTGTAAATATGCTTATTTGGCTTGTAATAAGGCCTAAAACATGTATAAAGGCCAAGTTTGTATGGGTTGGTATCAAATTTTTTTAGAGATCATATAGTACGTGATCTTAGGTGGTGTTGTTCCCAAAATCAGATATGCTCATTTTTAAAAACAACCCCTACGAAACTTATTTGTTTCATGTTTTTCACTCTAAGTTCATCTTTCGAGGTAAGTTTCTCTTGATCTCGTGTTTGGTCAACTGACATCTTTGAAAATTTTGTGACGTTCCCTAGTTACGATTTCTCAAAAAATGTGAAAATCATTATGATTTTGATGTGATCAGAGCGTAAAAATTTTGATAAATTTCAAGGAGTTAGTGTGTTTTCTTAGTTTGCATGTAAGGGCGGCATTTTTTTATGCCATTGCATGTGGTTTTTCAAGTTCCCATGCAAAGGTGGTGATTTTCATTGCCTTTTCATCCTTTCATGCAGGAGCGGCAAAAATCACTGCCCTTGCATTTTATTCATCTGTTTCATGCAGAGGTGGTGATTTTTGCCGCCCTTGCATTTTTCCATGCAGAAGCGACAATTTTTGCCGCCCCTGCCTCCTTATTCAACCTCACATGCAAAGGCGGTGATTTTTATTGCCCCTGCATGATCTCAACTTTTGTGCGTGACATTTATGGCCGCACGCGCCGAGTGGTTGGAGTTATTTTTTCAACTTTTTTAACCCATTTTTCACCTCATTTGTTTCATTTCAATTTGTCTTCTCCTCCTCCCTACATCCAGTCGATCGTGTGAACGAGCGAAATCATGATTTATTTTGGATTCAAGCGTGGGATTGCAATTCGCTAGGTAGGGTTTTGCGTTCTTTTTCTTCTTGTTTAGGTTTTCATTTTATTTTTTTGTTCTTCTCTTTTTTATGATTTCTTTCTTCTTTCTCTTCTTGTTTAGGTTTTCATTTTATTTTTTATTTTTTCTCTTTTTTATGATTTCTTTCTTCTTTCTCTTCTTGTTTAGGTTTTATTTTTGTTTTCTCCTCCTCCCTTTCTTCCTAGAAGAGTGCGATTTAGGTGAAAGCCTCTTCTCCTCATAACCCTGTTGGCCCACTTAGCTAATGTAATGGCAGCAATTTTTGTTGCCCTTACACTAAGCCATCGAGCCAATGTAACAGTGGCAAAAATAGCCACCTTTACAAATCCTTTGTCATTGTGCAAGGGTGGCTATTTTAGTCACCCTTACACAAGTTCCCACTAGCATGCAAGGGCAATTTTTTTTGCTGCCCCTACATATTGTTTGAATTCTATAGCGGCAATTTTTTCCACCTATGCACATCCGTCCATCCCCCACATGCAAGGGTGGCAATTTTTGCTGCCCCTGCATGCTTTCCCTCCAATTTTTTTAACTCTAAGAAATTTTATTTTGTCATTTTTCTGAGCCTGCTTCCCTTTGAATTTCTAATCTACTCGTGCCTTATCCCTTTCAAGCACATTCCCATGGTCATGATCATCCAACGTGCAATTTTCTCAGATTGCCGATATTTTTTCTAATTGTGTGATTATGATTCTTGTTGTAATTTCTCTCCAGGATCCCTCTTCATCGACATCCTTTCGACAAAAGTTCTTCCAGATGACTAAAATTTCTCTGAAGAAGTCGAAGACAATGACGTATAAGTACCAAAGTGTTTTTCCAATCACCTCAGTTACTTCTAATGTCGAAGACATTAGGGATATAGAGATCGAGCACATGGATATGGCTGAGTTTATAGAAAAAACTAAATCAAGCAATCCTAGCCATGAAATGAAAAAGATAATTGAGAGTAATATCCATCTGGTCTCTTTTTTTTCTGTAGCGGCTCACCACACAGAGTTCATTCTCTAGTGTGCTCAATTTTATAATAAAGATACCAGGGCTGTGTTAGATGTTGGCGGTAATGTAGTAATTAGACTAGACCCTAAGTTTATCGACAAAGTATTCATGTGTCCTCCCGCTACTAAAGTGTTGAAGCTTGACTTTGTTGAAGCACAAAAGGAATATGACAAAGATCTCGAAAGAGCGAAGAAAGTGATCAATAATAGATAGCTCAAAACTCCCACAGTGAACTTGTCTAGATGGCCACAAAACTTTTCAAGGAGTGATTTTATAGAAGAAGTTGGCTACTTGATCACTCTTCTCAGCATAGTACGAGGTTTACTTTTTTCCTCTCAATTTCATGAATGGATGTACCCCTTCATTAAGATAATTTTCTAAGGCAAACAAGTCATTTTCTGAGAGAAACAAATCAACAATGATCTACATGAGCAATTGATAAAGGTATCCACTACCTCCAAATTCTATATGACTTCATACCTAGTATATATTGTAGTGTCAATGAGAACCTTCATAGGTTTAACATCAGAGGGAGACAGAAAAATAACCTCGGTGTATCAATATTACCTTCAGTTGATATTGAAGGGTTCTATCCATCATTTTAAGAGGGTAAATGATGCTTTCTTCACAGTATTTTTGTGTCTTTTTTATCCTCATTTAGAATAGAAAAGAGTGTCAGACGAAGCCTAGACTATTGTGAATGACTTAGGGTGTATGTTCTTGCAGTTCCCTTTTTTTTGTTATCTACAGGTTGGCTTTTTTCAAGGTTATCTCTAAATGCTCCCAAAATTCCACTCAGACAAATTGGTCCTGATGGAGCTGTGTAGGCAAATTATTGTCGTACACAATAAGCAGATGAAACTCAAAAAACCCAGTTTCAGGTTTCCAATTAAAATTGGTAAGTTCTCAGTATTGATCGCTGTAAAAGCTAGAGCCATAGAGATTGAAATGCAACTCGTAACCATGAAGCATTTCAAAAGGAGACTAAATTTTGACTACAAAGGTGTGAAGGACATGATCAGGAGGAAGACCCAGTTCTATGAGCCTATGATCAAAGACATTTGGATCGATTTGAGGACAGTAGAAGACATTAGAAAGATGGACTATAGTAGATTGTCTCTTGAAAAAATAGAATATCTAGGGCTCACTGATATCCCTGCAAATCTAGTGGATGATAGAGATTTGATCAATAATAGATATCATGCTGAACAAGTCGCCAATGCCCCTCTTCCCCCGATCCAATGGTCTCAGAAGGAGTTGACTTCCTTGAGGATGAGATTCAAACCAATATTAGCAAACACCAATGATTAGTTAGTAAATAAGGGAATCACTTTGAAAGAATTCATTACAGAGTTAAAAAATTAAATTTTAAGAAAAACTAAAAAAAAGAAGAAAATAAAACGAAGAATAAAAGTGATGTTCCTTCTCTTTCTAGGCCACATAAGCCTAGGATCATTTTTGTAATGAAAAAATTAAAAGTCACAGAAAAAGAGCTAAAAACAACAGATATGAAGGTTGAGAAGCAAAGCATCAAAGAACCAGTAGTAGAACAAATGAAAATTGATGATAGGCCTGCAGGGCAATAAGAAATGGAAACTCTATCTCTGTAAGAAGGTGTGCAGCCAGAAACATGAATCTCCTCTTCCCTGCCTGGCACACCTATTGTAACTTTTTCACCTGCTTCTCCAATCAGTGTTCCCTCTTCTGGAGCAGCTTTTCGTTCCAAAATTATTTTGAATGACCTCCAAAGCACTTATAGAGGTATTCTTCATTCCTCCAGATCAATTCCTAGTTTGTCATCTCCATCTTTTGACATCAGAGATAGTTCTACTTTCAATCATTTAACAGAAGGTGCAGCTCTTACTGATATTTTGCCCATTGTTTCCACCACTAGTGCAAGTGCAAATCCAGTAATGCTAACAATGGAGATTGCTCCTAATATAAGTACTTATGTGCTCCCACCATGGTTGTCAACTTATACACCCAAACAAAAAAAAAGCCATCTATCCAGATGACTTTGATTTTAGTAAAATAGTGCTGGTAAGAGTTAAGACTCCCAAGAAGCCAAAGATCCTTTCAAAGATGATTGGAGATAAGGGGCACAAATTTTTAGAAATAGCCAAACTTCCACAGGGTGCAACTCTTGAAAATTTTGATATAAGCAACTACTCTATCTCTCGAGTTGAGTTAAAGAAGATAACTCATGAAAGCAGTAAGAGTGATTTGCAATCAGTAATAGATATTATGGTTCAAAAATTTGAAAAAGAAAAAGAAATGATCATTATAAGGCGATGGTGGAACAATTGACTACAGTGATAAGGAGAATCACTTTTACTCCAAAAGCAGTAACTCTAGAGGCTATCTCCATAGATGATCCTGTGATTCAGAAAGCAAAAAGGACATATCTCAAGAAGATGCATGCACAAAGGATTTCCTTGTTCACAGAGTTGTCTGAAAAGATGGGCAAAATAAATAAAATGAGAACAGAACTAGATGATCTTATCAATATCATTTCTCAAAATGTTGAAAGCACAAATAAATATCTTGACAAATAGACAGATATGAAGCAACTAAAAATATGCACTCTGGTATCAATCGACGTCATTGCTAATAGGGACTCTTATATTGAAACTAAAGAAACATTGATATATAGAAGCTGGGTGCTTAAGGAATTAATCAGCGACTTCAAATCTTCTAAGGATCTCATTGAACAAAGTGATATCAGTCTGTTGCATAAATTGGAGGAGTTGCCTTGTAAACTTACCTCTCAAGACAACTAATTCATTTCAGTAGAAGAAATAATTTAGGAGTTTGAAGGTATGTTTCAAAAAAAATTCGAAGAGAAAGTTTTTTCAATGGCCTCTGTGGACAATATCTTGGATAATCAGTTAACTCTAGACAATCTAAAAACTAGGTTAACTAGTCATGTGAAATCAATCACATTAATAAGAGATGCTACAGCCAGGTCTAAGGTGATTCTCAAAAATACTGTTACTCCAGACAGTATCGGGATACAAGCAACTTCACCATGTACGATGCTCATATAAAAAAGACTGGTGATAAAAATTAAAACTATTCTTCCATGCTTTATTCTCTTTTTTTCAAATGCACTTTTGTAACCACTTTAGAAATTTGCACAGGTACTTTTATCATGTGTAATTACATGTAAAAATCTAGAAAGTCCAAAGTCAACAAAGACTCTCATCTTTGACTAGGTTATAATATTTAAGTTTTTTTTCAATTCTCAAGGCTTCTCCTTATATATAGAGTGAGCTTCTTTTGTAATGGATGGATCTTTTGATAATTGAGAGTAAAAAATTTGTGAAAATTGAGATGCTTCCTGAGACTTTGAGCTCAGATTGTAAATCATATTTTCTTGAATGAATGAGAAAGCAGATTACTTTCAGACTTTGCATTGGAATAACTTGTGTTATTTAAGAGATCGTTCTTATGATTCTTTTCCTAATAATATCTCATCTATTTGATTAAACAAGCAAAGTGTGTGAAACTTATTTGAAGATATTCTAAAGTTAATTATGAAGACTTTGTGCTGCTATAATTACATTTAGTTCATGTTTTTCATATTTTAGTGAGAAGGGTAATAGAAAGGCTTTGAACTACTTTTATTATTTATGATTTTATGCTCTATTGTAGTTTTCGGTGGAGACTTTGAGTTGCACTTCACTCTATTATTATGTACGTTCTAAATCAATAAGAGAAGCAATGAAAGACTCTGTGCTTTCGTGGGTTTCTTGTGAATCCAGTTACTCGAAAAGATTTTTTGTTGTTTGTTGAACATCATTTCTAAAAAAAGAGAAATGCTTTCAGTCATTACTTAGGATTTCTCATTTGCCTTGTGAGCATCATCTCTAAAAAAAGAGATGGATGGTGTGATCTCATCCCTGAGTCTATTTTCAGTTTATATTTATATATAAGTAGTTTATACAGAACCTCCCCTTGATGAGAGGAGAGATTTATCTCACTATGATGTAGTAAACATGCACTTTTTGTTGTATAAATCTCTTTGTGTTGTGGTCGATATACCCATTTTTCCATCAATTATTTGATGAAAAAATATTCATCCAACAACTTTTGGCAACTCCGCTGGCAAAACGAACGTGCACTTTGAAGCTTCAAGCCTCAAATTGAAGCCTTTCCAATCTTTTTTCATTTTACACTCTGGGAGATCCACCATACACATGAAGCCAGAGAGTTCAAGGTATTTTTGATCATGTATTTGAATTGGTGCAATGAAATAATTTTGAGATTTTTCCTCTATCATCTCGCCTTCAACAAACTAGGAGTTTCCCTCCTACCAACGTCAGATCTCTAATACCAGATGAAACTTCTAGTTTCAGTGCTAGTAGAGTTTTGTCTATATTTACCCCACAAAAATTTGTTATCTCTCCATTTAATCGACATATCATGGCAGTCCAAGGACCTTGGGGCAACACTTTTGGCCCTCTCAATCTGACCCCACCTTTACATGAACTACCCCGTAGTTCAAGGAATTTTTTTTATAAATTCTATGGTGATAGAAAAGTTCATCTAGATGAGCATATCATTTCTTTCTGCATAGCATGCGGCATGATAAGCATGGAATACAAAAATATAGTGGTGAAACTGTTTATAAAAACTTTGCAAGGCGCTGCTGCGGACTAGTTTTACCACCTTCAAGCTCAAACAATAACTGATTGGAACACCCTCAAGGCCAAGTTTGAGACTAGGTTCAAACCCGTTGAAGATGCACATGCCTTGTTGGCTCAACTTACGCAAATGAAGAAGAAACCTCATGATCCCATGCGAGACTTCATTGCTAAATTCAATAAGCTGAGGAACTAAATTCTTACAATTGCTCAGCTGACATCAGAAAATCTTGTGTTTTTTCATCAACTCTCAACTTCTTGAGGTAAGTTTTCTGTTGAGATGGGCTGGCCCTATTGATCTTTTTGCAGCCCAAAATTTGGCTACCAAGGTTGAGGATGATCTTATCTTGGCAGGTAAGATTAGAAAAGATTCTAATAAAAATAATTTTTTTTCATCTACTAAAAGTTCTTTTACGAGCACCACAGATCCTATGGTGTAAAAATTAACAAATAAATTGCTAGCCCTGAAAAGACAAATGGCCCAAGGTATGTTTGCTCCTTATTGGGATATGCCAAAGAGGACATTTCTCAACCAGTCATATCAAAGCAACGATGCTAGAAATCAAGGGAAATCAAATTACCTGCCTCCCCCACATGGGAAGCTTGCCATTGAAGCAGCACCGGCTAACTTAGTAGTTGGTTACCTTAAAATTGAACATGATTTCTCTTTCCAACCTGAGTTAGACCAAGAAGATGACGCTAATCTCTTTGCAAAAGGAGAAGAAGAATTAGTTGACGGCTCCAATATTGGTTTCTTAGATTATTAGGATGAAGCTAAGAGTAAGAAAGAAGTGTTTGATAGATCATACACTATTTTTACTAGGTCCCAGAACCAGCTAATTGAACAAGCTGATAAAAAAAGTAGGAAAAGAACCTCAGCTAATAGTTTCGATCGCTAAACGAAGAACTTCACTGCCTTTCCAATCAAAATGCCTGGTGATTAATAAGAAAAAAAGTACCTCAAACTATCCTATACCTTCTACTTCTATCTCTCAAACTAGTGCCACACTTAATAAAGATTAGGATGATGGACTACCTTCCTCTATTTCTAGTTTATTTCAATTATTTGATATAATTGATCATGCCAAAAAGACTAAAATTCAAATGACTGAAATTGAGTATTTGTGAGCCAATTCTGAATAGTTTGATAGGCTGACCGAATACGTAGTAAAGAAAAACCATCCCTATAAGACAAGATTTTTCAAAGGTGACTCATGATTCTTTGAAGAACAAATCCACCTGGAATAATTTTGTCGCTACTCTTGTCACCCCTGAAAAAATAAAACCTTTCTATGTTTCCCTATTGATAAACGAACATAAGTTGAGCAACTGTATAATAGACTCTGGAGCCTCTGATAACATTATGCCCGCTAAGGTAACAAATTCTCTTGGTCTTACTTTGACTAAGACTTTTGAGAGATGTTTCTCTATGAAAAATAAGAAAGTCCCACTCTTGGGTCAAATCAAAGATGTCCAATTTGCATTTGTGACTTTTTCAGAGAAGAGGATTAAAATGATGGTCTTAATCGCTGATGTTCTAGCCTCTTATGACATTCTGCTCAAGTGTAATTTTTGCAAGGATGTAGGTAGAGAATTGAATATAGATCTGTCTGAAGCAAGAATACTTGTTAAAGGTGTCATGAAAAAATTACTTCTTGAGAAAGAGTTGAAATATATAATCACCCAAACATCAAATTTCAAAGCTCAAATTTTATTTGAATCATCAGGAATTGGTGACCATTTTCTGACCACTGAAGATGTTTTTAGTTCATTAGATGAAATTTCTTTAAGTGGCAATCCAAAAAATTTAGATAAAAAATTAGAAGAATTGTTAAAGCAAAGTTCAGACAACAAAGAATCTTCCCTTACTAATGAAGAAAAATCTTTAAGAAGGTTAGATTCTGATGATGTTTGGATTTTAGTATTTGATGGCAGTAGATCTTTTACCAGTTTTGGAGCCAGAATTATTTTGATCTCCCCTCAAAAAGAAAATTTTCCTTATTCATATAAGTTGCAGCTTAATAATACCAAGAACACCACTGAGTATGAGTCTTTGTTGCTTGGTTTGAAAGCTACTCATACTAAAAGTATTAAGATTCTTCACGTTCGGGGAGATGTTGAACTGGTGGTTTGTCAGGTAAGGAATCTATACCAAATAAAAAATAAAAGATTGCGACATTATCGCAATCTTGTATAAGATTGTATTGAAAGTTTTGATGCTTTCAATATTTTTTCTGTGTCAAAAGAATTCAATGATCGTGCAGATTCATTGGCTGTCTCTGCGACCCTCATGGTTCTCTATAAAAACTTCAAAAGGGACAAGTACACTATTGAACTAGTCTTTTGACTAAGTGTACCTGATAATTCCAACCATTGGCAAGTGTTTAATGGTGACAATCAAATCATTGTTTTTCTGGAAAAGATGAATAGCTTTGAAAATATTTATTTTGAAAAAAGCGAATCTCCACCACGAGAATCAATTTTCGAAATAAATTCTAAAACTGGTGAAGAGTTTCTTCAACTCAAGGGGAATAAAATGCCAAAATGATTGGTTTCTCTTGAAAAATTATTTGATAAGTAGGACAGATATGTCAAGCAGCAATAAGTGGATTCAAGTTCCTCTAAAGAGTTTGATCAAATAAATTTGAGTAGAAAAGAAAATCTCAAAATGGTTAACATTGAAAATTGTTGTACTTCTGATAAAAAGCTTAAATTTGTTGCTTTTTTTCACCATTACATTGATGTTTTGACATATTCTTACGATAATTTAAAATATCTCAGGGCTAAATAAATTCAGTATAAAATTCCTCTTAAAGTTGGGTCATTGTTTTACAAGCAGAAACAAAGGCAATACAACCCCAAAATATCAAGTACTATTTTTTGAGATCTAAAAATGTTGAATGCAAGAATTATTTTTTCAATCCATCATTCCATCTGAATTGCTAACATAATTCTTGTAAGAAAAAAGAATAGAGAAATTTGTGTATGTGTTGATTTCAAAACCTGAATCAATTTTCTTTAAAAGATAACTACCCCCTGCCCATCATGGATCAAGTGTTGCAAACAGTGATTGGTTCAGAAATGTTATCAATGTTCGATAGTTTTTCCAAGTATAATCAAGTAGAAGTCAATGAAACAAATCAACATAAAACTACTTTCACTACACCTTGAGGCATTTTTACATATCACAGGATGCCTTTCGATTTGATTAATGCTAGAGCTACCTTCTAAAAAGCAATGGATCTTGCCTTCAGAGATGAAATGGAAAAATTTATTGTGGTTTATCTTGATGACTTGACCATTTTTTTCAAACATCATTCTGATCATTTGCATCATCTATAACAAGTGTTAGAATAATGTTAGCAAAATGGTATTTCTCTTAATCTTAAGAAGTCAGTTTTTGGGGTTACAGAAGGTAAGCTTCTCGATCACACTGTATCTCGAGAAGACAAAAATTGACTCGAAAAGAGTCAAATCTATCCAAAATTTTACTCTTTTTGCTAGTAAGACTATAGTTCATTCTTTCTTTGGACAGGTGAATTTTTTACGAAGATTCATTTCAGCGTTCGCAGAGAAGACTCGCCACATTGTTGACATGATGAAAGACAAAGCCAATTTTTGATGGACTACAAAAGGTAAGTCAGCATTTAAAGATATCAAAAAAGTGATTGTCCATGCACCAATTTTGATTTATCCAGATTATACCAAAGACTTCATAATATATAGTTATGCTTCTGAGCATACACTTTCGGCTATTTTGGTTCAGCAAAACAAAGAGGGTGTAGAATCTCTCATATCATGTATGAGTTATCCTCTCAAAGCTCATGAATTAAAATATTCAAATATGGAGAAGCATGCTTATGCCGTGGTTAAGGCAGTAAAGCATTTCAAGTTTTATATCTTGAATTCACATACTGTTGTTTTAGTCCCTGACACAACAGTGAAGTCTATTCTAACTCAATAGGAGTTTGGTACTAAAAGGGGCAATTAGATTGTCAAAATTTAAGAATTTGATTTTGATATCAAACCTACCAAACTTGTGTAGGGAAAAGGGCTCTATCAATTGATTGCCAATAACATACCCAAAAAATAGAAAATAAAGAAACAGAGGTCAAAGACATGCATATAGTTCTCTTCGTCGCTACTACTGATGAGTGGTATTCTGATATAGCTCTTTTTTTTCTATGGTGAGTGTCCCACCCATCTATCCTACAAAGAAAAAAAGAATGTTAAGTTAAAGGCTGCTAACTATGTCTTGTGAGACAATGGTTTGTATAAGAGAAGTCTTGATGGGGTATTTCTTCGTTGCATCAATAAGGTGCAACAAAGTAAACTTTTGAAGTCCTTCCATAACTTGACTTGTGAAAGACATTTTTTTACACCAGTGATGGCTCATAAAATTCTACAAGCGAGATACTATTGGCCTACACTGTTTCAAAATGCTTATAAATGGGTACGTAGGTGTGAATTGTGTTAACAGTTCATCAGAAAACCTAAATTGGTCGTGTTACCTCTTAAGTCAGTGGTGATTGAAGAATCTTTTTAACAATGAGGTATTGATTTCATTGGTGCAGTGAACCCGTCCTCAAGTGTTGAGCATGACTATGATCTCACTGCGACTGACTATTTTACTAAATCGCTGGAAGCCATTCCAACTAAGCATACTACTTCAAAAGTGGTATGTAATTTTTTTTAAAAAATATTATTTCTCGATTTAGGGTTTCAACTAAGATTGTAACAGACAATGCAGCATATTTTTCTTCTCATGAGATTACCCAATTTTATTTTTATTATGAGATTACCCTCTCCCACTATTTTGACTTTTTTTTTTAAGAAAATGGCCAAGCAGAATCGAACAACAAGAATTTATTTACTATTATCAAGAAATTAGTGGATGATAATCAGAGAACTTGGCATAAAGCATTGTTCGACACTTTGTGGGCAGATTGGATTACACCCAAGAGGGCAATAGACATGTCATCATTCTGAATTTTGTATGGTTTAAATGTGGAGATACCAATCACTCTGGAACTACCAGCACTAAATTTGGTGAAGGTGATTAAAGATTCAACCTTCGAAAATTCTATTGATAAAAGGATCATGTGCTTAACTGAACTAGATGAACAACGAACTATGGTAGTAGATTGGATTACTACACATCAAAATTAGGTGAAAGTCTTCGATAAGAGGGCAACGATTCATGATTTTCAAATTAGAGAACAAGTCTTGTTGTGGAACAAAAGGAGAACCAAAAGGAATGCATGACAAATTTGACTCTTTGTGGAGAGGTTCATTTATCATTCGTCAAGTCTATGGTGAAAATATCTTCTTACTAGAATATCAAGATGGAACACCATTCTCACTGCCTCACAGTGGGCAACATCTAAAACACTTCAATACTTGAAGTATTAGATGAGTTCACTTGTACATTTGTATAGTTTTATGTTTATTTTTATTTTTTTAGTTTTTCGTGTCTTTTTCTTTCTTAGCTTGACTCTGTGGCCCAATGGCCTAGATGAAAGCACTTAGAGATTAGTTTCTACTCCCGTCAATCGTTTCAAATTTTGATCAATGAAAGTTCTCCAATAGGAGCCAGTTGTTGTTCATAAAATCAGCTACGCTTATTTTTAGAAACAACCCCTACGAAACTTATCTGTTTCATGTATTTCACTATAAGTTTATCTTTCGAGGTAAGTTTCTCTTGATCTCATGTTTGCATCCTTAAAAAGTTCGTGGCGTTCCCTCATTATGATTTCTCAAAAAATGTGAAAATTGTTATAATTTTGATGTGATCAGAACATAAAATTTTTGATAAATTTTAAAGAGTTAGTGTGTTTTCTTAATTTGCATGTAAGGGTGGCATTTTTTGCCACCATTGCATGTGGTTTTTCAATTTTCCATGCAAAGGTGGTGAATTTTGCCACCCTTGCATCTTTTCATGCAGGAGCGGTGAAAATTGCTGCTCTTGCATTTTCTTTATTTGTTCCATGTAGAGACAATAATTTTCATTGCCCTTGCATTTTTTCATGTAAGAGCAGTAATTTTTTTCACCTCTGCATCCTTCTTCAACCTCACATGCAGAGGCGGTGATTTTTGCCACCCCTGCATGATCTCAATTTTCATACGCAACATTTATGGTCACACGCGTCGAGTGGTTGGAGTTGTTTTTTCAACTTTTTAAACTCATTTTTCACCTCATTTGTTTCATTTCAATTTGTCTTCTCCTCTTCTCTGCATCCAGTCGAGCGTGTGAACGAGTGGAATCGCGATTTCTTTAGATTCAAGTGTGGGATTACAATTCACTAGGGAGGGTTTTGCATTCTTTTTCTTCTTATTTAGGTTTTCATTTTGTTTTTCTCTTTTTTACGGTTTCTTTCTTCTTTCTCTTCTTATTTAGGTTTTCATTTTATTTTTTGTTTTTTATCTTTTTAAAGATTTCTTTCTTCTTTTTCTTCTTATTTAGGTTTTATTTTTATTTTCTCCTCCTCCTTTTTTATCAGAATAGTGTGATCTAGGTGAAAGCCTCTTCTCCTCATAACCCCATCAACCCATTTAGTTAATGTATTGGCAGTGATTTTCATCGCCCTTACACTAAGCAATCAAGCCAGTGTAACGGTGGCAAAAATAGCTGCCGTTACGAATCTTTTGTCATTGTGCAAGAGCGGTTATTTTAACTTCCCTTACATAAATTCCCACTAGCATGCAAAGACGGTAATTTTTGCTACCCTTGCATATTGTTTGCGTGCTATAGTGGCAATTTTTGTTGCCTATACACATCCGTCCATCCTCCACATGCAAGGACAGTAATTTTTTCCACCCCTACATGCTTTTTCTAACTCTGAGAAATTTTGATTTTCTTATTTTTCCAAGCTCACTTTCTTTTGAATTTCTGACCTACTCATGCCTTAGCCCTTTCAAGCACATTCCCATGGTCGTGATCATCCAATGTACAATTTTTTCAGATTGCCAATATTTCTTCTAATTGTTGATTATGATTTTTGTTACAATTTCTCTCCAAGATTCCTCTTCATCAACGTCCTTTTAACAAAAGTTTTTCTAAATGACTAGAATTTCTCTGAAGAAGTTGAAGATAATGAAGTACAAGTACCAAAGTATTTTTCTAATCACTTCGATTACTTTTAATGTCGATGACATTAGGGATACAGAGATTGGACACATGGATATGGCTGAGTTCATAAAAAAAAAAATTACGCAATCCTAGCCATGAAATGAAAAAGATAATTGAGAGTAATATCCACCTGGTCTCCTCTTTTCTTGTAGTGACTCACCACATATAGTTCATTCTCCAGTGCACTCAATTATACAACAAGGATACTAGGATTGTGTTAGATGCTGGTGGTAATGTAGTAATTAGACTAGACCTTGAGTTCATCGACAAAGTATTCATGTGTCCTCCCACTACTAAAGTGTTGAAGCTTGACTTCGTTGAAGCATAAAAATAATATGACAAAGATCTCGAAAGAGCAAAGAAAGTGATCAATAATAGATGGCTCAAAACTCCTAGAGTGAACTTATCTAGATGGCTGCAAAACTTTTCAAAGAGTGATTTTATAGAAAAAATTGGTGACTTGATCACTCTTCTCAGCAGAGTACGAGGTTTACCTTCTTCCTCTCAGTTTCATGAATGGATGTACCCCTTCGTTAAGATAATTTTTCAAGGCAAACAAGTCATTTTTGGGAGAAATAAATTAGCAATGCTCTACATGAGCAATTGATAAAGGTATCCACTACCTCCAAATTCTACATGACTTCATACCTGATATATATTACAACGTCGATAAGAACCTTCTCAAATTTAACATCAGAGGGAGACATGAAAACAACTCCAGTGTATCAATATTACCCTCAGATGACATTGAAGGGTTCTATCCATCATTTTAAGAGGGTAAATGATGCTTTCTTCACAGTATTTTTGTCTTTTTGATCTCTAATTAGAATAAAAAAGAGTGTCAGACGAAGCCTGGACTGTTGTGAATGACTTCAGGTGTATGTTCTTATAGTTTTTTTTTGTTATCAATGAGTTGGCTCTTTTCAAAGTTATCTCTATATGCTCCCAAGATTCCCTTCAGACAAATTGGTCCTAAAGGAACTGTGTAGGCAAATTATTATCGTACACAATAAGCAGATGGAACTCAAAAAACTCAGTTTCAGAGTCTCAATTGAAATTGACAGGTTCTCAGTATTGACCGCTGCAAAAGCTAGAGCAATGGAGATTGAAATGCAACTTGTAACCATGAAGCATTTCAAAATGAGACCAAATTTTGACTACAGAGGTGTGAAAGACATGATTAGAAGGAAGACCCAGTTCCATGAGCCTATGATCGAAGATGTATGGATCGATTTAAGGACAACAAAAGACATCATAAAGATGGACTATAGTAGATTGTCTCTTGAGAAAATAAAATATCTGAGGCTCACTGATATCCCTATAAATCTAGTGGATGATGAAGATTTAATCAATAATAGATATCATACTGAATAAGTCGTCAATGCCCCTGTTCCTCCGATCCAATGGTCTCAGAAAGAGTTGACTTCATTGAGGATGAGAATTGAACTAATATTGGCAAACATCAATGATTGGTTAGCAAATAAGGGAATCACTTTGAAAGAGTTCATTACATGGTCAAAAACTAAATTTTAAGAATAAACAAGAAGAAGAGCAGAAAATAAAATGAAGAATAAAAGTGATGTTATTTCTCCTTTTAGGCCACATAAGCCTAGGATCATTTTTGTAACGAAAAAATTAAAAGTCACAAAAAAAGAGCTAAAAATAACAGATATAGAGGTTGAGAAGCAAAGCGCTGAAGAACCAGCAGTAGAATAGATAGAAACTGATGATAGGCCTGCAGGTCAACAGAAAATGAAAATTCTGTCTCTGTGAGAAGGTGTGCAGCCAAAAACAAGAATCTCTTTTTCCCCACCTGGCACACTTTTGTAACTTCTTCACCTGCTTCTCCAATCAGTGTTCCCTCTTCTAGAGCAACCTCTTCTTCCAAAATTATTTTTAATGACCCCCAAAGCACTTCTAGAGGTATTCTTCATTCCTCTTAGTCAATCCCTAGTTTGTCATCTCCATCTTTTGACATCAGAGATAGGTCTACTTTCGATCATTCAATAAAAGGTACAGCTCTTACTGATACCCCACCCATTGTTTCTACCACTGGTGCAAGTGTGACTCCAGTAATGCTGACAATGGAGATTGATCCTAATGTAAGTACTTATGTGCTCCCACCGTGGTTGTCAACTTATACACCCAAACGAAAAAAATAAGCCATCTCTCCAGATGACTTTGATTTCAGTAAAATGGTGCTGGTAAGAGTTAAGACTTCCAAAAAGCCAAAGATCCTTTCAAAGATGATTGGATATAAAGGGAACAAATTTTTAAAAATAGTCAAACCTCCATAGAATGCAACTCTTAAATTTTTTGATATAAGCAACTACTCTATCTCTCGAGTTGAGTTAGAGAAGATAACTCACGAAAGTGCTAAGAGTGATTTGCAATCAGCAATGGATATTATGGTTCAAAAATTTGATAAAAAAAAAGAAATGAAGGATCATTATAAGGCGATGGTGGAACAATTGACTGCAGTGATAAAGAGAATCACTTTCACTCCAGAAGTAGTAACTCCAAAGACTATCTCCGTAGATAATCCCGTGATTTAGAAAGTAGAAAGGACCTATCTCAAAGTAAAGTACTTAAAAACTACTTAGACAAGATGCATGCATAGGGGATTTCCTTGTTCACAGAGTTGTCTGAGAAGACGGGCAAAATGAGGAAAATGTGAACAGAACTAGATGATCTTTTCAATATCATTTCTTAGGATGTTGAAAGCATAGATAAATATCTTGATAAATAGATAGATATGGAGAAGCTAAAAATATGCACTCTAGTATCAATCGACGTCATTGTTGATAGGGACTCTTATATTGAAACTAAAGAAACATTGATATATAGGAGTCGGGTGCTTAAAGAATTGATCAACGACCTCAAATCTTCCAAGGATCTCAGTGAACAAAGTGATATCAGTCTGTTGCATAAATTGGAGTTACCTTGCAAACATACTTCTCAAGACAACCAATTCATTTCAGTAGAAGAGATGATTCAGGAGTTTAAAGGTATGTTTCGAAAAGAATTCGAAGAGAAAGCTTTTTCAATGGCCTCTATAGACAATATCTTGGATAATCAGTTAACTCTAGACAATCTGAAAACCAGGGTAACTAGTCACGTGAAATCAATCACAACAGTAAGAGATTCCACAGTCAAAGCTAAGATGATTCTCAAGAATATTGTTACT
This sequence comes from Torreya grandis, assembly GCA_037957365.1. Taxonomy (NCBI): domain Eukaryota; kingdom Viridiplantae; phylum Streptophyta; class Pinopsida; order Cupressales; family Taxaceae; genus Torreya; species Torreya grandis. The sequence goes on from JARHVA010000183.1 coordinate 1,604,225, forward strand.
CCAGACAGTATCGGGATACAAGCAGCTATCGCCATGTACGATGCTCATATAAAGAAGACTGGCGATAAAAATTGAAACTATTTTTCCATGCTTTATTCTCTTTTTTTCAAATGCACTTTTGTAACCGCTTTGGTCATTTGCACATGTACTTTTATCATGTGTAATTACATGTAAAAATTTAAAAATTCCAAAGTCAACAAAGATTTTCATCTTTGACTAGGTTATAATATTTAAGTTTTTTCTCAATTCTCATGGCTTCTCCCTATATATAGAGTGAGCCTCTTTTGTAATGGATGGATCTTTTGATAATTGAGAGCAAAAACTCTGTCAAAATTGAGATGCTTCTTGAGACTTTGAGCTCAGATTGTAAATCATATTTTTTCGACTGAATGAGAAACCAGGTTACTTTCAAACTTTGCATTGGAATAACTTGTGTTATTTAAGAGATCGTTCTTATGATTCTTTTCCTAATAATGTCTCATCTATTTGATTAAACAAGAAAAGTGTGTAGAAATTATATGAAGTTAATTATGAAGACTTTGTGCTGCTATAATTATGCTACTATAATTACCTTTAGTTCGTGTTTTTCATATTTTAATGAGAAGGGTATTAGAAAGGCTTTGAATTGTTTTTATCCTTTGTGATCTTATGCTATGTTGTAGTTTTCGGTGGAGACTTTGAGCTGCACTTCACTCTACTGTTACGTACGTTCTAAATCAATAAGAGAAGCAATGAAAGACAGTGATTTTGTGGGTTTCTTGTGAATCCAGTTACTACTTGAGAAGATTTTCTGTTGTTTGTTGAACATCATTTCTGAAAGCAAAGAAATGCTTTTAGTCATTACCTAGGATTTCTCCTTTGCCTTGTGAACATCATCTCTGAAAAAAGAGAGATGGATGGTGTGATCTCACCCCTGAGTCTATTTTCAGTTTATATTTATATATAAGTAGTTTATAGGGAACCTCCCCTTGATGAGAGGAGAGATTTATCTCACTATGATGTAAATCTGCACTTTTTGTCGTATAAATCTCCTTGTGCTGTGGTCGATATACCCATTTTGTCATCAATTACTTGACGACAAAATATTCACCCAATAGGTGGTTTAGGCAATATTTGAAGTAGTTGTGAGGTCTTTTGTTTAGAAAAAGTTGTTACTCTATTCTTGGAGTTTGTTTTCTTAAGTCTAAAATAGGAGATTTGATGCCTAAGTAAGTTTTGACTATTTTTGTGAGGATTCCTTTGACCCAAGAGGGATGATTTAATGTATTTTGGACGTGCAAAAGAAGTGGGAAATGAGAAATAACAATTTGGTGTGTTTTATTGATACTTTTCTATGGATTTGTGGGCACAAACTAGGCAGGGCAGCAAGCTCCAAGTGTGACAGTCAATTTTAATGGGTTATTTTATCTACTGTGACTGCTCAAATCTCTAGAGCAGACTAAAACAAGGTATATGAATTTTTTTTGGAGTCTTGAAAGTCTATAATTTGTCCTGTAGCTTTATTTAAATGTCTATTGTGCTAGAATTAGGGATTTCTAGTGCTTTTATTCCATACAGTAGAAAATTACCAAACATTGTAATCAATGGTTAAGGCCACTTTCTAAACCTTGATCTTGTTTTAGCCCTTATAGCCCTGTCAAGACTATAACAATAGGTTTAATCTTGGTTTAGGGTTATAACTTGACAAGAGTTGGTGTTGAACAATATTTTTGTCCTTTTACACCTCTCATATCAATCTTAAGCCTCAACTCCACTGAATTATTCTTACAACCACCTAAATAGGGCTTTTGGAGGCCTAATTAAGCATGATACAATTCTCACTCTAACTATTTCATACAAAGGAACCTAGGGAGCTTTTTAAGTATGTTTTGTAAATCCTTAATGGGCACTTAGATCATCCTTGAGTTGGTTGTCATGAGGAGTGTAACATAAGTTATGGCCCAAAAATAAGACAAACATGGCTACAAGCCCTTAAGCCCATGTGCAAGGAAAGGAAGGTCTTATGACCTGTTGTGCTTCTTTTGATCACCCAAAAGAATCTGTATAGGTGTAAATAGTCTAGATAGGTTGTGCTTAGCAAGTGTCTATTAGTATTTAGTGTTTATGTGGTTTTCTATATAATTCCTTGTTGAGATCTAAGTCTCATTCCGTAAGCATTGTCAATGTAACACACTAGTCTTGAAACATTAAGTTGAATAAAGTATCTAAGTTAGTTAGTTGATGTATTAGAGTATCCTTAGGTGTTCATAGGGTGACACCATAACATAACACCAATCACTGTACTTGAATCATCTACATGCACATGGAATCTCTTTTTTCAATTAGGGAAGACCAAAATTGGAGTTTTGACCAACCATTGCTTCAAATCTATGACCACAATGTGAGATTTCATTGTAAGTTCTTCATTGGTGTTGCAATATTTTCATATCCGTGAATAAATTTCTAGTCTTACCTTGTATGCCCATAAAGGAGTGCACTTTTGAAGGACTAATTGAAAGTTTAGGCCACCAAATAATAACTACACTTTTGGATTGATCCACAACAATTTCATCATTGAAATCCACATGCTCTAATAGCACACCAAAGGGTATAAAGAACAAGATCTTATTCAGATTGAGTGTGATTAACAAATCTCTACACCTTTTGAGCATTAGTCGTAACTTTTAAAACTTTTCCTTGAAGAGTGAAAACACTACCCAATCATCCAAATACACTTCTATGAAATCATGGATGAAATCTTTGAAAGCGATCATTATTGCTCTAAAGAACACTTTGTGCATTTTTCAATCCAAATGACATCACCTTGTATGAAAAGACCCCCATTCTATTGTGAATGTTGTTTTTGATTGGTCCTCCTTTGCGATTGGGATATAATGATACCCATCAAAACCATCTACGAAGGAATAAATCTCATGACTTATGATATCCTATACAACTTCATCAGTGAATGATGTTGGAAACAAATTGGTCACATAGGAATTGTTCAAGCCTTGCTAATCACCACATACATGTATATCCCTAGCCTTATTTGGTTGAACTACCATTAGGCTTACCCAATTGGATTTCACTCCCGAATAGATGATCCCTGCCTCGATCATGCTATCAATATTAGCCTTAACCTTAAGTTTCATATTAGGATTCGAGCAATAAGGCCACTTCTCAAGTGGACTTATGAATTATTTGAGTTCAATGTGCATCTCACCTAGAGACGTGTACATCGTTAACTTCACTAAATTTTGTGGGCAACACATCTTCATAGTCTCATAATAATTGAACCGCTTTTGATATATGTTGTTTAGCCCATTAGTCACCAACAGGTACCATCTTAGGTGCCTCTTATGTGCCAATGTTTTGATATTTTTTTGCAAAGGTTCTTGATAAATCTTAATGCCTTTAGTATTCATGAAATCTGAAACATCCCTCTGGGTAGGTTGCTCTTCTATGTTCAAATTTTGAAAAATTTCTTCATCTGCATTGGATGTGGTTTCTTTCTTAGGCATATTTGCATTTCTCTTGAGTTCATACATTCCCTTGAGATCTATGTCTTCTTCACTCTTTGCAGCTCTAAAACTGCTTGTACTATTCCAAATTCTATTACATGACCCTATCAAATGTAGAGACAATTATCTATAATTTCATGGAATCTTGTCACTTTACTCTTGACTCTTTTTTCTATTCGATAATTATAGTGTCCCATCCTCTGTAGCACAAGAAGATTTGTGTCTTTATTAGATCTCAGTGCAGGGTTTCATCTTCAAACACAAAGGTCTGGATAAATATTGTTGGATTTGAGGCCAAATACTTGTTTCCATCCTATGTTCTTGATGCATGTACAATAATTTTGGCACAATGTTAGTAGTCCTTGGAAAATATGCACCCAATACTGAGGATATATTTGATGTAATTTATAAATGTCCATGCAAGAGTGGACCTATATTTTAGGGCATTTTCTAGCTTGAAACTTTGGCCACTTTTCTAAAGACTGAGTTTCTATGTGGAACCTTACCCACAACATTTCGCAAGCATTTTCCCATTCCAATTCATCTAACTTATGTACTGCCCACAAAGTAGGTGTAATTATAATGGATGGTTTAAATGGCTTGCTCACATTTCCACTTGTCGAACATGGACCTCCAACTTATTGATGAATCTTGTCAGATACTTCATCCCAAAACACTATGAATTCGTCTAGTCTATTATAAAAATCATCCTCATAAGCCTTACTTTAAGGTTTCCCAGCATCCAATTCATCATATCTACATCTAAATCCCCACTTAATGAAAACAATAATGTCCATGGTATTCTAGTTTATCTGTTTGGCTCTCTATAATCCTAATTAGTCATAACAAACTAATAAATTGTATCTATCTCAAATCGCACAACTAAGTGCAAGATAACACTAAATATTATTTGTATCTAGTATTGAAAGGTTGTTGAAATACCTGAGGAATCTTGAGAAGTTTCCTTGGTTATTATTCCTACCTGTTTACTCCTTGCACATTTAGTAGTATTTATGAAAGGTGTGGTAAATTCCATTCTTATGCCAAATCCTTGTCAACTTTATATTAGCTTTTAAGATTATGTGCATATGGGGAATTTGGCTATTTTGGTATAGTATACATCCTACCTTCTACCTTGTTCATCAAAATGACTGATAACATCACCATGGTGAGCTTCTAGTTAGTTTTCCATAGTATTGATGATCATGTGACCATCATAAGCACTATTTTTCCCAATCAATGCAAGGTCACTAGTGCATTTCATCAATTTTCATCTCTCTAACCTCAAAGTCTCCTTGGAAGCTCAAGTCTCCAAATTTTATGTCTACATATTCCAACATATCAATAGGTTCAACTTGGTCATAATCTATGAGACTTAAAAGTTATTGGACTATAACTCAATACCAACTTTTTGATGGGCTCTCGTGTTGATCAAGACACATATTCACTTTGCTTTCAAAATCAAATACAACATTTGGCACTTCATACCTTACGAGCTCAATATTCACCCTCACATCCATGACCTAAGGCTTCTTGGTTTTCACATACAAAACCATCTTATCAATTTTCTCTTATCCTTTCACAAATTTGTGATGTTTTATGATATTTCTTTTTTTCATAACATATTTATCAATTTCAAAAAAATTATAACGGTGGTAACTACTCCATGTTGAAGAATTTGCATGATCTGGACATAGACCTATGTTTCATTATTCACAACATTATCAAAGTTTCCATCCTTTGCTTTGAATGATCATAACAACTCAAAAACTTCATTCATTAAAATTTTCTCCTTGTTGGGATTTAGATACATGATTTCTCAAAAAATTTGGAGCTATGATTCCATAGGCATTTCCAAAAGACCATATTAATTTCTTTTGGTCGAGAGCTTACCATATTTACATTTTGCACTTGTTTTTCCTTGTGTTTCTTCTCTAAGGCAGGGCAGTCCTCCATATTAAGTTGGCGAATGACTACAATATGTGCAATACATTTTCCTCTATAGGTGCTTCGATAATTCTGAGCAATGTGATTCATTTCCCTGCATAGATAACAAACTATGGGGTTGCCTTTGTTGTCTTGGTCCCTATGTGCAAGATTGATATCCGCCCTATCTCTATGAGGGTCTCTAGTTATGCTTTTGGTTCTAATATCCCCCATATTTTCCTTGCAATGATGGAGGTGTCCAACTTCATTGATACTGAGGAGATTGTGGTGACCATGTATATTCATGTTGAGGAGAGGAATGTTCTTATCTTGGTTGGTATTGAGGAGAGGGGTTTGCCCATCCTAGTTGATATTGAGGAGACATAGTTGCATGTCCTCCTTGTTAAGGCATCTCTATAACTTGTGAGGCTCACTTATGTTGTTGTGAATGTTGTTGTGTAGTTATTGCAAACATTCCTTGTAATATCTTCCTTTAGATCTTGCATATCTCTCCAATTATTTTCATCATAAGTAGTGGGTTTACAAAATTTACATCGCACACTCTACAATTGTCACACATAATGTTGAACCATATGCATTTTGAATTGGGTTTACAAAATTTACATCACACACTATGTAATTGTCACACATAATATTGAACCATATGTATTTTGAATTGAGTGATCCCAATTGCAACAATTTTTTTCCTAAGTCCTTGTGGATGCAAAGAAATTAATTGCAATGATGGCCTTCTTGGATGCACTCTACACACCATATTGAAAGCTTCTGCTTATTCCCTTATTTTATTTCATCCATCTTATGGACCATCGTATCTAACTTAGCATCTATTTTTGTACTCATTAAAGAGCCATCCCTATAGTCCTCAATTTGTTCCACCCATATTGTAGTTGTGATGGCATCTACCTTGATAAAAATGTGTTTTTGCTATTGTGAACCGTGTTTGACTTCACAATCCTTTTACAAACCAAGTGGCCTTGTATTTGTCATCAAATGAGAAATTCATCTTATTCATCACATCTATGACTTGTCGATTGTATTGTAAGATTTGATTCTCCTAGATTTTACTTGATCTCTTTGAGATCTTAGATAGTTTCACACATTTGTGTCTTACATTCTACGATCTATCTGCTTTTTACCCCAAACAAATCTAACTTAAGGCTTCCACATTTTCAACTAAATTGTAGGGCCTAATCAATTATAGCTCCTTTGAGTTTGCAACCCTTGGTTTCATCATCTTGTATCCCCTTAACTTCTCACTTCCTCTTACAAGGAAATGTTATTATAGATCAGTAGATCTATCATATGGTTGTAGAGTAACAAATTATTCTAATGGTATCATCATGGCTCTTATGTAAGGAATATTGTTCTCTAGCTTATTAGGTATTATGACTATCATACTACTATTTGTTTTGATATTGGTGTTCTTTCCTGCCAGACCACCAATCTCTTCTACGATGGTCTTTGATCTATATTATATTCTTCTCACTAACTTTTCTCTATCTTGGTGACTCGTGTCCTATCTCCCATAATTTTTCTAAAAAATTGACTTACTTGCTTCTCCCTGCCTATCCAACTGTGACGATGTTGGGGATGTGCTCCTTAAAGATGAATGAGGTGTTTATGTTTCCTAATTGGACCTTTCTCTATACAAACTATTCAACATGGGTTTCTCTTCCATGTCAATCCAAACTTTATAAAGATCAAGTTGCATCCTAAAACTACTACTACATTATTTTATTATTCATCTATCTCCTTGCATACGATACATCGATCCCTTTCCCATTCTGAGACAAACTCTATTTCTCAGTCTCCTACTACAATCCCTTCAAGTTCATCTGACTCACTCCGAGTATCTATCACTTCTAGTGGTCTCCTACCTTCCAGTACTTGCAATCTCCTTACATTTTTACTCCTAAGTTTCTTCATACGTTCTATTTCAATAGGTTTTTATTTTTTGTCTTTTATATTGTCTTAACCCTCGCTAACCCAGCTATCTTCTTTCCATCTTCTACCTTTATTTGTTCAGTTTCAAACGTTCATTTGGTGGGCTTCATCTTGTGTCCAGTTGCAATAATTCATCTACACTTCATTAACCTTTTCTCATATCACATCCCCCTACTTCCTTAGCTAACTACTCCTTGTTAGTCAGAATTGGCGCCATAGCTTTTCTACAACCAAACTCTTTACCAGCATAGGACATTATTGAAAAAAATTGCCTCTTATTGATCTGGCAAACAAACCATATGCAATATCAAACAAAACATATCCATCAATGGTAGTCTTCACCCAATCCTCAATTAATCATGTCCACTTGGCATCCAAATTTGGAAAATTTTCCACTTTCTCCTCCTTTCACTCAAAACCCATATGTTCTTTGAGGTCAAAAATAGTAGTGCTCTAACCTTAACAACCATGCTGCTAGTGATTCGAGAAGCTCACACCAAAACACTTCATATATCTTGCCATATATGTGCACTAAAATAATTTCTTGCAGAGGGATTCCTAATACAAAGAATTTTTCTTCATAAAATTGATTTATCTTAAACTCCATCCATCTTTGTAATGTCCCCAATTTGGGATGAAGATGAAAAAAGAGGGTTTTCCAACAAACCCTTGGCAAATCCAATCCAAACTAAAATTGAAAAACTTAAAATTGGCGAAATCCTAGCTGGAAATTTATATGATCCACAAATAGCTTAAATTTGTTTAGAGAATAAAATACTTTTTTTGAATCAAATAACTTAATGAAGTAGTTGAAAATACCTCCGTAAATAATCTAATTTTTATTTTAAAGTACAATTGCCTTTTTCACCCCTTAAACACCTCAAAAAGCTTTACAAGTGGGTCGCCACACCTCAGAAAATTAGTAGAAACAATTTTGAAAATTAACCCTTGGATTTTGCTCACCAAATCACCTTCCGGAACTATCCAACCAAGTCTCCTAATTGCCAAAATTATTATAATAATTTTTGAAATATTTTAGGGCCTAGAATGTCCTTTCATGCATGCAAAATGTTCCATATAATCTGCCAAATGACTGAAATAAATTATAAAAATTATAAAAGATTTCCAAAGACCAAATTGATCTCTTGTGAGGGGTCACCACCCTCCCAAAGGAGGTCTCCACCCTTTGAAATGTCTTCAAGCTTGTCCTAGGGCTCCTCCACGGAGTTCACCCACCTCTTTGATCTGTGAATGGAATATTTATAGGTTTACAAAGGATGGTACCAATTCCTTGATGAACGTGATGTCCAAAGACACTTTTGTAGAGCTTCTTGCATACACTTATGCATAATTATGGCGCAAATACAACCCTTGAATAGAGTTTCCCTAGTAGAAGAATGGAGGTTTTCATCTCCAAACCCCTTGGTGCACTTGAAAGTTTTCATCCTCAAATCACTTGTTCAAGTTTGACATACTTGTTCAAGATTTCCAATATCAAAATTCCATAAACTTTCAAATGAATCCTTACTTGCCTTTATATACCACTCCTCCATGTGTACACCCAAAAATTGAAGGAGAGAGTTACTTTTCTTTTTAAAATATTAAAAGATCTTCTTAATTTCACTTTAGGCCTTAAGCGCCCAAGACATATAAACCCCACCACCTAAGTGAGATAGAAATATAAAGTGTTTTTCATAAGTCAACTCAAAATTAGAAATATAAAGTACCCCTTTCCATTATTAACTCCTCACAAATGGCCCACAATGCTCCCTTTCATTCCTCTACCTTTAGCCATCAAAAACAAGAATGAGCTAAGAGTCCCACGAGGGTCTAGATAAAAAAATGAGGATATTACAAGCCTCTCCACCTAAAATTGCTTGTCCTCAAGCAATTTCAATACCCAAAGAGGTGTCCCAACATAACTTATGATGCAATGTCCACCTGTGATTCTATCCCAAGGAAACGAACCCTCAATTGGCTCCTTCATATTATTGTACTGGTGATTTAGGGGTTGCCACCATGTGCTATAAGTGTCCTCGTAGCCTTTTAAAGGATCCATATGATCCCAATCAATCACCCCTTTCAATACCAAGTGGTGGATGAGCAAACTCCCTTCCCTAATAACTTCCAAATGGGTGAGATATAACCAAAAGTTGTTACGTAGATCATGAGGAAACCAAACTACCTCATTGTCCCGTGTGCAAAACCCTCTCATGTGTTGGACCATGACCCAAAAAATTTGCAAAAAGAAATCACCATTGTACCATCCAAGAGGTGAAGCCTCCAAGACATATTTGTCACCATGTATGGGCATCCGAGTGTGAATCACATACTCAACAAGAGGCTGACCCTTGTCACTCATCTCAAGCATGCATATGATCTTCTTCAAACTCTTCAATAGCTCCCAAACATTCCCACAAGAAGGTTGTACCTTCCTGTTGTGAATGCTTCTTACATGACCTTCCCAAGGTGTCAACATAAGCATGTTTCCAGAATCTTGTATGAGTTTGACCAAATCAAGGTTTCCTCTATGGTAACATGGTTGTATATGCAAATAGATTACTGATTTTTCATGTAGACAAACATGGAAATAAATATACTCATACCTTTATTGACCCAAGAGCTGGAACATGTCATAAAATTCAAAATTTTCCCCTTCCATACGTGGTTGTGTTTGACCTCTCAAGTTTGATTTTTCTAAGTAATGAATTTTAGAACCGATACATATCCTTCTCCCTCCTATCAAGTGCTGGAAAGTGTCCAAGAAATTCATGTTTTTCCTCTCAAAAAGTTGTGTATGCATGTAGAAATCTGATTTTTGGGAAAGAAAAAAATCAGTGTTTGCATACTCACGTTCCCTTTTTATTCTTAGCTAGAACATAACAATTTTTTTGCTTTTGTGGGGGACCAAGGAGCATATAATTGGTAGACAATATTAAAAAAAAATTGAGTTCTTTCATGATCATGTCCCCTTCATCCTTTCACTCATTCTCCCACTATTTTCCACTAGGGCCCTCTGCCCAACTTCCCATTGTTGATGGTGTACCCCTTTGATCATTTCCAAACAATTCATGTAGGCTTCTCATGTGCCATGGCATCCTTATCCAATTTTGCAAAAGGAAAACAATATGTAAATCATGTCAAAACATACCTTTGAAGTAACTCATCTCCATATGCAATCCCCTATGAATGGTCTCTATCATATGCAAAGCATGTTATGTCCCCAGTTGCCCCTTCTCCTGGTTGCTATGTAAGAATGTGACCAAATAGACATCAAAGGGTGCTTAAAAGGAAATAAGGCACACCATTGTTCCATACTTGCAAATTGTATCCCCTCCTTGTACAAACCAGTCATTCTTAGAACTCATGAATAACTATGAGCAATCACTAAAATCAGTCATGTTGTTCCAACAAGAGAGCTATTTTGGTGGCCGAAAGTCTGATCTTTCTGATTGCACATGATCAAATTTATATAGATCAAAATTTCCCCTTGTTTAGAGCATTGGAAAGCTTCCAAAATTAGTTTTATTATGCATGCTAGGTCACTGAAGTAGATGATGTAACTCAAAAAAATTAGAAGCAAAATTTTTATATATTTCAGCAACAAATTTAGACATCTCAGTTGGCTACCCACGTATGGAAGCCCACTTATTCCTTACATTTCTCTTTGCAAGGGATCTCCAAAATAAACCTACACATAGAACAAACAAGTTCGAAAAAGCATTGGTGTTTAATAACACCCTTTTGATCCACTTGTCACATTTTAGGATCATGAAGTACATCTTTTCTTGATGCCTTGACCTTTCTTCCCCATTTATTTTAAATAATGAATGGTCCACTTTTTGTTCACTTTCCCTCAAGCATTCCCTCATCTCCTTATGCATTGATTCAAAAATAAGTCCTTTGGCGCCATCCAACCTTGTTAAGGCATGCACTTCCTTCACATTTGTGACCAACAGTCGTTCTTTCCAAGCCCTTTTATCAATTCTAGAGTCATGCAACAAAGATGGACAACTATTAGAACTAAACCTCGTAGTATTATTCAAAACATACCCCTTCACAAGGTCATCCATGAACAACTTGGTTTCTTTGTCTTCTTCTATTTGAATTTCAAACCTTATAATACTTCGTTGCCCCAAAGTACTTAGCATTTCTCCATGTTGGCCAATCATTTGCAGTGCTCTTTGTTGCTCCAAAAACTTAGATTTTTGGTGCTCACAACCTTCCACTCTAGGTTGCCCCAAAGTGTCACATTTTTGTTGCTTACCACCTCCTCTCAAATCTTTTTTTTTTTTATTCCTCTATATGAATCCTCATGAAGGGTTGTCCATCCACATTTCTTGTCTTCTTTTACATGCTCGACTATCAAATATGACCTTAATTTTTTCTCACAAATATTTTCAACATTTTCAAACAACATTTAGGCAATTGAAAATTTACTTAGATATCCTTGAACCACCTCTATGGTGTTGAGGCGTGAGGGGCACACCTTCCTAGGATCAATACATACCATGTGAATAAAAAATTGTAAGGAAAACACACTGAAAATGCAAAAGATAACAATCACTATGATATTGAGACCATGATAACCCTTCTCTATACCCTTATTTATATTGGCCCAACATGTCATAATAGCAATGTAACGCTCACCTAGATCCCATATCCATAATGGATACCTTTGTAACACTCACATGGATCCCATATCCATAATGGATACTTATCATGTTCATTCACTTGGAAGGATCCTCTTTCCATTGAGTGCCCTTCACCTCAACCTTGGTGATAGCACAAACTTTGTAATGAAGATAATGAAGAAACCAAGTATGAGGAGAAATCAATGAGCACTTACCAAGGTGACCATTCCATTGCTTACCCAAACACGAATTTGATCTTCCTCCTAAATGCAAAATGGAATCTTCTTTCATTTTATTTGGTCTTACTCTATCAAAGGGCCCCTTCACCTTGTTCAATCTTGTTAGGACTTATGCTTCCTTCCCACAAGTTAATTTTTTCTTTCAAGCTTCCTCTTAAAATCTAAATTTATGCAAAGAAAGTGAACTATGGTTAGAAACAATGAAAAAACCTTCTTTTCTCACATACCTTTCCCTTGTGATTTCCTTATCACTTTCCAAGCTTTCTTCTTGATCCTTGGATTGCTCATAAAGTTGTTGAACAACTTCCTCTTGCTTAACCTTTGGAAATTATGATTTTTCTTCCGCTTGATGCAAGCGTGCCAATTCCTCAAAGTAAAGTTTGAGATTACCCCAATCAAATCTCCCAATAAGCCACCTGTTGAATTTCTCGCATACCTTTCCCTTATGATTTTCTTATCTATGAGATGGTGTTCTTGGGTTACTAACCCATGGTGCCACCTATCATAAGCAACTCACTCTAAGTGTGATATGGAGAATTTTATGGCCACACCTTCCTCCATGGGATGTAATGAGAAATATGTGTCAACTTTATCAACCTAGGCACTAGCTCAAATACCTATAAAACCATCAAATATGGGAATAACAAATTCCCCAAAGGCATCTTTTATTCTCTTTTGTCTATGTTAGTTCATCCTATGACTGCCTCTTCCTTTCTTCCATAACACAAACTCAATGAGATTTAGGGCCTTTTGGATAAAGGGTGGGAAGGTCATGCATTCTTCATAGGTTTTCATGAAATCAATTTTGTCATGTAATCCTTCAATTCCCACAACTAGCCAAGATGTTGGCTCTGATACTACTATAATGTCCTCAATTTAAGATGAAGATGAAAAAAAAGGGTTTTCCAACAAACCCTTAACAAATCCAATCCAAATTGAAATCTGAAATCTTAAAAATAGACAAACCCTAACTGAAAAATTATATAATATCCAATCAAAAGAACATCCAAATAATTACACAAATAGCTAAAATTTATTTAGAGAATAAAGTATATTTTTTGGATCAAATAACTTCATAAAGTAGCTGTAAATACCTTCATAAATAATTTGATTTTAATTTGAAAGTACAACTACCTTTTTCACCCTTTAAACACCTCAAAAAGTTTCACAAGTGGGTCGCCACACCTCAAAAAATTAGTAGAAACAATTATGAAAATTAACCCTTGAATTTTGCTCACCAAATCACCTTCCGAAACTCTCCAACCAAGTCTCCCAAGTGACACAATTATTATAATAATTTCTAAAATATTTTAAGGCCAAGAATGTCCTTTCACGCATGCAAAATGTTCCATACAATTCATCAAATGACTGAAATAAATTATAAAAATTACCGCAACCTTAGAAAAGGGTTCCAAAGACAAATTGACCTTTTATGAAGGGTCGCCACCCTCCCAAAGGAGGTTGCACCCTTTGAAATGTCTTCAAGTTTGTCTTAGGGCTCCTCCACAAAGTTCGCCCACCTCTTTGATTTACAAATTGAATATTTCTAGTTTTCTAAAAGATAGTACCAATTCCTTGATAAAGGTGGTGACCAAAGACACCTTTGTAGAGCTTCTTGTATAAACTTATGCATAATTATAGTGCAAATACAACCCTTAAATAGAGCTACCCTGATAAAAGAATGAAGGTTTTCGTCCTCAAACCCCTTGGTGCACTTGAAGGTTTTTGTCCTCAAGTCACTTGTTCAAGGTTGACATACTTGTATGTACAAGATTTTCAATATCAAAATTCTATAACCTTTCAAATGAATCCTTGTCTTTATACACCACTCCTCCAAGTGGGGCCCCCAAAAATTGGAGAGAGTTACTTTTCTTTTTAAAATATTAAAAGATCCTGTTAATTTCACTTTAGGCCTTAAGTGCCCAAGACCTATAAACCCCACCACCTAAGTGAGATAGAAACATAAGGTGATTTTCATAACTCAACTCAAAATTAGAAATATAAAATACCCTTTCCATTATTAACTCTTTACAAATGGCCCACAATGCTCCCTTTCATTCCTCTACCCTTAGCCATCTAAAACAAGAATGGGCTAAAGGTCCCACGAGGGTCTCGATCAAAAATGGGGACATTACAATCTCTTAGTGTCTCTCTAAGTAGGCAACCATATTAACATTTTGTAAATGCTGACAACCTAACCAATGTTAGCAATGGTCCCTGAAAACCCTCGTCAAGGTATGCTAAAGTTATAGTCTAACACAATTCTACCATAATCACAAGGTAATAAGGTAAGAGAAACACTTAGTCACAAGATACCCTAGTCCGATACGAATGGTAAATATCAACATAACATATTTAACAAACTTGCGAAAAATACATATACTTGCTCTAAAAAAAATATGCACAACAAAAACTTATGAAATATATATACTAACAATCCCCTGCTAACAAAATTGGTCTTGCAACATGGAATGAAATTGGTCGTCTTGTTAAAACAATCGACAACCACAAAAAACATAATCATGGCGTCAAAGTGTCATAAGAAAACCACTCATTATATCCATGGATATGCTTTCCCAAGAATGAGAAGGAATGGACAAAGGAATACTCAAGCCCAATTTCTTGATGTTTGGTTTATACCAACAACGGACTACAACAAACATTGTAGAAGAATGAGAATCTTCATATTATTGAAATGACCATAAAGAATAGAGAGTGCCTCTTTTAATAGAGAAATGTGATGATTGTGAGGCATACACAACATATCAAATTAATACAACAATCCTTCCTTAAAGTGGAAATTATGAAAGTGTGTTAGATTTTAAGAAGGCATTTGTTGAAAACTTAAGTAGACTTCTCAAAAATTATGATCGATTGCACACTAAGAAGTCCAAATCTAAAAACCAAGGTGTGAAGTGGTGACAAGCAAGGTGTGCATTGTAAGAGAGTGACTCAAATGATCAGCAATAGTGGTTGGTAGTTCCCTTAGATGTTTTGATGACCAAATGGATCTATTGTAAATAAAAGGCCCACTTCATGCATCTTGCTTGTTCAATTTTGTTTTGTGACTGAAGGAACTGAAGAGGAAAGTAATGTCAAAAAGGATTTAGGGGATATATGTTTTTTAATTTTATTTTGGTATGACTATGTTTATAACTAGTACAGATATCATAAATACATCTATTTGAAAACATGTCAATATGCATCCATATGTATCAATCTCGAGGTGCCTATCTTGGAATGGCCACATTTTTTATATTAAAGAGTTCCACATTGTTGAGTGGCTCCACCGTCTTTGCAAATTTCCTAGTGTCTAGTAATAAATGGCTTCAATCTAGTTGAATCATTACATCAAGCTCAAAAAAATCTTCCTGAAAGAAAAGGGGGGACTCCATCTCTACCATATGACCAAGATATCAAAAAAATTTAGTCACTTTCTTCAAGCATCCTTGGGAATGTGTTTCCTACCCTAGCCAACCTTGTTGTTCATGTGACCTTATTTTTTGTAGGCCTTCCAAACTTCTTATGCTAAGATGACCCTATATGTTCACTCTAAAACGAAACAAAAAAAATTGCCAATGTTTGACTTGTTTTCTCCTGTTTATGGGGACGACCTTGTCTCCCCTGAAGGGGTGACGTTATCTCTAGGACATTGTCTCCCCTTTAGGGAAGAACTTATCTCCCCTAAGGGGACAACTTTGTCTTTGGAACCTTTTTTTTTTCAAGCGACAACCACCTTCTCTCCCCCAAAGGGGGCAACCTCATCTCTAGGACCTTCTCTCCCCCTCAATGGTCAACCTTGTCACTAGGACCTTGTCTCTCCTCATGGGACAAACTTGTATCAGATCTCCCCTCAGGTGGCAACCTTGTATCAAGGATCTTCTCTCCCCTCAAGTTGCAACCTTGTCTTTGAGGCCTTATCTTCCCTCAAAGGGCGACTTTGTCTATAATACCTTGTCTCCCATTAGGGAATGACCTTGTCTATGGGACCTTGTCTCCCCTTAAGGAATGACCTTGTCCCCAAATCCTTGTCTCCATTAAGGAACCTTGCCTCTGGGACTTTGTCTCCCCTCAAGGGACAACCTTGTCTCTAGGACCTTGTCTTTCCTCAGGGGACAACCTTGTCTCTAGGACCTTCTCTCCCATCAGGGACAAACTTGTCTCCCCTCATAGAGCAACCTTGTATTAGGGACCTTGTCTCCCCTAAGGGGAAAACATTGTATCAGGGACCTTGTCTTCCCTTGGGGGACAACTTGTCTTCCCTTGGGGGACAACCTTGTCTCCCTCAAGGGATGACCTTGTTTCTGGGACCCTGTCTCAAAGGCCGACCTTGTCTCCCCTCAAGGAATGACCTTATCTCAAGGCCTTGTCTCCCCTCAGGGAACAGCCTTGTCCCCCCTTAAAGGATGACATTATCCCCTCGGGGTGAAACTTTACCTTCCCTCAAGGAACAAACTTGATTTCCAGACCTTGTCCTCCATCCTTGTCCCCTCAAAGAATGACCTTCTCCCCTTGAGGAATGACCTCATCTCTGGGACCTTCTCTACCCTTAGGGGACAGCCTTGTATTGAGGACCTTGTCTCCCCTCGCAAGAAAACTTAAGAGAGAACGAAAACCAAGCCCTATTCCATCTCTATAAGAACTATGATTAAAGAACAAATCCCTAACAACAAGTATTATCCTATTAACCACAATACATGATCCTCAAATTAACGCAAAAATGAAAATTTTAAGAGAGAAGACACAAAATGCAAATAGAGAAAGAAAACCAGCACTTCACTCACCCTTATCTCTCATCCTTGTGTGGTAAAACTATTTCATGAAAGCAAAGTAGCTGACATAGCTTATTCCATATCAATAATAAAGTTCTATGCCATCATCAGAACCTGATATTAATATAAATAACTCTACAAACTCTACCATAGTCAATAGAGAACTTAGGAAACCGTAGAAAGCAAATGTTACACACTTTGATATGTCACAAGAACTGTACTAACAATACGATCATATAATAGAAACATGCAGTAATGACACTCAGTTTCTATGCACCCAGTGAAGGAAAAGGTTTAATCACAGATTAAATGGGCAGAAGAGCAGGTTGCACAAGAACATATCCTTGCAACAATATGCAGAGCAAGTCAATGACCTTTTAAGGTGTCTAGACTCTAATTAGATAACCATTAGCATATATCTTCAATTCACTTGAAAATATGAAATTATGAATCAAAACATGCTCACCATGGCTAATTACAATTCTATTAAGCTGTGTTTCTCATGTCACTGAAATTAAAACAGAAAACAGCGCTCTCATTTACTACCAAGGGAATGTCATGTCTGACTGGAAGGCTTTCACTGCTACTCTCTATAGCCCACAATCGACCATTCCATCAATAGCTCTTGGTGCAGCAAGACCACTTCCTGTACACATCACAAAATCTCCAACCTAGGACTCCAAGAGAGTGCTACATCCTGTACCTATAGCAAAAGGGGAAATGAAAGAAAGAAAGAATGCACATTAAATCGTACAGGTGACCAAAAAGCAGTGATAAGGCCAAAAGTTTCAGTCAAGTCATCAAGGTCCACTTAAAATATCTATACTCGTGCCGTGGGCCACAAAAAATAAATCCCAATATAAGGGACTGGAGTTTTGACAATCCTTTACCAAGCTTAATTGCAACGAAGTTAACTCCGGATTTTTTAAGAGATTGGTCATTCTTTATCAATACTTTGCTTTTTAGAATATGCCTAACAATTAAAAGATATCGAGCCCAGATTTATACTTTACCATTTACAAATTGCTTACAAATGTCAGTGCCATCCCATATTCTGGCTTTTCCTCTGAAAGATTTTGAAGATTTGCATGCTCATGCACCTTTTCCAATAAAAACTGGCTTTTTCTATATCGTTATCCAAATTTTTATGCTTCCATCATGCGAACCTGATATGAGCTCTTCATTATTGACAAAACAACAAGATTATAAAGATGTTGCATGCCTCTAAAGATTCTGTCTCCTTGGGAAACTGCACCAGTCGTATCACAATAAATGTAATTTGTATATGCAAAGTTAGCCATTTAAGACATTCTATAAAAATAATCAGGAAACCACAAAAGGTCGCACAGGCATCCCGAGGAAAAAGTCATATAAAAACATTTCTCCCAAAAATAGAACTCGATGAATGCATAGAACTTTCTAGTTTAGCCGGCCTTAAATTTCTTTAGAAGTAATTGACCCATCATAACAAGCGATGTCAACAAATACACTACCAAAATCATACATTGAAGCTATAAAGAAGGTTGAAAGCTTTGTGAAACGAATAAGATGTATGGCAAGACAGATTTTGTGCTGCCACAGGAATGCTCCATAATATATATGTAGAATAGCTTAGGAGAACCATAAGTTAAGCACTCACTCCATGGAATCATTCTGATTCTATAACCTTACATTTTTTCAACAAAGTCCAGCAGATCAAAGTATTTGCTTCATGCACATGACATACACTGATCACAGGAATTTCAGAAGATCAAGTATTGTTTACAATCTCAGACAGAAGTGATACAATTTATCAATTCAGAGTTGGGCTGGCCCCTATTCATGCGCAATTTTCCTACTCAACAGTCTATTTAAATAGTCAATAATAAAACTGGAAATCTAAAAGTGCTTAAAACCTCCTATAAATATATTGAAAGATACCTTCTGTAAACGCAAAGTGAGATCATGTTCAACAGAAGTAAATCGTTCTTTCTGCAAGCCATCTACTAAGGATTTCACTTTGATGACCAAAGAATCTGTTCTCTGCACTCCATAACTTGATTTTATGATCAAATGATCCTGATATAAGTTTTTGTGCACCTTGCCGAAAAGATAAACAAGACACAGCTTCCCTATAACCTGGAAAGGCCTGAAATAAATGGAATATTAAAAACTGAGCAATTGTTATGCCCAGATAAGTATTAATTACACCCTAAAGGTTGTCAAATTGAACCTGAATATGTTCTCGTGTCTGGGTATCTAATCTCCCAGTAGCCAAATACCAGCCGTCAGAATTGATAGCCAATGATAGAACATGTTTGACGCCCTGTTTCTTGTTTGAACTTTTAGTGGAAACTTCCTTGCTAGGCCAGTCATATTTTTCACTTGCACCTATTTCAACATCCCAGTGAATAATAGTGCCATCTTTTCATGCAGAAAATCACTTCAAACCATCTACTGTTAGAGCTACAGTAAGTACAGGTTGCTTGTGTCTTTTAACAACTCTCCACTCTACATGTTTGGAAGGCTTCACAACCCTGTGGGAAATTTACTATTAGCATTCAGTTATTCTATAGCACAACATATTGTCTCAAATTTTCATTCAGTAAATGAACTCTATTCAGAGACGAGAACAATTAAGTATTTGTTGTAGTTTTTATAAATGAAAAATTCATAGTTGGATGATGCCTCCAAATTTAGAATAATTGTGACCAATCCATTATTATAAAATGATATTTATAGCACTATTTTATAATAGTCAGCTCAAACAATATACAATGCCATTTATATCACTCTCTCACAATACTCAGCACAAAACCACACACTGTATCAGTTTTTGTTCAGCAAATTAAACCTTGCCTCAAGACTGGAATACTATTCAAAGCTTAAATGATTCATCGTCATCAAAAATTGCAACCAATGCTGAAGTCAACAAATCCATCTTTAACAGATATAATCATTCATTGCATAGATTTTTTCCTTGAATGAATCACAGATGCAGATGGCAGAACAGACCTACAAAGTAGGTCAATTGAATAAAGACAGTCATCAAAATCACAGACAAATTGCAGTAAAAAGATGTGTGCGTGAAATCCTGGGCTGCATCATGACTAAAGAGCCTGTTTGACAGCATAGGAAAGAGGAATTCCTAGAAGGACATTGTGGCATCTACAGAGCAAAAATAAAATAAAAATGAATTGTACCTTGTTATTAAAATAACAATGCACAAACCTTTAAATAAAGTAGTCTAGATTAGAAATGTTCCATTAGTGTTAAGTGTTGGAAACAAACATCAGTTTTCCATGGTCAATGTAAAATTTAAGCCTTGAAAATAAAAGCTTAGCAAAAAGCTGGTCTTACTATAAACTAAGTTACCTCAAGACACAAAATTCTGATACATTCCTAGATTATAAAATTTTAAAAACTCTTGCACATATAAAATTATATACTCAAAAGAATTTCTTATCGAACCATCAAATTGTTCTTGACTGAGACATCAATAATGAATCAATACCGAATCAATATACAGATGTGAACTCCAGACACCAATAAGAATGACAAAAGGGTTTAATTGACAAGGATAGGAAGGTCAATTACAAAGCATTGTATTTATGGAATAAAGTCAATCGTTGCCTGTTTCCAGCAGAAAAGTTTAAGCTGCATGATTGACAACAGCATTAAAAGAAATGGATCTATATCAAATTATTTTTTGAGCCATAAAACTTGTCCCTAAAAAATGGTTTCTGGAATATCCTTAAATTTAAGGGGTACTCTCCTTGCAGTGGTTTAAAATTTTCTAGACTATGACTATGGCATAGCACTATGACACAAATTTAGGTGCTAAGATGCCATAACCACTTGAAATTTCATAATTTACTGGTGACCAAAGCATGGTGTCTCAAGGTTTGCACAACAATATACTTGCCATACTTGTATTTTCCACGTATCTAAAAATCTATCACCATCCTATTGATTATATCTTGCAGTAAACAAAGTAGATTAATAAAATATTAGTCATTTTGTTTTAGAGGGCTTATGACATTTTATGGTTTGTGTTGCAGAATGGTCTCTCTATCCTTAGGAGACATGTAAAAAACAAACAAAAGAGATCAGATGCTCCTTCGCAATAGACCAATTAATACATTACTGGATAATGATTAGTAGAAAGTCAATAAGGATAGCCATAATCAAACCTACAATAGACTCATAGACATGCATTCCCACTTCTGGTGGACAACAAGCAATTACTTACAACAATTGTAGCATAGAGATAATTGCAGAATTATAAATATATGAACCATGAATTTATGGAGATAAAAATATGCACAGAGAACAGTTTATGTAAAATATTTAATTACTTCTTTGATATGAAGGGTATATATAGTTACCTCTGAGAAGAGAGGTAAGCTATTACTCTTCGATTCATACAAGAAGGTACCAATCTTTGAAAAGAGATGTGACACTACCACGCTCTCAGATTAATAGAAAAGAGGCAGCAATCTCTAAGAGGAGATGTGAAGATACCACACTATGCTCTTGGCTCTCTCGGCTCTGCTATAACATTCTTTGTCTCCTTTTTACATCCAAATGACAATTCCTTTATAGCTATTTTTAGAAGGAAATGAAGAGTGTAAAAATAAAAAATGAAGCGATTTGACTTGGATTGTGAAAAACTATGTGACAAGTGTTAGCCCTAGAAGTTGAACTTGAGAGGATCTATCATGACATGAAACTAATCAAAATGCAAAATTTTCTTTTTTCAAAATTTTCTAGATTTTCTTATTTTCCAAATTTTGGGCCTTTTGGTACAGTTTTTGGGGATCAAACTTTGCCAAATGGAGTTTATCACCCTTTCATCACATTGTACATGCCCTTAACTTTCCAATGGAGCCATTTTGAGCTACAATTGCAAAGTTATAGCCTTAGCAAGGTGAGCTACTAATTTTCAGTATGCTGTCAAAACATTGCCCTGAACTGCCACCTGGACCGCATGAAATATTCCGAGCCAATTTTTTCAAATTTTCAATTACAATCAACAGCGCAATACGCAGTCGTTAGGATTAGCCTTAAACCAAAACGATACTGAAGCAACTCTACCCAGAATGCACACCAGGATTCCAAGGAGGGCAAGGTGTGACCATTGGTCAGAGGATCTGAATGCAGAAACAGAGCTGGAAGGAACTCTAACCAAGAATGGCGCTGATGATGGCGAGCATATGGTCAGAGGATCTTCTACTACTACAAGCACTGAAAATAAACTCAACACCAAGTATGTGCTACCCAATCCAATATGGAGTTGAGGCTACCATATGGCGGAGTGCTACGAATTACAATGCTAAAAGAAACTCAACACCAAGTATGTGCTACCCAATCCAGTATGGAGTTGAGGCGATCATTTGGCGGAGTGCTACGAATTACAATGCTATGAAGGGAAATAAGCAAGAATGTTGAAATACTCGACGTCAAGAATGTGCTTTCCAACCTGAGACGGAATGGGAGCTACCATATGATGGAGATATAAAGTATTACAATGCAGTTTCAGAATATAAGATAAGCATTACAAATCATGATTAAGCAAGATTAAAGAATTGTTGTCAGTACTACTGTCAGCTTACAATATGATAGAGAATTTCACCTGTCAAGAGCATAGAGTTAGAACAATTCAACGAGCATTTAAATAAATAATTCTCCTTGCTTAATGGAAATATCGAGACTGATTTCTTCTCTCAAAAAACAGATTCAAGATTATGATCTGTTCAGTTCTGCACCTTTAAATGTAAAACCAGCAACCTGAGATCACACTAAAATGGACATATTTCTCACACAATTCATCCAATTGATGTGAAACGAAAAGCAAAAGACCCTAATGATGAAGGCACCCAAGATTGAAACACAAAACAGACCCAAAAGTTTCTATTTAATTTATGCACGAATCCCAAGGCAAACACAGATGGTACGGCCCAGCAAGAGGGGCAATTTGCCTTTAAAAATCACAGCCTTCATTAAAAAATCTACAACTTACAGAAAAGGTTCGCCCTTCACATACAGAGAGATATAGACAATACCCATAACAAATTTTTTTGTCTTTTTTGACTTATGAATAAAAACACAATCTGCTATGAGGAATATGAACTCCTGAATCTCTCTAATATGCATAAATTGATCTATAAAACCACACACTGACTACAATGCACAAATCCCATTACAAAACAATCAAACTATACTATCTCACCACTAGTCGCTATCTTTCAAGCAAGAAGCAATGCCAAGCTAGGAGGCTTTCATTCCTCGAAGCAATCCCAAAGCCAATCTGGCAGCATAACATTCCTGTAGATAAAATATGATCCAAATGAGGACCAATGGCTTCCTTTTATAATTTCTGGTTGACCCTTCTCGAAACCCTAATCCTCCAATAGATGGCGTCCCACTTTCCCAAGCAAAACTTTGACTTTATATTATAAACTTTATTTCCTCCTTGAAGTTGGCGCCCAACTAAAGCTTGGGTTAAATATTTAATAAGAATTATAATTAATTTCTTCAATGAGGCACCCACCCATAAAGAACATCTTTTAAAACAACTTAAAGTGAAGTAGCTAGGCCAAGGGGAAAGTCAATGTTAAAATATAACATTAAAACATGACTTAATTAAAATAATTCGACTTATCTCTCCATTTGTGCCCCAAAGCTCAAAAATGAGTAAGCCAACTGATTAGACTGAAATGGAAAGCCAACCGTGCCGAAACCAACAGGACCACTGCCAGAAATAAAATTTACTAAAAATAGTAAATTCCTGAAGATGCTCAGAATGCCAAGAACATATCACTGCGAAGCTCTCTAAAAACTTAGAAAGAATCCGCCATTGAATCAACCAACCTCAAGCAAGAGCATTCTTCAAAACAAGAAACCCTAATTTTACCTTTCGAGTAGCCTATGGGTCTCAGAAATAGGCCAATGGTCACTGGAAAGATCATGCTCGAGAAGGGGACATTACAGTCTGCCCTCCCCAAGATTGCTTGTCCTCAAGCAATTGCAAACCTGGATGCTGCAGAATCTCATCATTCTCCCAAGTTGCATCCTCCATAGGCAAATTTTTCCACTTCAAGTATTCTCTGATTGTTCTTTCCCTCAAAGAACGTACTCTGAAATCAAGTGTCTCCTCTGGAATTAAAACCAACTGTCCTTCATCCAAAGGTGGCAACTGTGATGAAGCAACAACATTGTGTCCAAGTGCCTTCTTGAGGCGAGACACGTGGAAGACATTGTGTACTCTGCTATCAGAAGGTAGCTCCAACTCATAAGCTACTGCATTCAACCTTTCTGATAACCTTGAATGGCCCATAGAAATGAGGTTTGAGCTTCTTAGCTCCACTCTTCTTGAGAGTAGACTGTCTGTAAGGCTGTAAACGAAGATAAACCATATCCCCAACCTCGAAAGAGCGCTCAACACGCCGTTGATCAGCATACATCTTCTACTGATTCTGTGCCATCTAAAGATTGTTCCTCAATGATTTCATGATATCTTGACTCTGCTGCAATAAGTCTTTGGCTTGAGGATCTTTGTTATCACCAAACACCAAATCAACAAAGCTAGGAGCTTCATAACCATAAAGAGCCAAAAAAGGTGACATCTTTATTGACATGTGGAAAGAAGAATTATAGCAGTACTTGCCTATGTGAAGCCACTTCACCCATGCTCTTTGCTGCTCGAAAACATAGTTTCTCAAATAGCCTTCCAACCACTTGTTCACTATTTCTGTTTGTCCATCTGTTTGGGGGTGATAACTAGTGCTTGGAGTAAGCACAGTACCACTCATTCTGAAGACCTCTTGCCAAAAAGTGCTTAAGAACTTGCTGTCCCTATCACTCACAATGTTTTTTGGCAGCCCATGTAACCTAAACACCTCATGAAAAAACAGATCTGCAACTTGGACTGCTGAAAAAGAGCTGGTAATGGCGAAGAAGTGAGCAAATTTGGTTAGTCTATCCACTACAACATAGATACAATCCTTCCCTTAGACCTTGGGCAATCCCATGATGAAGTCCATTGATATGCTTTCCCATTTTTGATTGGGAATAAGGAGAGGTTGCAGCAATCCGGTTGGTAGAGTATGCTCATTCTTGTTCATTTGGCAAGTGGGACACTCCTAAATGTAGCGTTGAACTTCCCCTTTCAACCCTTTCCAAGAAAATCTTTCCCGGATCTGCCTATATGTCTTAAAGAATCCTTGATGACCAGCAAGCGGAATGTCATGAAATGTCAACAAAATCTTCTTTTTGAGCTTAGAATCAGCCACCAAAAAGATCCTACCCTTGTAGTGAATCAACCCTTCAATCACCTTGTATCTTTCATCATGAAAAGTACCCTCAATAATGCTGGTTGCAAACTGATTTTTGGCATAATCAACAAGCAACATGTCCTTCCAATCAGCAGTAAGCTTGCACAGTGAGCTTAAATGGGGTCTCCTAGATAGAGCATCAGCGACAATGTTGTTTTTCCCCTTGACATACTCGATGTCAAAATCGTAAGCTTGGAGCTTACTCACCCACTTTTGTTGCCTTTCATTCAGATCCTTCTGATGCATAAAGTGCTTGAGACTGTTATGATCAGTCTTGACCACAAACTTGTTTCCCACCAAATAGTGTCTGAACTTAGCTAATGCATGCATAATGAAAAGCATTTCCTTGTCATAAATGGAGTAGGTTCTTTCAACACCTCTTAGCTTTCTACTCTCAAACACTATGGGATGCTTGTTTTGCATCAAAACAGCCCCAACTCCTTCACCGGATGCATCACACTGTAGCTCGAAAGGCTTGGAGAAATCCAGAATAGCCAAAATCGGACAAGAGCTCATGATCCTCTTAAACTTATCAAAAGTAGATTGAGCCTTTTCTGACCAACAAAAGGCCCCTTTTTTTCGTGAGATCAGTAAGAGGAGCAGCATTCTGTGAGTACCCTTTCACAAATCTTCTGTAAAATCCACAAAGACCCAAGAACCCTTTCAATTGAGTCAAGTTCTCAGGAGGTGGCCAATCAACAATGGCCTTGATCTTTTCCGGATCAACCTTCACTCCCTCAACACTGATTATGTGACCAGGGTAAAGAAACTCCATTTCAAATTCACATTTGGATGCTTTGGCGAACAAGCTCTCAGATTCTAGGATGCTAAGCACTTCTTCCAAGTGCTTGAGATGTTCATCCCATGTCTTGCTAAAAATCAGGATATCATCAAAAAATATCAATACAAACTTTCTCAGTTGTTTCTGAAAAACTCTGTTCATGCAAGACTAGAAAGTAGCAGGAGCATTAGTCAACCCAAATGGCATGACTAGAAACTCGAAATGGCCATAGTGACATCTAAACGTTGTCTTCTCAACATCTGATCTCCTCATCCTAATCTGGTGGTAGCCCGATCTCAAATCGATCTTTGAAAAGAACTTGGCTCCATGTAGCTCATCAATGAGCTCATCTATCCTTGGAATGGGGTATCGATTTTTGATGGTGCTTTGATTCAAAGCACGATAGTCCACACACATGCACATGGTACCATCCTTCTTTTTCACAAGAACCACTGCTAAAGCGAAGGGGCTATTGCTTGGGCGAATGAAGCCCATCTCCAAGAATTCCTGAATGTTTTTCTCAATCTCATCCTTCTGCTTCTTGGGGTACCGATATGGAGTTGTAATTATCGCTTTAGCTCCTTCCTTGAGCTCTATGATATGTTCCAAACCCCGTTCAAGTGGTGGTCTGGGAGGCAAATCAGCAAATACCTTGCTCTTCTTTGTGAATAGAGACTGAACATTAGGGGGATAGTCTCTCTTAGTTTCAACCGGACTAGTAGGAAGAATCATACATTCTGCAACCCACTCAGCTTGATCATGACGGATCAGCCTTGCCATTCTCTTGAATGACACAACTCGAGGTCCCCCATTGGACATTCCTCTTAGTACTATCCTCTTTCCATCGGATTGAAACTTGAGCTCCATAGTTTGCAGATTTAGGGAGATCTCTCCAAGTGAACGCAGCCATTGAATGCCTAGAACGGCATCTGTATCTCCAATGTTGACTACATAGAAGTCATCCTTGACTTCATAGTTTCCCAATTGCATAGTCATGTTTGAGATCTTCTTGGTGCATGAGATGTGGAACCCATCAGCAACCATGACCTTGAAGCCTTCAAACTTTTCTGTTTGCAGCCCCTTCTTTGACACCACAACTTCATCAATGAAGTTATGTGTTGCTCCAGTGTCGATCAAAGCAACTATTCGCTGCCCCTTAATCATCCCTCGAACCTTGAAGGATTCGTTCCTTTGGAAGCTCGAAAGTTGAGCCAAAATGCCTCCACTTTCCTTTTCATCTTCGGACTCTTCTGGAGCTCTTTCCACTTCACTATCTTCAAAATCAGACTGCGGTCTGAAAAATCAGAATTACTTTCACCAGCTGAATAGTACTCAATCTGGTGAAATTTGACTCCCTTTGGGCAAACATGATCTTGAGACCATTTTTCTCTACACCGAAAACATAGCCCCTTTCTTCTGAGTTCGTTCAGTGTCTCAGAATCCAATCTTGTGACATGAGGATTATGCTGATTGAACTCCTTATGCTGAGGTCTTAAAGGAGGTCTATGATGAGGTCTTTTTCCTTTATCCCCCTTGTGAAATGATGGCTTGGATTGAAACTTCAACTTAGAAGCAGCCCACTCCATGTTTCTTGCTTTCTTCATTGCCTCCTGTAGGGATGGTGGATCAAAGGCTTTAATCCAACCCTTGAGTGGTTCCATCAATCCTTCACTGAAAAGGATCACCAACCACCTCTTCGTGATGCCAGTGACCATTACTGAAAGTCTCTGGAACTCAGCTATGTAGGCATCAACTATGTCATACTGCTTCAACTGTGCCAATTCTCTGAAATGTATTTCAGGATATTTTTTCTCAAATCTCTTGATGAGCCTATTGGTGAACTCATAGGTAGTGATAGACCGATGACCTAAGGTGACTAGGCCATGGTACCACCACTCGTGCGCTGCCTCATCAAGGTGTAGCGTAGCAAATTTAATCGCCTCCTCTTCTGCCATGGGTCTAAGAGCTAGATAGTTGTCCAGCTTCTGTATCCAAGCTCGAGCTGAACTGTTATCACTTCCGTCATAGTGTGGAAGTATAACCTTGTTGACAGCTTGATACAAATCCCCTTGAACTGTTGTTCTTCTTTGCTCATAATGTCTCCCTTGTCCCTTATTCTTTCTCTTATGATCCATAAAGTCATCATAGGACATGTCCATCTTGATGTCATCAGGGAGAGAATCATACTCCACACGGCCAAGTCTCAACTGTTTCATGACTGAAGCATTCTCTTCAGGATCAGGTTGGGTGTTTACTGGTGCCAAGAAGGTGGGTTTGAAGGGCATGGAAGAAATGTATGTGTTGTTTGAAATAGGCTGAGCAACACGTCCATCATGCTGGTTAGAGGCACTGTGCTCCCCTCTATATCTTGGGTTGTTCTGTGGAGTTGTGTTTTGGCCCACTTTCCCCATCATGAGAGATACCATATCCATCAAGGCATCCATCTTCCTTTCAAATCTCTTTTCGGGACTTATTGATCTCTCTCTTCCCTTCCCGCTATCATCTCTGTTGTTGGTAAACCTCTTGTTACCCCCAACTGACCTCTCACCTTCTGCCATATCTATTTTCTGAGAAGACTCCCAATGAGCCCTCAAGACCTCTGAAGCTGTCTGACCTTCTGGAACCTGATACCATTGAAACTGTTTTGCAACTTTCTTATCTTCCCTTGCTATGTATCTCTTTTCTCTGTCACTCATAGACGGTTTGTTCACAGGATGGCATGATACTTAGCTCTGATACCACTGAAATATTTTGAGCCAATTTTTTCAAATTTTCAATTACAATCAACAGCGCAATAATCAGTCGTTAGGATTAGCCTTAAACCAAAATGATATTGAAGCAACTCTAACCAGAGTGTACACTAGGATTTCGAGGAAGGCAAGGTGTGAGCATTGGTCAGAGGATCTGAATGCAGAAACAGAGCTGGAAGTAACTCTAACCAAGAATGGCGCTGATAATGGCGAGCATATGGTCAGAGGATCTACTACTACAAGTATTAAAAAGAAACTCAACACCAAGTATGTGTTACCCAATCCAGTATGGAGTTGAGGCGACCATATGGCAGAGTGCTACGAATTACAATGCTATGAAGGGAAATAAGCAAGAATGTTGAAATACTCGACGTTAAAAATGTGCTTTCCAATTCGAGACGAAATGGGAGCTACCATATGTGTTGACGCAGTGGATTGCACCCTTGACAGGAGGCTGAGCTCTTGTCTTCCACACGTCAAAATGGAAACTCCCCTCTTACTTGTGGGCGAGGCAAAACTGGGGGGAGAGTCTCTAAATAAGGGCTAGCTCCCTTTGATGCATCTGAGTTATTCCAATAAGTGCTAATACATACATATATATATATATTATGGGGGGGATGAAAAGGGAGAAGGATTACAGGAAAACAAACCTACTCTAAGAGGGTGATGCACAAAATAACTTCGACCTACTCACACTCACACTCTGAATCATAAGACACATACATACACTTTAAAACTGGTAAACGGGGCAGACTACAGGAAGCTTAACATGGAGGCTTTAATGGAACACACAGAAAAAGTGACTCACCATAGGTGCTATAGAAAAAACATACTGTCTAATAACCTCCTTTTGTCTCTGCGCTCCCGGTACAACTCTTCTTGTCACCTGCACGAATGGCACCTTATAGATACCAGATGCATTGGTGTCAACCCTGTGAAAGCATTAGGAAGCAATGACTAAACACAAGACTAACACTCAGACACATTCAAAGATATCTAACTAGAATAGAGGTTAAAATGTGTTTTATTGATTTTAGGTGAAAATTGCCAAGGCTTCGCCTTACAATGTGAAAGATAGGTCTTTTAAAATGAGAAGTTACAATATATATAGAGAAGAGGGAAACAACAACGCCTTCTTTGAAAAAGACTTTTGGTGCCCTTTGACAAGTGGCCCATGCGCGTCCAAAGGGCGTTGGGAAAAGGAAGCCGCTAAAATATAAATGTTGTGTTGGTTCCGATTCTGAATTCAGGGGTTTAAAAACATAAGCCATGCCATTTCTCCATAACCAAGACTGCTCTTTGAAGGCACCCACGCTGTTTGTCTACTCATAAATGCAAAATGGAGAAAAAATGGGTCGCGTTGTTCACTGTTTGCGTCCCATTTATGACCACTTGGCAAGCACTATTTCAACCGCTGGAATAACTCCTTAAGTTGACGCCTTCTTTCAAATTTTCTTTGGAGTTATTTAGACCCTGAGGTGCAGGGCGAGGAGCTGAAGGTACAATTGGCGGTCTGAAGTTTGCGACCTTTTGGTTTATATGCGATGAAGGTATTGCTGACGCTTGGGCAGCAGCCTGAGCTCTTCCATTGCTCTCCTTTTGAATCTTGTATTGGTTGCGACACAATCGCCCTGATTGTCTGCAGTATCCACGTAATTGACTGCATAGAACTCACTTGCCAGGTGGTTCATGAGAGTAGAATCAGGCTGGGTTTGACTGCTGCTCGTGTCGAGTTGCATTGAAGCCTCAAAACCTTGGAATTGGGCAGCTTCCTGATTATCTTGTATATTTGGGTAATAACCTGTCATTTCATTTGTATAAACACTCTGCTTTTGACCATATCACATGGTTGAACAACTTGGCTGTTCTTGCACCAGATTGTTTTGAATGGATACCATAACCTTGAATGATGAAGGGGCCCCTGGATTGTAGCCTTGAAAAGGTCTGGTCTGTGTAAGCTGACCCTGTTCTTGATTGTAATTTTGGAAAGGGGCCTATTTGCTT
The DNA here is from genome assembly GCA_037957365.1 of Torreya grandis. Taxonomy (NCBI): domain Eukaryota; kingdom Viridiplantae; phylum Streptophyta; class Pinopsida; order Cupressales; family Taxaceae; genus Torreya; species Torreya grandis. The sequence continues at coordinate 1,635,111 of JARHVA010000183.1, forward strand.
GACCATACTGCTGATATCTTTGGTTTGATCGGTTGTTTTGAGCTTGCTGCCTTTTAATAGCCACTAGTTCATTTGTCATATTTTGCAACAGACTCTTGACTTCATGAAGTTCATTAGATGGAGTAGCAGCTGGCTTTTCTATGCTAGGCAGAAGAGCTAAGGTGGGAGCAACGGTCTAAATTGGAGGCAACATTTTAAAAAAAATGGCATATGGGATCTAGGAGCTATTTTTTCACCCTGCACTAGGCAATTTTCGGCTGTTATAGCTATGTCATAGGCGGCAGGCGGCACATGTCCTCCCATGGACTATATCATATCAGCGATATCACTGTTCAATGCTCTTAATAATACAGGGAAGCATAGCTAGGTGTCAGTCTTACCAGAATGGGGATTCTATCCCATGTCTTCTGAAACCGAGTGTTGAAATCCTGCATGTATTCATGTGGGGCTCTTTTCATTGTAATCAGCTGCTCGGCAAGTGAGAGGTGGTCGCTCTTCTCCCCAAAACGGTCCGTCAAGCGAGTGCCCAATTCATTCCAAGAACCGAATGAATTTATGGTTAAAGTCCCATACTAGTCCAGAGCTTTGCCTTTGAGAGACAATGCCAGCAATCTGATTGCAATATTCTCCTCAGTGACATTGTGAATATTGCAGAGGTTAGCAATATTTCTGATGTGTTCGATAACTGTAATGGATCCCTCTCCATCAAAAGGAGGCACACTTTTGAGGACTGCTCCTAAAATTAGGTCATAACGCTGGAGATTCAAAGGACTCTGACCACGAAAAGTCACAAAAGGTAATGCCATAGCTATGATAGGATGTAATCGCGGCCTTCTTGCGTAGGTGTTCTTTATAGCAGGTTTGAGAAAGTGGTTTGCTGAATAAGGATGGGTCCTCTCAAACCTCAGTCGCTTTGCTGAGTTTAAGGGCAATGCAATTCAATGAATTCGAAAGGGACACCCTTAGAAGCAGACCGTGCGGTGATTTTAGGCATAGGAAGTCAGACTGGTTTTTGATTAGAAACTGAAGCTCTTACCAGTGGAGTCGCCATATGTTGAAAATAGTTGATTTTGTTGTAACAGGACCAGCATCAATTCTGAGACTTTACTAAGTGTAAAAAATTGAGTCCCATCAGGAGTGCCAAAAACTGTTGATGCAGTGGATTGCACCCTTGACAGGAGGCTGAGCTCCTGTCTTCCACACGTCAAAATGGAAACTCCTCTTTTACCTGTGGGCGAGGCAAAACTGAGGGGAGAGTCTCTAAATAAGGGCTAGCTCCCTTTGATGCATTTGAGTTATTCCAATAAGTGCTAATACATATATATATTATGGGGAGGGGATGAAAAGGGAGAAGGATTACAGGAAAACAAACCTACTCTAAGAGGGTGATGCACCAAATAACTTCGACCTACTCACACTCACTCTAAATCATAAGACGCATACATACACTTTAAAACTGGTAAAAGGGGCAGACTATAGGAAGCTTAACATGGAGGCTTTAATGAAACACACAGAAAAAGGGACTCACCATAGGTGCTATAGAAAAAACACTATCTAGTAACCTCTTTCTGTCTCTGCGCTCCAGATACAACTCTTCTTGTCCCCTGCAGGAATGGCGCCTTATAGATACCAGATGCATTTGTGTCAACCCTGTGAAAGCATTAGGAAGCAATGACTAAACACAAGACTAACACTCAGACACATTCAGAGATATCTAACCATAATAGAGGTAAAAATGCGTTTTATTGATTTCAGGTGAAAATTGCCAAGGCTTCGCCTTACAATTTGAAAGATAAGTCTTTTAAAATGAGAAGTTACAATATATATAGAAAAGAGGGAAACAACAGCGCCTTATTTGAAAAAGACTTTTGGCGCCCTTTGACAAGTGGCCCATGCGTGTCCCAAAGGCGTTGGGAAAAGGAAGCCGCTAAAATATAAATGTTGTGTCGGTTTCGATTCTGACTTCAAGGGTTTAAAAACATAGGCCACGCCGTTTCTCCATAACCAAGATTTCTCCTTGAAGGCACCCACGCGATTTGTCTGCTCATATATGCAAAATAGAGAAAAAATGGGTCGTGCCATTCACTGTTTGCGTCTCATTTATGACCACTTGGCAAGCACTGTTTCAACCGCTGGAATAACTCCTTGAGTCGACGCCTTCAAATTTTTTTTGGAGTTATTTAGAAACTGAGGTGCAGGCCGAGGAGCTGAAGGTACAACCAGCGGTCTGAAGTTTGGGACCTTTTGGTTTATATGCGATGAAGAAGGTATTGCTAACGCTTGGGCAGCAGCCTGAGCTTCTTCCATTGCTCTCCTTTTGAATCTTGTATTGGCTGCGACACAATCGCCCTGATTGTCCGCAGTACCCATGTAATTGATTGCATAGAACTCACCTTTCAAGTGGATCATGAGAGTAGAATCAGGCTGGGTCTGACTGCTGCTCGTTCTGGGTTGCATTGAAGCCTCAAAACCTTGGAATTGGACAGCTACCTGATTGTCTTGTACATTTGGGTAATAACCTGTCATTTCATTTGTATAAACACCCTACTCTTGACCATATTCCATGGTTGAACAACTTGGCTGTTCTTGCACCAGATTGTTTTGAACGGGCATCATAACTTTGGATGATGAAGGGGCGCCTGGATTGTAGCTTTGAAAAGGTCTGGTCTGTGTAAACTGACCCTGTCCTCGATTGTAATTTTGGAAAGGGGGCCTATTTGCTTGACCATACTGCTGATATTTTTGGTTTGGTCGATTGTTTTGAGATTGTTGCCTTTTAATAGCCACTAGTTCATTTGTCATATTTTAAACAGACTCTTGACTTCATGAAGTTCATTAGATGGAGTAGCAGCTGGCTTTTCTATGCTAGGCAGAAGAGCTAAGGTGGGAGCAGTGCTCTGAATTAGAGGCAGCATTTCAGGAAAAAGTGGCATATGAGGTCCAGGAGCTATTTTTCCAGCCTGCACTAGGCAATTTTCAGTTGCTATAGCTATGTCATAGGCGGCAGGGGGCACATGTCCTCCCATGGACTGTATCATAACAGTGATATCGTTGTTTAATGCTCTTAAGTAATACAGGGAAGCATAGCTAGGAGTCGGTCTTACCAGAATGGGAATTCTATCCCATGTCTTTTGAGACCGAGTGTTGAAATACTGCATGTATTCATATGGAACTCTTTTCATTGTAGTTAGCTGCTCGGCAAGTGAGAGGTGGTCACTCTTCTCCCCAAAACAGTTCATCAAGCGAGTGCCCAATTCATTCTAAGAACCGACTGAATTTATGGTTAAAGTCCCATACCAGTCCAGAGCTTTGCCCTTGAGAGACAATGCCAGCAATCTGATTGCAATATTCTCCTCAGTGACATTGTGAATATTGCAGAGGTTAGCAATATTTTTGATGTGTTTGATAACTATAATGGGCCCCTCTCCATCAAAAGGAGGCACACTTTTGACGATTGCTCTTGGAATTGGGTCATAACGCTGGAGATTCAAAGGACTCTAACCACGAAAAGTCACAAAGGGTAATGCAATAGCTATGACATTGATGTAACCGCGGCCTTCTTGCGTAGGTGTTTTTTATAGCAGGTTTGGGAAAGTGGTTTGTTGAATAAGGATGGGTCCTCTCAAACCTCAGTCGCTTTGCTGAGTTCAAGGGCAATTCAATGAATTCGAAAGGGACACCCTTAGAAGCAGACCGTGTGGTGATTTTAGGCATAGGAAGTCAGACTGGTCTTTGATTAGAAATTGAAACTCTTACCAGTGGAGTCGCCAGATGCTGAAAATAGTTGATTTTGCTGTAACAGGACCATCATCAATCCTGAGACTTTACTAAGTGTAAAAAACTGAGTCCCACTGGGCGTGCCAAAAACTGTTGACGCAGTGGATTGTACCCTTGACAGGACGCTGAGCTCCTGTTTTCTGTTGACACAGTGGATTGCACCTTGGGCAGGACGCTGAGCTCCTGCCTTCCACACGTCAAAATGGAAACTCTCATCTTGCCTGTGGGACCGGCGAAGCTGAAGGGGAGAGTCTCTAGATAAGCGTTGGCTCCCTTTGAAGTATTTTTTAGGCCCTGGATTTCTACTGCTAACAAATAAAATGAAAAAGGGGGGGAATGAAAAGGGAGAAAGATGCTGAAACAGAACCTAAACCTAAACTAAAAAAGGGTGATACACCAAAAAAGATGACCCAACCAGCCCAAATATAACACTTTTCACCAAAAAGAAGCTCTTATACACTTCATTTGATATGAAAAATCCTTCTGCATCAGTGAGCTAGGGGTCCGTGGAAATACAGGGAGGAAAAAACTACTAGAGGCATCCTCAAACACACTTATGGCAGCCTATTCACAGGTACCTACACTCCTCTAGAGACACTTTTGGCAAACCTGCAAAAGAGAAACTCACAATGCACTAGACATGCTGAAATCACCCTGCAAAAGCATAAAAAAATGACTTAACACAGAACAAAGGCATAGACACATCCAAAAGTGCAAGCTCAAATAGAGGTAAAAATGCTAAGTCCTGATTCAAGGTAAAATCCGGCAGAGTTCAACCTTACAAGCCCAAGAGATTTTTGGGCAGAGTTTTGCCTTAAGGCTGAGAGATCGATCTTTCTCAAATGAGAATTTTACAATATATAAAAAGAAAAGAGAAACTTGGCGCTTTCTGGGAAAGGCTTTGGCGCTCTTTTTTCAAGTGGCCCATGTGTGTTCCGAGCCTTGGGAAGAGGAAGTCATTTGATTGTCGGCTCTTGCTTTGACTTTGGCGTTCCAACATTAATGAGGAAGCATGGACCGCGCCTCTTTTCTGCGAATAGACTGCTCCCTTCAAGGCATTTACGTGGCTTGTCTACTTATAAATGCAAATTGGAGAAAACAAGCCACACTGCTTATTGTTTGCACCGTTTAGTGACTACTTGGCAAGCATTGTCTCAACTGCAAGGATAAATCCCTGAGTTGACACCTCCTCCTTGCCACCTAGACTGTTTGTCCGCTTCTGCACTTCATTTCTTCCTCATTTTGTCCCTTTCATTTTGTCTCTTTCTGGTTCCTTCGGCCCTCGGGGGCTATCTCCTTGGTGGGTTGCTGAGCTCCTTGGGCTCTCTTTTGGTTGGCGCTCAAGCATTTAAAAAATCAAACGGCTATTCCATGAGCCTTGAAATTGATGTTCACGCACCCGTCACTGCGTTTGAAAATCCAATGGCTAGTTCGCCGTGCTTGACTTTGACGTCCTCGGGCCCGTCACCCCTTGGACTTTCTTCGGCTTTCCTCTTTCTTTCCTTCTCGAAGGGGACCTGCCCTTTGGGGTCTTGAGAAAATTCCCTTTCTCTCGGCGAGAGCCCCCCGCAAGGGCACATACCCTTTGGGCTTTTCTTCTTTCTCCTCGACGGGTTTCTCCTTCGGGCCTTTTTCGAGGACATTTTTTGCGGACAATTTTCCCACAGGATTTTTCGCGGACCTTTTTCCCAGAGACAAAAAGTCCGCAAGAATTGCCTTGTTACTTTGAAATTCCTTCGGGTTTTCTTCCCGGCCATTTTCCTAGAATTTCTTCGGACTTTTTGTCCGAAGGAATTCCTTCGGACAAAAAGTCCGAAAGAATTCGTTTCTTGCCTTAAGTTTTTTTTTTGCGGGATTTTTTGCTCATAGCCTTTCCAAATTCCTTCGGACTTTTTGTCCGAAGGATTTCTTCCTTGGCTTCTTCGATTGCCCTTTGAAAAGTGCCCTTCGAAAAAAATGGTAACGACCCCTCCGCAGGGTACTTCCTTTGCCTTAACAAAATTTTGAAAGAACTTACCTTTGCGGCTTTCTCTTTGGCCTCCTTGAAAGTGTCCTCTACCCTCCGCAAGGGCACTTGTCCTTCGGGAGATTCTCTTGAACTTTTTGCTTGAACCGCTCCTTCGATCCAACCGTTGAACCGAGCGATTGAACTGGTTCAATGGTTCAAACGGTTGTTGAACCAAGGCATCGAACCGAATGTTTGAACCAAAACAGTTGAACCAAGCCTTGAACCAAGTCGATGAACCATTTGATTGAACCTCGCTGTTGAAATTTGCTGATGAACTTTGCAATTGAACCAAGCTTTGAACCAAGCCGATTGAACCAAGTCATTGAACCGACTGAGTGAACCGAGTGATTGAACCATCTGATTGAACCGAAGCATTGAACCAAAGTGTTGAACTGGTTCAATGGTTCAACGGTTCAAAGATGCTAACTCTTGGAAAGATCATGTCGTTGAACCCCGACGTTGAACCACTTTTCCAGCCTTAAGGAAAAGTGTCTTTGAACCATTTTAGCTCTCTTTCCTTATAAATTTCTTCGGACGAGAGTTCGAAGAAGCTTTGTAAAACCTTGCATTCTTTGAACTGGTTCTTCATTTGCTGACGGAACGACTTGCAAAGTCCGTAGAAATGGACCTACAGAGTCCGTAGAAAACCTGCAGAGTCCGTAGAAATTTGCAGGACTCGTGAAAAATCAAAATGTACTGGCTCAGAATAGCAGGGAAAAAGGGGACCGGTTTTTTGGTCAACAAATTGGCGACTCCTAGGGGAAGCATCCCTGCTATGCTTAGAGACCAGTTGCCTTAAAATCCATTGGGCATGGAGTCAGAATGCAGCTTTGAAGAAAGGTTAACAGCAGCCTTGAGAGATCCCAGAATCAATCATGAGCTTTTTACCCCAGACACAAAGGAAAACACCCACAAAGCTAAAAACACTACTTGTGCAAACAACACTTAGGGAAAGCAGGAAAGAGAACTGAAAGCAAACTACTATATACAGATAACAAGGTATATCTGCCTCCCTCCTGGATCAAAGGGAAAACTTCTCAAGTCCCTTCCCTGGCTAGGACACTTATGGTGCCAGGGAAGTGGCTGAATGAAATGGAGATTTGGTGACCTGCTCCTCCTGCCTACCACCTCGATTGGCTTGCATCCGAGTGGATCAGAATCAAACATGCTTCCAACATATACGTACTCTTCTTGTTCTTGGAAGCTTGTTGAATGCTAGTCTTTCATGCTTGTGCATTTCACCAATAAATTTGTGGCTGTTGGCACATCACCATAAGCCCTTTGCTGTGCATGGTCCCTTTGCAATGCATCATGAATTGGCTTGTCTCCTTCTACCTCGCTGAAGACCCTGTCAGATTTATCCTCTGCTTCCTCATGGCCTTCTTGAAGAAGGGTGACTGTTGTGATGTCTGAAATGGAATCACACACTGATTGCTCATTCCACAGAACATCACCTCTTTGTTCAAAACTCTCTTCTTCAAGGCTTTCCTCCTGATTTTCCTCCAATTCGGGCTCCATGGCATAATCGTCCTCCTCATCGAAGCAACAAGGAAGTTCATCAAACAAAGGGGAAGAGAGCTCGCCGTCCTTAAGTTCCTCCTCGTATTGCTGGAACATCTGCATGTATGCATGCCCTGAGTCTCCTCCATTGCTAATGATGTCTTCACAAGGAGCATCAATGATGATTTCTTCTTCATTATCGCTCGTGATAGCCTCTTGGAGAGCTACAAATTGGATCTTTTCTTCCTCACTCGCCTCCTGCAAAACAGGTTCCTCCTTGAGAAGGGGTGAAGTGAAAAAACCGTGTGGAAGAGGAGGCAGTCCTTGAGCTAGAATCGAATGATTCTCCTCCTTCCATTTGGTCAACACTTCATCTATATCAGGTGTGGCCTGATAGCTCTCTTAGAGGTGTGTAGATGGGGTGTGTTCAGACATGGAATGTGCCGTTGGGCCTGAACCGTCCATCACACATTGGTTGAGGAATCTCTGGATTCCAACTCTGCAATTCTTCTGGCTATATCCTCTTGGAAGAGCCTTTCCTGGAGGTCATAGGAATCATGGTGATTAGGAGCAGGTTCGTCCTTTTTAAGGTTTTGAGCAAAACCTTTCTTCTCCTCCTTCCTGCCCCATGATTCCACTATTTCCCTCCAAGTCAGGAGCGTGCCATCAGGGAGAAAGACCTCGAAATTGGAATTTTCCCTTTTTGTTGAGGGGCAACTAGGAGGGCTACTTGAGGTGATTCCATAAAAACCCTGAGCTTGATTAAATTCATATGAAGGAATACAAGGCCCATGATTTTGCGCAAAAGAATTATACATACAAAAAATGAGATTTCTTGATGGCACCAGGACTACTTAACCAGCTGATTCAACTCGGAGTCGCCATTGGTGTTGATGCAAAAACCTCCAAAGGCTGGTTGGTTGAAGAACACACCAAAAATTCAACACTTTGCACACAACTTGTCCTAGTTGGTCCCACTGGGCATGCCAAAAACTGTTGATGCAGTGGATTACACCCTGGGCAGGAGGCCGAGCTCCTGCCTTCCACATGTCAAAATGGAAACTCCCCTCTCACCTGTGGGACCGACGAAGCTGGAGGGGAGAGTCTCTAGATAAGGGCTAGCTCCCTTTGATGTATCTTTTAGGCCCTAGATTTCTACTGCTAACAAATAAAATGAAAAAGGGGGGGATGAAAAGGGAGAAAGATGCTGAAACAGAACCTAAACCTAAACTAAAAAAAGGCGATACACCAAAAAAGATGACCCACCCAGCCTGAATATAACACTTTTCACCAAGAAGAAGCTCCTATACACTTCATTTGATATGAAAAATCCTTCTGCATCAGTGAGCTAGGGGTCCATGAAAATACGAGGAAGAAACTACCAGAGGCGTCCTCAGACACACTTATGCAGCCTATTCACAAGCACCTACACTCCTTTAGAGACACTTTTGGCAAATTTGCAAAAGAGAAACTCACAATGCACTAAACATGCTGAAATCACCCTGCGAAAGCATAAGGAAAATGACTTAACACAGAACAAAGGCATAGACATCCAAAAGTGCAAGCTCAAATAGAGGTAAAAATGCTAAGTCCTGAGTCAAAGTAAAATTTGGCAGAGTTCTGCCTTACAAACTCGAGAGATTTTTGGGCAGAGTTTTGCCTTAAGGCTGAGAGATCGATCTTTCTCAAATGAGAATTTTACAATATATAGAAAGAGGAGAAACTTGGCGCTTTCTAGGAAAGGCTTTGGCGCTCTTTTTTCAAGTGGCCCATGTGCGTTCCGAGCCTTGGGAAGAGGAAGCCGTTTGATTGTCGGCTCCTGCTTTGACTTTGGCGTTCCAATATTAATGAGGAAGCATGGACCGCGCCTCTTTTCTGCGAACAGACTGCTCCCTTCAAGGCATTTACATGGCTTGTCTGCTTATAAATGCAAACTGGAGAAAACAAGCCATGCCACTTACTATTTGCGCCATTTAGTGACTACCTAGCAAGCGTTGTCTCAACTACAGGAATAAATCTCTGAGTTGACACCTCCTCCTTGCCACCTGGACTGTTTGTCCGCTTCTGCATTTCATTTCTTCCTCGTTTTGTTTTTTTTGTTTTGTCTCTTTCTGGCTCCTTCGGCACTCGGGGGCTATCTCCTTGGCGGGTCGCTAAGTTCCTTGGGCTCTCTTCTGGTTGGCGCTCAAGCATTTAAAAAATCAAACGGCTATTTCATTAGCCTTGAAATTGATGTTCGCGCACCCGTCACTGCGTTTGAAAATCCAACGGCTAGTTCGCCGTGCTTGACTTTGATGTCCTCGGGCCCGTCACCCCTTGGACTTTCTTCGGCTTTCCTCTTTCTTTCCTTCCTGAAGGGGACCTGCCCTTCAGGGTCTTGAGAAAAGTCCCTTTCTCTCGGCAAGAGCCACATACCCTTTGGGCTTTTCTTCTTTCTCCTCGACGGGTTTCTCCTTCGGGCCTTTTCCGTGGACATTTTTTGCGAACAATTTTCCCGCAGGCTTTTTCGTGGACTTTTTTCCCGCGGACAAAAAGTCCGCAAGAATTGCCTTATTACTTTGAAATTCCTTCGGGTTTTCTTCCCGGCCATTTTCCTCAAATTTCTTTAGACTTTTTGTCCTAAGGAATTCCTTTGGACAAAAAGTCCGAAAGAATTTGTTTCTTGCCTTAAGTTTTTTTTTTGCGGAATTTTTTGCTCATAGCCTTTCCGAATTCCTTCGGACAAAAAGTCCGAAGGATTTCTTCCTTGGCTTCTTCGATTGCCCTTTGAAAAGTGCCCTTCAGAAAAAATGGAAACAACCCCTCCGAAGGGTACTTCCTTTGCCTTAACAAAATTCTGAAGGAACTTACTATTGACAAATCTTCCACGAGTCAGATTTTTTCTTGCCACTTGGAAAGTTCTCGTCTCTAGACAAGGAAGAATGCATTGTTTTCCTTTGTTGATTCTACGGACTCACTCAGAGGAAATTATCTATGGACTCAATCAGAATATCTACGGACTCAGGAAGGCAATTTTCTATGCACTTAGGAAATTTTCTACGGACTCCCTCAGTCAAGCACTTAGGAGGAAGAAGGGATATCCTTCGAACAAATAGTCCGAGTAAATTCGGAGGACCACAAGACAAAAAGTCCGCACATAGAAGCCAAGAATTTTTTCGGAAAAGACAGTTTCAAGAGTTCCGAAGGGCAGAATACCCTTTGGAAGGGATGCTTACAATATTCCCGAAGGGCACCTACGCTTCGGGCAGGAGGAAGATCAAATTCAGTGACCGTTGCAAAAAGTCCGGGTGCCTCTAATTTTTCCGAAGGGCACTGCTGGAGGCTACGTGGACTGACATCTGGACTGCTGGATGACACGTGGACTGCTGCTGGAGGACACGTGGACTGGCTGGCGGAAGGCACATTGGAATCCCAAAAGGCATTTCATAAAAGCTAAGGCAAAGAGAATGATATATCCTTCGGACTTTTGTCCGAAGGAATTCGAAATGACTTACACAGCAGAAATCCTGGGAAAAGTTGAAGACGTTGCGAAAAAGCTTTGAAAGGCGGAAAAACTAAGGGTATGAATTTCTTCGGACTTTTGTCCGAAGGAATTCCTTCGGACAAAAAGCCCGAAGAAATTCGGAAGTGTCCATAGAGACGTTCAAAACAAAAAGGCCGCAAGAAATAAAGCTTAGACAATCAAGAGAATAAACCGCCAGAATATGACTCAGCGACCAATACAAAAGGGCCGACAGAGAAAACTGACAGAAATAAGTCCGAGAAAATTTTCCGAAGAGAATATCATAGTGTCTGGCGACGTCCTGCAGGCCGTCAATTTTTTCCTGCAGGAAGTAACCATTGAAATTAAAAAAAGGTAGCATAAAATCCGAAATAAATGGAAGTCGACTATGCAAAAGGAACAAAAAATAGATAGTCCGACGAAGAATTGAATATGAAATCCTGCCGGAAATAGACACGATCAAAATTAGAATGAAATACATGCAAATGTTGGAGCTATTTTCGAACGTTAGAGCTATTTTCAAACATCGGAGCTATTTTCGAATAAACGATCTAAGTTTCAGTTGACTGATCATTAAAGACCTGTTCGTCTTCATTCAGTGCATGCATCTGAAGGACTAAATCCGGCTTCAACTGGAGTTCCGAGTTCTAACAAGGAGTTGACTAGTCCATATTTAGAGTTGACTAATTGATCAAACGCCGCATCCACTAGAAGATTTACATTGCAAAGAAGAGGTGGACGGTTCATAACAAGGACAAGTGCGCTTCATCAAACAAATAGGCTTCATGCAAAGACAAAAGAAAAATATATTTTATTTTAAGGCCAAGTAAAGCTTGGAGTTAACAAAAGTAAATCTTTCTCTTCGAGTTTATACGCCTATCTTTGGCCTCTTGTAATTTGCTATATAATGGCTTTCAGCCTTGATTAGAGAAAGATCATCCAATCTCTCTTGGTTAGACCAGACTCTGCCATTAAGAGTTGTGTAACCTCTTCGATCAATAAGGACTGTACTTTTAGATTTCAAGCGTGGCATAGTGTATATTTCTTCAGCAATTTGCATAAGTGGTAAGAGTTTTCTCCCTTCCCAAATTCTGTTTCGTACCTAGTTGCTATATTGTCCTTGCGCAGGTCATGTTAAAGTGTTCTTTATTGTCTTTTGTTGAAACTGTAAGTGGATGTTAGGCGGCTGCAAAGTGTCTTTTATCAGACCTCTCTCCACCATTTCCCTCAGGTTTTAGTCATTGGACCAAACCTCTGCATGAAATACTTATGCACAAGTGATTAATTGAAGTCTAAGGTCTTCCTTCCCTCTTGTTCGCTCAGTGTTCAAGGTTCTAAGCTGAGTAGGATCATAATTCTGGTGTATCACCCTTTTTTAGGTAGGATTTTCCCTTTAAGTTTTCTTTCTCCCTTTTCCATGGTAGTCAGCAGCGTAGAGTAGGAATCTTCATCGATACATCATACAAGAACCAGCCTTTTTTGGAGGTTCTTCTCACTATTGAGGCACCCACCCTCGTGAGAAGATCCCATTGTTTCCGCTGGATAGAAGACTGGGCGTTTTGCGCACGTCCTCGAATCAGGGCACAGCTCTAGGTTGACAACAGTTTTTGGCACGCCCGTTGGGACCACAAAAAGAGTTCCTTACTGAAAATCTTCACGACAAAGGAAGATATTTATTTGCAGAAGAGCAGAAAAGTTCGTAGCATCATTCAAACAATCAGTTCATGCCAAAAGTTACTATAAGATCAGCAAGCAAAGGTATTCCTTTTGAATTTTTGACTTATAAAAGAGCAAGATCCGGAAGAGTAAGTCCATGTCCTCAAAGGGAATATTTAGCTCCCCCTCATCCTATTGTTCTCGATGCTGAAATCCCCACCATTCAGATGGCCATAAGAAATCAAGTATTTGCTCCATTCAATAGGGGGAGTCCACTAAATTTAGCACAGCTAAATGATATACTTATATCTGCCCTCAAAAGTATTCCATTCTTCTCAGGGAAAGATCAAACAACCCCTGTTGAGCATATACAGGATGTTGCTAATCTTTGTTCAGTTCATAATGTAACTGAAGATAATGTCGCCATCAGATTATTAGCTGCTTCTTTCAAAGGAAAAACATTACAATGGTATAGAACCCTCCCACTTAGATCTATCTCTACTTGGGATGAATTAGGCACTGCTTTGGTCAAACAGTTTGAGGACAAGTCTGACCACCTATCTTTGGTTGAGCAATTAACAACGATACAGAGAGCCCCTCATGAGTTCATGTCTGATTTTAATCTCAAATTCCAAAAGACATGGCATAGGATACTGGTCCTAATTAGGCCATCACTAGAGTATGCTTTTTTATATTTTTTGAAAGCTCTGAATTCTGATATCAGTGTGATGATACAGTCAATGGGCGGCACTACCTTGCTAGGTGCCTATGACGTGGCAATAAGAGTAGAGAATAGTCTGATTCAGGCAGGACAGCGTGCTCTAAGACCTCCAATGCCCAAATTTCCGGAGATAGGTTCAGCACCAGCCTTTCATGTCCCTCAAGTTCCATCCTTGGCTCCAATTCCAGCACCTCAACATCCAATTGTAGCCTCTACTAGTCAATCTAGTGAGATAGGAGAGCTGAAAAGTCTGTTACAGTCTTTCAAAAATGAAATAATATAGCTTAAGAGGCAGCAATTCCAGTCAAATAGGCCTTATCAACAGCAGAATCAGAACAACTATCATCCTTTCAAGGATCAAAGATCTTCTTATCAGGGTTTCAGAGAGAACCGACCACCCTATCAAATGCAAGGGGCTATAACTCCAGCAAAGCCATATGCTGCTATTGATCCAAGTGCTCCTACTTCAAAGGCCATCGTTCCAACTCCATCTCAGAACAATTTAGTGCAGGATTCAGGTTGGCAGCTTTCAAATCTAAATAATTTTCAAAATCAGGATTCAATTCAGACAAACAGTGCCATGCCACAAATGACACAAGAGTTCTCTTTTCATGAGAGCCAATATCAAGATACGGGACTAGCATCACAAGGAATGACCCAAGGGCAGCGTGATGCTGTTAATGTAAATTCGCAGGTAGAGGATCACATTGCTTTTTCTCAAGATGTTAGGACTAACACTTCAAACGATCAAGTTGCAGCTCTAACCTACCAAAGAAATAAAAGAAGAGCTGTTGGAGAAGCTCAAGCAGTGGCAAATACGTCTAATGCTTCTAGTACTATTGCTCAAGGTGCGAAAGAACAGCTTGCTGCCCCCACAGTCACAAAAAATCAGAATGTAGAGGTTGGCAAAGTACAACAAATACCTCTTGTTCGTGAGCAGCAAGTGACACAAAGGGTTCAATCAAAGGTAAGTCCTTCCTAGTTCAACATTGTAGACCAGATGAAAAGATCTAACATCAATATTAGCATGTGGGATACTCTGTCGATTTCAGACCAAAATTAGTAGACAAAGGAGGTATTGTTTTGACAAACTCAGATCCGCCAGCTAAGCAGTAAGTGCAGCAAGGAGATAATATACCAAAGGCGAACAAAACTGAGGTAAAAGTAAAGAAGACTCCCCCTTTTTATCTTTCCTTGATAGGAGACACCTTAGTTCATAATTGCATGGTGGATAGTGGAGCCAACAGTACCGTCATGCCTAAACAAATTGCAGACAAGCTCGGCCTTGTCTATGAGCCAAATACTAAAAGAGTACTGCAATTGGATGGTTCACCCGCAAAGACAGTAGGGATTATTAAAGATTTGAAACTAACGTTACATACCTGTCCTAATGTAACTATTCAGCAGGACATTGTAGTGGTAGATCTACCTCCTTATTTCGCCATGTGCCTTTCAAGAGATTTCACCTCAAAGATTGGGGGATACCTATCAACTGATTGGACATACCTGCTGTTCAGAACCAGATATGGCACAAAGGTAACCATTCATTCAGAACCTATTGCACGTTTTCACATGGAACCTTATACGCCAAGTGTGGTCAATGCAAACTGTATTATTTCAGATGAAGTAGTACAAACTAGTGAGGTAGAAAAAGACTCACCTTTAGATGGAGTTCCAGATTTATTCCTTGATGAGTGGGCCTCTACTTTGCATGAGTATGATCCATACAAGCTGATTGAAGAAGAAGATCTTGGTGTATATTGTCTTCATGAGAACAATGCGCAAATTCCAGCCATGGTCAAAGAAGGCGAGTCTAGTGAAGGCTTGTGGCAGCTATACTTCGATGGATCAAGAAATAAGCATGGGACAAGAGCTGGAATAATGTTAGTTTCTCCTACGAAACAAAGGTATTTCTCATCCATTAAATTTTAGTTTGGCTGTTCGAATAACGTTGCTGAATATGAAGCACTAGTCCACGGTTTGCAATGGGTTAGGAAGATGAAAGCAAGTTGTCTATAAGTGTTTGGAGATAGTGAACTAGTGGTTCACCAGGTAAGGGGCTTAAATGTATGCAAGAACATGTTACTTAAATCTTATAGACACAGGGTATGGGATTTACTTGAAGACTTCCACGCTTTTAATATTCAGGCTATACCAAGAGATAGAAATAAACACGCTGATAGATTGGCTGATGTTGGGGCGCAATTTGATATTCCAGCGGACGTTAAAAGTGACGCTTCTCAGTCACATATAAGTATAGTCGTAAGGCCTTCTGTCCCAGATAACCAGGAAAATTGGTAGGTATTCGAAAGTGACGATCAAATTGTGAGGTTTTTACAAGAAGCTAAGTTTTCTCCCAAAAAATCAGGTAAAACGTTTGCAGCAATATGGTGACCAGATTGTACAGCTGAAAATCAATAAACTATCCAAGGGATTGGTTACCCTTGAAAATATTTTCAGTGAAGACGATAAGCTAAGGAGAGAGAAACCAGCGTTGTCTACAAAAGAGCACTATGCCAATGTGGAGATTGCAGCTGGTAAGATATTGAAATTGGGCAAGGTATGCACTCCACTACAAAAGAAAGCTTTCGTTGAATTATGCCAAAATTTCGCTGACATATTCGCATGGCAGTATAGCGATCTCAAAGGGTTTGATCCGAGCTTAGCTCAACACACTATTGAGCTAGAAGACGAAACTAAGCCAGTACGACAAAGACAAAGGCCAATTAATTCAAAAATTGAGCCTTTAATGAACGCTGAGCTTCACAAACTTATAGTCTGCTATTATATTTCCAATCAAGCACTCAACTTGGGTGGCGAACCTTGTTCTAGTACGAAAAAAGAATGGTGAGATTCGGTTATGTGTTGATTTTCGTGACTTAAACAAGGCCTCACTTAAAAACCACTATCCATTGCCATCAATAGAATAAATCTTACAGCTTGTTTCAGGTTCAGAGAGGTTTTCCTTATTAGATGGGTACAGTGGCTATAATCAGATTTTCGTCAAAAAAGAAGACCAGTTCAAGATGGCTTTCACAACCAAGTGGGGAACATTCGTGTACAGAAAGATGCCGTTTGGTTTGTCCAATGCTAGGGCAACCTTTCAGAGAGCCATGGATATGGCCTTCCAAGGCCTTCTTAACAAATTCGTGCTTGTCTATTTAGATGATATAACAGTATTATCAAAGGATGCAGAAGATCATGTGGTGCACCTCCAGCATGTTTTTGAAAGGTGTAGACAGTTTGGGATATCTCTAAATCCCAAAAAGTGTGTATTTTCAGTTCATGAAGGTAAGCTTCTTGGACATGTTTCTAAGCATGGTTTAAACATAGATTCTGAGAGGATTCAATCTATTCTAGCACTCTCCTTGCCTACGAGCAAAAAGGCTTTGCAAAGTTTCTTTGGAAAGATCAATTTCATAAGGAGATATATTTCAGATTTTGCTACTATAGCTAAGCCACTTACAGCCATGTTAAAGAAAAATCAGAGCTTCAACTGGTCCAAGGAGGGAATAATATGATTTGAAGATGTTAAGAAAGCCATAGCAAGTGCCCCTACACTCTTGAATCCAGATTTCAAGAAAGACTTCATTCTGTATACGTATGCTAATGTGGACACCATTTCAGGGATTCTTATGCAGCAGAACCATGAAGACTTGGAGCAGCCAATAGCCTTCTATAGCCAAGGCCTGCAGGAGTATGAGACCACGTACTCTTTTGTTGAAAAACACGTCCTCGCAGTTATAAGATCTCTGAAGAAATTTAGGCACTTACTGTCTAATAATAAAATACTTCTAATGGTTGCTCATCCAAGCATCAAGGAGTTTCTTCTGAACAAGGACATAAATGAGAAAAGCGCTGGTTGGATAACCAAAGTGATGGAATATGATATAGAAATTAAGATCACAAAACTGGTTAGGGGCAAAGGACTTTGTGAGCATCTAGCTCAGGACTTACAAGAAACCAACGAAGCTGTTCTAGTGTCAAATGATGTAGAAGTCGCTACTGTACAGACCTCACCTTCCAGCTGGTTCCATGATCTGGTAAGCTATCTTCAGGAAGGTCGTTACCCTTCCCACTTAAGCGCTTCAAGAAGAAGGTATTTCAGACTGCAATCAATTCTATTTTTGCTTGTTGATGGTGCCTTGTTCAGGAAGGATATCAATGGAATGTCACTAAGGTGTGTAGAGCCAGGCCATACTCAAAGGTTGCTAGAAGAGTTCCATGATGGATTTGGTGGACACTTTTCTGCCAGAACTACAACACTCAAGATCATGAGAAGTGGGCACTTTTGGCCTACTATATTTGGTGATTGCCATGCATGGGTTAGGAAGTGCAAACAATGCGCTATGTTTGTAGGGAATATGTTTGTAGGGAAAATTAAACTAGCAGCCCTGCCCCTACAGTGAATTACAGTGGATCAGCCATTTGTTCAGTGGGGATTAGACTTTATTGGTCTCATCAACCCTCCTTCTAGTTCAGGGCATAAGTGGATCCTAACAGTGATAGACTACTTCACACGTTGGACAGAAGCAGTTGCATTAAAGGAGGCAAACGAAACTAGCGTCTTTGATTTCTATGAAAGTTTGGTCACTAGGTTTGGAGTCCCTTCAACGATTATTTCTGACAATGCAATGGCTTTTGTGGGATCTAGGATCAGCAAATGGGCAGTCCAACATGGAATCTATCTCAGCACCTCATCAAATTATTATCCACAAGGAAATGGCCTTGTTGAGTCTACAAACAAGAACCTATTGAGGATCATACGAAGGACCATTGAAAACAATCAGAGATCATGGTACCTCACGCTGAAGTCAGCACTATGCGCTGATAGGATTACCTACAAAAGGTCAACAACTAACTCTCCCTACAGGCTGGTCTATGGTAGGGAAGCAAGGTTACCGATCTCTCTCGAGTTTCCCGCCTTAGAGTTAATGCATCAACTTGAACTGTTAGAAAATGAGCCTATGGAGATCAGATATGCAAAATTTATGGAGCTGGAAGAGACAAGAAATCAAGCCATGCTAGCCATGGAAAGTCATCAGGCACAGGTGAAAAGGACATTTGACAAAGGAGCTTCCTCACGAAGCTTCAATGAAGGAGATTTGGTCCTCAAGTGGGATGAGGACCGGGCCAAACCAAGAAGGCACACAAAGTTTGATTCACTTTGGAGTGGCCCATATACAATCTCCAGCTGAAAATCCCACAACGCCTTCCAACTTGCTAAGATGGATGGCGAAGAGCTTCCAATCCCAGTAAATGGGATACATCTAAAACATTGCTATTAAAGAGCAAAGTTCCATGTACATATTTAATTATTCTTTGCTTTCCTCCAAGTGCTGTAAAAGCACAGTAGTTTGCTTCTCTTTTTGTTCAATAAGTGCTTGTTTGCACATTTGCTTTTTAGTTAGTTTTTTCTTCTTTCGTGTGTTTCCCTTCTTCTTTTGAAGGAGGTTATTACAGCAGTGATTAGAGCAGATTTTCAATCAGAGATTAAGTTCAGCACTTGTGAACTCGAATAACGTCTATACATGGTATGAGTTCACAAGCATAGCAGGCATGCTTCCCAGCTGAGTCACCAGGGTGTTGACAAATCTTCCACGAGTCAGATTTTTTCTTGCCACTTGGAAATTTCTCGTCTCTAGACAAGGAAGGAAGAATGATTGTTTTGCTTTGTTGATTCTACGGACTCACTCAAAGGAAATTATCTACGAACTCAATTAGAATATCTACGAACTTAGGCAGGCAATTTTCTACACACTCAAGAAATTTTCTACGGACTCCCTCAGTCAAGCACTTAGGAGGAAGAAGGGATATCCTTTGGACTTTTGTCTGAAGGAATTCCTTCGGACAAATAGTCCGAGGAAATTCGGAGGACCACAAGACAGAAAGTCCGCACATAGAAGCCAAGAATTTTTTCGAAAAAGATAGTTTCAAGAGTTTTGAAGGGCAGAATACCCTTCGGAAGGGATGCTTACAATATTCCCGAAGGGCACCTACCCTTCGGGTAGGAGGAAGATCAAATTCAGTGACCGTTGTAAAAAGTCCGGGTGCCTCCAATTTTTCTGAAGGGCACTGTTGGAGGCCGCGTGGACTGACATCTGGACTGCTGGATGACACGTGGACTGCTACTGGAGGACACGTGGACTGGCTGGCGAAAGGCACATTGGAATCCCGAAAGACATTTCATAAAATCTAAGGCAAAGAGAATGATATATCCTTCGGACTTTTTGTCTGAAGGAATTCGGAAGTGGTTCAAGACAAGTCATAAAGATGACCCCGGACTTTTCAAAAAGGCAAAATCAAAGACAATTGGAATCCTTCGGACTTTTTGTCCGAAGGAATTCGGAATGACTTACACACAGCAAAAATCCCAAGAAAAGTCGAAGACGTTGAAAAAAAGCTTTGAAAGGCAGAAAAACTAAGGGTATGAATTTCTTCGGACTTTTGTCTGAAGGAATTCATTCGGACAAAAAGTCCGAAGAAATTCGGAAGTGTCCACGGAGGCGTTCAAAACAAAAAGGCCGCAAGAAATAAAGCTTAGACAATCAAGAGAATAAACCGCCAGAATATGACTCAGTGACCAATACAAAAGGGCCGACTGAGAAAAATGACAGAAATAAGCTCGAATTTTTTTTCCAAAGAGAATATGACAATGTCCGGCGACGTCTTGCAGGCCGTCAATTTTTTCCTGCAGGAAGTAACTGTTGAAATTAAAAAAAGGTAGCAGAAAATCCGAAATAAATGGAAGCCGACTGTGCAAAAGGAACAGAAAATAGATAGTCCGACGAAGAATTGAATATGAAACCCTGCCGAAAATAGACACGATCAAAATTAGAACGAAATACATGCAAACGTTGGAGCTATTTTCGAACGTTAGAGCTATTTTCGAACATCAGAGCTATTTTCGAATAAACGGTCTAAGTTTCAATTGACTGATCATTAAAGACCTGTTCGTCTTCATTCAGCGCATGCATCCGAAGGACTAAATCCGGCTTCAACTGGAGTTCCGAGTTCTAACAAGGAGTTGACAAGTCCATATTTAGAGTTGACTAATTGATCAAACGCCGCATCCACTAAAAAATTTACATTGCAAAGAAGAGGTGGACGGTTCATAACAAGGATAAGTGTGCTTCATCAAACGAATAGGCTTCATGCAAGGACAAAAGAAAAATATATTTTATTTTAAGGCCAAGTAAAGCTTGGAGTTAACAAAAGTAAATCTTTATCTTTGAGTTTATATGCCTATCTTTGGCCTCTTTTAATTTGCTATATAATTTTTTTCAACCTTGATTAGAAAAAGATCATCCAATCTCTATTGGTTAGACCAGACTCTGCCATTAAGAGTTGTGTAACCTCTTCGATCAATAAGGACTGTACTTTCAGATTTCAAGCGTGGCATAGTGTATATTTCTTCAGCAATTTGCATAAGTGGTAGAGTTTTCTCCCTTCCCAAATTCTGTTTCGTTCCTAGTTGCTATATTGTCCTTGCACAGGTCATTTTAAAGTGTTCTTTATTGTCTTTTGTTGAAACTGTAAGTGGATGTTAGGCGGCTGCAAAGTGTCTTTTATCAGACCTCTCTCCACCATTTCCCTCAGGTTTTAGTCATTGGACCGAACCTCTGCATGAAATACTTATGCACAAGTGATTAATTGAAGTCTAAGGTCTTCATTCCCTCTTGTTCGCTCAGTGTTCAAGGTTCTAAGCTGAGTAGGATCATAATTCTGGTGTATCACCCTCTTTTAGGTAGGATTTTCCCTTTAAGTTTTCTTTCTCCCTTTTCCATGGTAGTTAGCAGCGTAGAGTAGGAATCTTCATCGATACATCATATAGGAACCAGTCTTCTCTGGAGGTTCTTCTCACTATTGAGGCACCCACCCTCGTGAGAAGATCCCATTGTTTCAGTCGGATAGAGGACTGGCCGTTTCGCGCACGTCCTCGAATCAGGGCGTAGCTCTAGGTTGACAACACTTACCTTTGCAGCTTTCTCTTTGGCCTCCTTGAAAGTGTCCTCTGCCCTCCGCAAGGGCTCTTGAGTCCAGAACTGCCCTCTGCAAGGGCACTTGTCCTTCGGGAGATTCTCTTGAACTTTTTGCTTGAACCGCTCCTTCGATCCAACCGTTGAACCGAGCGATTGAACCGGTTCAATGGTTCAAACGGTTGTTGAACCAAGGCATCGAACCGAATGTTTGAACCAAAACAGTTGAACCAAGCTTTGAACCAAGTCAATGAACCATTTGATTGAACCTCGCCGTTGAACTTTGCCGATGAACTTTGCAGTTGAACCAAGCTTTGAACCAAGCCGACTGAACCAAGTCGTTGAACCGACTGAGTGAACCGAGTGATTGAACCATCTGATTGAACCGAAGCATTGAACCGGTTCAATGGTTCAACGGTTCAAAGATGCTAACTCTTGGAAAGATCATGTCGTTGAACCCCGACGTTGAACCACTTTTCCAGCCTTAAGGAAAAGTGTCTTTGAACCATTTTAGCTCTCTTTTCTTATAAATTTCTTCGGACAAGAGTCCGAAGAAGCTTTGTAAAACCTTGCATTCTTTGAACTGGTTCTTCATCTGCTGAAGGAACGACCTGTAGAGTCCGTAGAAATGGACCTGCAGAGTCCATAGAAAACCTGCAGAGTCCGTAGAAATTTGCAAGACTCATGCAAAATCAAAATGTACTGGTTCAGAACAACAGGGAAAAAGGGGACCGGTTTTTTGCCCTGTTGGGCCAAAATGGTCAACATCTTCCACACGTCAAAATGTTAACTCCCCTCTTACCTATGGGCAAGGCAAAACTGAGGGGAGAGTCTCTAGATAAGGGCTAGCTCCCTTTGATGCATCTGAGTTATTCCAATAAGTGCTAATATATATTATGGGGGGGATGAAAAGGGAGAAGGATTATAGGAAAACAAACCTATTCTAAGAGGGTGATGCACCAAATAACTTCGACCTACTCACACTCACACTTTGAATCATAAGACGCATACATACACTTTAAAACTGGTAAAAGGGGCAGACTGTAGGAAGCTTAACAGGGAGGCTTTAATGGAACACACAGAAAAAAGGACTCACCATAGGTGCTGTAGAAAAAGCACACTGTCTAGTAACCTCCTGTCTCTGTGCTCCAAGTACAACTCTTCTTGTCACCTGCAGGAATGGCACCTTATAGATACCAGATGCGTTGGTGTCAACTCTGTGAAAGCATTAGGAAACAATGACTAAACACAAGACTAACATTTAGACACATTCAGAGATATCTAACCAGAATAGAAATAAAAATCCATTTTATTGATTCCATGTGAAAATTGCCAGGGTTTCGCCTTACAATGTGAAAGATAGGTCTTTTAAAATGAGAAGTTACAATATATATAGAGAAGAGGGAAACAACAGCGTCTTCTTTGAAAAAGACTTCTGGCGCCCTTTGACAAGTGGCCCATGCACGTCCCAAAGGCGTTGGGAAAAGAAAGCCTCTAAAATATAAATGTTGTGTTAATTTCGATTCTGACTTCAGGGGTTTAAAAACATAGGCCGCACCGTTTCTCCATAACCAAGACTACTCCTTGAAGGCACCCACGCGGTTTGTCTGCTCATAAATGCAAAATGGAGAAAAAATGGGTCACGCCATTCATTGTTTGCATCCCATTTATGACCACTTGGCAAGCACTGTTTCAACTGCTGGAATAACTCTTTGAGTCGACGCCTTCCTTCGCCACTTGGACTATTTTGTCCGTTTCTACACTTGGCTCTTTTGTCTTTCCCTTGCCTTGTCTCTTCTGGCTCCGTTGGCCCTCGGGGGCTATCTTCTCGTCCTTGCTAGCTCCTTGGGCTCTTTTATTAGCAGGTCGCTGAGTTCTTTCTCAACTTTTGTCCTTTTTCAGCGTTGTCTTCCTGGTTTTGCATTTGTTGGCTTCTGTCTCTTTGTTCTCTGGGCTCTTTTATGGTTGGTGCTCAAGAATTCAAAGATCAAACGACTATTTCTCTACTGTAAAAATGACGTTTGCGGGTCCATCACCATTTGAAAAAACAACGGCTAGTCTATTTCCTTGAAGTTGACGGCTTCGGAGACATCACCGTCCTTGGCAATTCCTGCGGTCTTTTCTCTTCGGCCTTTTGTCGCTCCTTTACCTTCGGGCTTTGCTTTGGACCCTCCCGAAGGGGAGGTGTCCCTTCGGCTTCTTGTTGATTTCTTTCCGAAGGGAGGGTGACCTTTCGGCTTTTGGAGAAGTGTCTTTCATTTGGTAGCCGAGAGTCCCCCGCAAGGGCACCTGCCCTTCGAGGTCCTTCGGCTCCCTTGGTCTTTGGCTAATTTCCCGCGGACATTTCCCCGCAGGTTTTTTTCCCCGCGAACAAAAAGTCTGCAAGAATTGCCTTGTCTGCTTCTTCGGATTTTCTCCCCGGGCTTTTCTCGTAGACTTTTTCCGCGGACTTTTTTTCCATGGACAAAAAGTCCGCGAGCACTTTGCCTTAGTTTTTTTTGGAATTTCTCTCGGTTTTTTCTTCCGAATTTCTTCGGACTTTTTGTCCGAAGAAATTCCTTCAGACAAAAAGTTCGAAGAAATTATTCTTCGCCTTAGCCTTTCGAATTCTGCGCCTTTCGAATTCTGCACCTTTCGAATTCCTTCAGACTTTTTGTCCGAAGGATTTCTTCCTTTGAATTCCTTCAGACAAAAAGTTCGAAGAAATTATTCTTCGCCTCAGCCTTTCGAATTCTGTGCCTTTCGAATTCCGCACCTTTCGAATTCCTTTAGACTTTTTGTCCGAAGGATTTCTTCCTTTGCTTCTTCGACTGCCTTTGAAAGTGCCCCTCGAGAAAGTTGAAAACGACCCTTCCGAAGGGTGCCTCCTTTGCCTTAAACAAAAGTCCGAAGGAAACTTACCTTTTCGGCTTTTCTCTGTGGCCTCCTTGAAAGTGTTCCCTGCCCTCCACAAGGGCTCTCGAAATGGTCCCTTTTGCACCTAAGTGTCGGGGACTCATCTCTTTGAAACAACCCGTTGAACCGAATATTGAACGAAGGCATTGAACCGACTATTGAACCGAGCCATTGAAACAAGCCGTTGAAGCAAAACGATGAACCAGGCACTTGAATCAAACCGACTGAACCAGACTCTTGAAACCAGCACTTGTCCATTTTGCACCTAAGTGTTGGGAACCCATTTATTCTCTGCAGAGTCCGTAGAAATTCTTGTGGAGTCCGTAGAAAATTCCAGACTTGTGCAAAATCAAAAAATGAAACTGGCTCAGGACAGCAGGGGAGGAAGGGGACCGATTTTGGCTTGTTGGACAAAAAATGGTCAACAATATGACGGAGATATAAAGTATTACAATGCAGTTTCAGAATATAAGATAAGCATTACAAATCATGATTAAGCAAGATTAAAGAACTGTTGTCAGTACTACTGTCAGCTTACAATATGATAGAGAATTTTGCCTATCAAGAGCATAGAGTTAGAACAATTCAACGAGCATTTAAATAAAGAATTCTCCTTGCTTAATGGAAATACCGAGACTGATTTCTTCTCTCAAAAAATATATTCAAGATTATGATCTGTTCAGTTCTGCACCTTTAAATGTAAAACCAACAACCTGAGATCACACTAAAATGGACATATCTCTCACACAATTCATCCAATTGACGTGAAATGAAAAGCAAAAGACCCTAATGATGAAGGCGCCCAAGATTGGAACACAAAACAACCCCAACAGTTTCTATTTAATTTATGCACGAATCGCAAGGCAAACATAGATGGTATGGCCCAACAAGAGTGGCAATTTGCCTTTAAAAATCACAACCTTCATTAAAAAATCTACAACTTACCAAAAAAGTTTGCCCTTCACATATAGAGAGATATAGACAATACCCATAATGATTTTTTTTGTCTTTTTTGACTTATGAATAAAAACACAATCTGCTATGAGGAATATGAATTCCTGAATCTGTCTAATATGCATAAACTGATCTATAAAACCACACACTGACTACAATGCACAAATCCCACTACAAAACAATCAAACTATACTATCTCACCACTAGTCGCTATCTTTCAAGTGAGAAGCAATGCCAAGCTAGGAGGCTTTCATTCCTCGAAGCAATCCCAAAGCCAATCTGGTAGCATAAGATTCATGTAGCTAAAAGATGATCCAAATGAGGATCAATGGCTTCCTTTTATAATTTCTAGTTGACCCTTCTCGAAACCCTAATCCTCCAATAGATGGCGTCCCACTTTCCCAAGCAAAACTTTGACTTTATATTATAAACTTTATTTCCTCCTTAAAGTTGGTGCCCAACTAAAGCTTGGGTTAAATCTTTAATAAGAATTATAATTAATTCCTTCAATGAGGCACCCACCCATAAAGAACATCTTTTAAAACAACTTAAAGTGAAGTAGCTAGGCCAAGGGGAAAGTCAATGTTAAAATATAACATTAAAACATGACTTAATTAAAATATTTCGACTTATCTCTCCATTTGTGCCCCAAAGCCCAAAAATGAGTAAGCCAACTGATCAGACTGAAATGGAAAGCCAACCGTGCCGAAACCAACGGGACCACTGCCGGAAAAAAATTTACTAAAAATAGTAAATTCCTGAAGATGCTCAGAATGCCAAGAAGAACATTTCACTGTGAAGCTCTCTAAAAACTCAGAAAGAATCCGCCATTGAATCAACCAACCTC
The DNA here is from genome assembly GCA_037957365.1 of Torreya grandis. NCBI lineage: Eukaryota > Viridiplantae > Streptophyta > Pinopsida > Cupressales > Taxaceae > Torreya > Torreya grandis. Next base: position 1,660,950 of record JARHVA010000183.1, read on the forward strand.
AAGCAAGAGCATCCTTCAAAACAAGAAACCCTAATTTTACCTTCCGAGTAGCCTATGGGTCTCAGGGATAGGCCAACGGTCATTGGAAAGATCATGCTCGAGAAGGGGACATTACACCGCACTCCCCAGCGTCGGGTTGGGCTCAATACTTGGCTATGTTGTTTCATTAATATCATCCCTTCTCAATCACAATTTTTTAAAGGGTCATCAATACTTTGTGTACTGGGTGTCAACAGACTGGTAAGAAAATTTGTAAACCCTAACTACATTCCAAACAATAGGGCACCTAGATTGAATCAATGACAGATTAACAGGCCCACGTGAAATTAATAATAGAGATCTACAATACATGTCATAGTAGAATATCAAGAGAGGAATCACACGCACAAGCCTTTAACACTTACCTATTCATGAATAGTGGACCAAAATGCCATACGATAAATAATTATTTTTGATCTTGTAGCACAACCCTTATCTTAGGAGACGTGTCATCTTGCATTTTATGTCATATTCATCCCTTAGCCTACACATCCTCCCTGCTTCGTGACCATATTAGCCTGGCTATATCTAATGGGCTTCATTTAGGATCTACCGAGTTTCATCGAGGTGTATTACATATATTGTTACCTTTTTTTTAGCACGTTGTTAGGTGGTTGCACTAGTTTGCAATTATTCTCATGATACTAGAAGGATCTCATGGTGTTTTGTTTGCCTGGTGATCAACATAGACTCTGCAATGTAGTGATTCACTACCCATGAATTAATTTAATATGTTATTAGAGCAAGCTTTGAGGATTCATGCCTCAAAGGCTTGTGACTACAAGTTCTTGGATTGATTTGTATTTGTATGTTTATAGTGTTGGCATCGTGTACAAGTTGGTCATGTGTGGCTAGTTCATGATTGCATTTTCTAGTTCTTTGGCATTTCCTGTTGACTCTTGCATTGATAGTTATGGAGTATTTTAGCATGGAAATAAAAACTAATATTTATTTGATTTTGGACGAATCCATTAGAAGCATTATTATCAAAGAAAGAATATGATGGCAACATTCTGGACCTATGGTCATGTGACATAACATTGTATGTTGTGTTAGTAGGAACATATCCCTTCAAGGATTCTAATGATTCAAGCATTCTAATGAACCAAGGAATTCACATGCAACACTTTATAATAATATTCATTCTATGGGATATAGTTTGGGATAATGCCATGGCATGCATCAAAGAGGTGTATGACATCCCTTTTTGGATATTTTATAAACTTTGAAATTTACCGTGAATGCTTTTCAATGCTAAACATCAATAAAATACTAAAACCACCCACATGTGATATTGATATTGAAAACCTAATTGAAACTTCGATGAAACCCTTATTGTATGCAATGGAAGAGTGCAAAATTCTAATAATGAAGCAATCTAAACAATAATAGAATGTTGCAATAAAATATTTACTTTTATTTTGCATCACAATGAAAAAAGATAAAACTCTTACTTGGGTAAACCTCCGTAAAATAATTACATGCAACAATGAGCAACAAACAACAAACATAGGGATCACGATATGAATGAAGCTTAAAGTAAGGTTAAAGTTGAAAGTAAAGGCCGCCACAACGACTTTGATTAGCACAAATTAGACTCAGTTGGTCATATAAATCCCAATGCAAAAACCCCAGTCATTGATTGCATAACTGACGAGCAACCACTGGTTGCTCGGTTACTCACCAGGAAAACCACCAAGGGAATAACCGCCAAAATGAAAAAAATGCAATTTTTTAGCTGGCGAGTACCCATTGGTTGTCTGTATGCTGCTAAAATGCGGGATACACACGTAGAATGCAGAAAATCTGCAAAAATGGATGCCAAACACTGAGAAAACACGTAAATTTGTCTTATAAATTGAAACACACCCCCTCTCATTTCATTCACAAAATATTTGGAGCATTCAAGAGCGGATTTGAAGAAGAATTCAACAAAAAGATTTCCATGTTAGTACATTTGTTTTGTTTTGTTTTTTTAATTTTCAAACATGTAAAAGAATTGTAATTTAATTATAAACATGTTTGATAAATATTTTAAATTTTAATTCTCAAATTTCATGCATTACAAATTTCATGTATTTCGTTAAATTTTAGTGTTTAGTATTTAAAATGTATCTATAATTTTTGATAAAAAATGTTTTTTAACCATTATAGTTTTCGTTTATCATTATAATTTATTTGTTGTTTTTTAACTATTATAGTTTTCAATTTGTTTGTTAAATCAAAATGTATTTTAGTTTTCGTTTAATAGTTTATCATTATAATTTGTTTATCATTATAATTTATTTATCATATTTTAATTTGTGTTAAATATATATATATATATATATATATATATTGTTTTGAATATGTTTGCAAGTTATCCATTAGCAAACAATGGCATCTGCTAGTGCATCGGAATCAAATTCAGTCAGTGGTAGTCAATCGGCTCCCCTTAATGCTCGCACCGTTGCTTAGAAGTATGTTGTGCAGGTTGGAATGTCCCAAACGGTTTCAATTTGTTCATTTTACTCGAAAAGGATGTCAAGAGACATTAATTGTCTCAAATACCACCTTTCATATATTCCTTCCTGCGATGTCACACCTTGTCCCAGTGTCACAGAAGAGACAAAATGAGATATGATTGCGAAGTTTGCATTGCTGAACAAAAAAAACTAAAGAGGGCAAGGATGTAAGCAACCCTAATAGCGGCCATTGCTCCCACATAGGCAAAAGAAGAAGAGATAGCTATGATAGGAATTGCGGGCTCTACTCGTGGTCCACGCAAATGCCATGACACATCGTTATCAAGTTTGAGTTAGATACACTCCTTTTTTGTGCCTAGAAACACACCTGTGGCACAACCTTCATTGCAAAGTACAAGATGGAACAAGGAAGCACATGCAAAAGCAGATAAAATATGCGCAAAATTTTGGTACTTCAACCACTTTCCCTTCAACATGGCGAGGAGCCCGTACTTGAAATTTTAAGTGACAACATTGATAGTTGCAGGAAAAAAGTACAAGGCACCCTCTCCAAGAGACTTAAATGTGAAATTGCTCCAGAATGCAGTTGAAGATGCAAAGGTAATTTTAGAAGATTAAAAGACGTGTAAGTTCAGATACACCATTCTGTGGTGTAAGTTTAGATGGGCATTTCTTTTTATCCACTCTCGATCGACGAGAGGGCCCCTATCTATTCTCTATTCTATATATGGGGCACTCCATTGACCCCCCAACTATTGTTATAAGGGTATAGGAAGGTTGAGGGCGGATATATAGAGTATGCACTCCCTCGACATAGGACCGACGTAGGAGGGACCCCTATCTTATATGGGGCACCCTATATAGAGAGAGATATGGCTGACGAGACTATCTAGAGTTATGCTCGGCTCACCCTACCCTATATATAGAACTTAACTACCACCCATATAGATAGATAGACCGACAACCCCAAATAGATAAACCCTATAGAGAGAGGGGGGGCTACATCTCAATAGACCCTATATGGAGAGGGGGGTCTACGCTCAAGATAAGAGATAAGATATATAGGGGCTACGAGATAGCCAAGATAAGATCTATAAGGGATACACTCAAGATAAGATCATATTTGCTACGTTCAAAATAAGATAGATATAGGGAGGGCCCCTCCCCCATCTATATAAACTAAACTAAACTCTCTATGGCCTCCCCCCAAGCCCTATATATCTATTTGGGGCCTGTCTATCTATAGGGTGGCCCCCCTCTCTATATAAATGGAGTTAGAGTTTATATAGAGGGGCCCAAGCCCTATATATCTATTTGGGTTTCTTTGGCCCTCTATATAAACTAAACTAAACTAAACTCTATATGGGAGTTCCCTTTATATATTATTTTCTATGGGGCCCTCTATATATAGATGGGAGTTTAGAGTTTAGATATAGGGGGCCAAAAAAATTAGACCCCCCATCCCATCTATATTGAGAGGGAGAGGGAGTGGGGGGCCAAAAAAACTAGATCTTTGGAAGAGGGCCACCCCCAACCATATAAAGTGATTGAGTTAGTTCAAATATAGAGGGGCTCCCCATATATATAGAGAGAGGCCAAAAAAAACTCTATATATTGGGGCTCCCCATATCTATATATAGAGAGGGGGGGCCTTAAATTTCTATTATTATTATAGGGCATAGGGGCCTTAGAATTTAGAGGGGGTGGGCGACTAGGCTATATAGCTATCTATATATAGTCGGTAGTTGGCACCCTATATCTAGATATGGCGACCCTATCTAGATATATGGGGAGCTCTATATATCTATGGGGGAGACTCTCTATATTCATGCTCTCGATCGAGGGAGACTCTCTATAGTCGGCATGCTCTCGATCCATACCTCCCTGCCCCTAAATAGATAGGCGGGCCTCCCCCACCCCTCACCTATATATATATATATATATAGTTATAGTTATAGTTATAGTTTATATAGAGAGGGGAGGCGGGAGGCGAGAGGCTATATATCTATATGGAAACAAGAGAGAGTGTAGGGGACCACCCGCCCAGATCTCTATCTCTATAGATGGGGCCAAAAAGAACTCTATATAGGGGGCATCTAGACATAGTGAGGGTTGGGGTCTCCAAAAAAATTGAGGCTATATATCTATATGGAAACAGGTGAGAATGTAGGGGACCGTCCGCCCAGATCTCTATCTCTGTCTCTATCTCTATAGATGGGGGCAAAAACAACTCTATAGAGGGGGGCATCTAGACATAGTGAGGATTGGGGTCTCCAAAAAAACTATCTATTTGCGGGAGGGCTCGACCAACGACCTTTAGGCTTCAGGTCAGGGGCCTCAACTCCATCGGGAGGGCTGGCCATAACTCTATGGGGTGGGGCACTCGATTGAGAGAATATATCTACTAGGGGCGGCTATCGTCTATGGGGCATAATAAAGAGTTATCTATATAAGGGGGTGGGGGGGTCGACAAGCTCTACTATAGACTATATAGAATAGATTATATAGACTCTATATAGCTTGGGGGAGGCCTTACCACCAATAGGGGAGGGACTTGTACCATATCTATATAGATAGGGGCTCGTAGAAATAGAAATCGAGGCCCCTATCTATATAGAGGGCACCATATATCTAGATATGGCGATAGGACGAGGGGAAAGCACTCGGCCGAGTGCCGAAGGGCGGCTATATACTCTATCTAATTGTATATAGAGTTTAGTCGGCACTCTCCCAACAAAGGGACTTTAGGCACCCCCTCAACGTAGGTCATTTATGCGTGCACCCTTATATCCCTATCTAAACAGAGGGGGTCGCCCGCCCAGATCTGATCTCTATAAATGAGGATGGGGTTGGGCCAAATAAACTCAACTCTATATAGGGTTGGGGGTGGGGTTGGGCAAAAGAAACTATCTAATCGAGGAGGGGGAGGGACTCTCTCGATGGAGGGCATTTATGCTCTCGACCACCTCTAGAGTCGGTTGGGTTGGCGTCAAGGGGGAGGCACTCTCCCAACAAAGGGCCCATATATCTAGATAGTCCACTCGACCGCCCATATCTGATCCCTATAGATGGGGCCCCTCTTTATTTAAACTCAACTCAACTCAATTCAACTTTATATAGATGGGGATGGGGATGGGGCCCTATAGATTAGATGGCCCCCCCATATAGATACTCCCCATAGAGAATATAGACTCTATCTCTATCTTTGCCAAAGAAACTCTATCTTTGATGGGTTTGGACAAAAATAACTCTATATATAGGGGGGTTGCCAAAAAAACTATATACAGTTGGGGTCGAGGTTCTCCCACCCCTATATATAGCGGGCCTCCCCCACCCTCGAGTTTTGATAGTGGAGGGGGAGGCACAATATAGATTTATCTATATAAGATATATAGGGGGTGGGGGGGTCGACAACCCCATATAGATATATGGGATCTACATAGCTGGCCCCTCTACCTCTCTATTTAAACTCAAGTCAACTTTATATTGGAGGCCCTATCTCCACTAGATTAGATAGGGCCTGCCACCCACAATATATAGTTTCATTGGCACCCCCACCCCATATAAACTTAACTAAACTAACTATAGATGGAGTAGCGAATAATCTATCTGGAGGGGGAGGAAGGCATTTATGTTCTCGATCGAGAGAATATATCTACTGGGGGACTCATTTTTTCGAGGGTGACTAGAGTGGATATAGATAGAGTTAGCACTCAAGCCCCCTCCAGATAGACTATATGGGGCTGAGGCCATGGATCTAGATAGGCCCTCTCCCATTGCCCCCCTTTGCCAATGTCAATGCCCCCCCTCCCCATATCGAAAGTGAATATATACCCAATGCCAATACCAATGAAACTCTATCTCTATCTTAGGGATAGGGATATTTATAAGGGGGGGGGTGCCCATCATTTTTTTGGCCTCTTGAGATGTATATGAGATAAAATTATTTATTACGCTAAACAACCTACTCGAGCAATTGGCCATTATCCCATTGATTCCTATGAAGACAGGAAACTTGTATTCCTCATTCACAAATTCCCCTTTATTCATGTTGCTAACTACCGGTTCAGTCTTGCCCTTGGTTCATTCCGCCACTATAAACGGAGGGAACCTAATATCAAATGCTTGGCAATCAGTGGTAGAGCTTATTCATGATTTCGTGTTGAACCTGGTGAACGAACAAATAGGCTGTTGTTCTGGAAATGTGAAGCAAAAGTCTTTCCCCTACATCCCGGTCACTTTCACGTTTTTGTTATTCCATAATCCCCAAGGCATGATACCATATAGCTTCATAGTGACAAGTCATTTCATCATCACTTCGGGGCTCTCTTTTTCACTCTTTATAGGAATTATTATAGTGGGATCTCAAAGAAATGTGCTTCATTTCCTCAACTCCTCATTACCCGTGGGAGTACCACTGCCGTCAACACCTTTCTCAGTACTCCTTGAGCTAATCTCTTATTGTCTTCGCACATTAAGCTCAGGAATACGTTCATTTACTAATATGATGGCTGGTCACAGTTCAGTCAAGATCTCAAGTGGCTTCGCTCGAACTACATTGTGTATGAAGAACATCATGTATTTCATAGGAGATCTTGGTCCTCTGCACTAACCGATCTGGAATTAGGTGTAGCTATATCACAAGCTTATGTCTTTACAATCTCAATTTGTATTCACCCGAATGATGCTATAAATCTTCATCAATTTGCTCTGGCACATCAACTCCACTCCCATAGTGGTAGATAGAGCTCATCAATTGAGTTCCTTTCTATCCATCCCTTCTACCACAATAGTCTAGTGAATTGAGGGGGGAGGGAGCCCCATCTATCTCTATGGGCATCTCTCATCACTCGTCACTCATCAACTCCCATAGTGGTAGACCCTCGGTTGAGCTCCTTTCTATCTTGAGCCCGTCCACCCCCATCCCCACCACTATTTAGGCGATAGGTCTTTCTTCCTTTCTATAATTGAGCAAAAGCAAGCTCCTTTCTTTCCCGATAGATTATAGATCTCTTGTATAGAGATCCTAGGCCTTTCTATAATTTAATTGAAAGACTTTCTATATCTATATCTATATAGTTTAGACTGGGACTGGGAGATCCCAGGCCTTTCCTTTTTATAATTGGGCATATCAACTCCACTCCCATAGTGGTAGTAGATAGGGTTCATCGATTGAGCTCCTTTCTATACATCCCTTCTGCCACTATAGTCTAGTTAATTGAGGGGGGAGGGAGTCCCATCTACTCTTTAATAAATGGCCTTTCTCTTTCTCTCCATTCCCTCCAGAACATCAACTCCAATTCTTTTCTTTTTCGTCGAGCACTTTTCTTTCTATCCCCTCTCTCTATCCTTTCTTTCTATCTTTTCCATCCTATCCTTCCTCCCCTTTCTTCCTATCCTTTCTTTATCAATCGAGAGTTTAGTTTAGTTTAGTTCTCTCCCATATAGATATATATAGGCCTATCATTGAAGAGTTAGTTGAGTTTTATTGTTCTCCATCTCGTCCTTTGCAAAAGTCGTCGCCGATAGATAGGGGTGCTCTCCTACCGGTGAGAGAAGGAAAGAAAGGGAGTCAAACCCTTCACTGCAATGATCCAAATAAATAGAGGGGGGGTGCTTGATCACTTGATGAATAGTGGGAAGAGCACTAGAGTTATTCGGTATCCCATCCCATAAAATGAGGCGTTTGAAATGGATATGTATGCCATGATTAGCTTACCTTGGATCTACGCACCCCAATGCATCGGACTGAGTGACCGGAACAATGGGTGATGACCCTGTGCCTGGTCCCTAGTGAAGTACAATGTAATGCTCTTTATGCACCCACCAGTTTTTGGGTCTCACTAGAAAGATTGATTAGAGAAGACTGAATGGTCTCCCCACCCATTGAATTCTAGGTGGAAGGAGTCTTTCTAGGAGCAACCCCACCCCAGTTGACCAATATCTATCTAAGCGGGGAAAGTAGGAGACCAAGTGATTGATGTCAAGTGATGCCAATGCCATATCTTCATATCCCATATATATAAAATAGAGGGGAAGGGAGGGCATGGAAGGGGAGAAACGACCTCAGATGATGAAACTAGCAATCCCTTTAATTCCAATCAGTGGAGATCGGTAGGATGAATGAGATAGTGGGAGACTATCTAGAGTATTTGTTCTCTAGATAGCGGTAAAGAGGAGCATACGATAGATGAATCGGTAGGTGGATGGAGAGACAAATTCTCTTATGTGGGTTCCTCTATGGTCTCCCGAGAACTGGCCATATCTACTGTGGTGGAGTTCAAGAGAACCTTGGGGTATATGAAAGGCTTCAAATAAGAGTAAGATAAGCATTAGCTACGCTCAAGATAACATTCGTTACTCCATCTATATATATGGAAGTCCCAAATAGACCCAACTCTATATAGAGAGCATGGTGGATACGCTCAAGATAAGATCCCCAGATAGCCATATATAGAGAGGGTAGGGCTATGCTCAAGAGTCCATCCCTAGATAGCCATATATAGAGGGGGGGCAGGAGATGGCGATAGGGCTACGTCTTGATAGACCCAACCCTATAGAGAGAGGGGGGGCTACGCTCAAGATAAGAACCCTAGATAGACCTGACCCTATATAGAGAGGGGCGGCAATGGTCAAAATAATATTTGCTTCGCTATGCTCAAGATAAGATCTATATAGGGAAGGTAAACTCTATCTTGGGCCCCTCCCCCCCATATAGAGTTTCTTTGGCCCTCTCCCCTCCCCCCTCTATATAAACTAAACTCAACTCTAACTCCTTCCCATCCCATCCCATCTATATAGAGATGGGAGAGGGTAGAGGGGCGAGGGCCCCTATATATATCTAGGAGAGGGGAGAGAGGAGAGGGGTGCTACCCCTGATATATAGAGTTTTTTTTGCCAACCATAAAAAGTGAAGTAGTTTAAATGGCTAGAGTCTATATATATAGAGGGGGGGAGGGGGAAGGGGCTTATCCCTATCCCTGTCACTAGATATGGTCGGGGATGGGGATAGGGGCCCTATATATTTATCCATTCCCCACCCAATTCTATTAAGGGGGTGAACGAAATCAGTTGCTGAAGCTAAAAAAATGAAAAAAGGAATTCAATGGTCAGGTAGCCAGTTGAGTGATCGATCGAGAGGATCATTCATCCCATATATATATATATATATAGACAGGGCCCCCAGATAGATATATAGGCCGACTCAACCATGATAATGGGATATATAGGCATGGATCTCTATGCAATATGCAAGTATCTGGTATTTCTAGGGGATAGGGTCGGAGGAGTAGTCATGATGGACCCCCACCCCGGAATCATTCAAGAATCTATCTAATGTATGAGATCCCATATAGATAGAGGGGGTCGAGGGTCTGGGGGATTGGGCCTTCAACCCTTCAATATGGGCTAAGGGGGCTACGGCCTTCACTCTCCCAAGATTCAATATAGATAGAATCAACCTTCACTTCATAGATATAGATTCTAGAGATTCCCTCCAGAGATTCTAGGGATTGAAGTGGAGTGTGATTCCAAGGATGGATTGAAGTGGATCATACCCAGATGAGCTATAGAGAGTTGGAGGAGATGAATCCCCTGATGTTGGCATACAAGGGTTTCTGCATCTACAGAAGTGGGGGCAGAAGCAAGAGAGGAAGCCTATATATCTATATCTATTTGGGAGGGGGAGAGATAGATATATAGGCTATCCATATCCCAGTTGACTATAGAACCCAGAGTTGAAGCTGGGGGAGGGCCCACTGTCACTTAAAAGGGGATGGGGGATGGGATATCTCTAATCCATTAATGATAGAATAGATAGGCGAATACAATAAGATAAGATTCTACCTCCACCTGATTAGAGATCGGTTCCCATGAATTGATTATGGGCCACCTGCCTCTAGCCGATCTCTCCTCTCCAATATAGCCCTCCCCATCAATATATGCAGAGATTCTGACGTCAGCAGAGATGGCTTCAGAGATCAGGCAGATCGGTGTTGGGAGTGGGGATAAGAGCAAAGAACAAGATATAATCAGCCATAACCATAATCCATGTAGAATATAGAATCTAAAATCTGAACTATAGAAACCGCAGTCGGGCCACATGCAGGTAGGGCAAGGTGTGTATTTATTGGTAGGTTGGTAGTTTAGTTGGTGGGTTGGGTGTCGATCGTGAACATGGGTCATTGCTCGTGAACATTGGTAGTAATTGGCCCCATCTATATACAGGATTGGTAGTGTCCCCCCCACATATATGAGAGATAGGGGGTTGGTCGTATTCTTAATCATCAATCTAAATCTACCCTATATATAGAACTCAATCTATAATCTAATTAATAATCTATCTATGGGGTGTCAATGCCCATGAAACTTTATCTCTATCTATATATTCCCCATAGAAATCCATAGTTAATATATACCGTTCCAAGAAAATATAGACCATTCCCCCTATATATCTAAACTCAATGCCCCATAGTGAGTGGTAGACTCTATCTATATCTATAGCTTGTCCCCATAGAAATCCATATTGAATCTAGACTGTGCCACCCCCCTGAGCGTAGCGAATACTATCTAATCCATAGTGAATCTATATTGTGCCAATGAAACTATAGACTATGCCGCCCACAATATATAGATAGAGATAGAGTTTCATTGGCATGGTCTCTATTTTCTTGGCACGGTCTATTTTTTTGGACCCCATATATAGATGCTAAATTGAGATTTGATATCTAAACTCAATGCCCCATAGAGAATATATACCCAATGCCAATGCCAATCCCCCATAGTGAATGGTAGACTCTATCTCTATCTATATGTATAGACTGTGCGGATTGGATCTATATCTAGGGGATCGAGTCACTCCTTGGCCTCCCGAGCATAGCATGAGTGTTATTCAATAGGTTGAGTGTTATCCTTCATCAATGAGTATTACCTATATAACGAGTAGAGTTTCGTATTGATATATGGCGACCCTATCTGGATCTATGGGGCATAGGTAGGGCTGCCCAACTATAGATAGGGGCCCAACGGCCCCAAATAGATATATTTTGGGGGAGGACCACAAGTGTCCCTATCTAGAATCTCCCCCATATATAGAGAGGGGGGCCTAATCTATAGTCGGGGTTCTCCCCATATATCTCCCCCTCCCCTGATTTATTATTATCTATATCTATCTGGGAGGCCCATATATCCATTTGGGAGGTGTCAGGAGAGAGGGATGCTCATCTATATCTATCTAGGGTATGTCCACCTGGTGGGTGGTATCCTCCCCCTCGGCCTCCCATATCATATATCTAGATAGGGCCTATCGGTCGACCATAAGGGGCCTTATCTATATATATGAGATCGAGGACTATAGAGGCCCTCAGCCCCAGTTAGATAGAGTAGGTCATTGCCATATCTATCTATAAGGTGAGCGTAGTCTGTATAGAGATAGAGATAAAGTCTATATTCTCTATGGGGGATTGGATTGGGAATTTAGAGTTTAGATATAAAGGAGTATTCACTACACTCACCCCCACAATCTATATTTTCATTAGCACAACACAATCTATAGATAGAGATAGAAATAGAGTTTCATTGGCTTTGGCATACTAGGATAGACAGAGATAGAGGGGGTGGCACGGGCTAGATTCACTATGGATTGATAGAGATAGAGGGGGGGTGGTTGCCCCCTCTATATAGAATAGAATAGAATAGATATGGGAAAGGTATATATAGAGTTATCTAAACTCCCATCTATATATAGAGTCCATCTATATATAGAGGTCATGGATAGATAGATAGGGCCCAACCCCAATCCCCACATGTATCTATCTATCTGCCAATGCCATATAGATAGATAGGCGAGCCCCCCAGTCTATCTATATGGCTTGAGTGCCCATATCTATATCTATATCTATAAGTAATACGTGAGATCGTTGTTGATGCAGTGGATTGCACCCTTGACAGGAGGATGATCTCCTGTCTTCCACGCATCACAATGGAAACTCCTCTCTTGCCTGTGGGTCTTGCAAAACTGAGGGGAGAGTCTCTAGATAAGGGCTAACTCCCTCTGATGCATCTGAGTTATTCCAGTAATGTTGCTAATATATATATAATGGGGGGGTTAAAAAAGGAGAAGGATTACTGAAAGACAGAACATAACCTAAGCTGGTGATGCACCAAACAAGTTTGATCTATTCATACTCACACTTTGAACCATAAGAACACATACATACACTTTAACTGGTAAAAGGACCAGACTGCAAGGAGCTTGACAGGGAGGCTTTAGTGGAAACACACAGAAAAAGAACTTACCATAGGCGCTGTAGGCAAAGCACACTGTCTAGTAACCTCCTTCCTTTGCGCTCCAGGTGCAGTTCTTCTTGTCACCTGCAAGAATGGCACTTTGTATATACCAGGTGTGTTGGTATCAAGCCTGTGAAAGCATTAAGAAAGAAGTGACTAAACACAAAGTTGGCGCTCATACACACTCAGAGATATATCCAACCAGAATAGAGGTAAAAATGCGTATTCAATTGACTCCAAGTGAAAATTGGCAGGGCTTCGCCTTACAACATGAGAGATATTTTCTCAAAATGAGAAGTTACAATATATATAGAGAAGAAGAAAACAAAAGCGCCCCTTTTGGAAAAGACTTTGATGCCCTTTGACAAGTGGCCCACATGTGCTGAGAGCGTTGGGAAGAGGAAGCCGCTGAAAGAGAATGTTGTGTCGGCTCCGATTTTGACTTCAGGGGTTTAAAAAACATAGGCCGCGCCGTTTGTCTACAAACAAGACCGCTCCTTCAAGGCATTTATGCAGTTTGTCTGCTCATCAATGCAAAGTGGAGAAAAATGGGTCGCGTTGTTCACTATTCGCACCCCTTGATGACCACTTGGCAGGCAGTATGTCAATCGCTGGAGTAACTCCTTGAGTCGACACCTTCCTTTGCCACTTGGACTATTCTGTCCATTTTTGCACTTGGCTCTTTTGTCTTTTCCTGGCTGTCTTTTTTGTCTCCTTCGACCCTCGAGGGCTATCTTCTACTACTTATTTGGCTCTTTGGGCTCTTTCATCAGCAGGTCGTTGAATTCATTCTTAACTTTTGTCTTTTCCCAGCTTTGTCTTTTCCTGGTTTTGTCTCTTCCTTTTGGCCTTAAGGTCTTTGAAACCTCTCGGGTTCGTGCCTTTTATTTAAAGACCAACGGTTACTCCATGGTTGGAAAGTTGATGTTCGCGCGCCTGTCGTTATTTGAAAGCCAACGGCTATCTTGTTGCCTTGCATTTGATGTCTTCAGGGACGCCTTTTGACGTCCAGATTCCAATGGCTAGTTCATGATGCTTAATCTTGACGTCTTCGGGCCCGTCACCCTCCTTGGCAATTCCTTCGGCTTTCTTGTTTGATCCTTCCCAAAGGGGAGGTGTCCCTTTGGCTTTGGAGAAGTGTCCATTCATTTTTGGCTGAGAGTCCCCTGCAAGGGTACCTACCCTTCAGGTTCCTTTGGGCTCCTTGGTCCTCAAATCCTTTGGACAAAATGTCCGAAGGAATTCCTTCGGACATTTTGTTCGAAGGATATCTCGCTTTGAATTCCTTACTTATTCCCTCGGGCTTCTTTTCTTTTGGGCAAATTCCTTCGGACTTTTTGTCCGAAAGAATTCGTCCTATCTTTTGCTACGGGATTTTCCTCCGAAAAGATTTCTTTGAACAAAATGTCCGAAGAAATCTTGCCTTTGCTTTTCCTTCTATCTTTGCCTTGCAAAAATTTCCTTCAGACAGATAGTTCGAAAGAATTCTTTGTCTTGGTCTTTCTTCCCTATAAGTGCTTTCCTGCCCTCCGCAAGGGTTCTTTAAGCCCAAAGCTACCCTTCGGACTTTTGCAATGGTCCATTTTGCTCATCACCTGCCCTCCGCAAGGGCACTTTGGTCTCCAAACTTGCTTTTCGGAAAAGTTACAAAGGTCCTTTTGACGCCTAAGTGCCCTTTGCAGTCTGCTGGAATGGTCCAGTTTGACAAGCTTGACTGCCCTCCGAAAGGGCACTTGTCCTTCAGGCTTTGGAAGACTCCTTTGAACTTTTCCGATTGAACCAACTCATTGAACCAAAAATGGTTCAAAGTTCATGGAAAGATCATGCCATTGGACCCCGACGTTGAACCACTGAACTGGTTTCTCCTTTTGCCGAAAGACTTGTGCAAATCAAATTTGAACTGGCTCAGAACAGCAGGGGAAGGAGACCGATTTTTGGCCTGCAGGGCCAAAATGGTCAACAATCACCATCTAGGTGGTGAAATCTATGAAATCTCGACCCCCCACTCTATCCACTCTATGGGTGGGGGGTCGATCTAGATCTATATATTCTATATGTAATACGTTAGATCACCATCTAGGTGGGGACTTCGATGAAATCTCGAACCCCCCACTCCTCCCTCTACCTATCTCCCCAGAAAAAGTCTCTATGGTGGTCAGGGTCGATCGAATTGAATGGTCAACTGTCTTTCTATTATAGAAGTAATATGATCTATCCAATCCAATCCAATCTATATGGTATGGGTTTCATAGATTAGAGCCCAGATAGATAGCCAGAGGCGACCCCTCCCTTCTCGACCCTATATAAAGAGGGGGGTCGCATCTGGCTATTTGGCGACTGGTCTATATGGGGTTCATAGATAGTGAGTTGAGTCTCTAGAGTGTGAGAGAGGGCTTATGTAATAGAATGGTCGATTGTCTATCTATAAGCCCTATCTATCTGGCGACTAGTCTATATAGTTTGAGGTTCGAGAATGGTCGACTGTCTTTCTATTATATTGGGGTTGGGCCCTATCTGTCTATCTGGCATGAGATGGCATCCATGGTCTATAAGTCATAGTGAGATCAATGGTCACCTATATATCTATCCAATCCCCACCCACTTCAATGAATGGAATGGTCGACTGTCTCATAGTGATAGATAGGCGACCCCCCCCAGAGAATAGATTGGCCACTCTATCTATCTATCTATCTATCCGGTGAGATCTCTAGATTCTATATCTATCTATCTATATTAAGGATAGGGAGATGAGGCCTCTATTATATACGTGATACAACTGAGATGTGACTAGACTCCCCTATATATAGAACTTAACTCTCCTGGATGTCTATAGCTAATAGATAGAGATAGAGGGGGACCTGTATATCTAATCGTATATGGGACCTATGCTCCTCTCCTCTCCTCAGGGGAGATCTACATATCTCTCCTCATTCTAGCAATAGAATACTATAATCGAAAATGAACATGGAACATATACCTCGCGGTGCTTAGAAACTAGGGCCAGCATGCTTCATTCGAGCCCTATCCCCTATCTTATATACAGTGGTGCTTGCCTCTCTCTATAGATGGGGTTGGTTCAAGTGGTGTTCTCCTCAACTCACCCCTCTATATATGGGATAGATAGGGCCTAGATAGAGATAGAGTCCTTGTCGATAGAGTACTCAATAGCCTATCGCTCACACCTTCCCCAAAAGGGGAGTCGATCGAACCCTATCCGAACGTTGCCATAGATAGATAGATAGATAGACAGATAGAGGGTGCCAACTAGATCTAGATAAAGGCTATAGAGTTGTGATGCCATACCATAACTCCCGAGTGTTTGAACTAGTGCTGCCATACATGGTGATGCTGTGATGCCATACCATAGTGATGCAGTGGTGCTATACAAGTGATCATGTGTTGTGTTATGCCATATGGGCATAATGGAGTGGTTAATGTAGTAATGCTATATGAGCCATACGAGTCTAGTCTAGTAGTGTAGTGCTAAACCATCTCTAGATTTGGCCATCCCATTTGCAGTGACGAGATGAGTGATGCCTTTTGTCTCTCGACCTTGACCCACTCCACTCAATACTTAACCAACTCCACCTGAGACTTGACCCATATTCATTCCCATGGGTCCACTGATGGGAGAACACCAACAAGCCCCAAGCCCCCCAAGCCCTATATAGATGAGATGAGATGGCACCTAGTGATTGATTTGAGATTCGATGTTAGAATCCCTAATAGATAGATATGGCACATTACCAGACTGCCATATTGTATTAAAACACCACCAAGCCCTATATAGATGAGATGAGATGGCACCTAGTGATTGATTTGAGATTCGATGTTAGAATCCCTAATAGATAGATATGGCACATTACCGGACTGCCATATTGTATTAAAACACCACCAAGCCCTATATATATGGCCCTTAATGATTGATGTCAGGATCTCATTCATGTGACCATGGAACTGAAGTGGATTCCCTTAGTGTATATATGAATGGATTACAGAGGGAAAGGTCTTTCATATTGATTGTCCATGTCCAATCTAGATATAGATAGGGACCCCGTTAGCTCCATCAGCATTACAGCATCATCGAGCCACTCCAATTCAATTCGACACTCTATAGGTAGGCTCCCATTAGATATATGCTAACTATGGCCAGAAGGAATATCCATCCACAGAGACACCTAATCTATATAGAGAGGGGGGATTGGTGTAGTCAGTCCTATCAGCATATTGAGGGGGCCCTCTCCCAGTGGTTCGCCCTTATATGCATAGGGTCCCCATTCTATATAGAATAGACATTTCTTCAGAGTCCCTTCCCTTATTATACAAATGGGCATAGGGGCCTCATCCTCAGGTTCACTTGAGATGAACGGAGTCTAGCTCCTCATCCTCAGGTTCACCCATATCTATAGAGGGGATGCCCATAGATAGAAATGGGGGCCTAATATAGGATAGGGGATAGGGCCTCCACTGCCTTGGATTTAGTCCATGCATTGAAGATCTATATCTGGGTAGGTGGGAGTGTCCCATACCCCCATACCCCATACATATAGAGGGAGGAAGGCAGGGAGGGCTGGGATAGGTGTGTGTGTCCTTCATGATATGAAGCTTTAATGTTCATTCCCAAGGATAGTCGAGGGAACCACCTAGCCATGATATATGGGGGCATCTAAAATAAAATTCTACATAGGGGCCCCCAACTAAATATAGGGGCTCGGGGAGTCTATATAATATAAGGGGGACCACCCCATAGAAAGTAGAGATGAGGGTGAAGTATGTCTAGTATAGTCCAAGTTTCGATCAACTGGGTTTGGTCTTGCCTATATATAGAGATTAAAAAGATAGGGGCATCTGTCCCAAGAGCTTCCATGCCTATAATGGAAGCTCTTGGGTCCAAACAAAGTCCTCTTTGCTCTTAACTGCATCCTGAATACACACCTCTTTAAGTATGAAGACATCAATACTACCTTCAGACTCTAATTCATCAATGTCAAAGCCATGCCACAATAGCTGATCCAAACCTGATTTCTCCTCCCTTTTCTAAAGTGGATTTCCTATCATGATCTCCTCATCATAGAAACTTGTGTTGTCCTCTTCAGGCTCAAATTTGACTCTAAGCTCCTCCTCTATTCCTTGCAAAACAAGCTCTTCCTCCAAGAGGGAGATGGTGGGAGGGTGAAGAAGTTTATTTTGCTTGCAGCTTAAGAGAGTGTCTTTCCAACTAAGTACTTTGAGTGGTCTCTTTGGTGGTTCTTGAGGGAGGGAGAAAGCGTCATGGAACTCTTGTAGGGCAATCTCATTGAGCTGAGCTAACACCTCTTTTTTATATTCTTCAACCACTAACTCCTCCTCTTGAACTGGCTCTTGGATCACCACAATTGACACCTCTTCCTTCTTCTCTACGCCTTTCTAACCGATTTCCATGATGGAAATGTGTAGGGAACAACCACCTTTTCTTCTTTTTGAACAAGTATAAGAGAGGGTGGTTTCACAAGAAAGGGCATGACATAATTAGGGTCAAAGGTGTAGGAGAAGATCCATGGTGGGATGGTTTCAAAATCTTGAGTGGGAATGGGCATAGGGGTAGGAGAGGACAAACAGATTGGTTTGGTTTTGACATACTCATCCTCCTAGTGAGTCAACATATCCTCTACTGAGAGTATCCATTCCTTCATCTCTTGCTTCTCAACATGTGGATAGTCACCTTTTTCAATGGATGCCCACACACTCCAAAACTTATGCAAGAAGCTCCTTATCCCCTCCATGGCATGAATGGGGAATTCTTGTCCAAGTCCAACCTCCTTATTGATTTTCATGATTGTTCTCCCTTGGTCCAGTATTTCTTCTCTGATTCTTGACAAGGATGGACCTTGACACGGTTGACTAGGGGGTTGATTTGAAACCTTTGGAGGCTGAGATTGAGGCTCTTGGAGGGGAAAGGACATATAAGACTGATTGCACTAAGTCTGTGTTGACCATTTTTGGTCCAACAGGCCAAAAATCGGTCCCCTTTCCCTACACCAGTACATTTTTTGGTTTTGCACGTCTTGGAAGTTTCTACGGACTCTGTAGGAATTTCTACGAACTCTGCAGGTCCATTTCTACGGACTCTGCAGGCATGGATTTCTACGGACTCGACAGGCAGAAAACTACGGACTCTGCAGGAAGAGGCAAGTTCCCACTTGGGCGCAAAATGGACCATCTCAAGAGCCCTTGTGGAGGGCAGGGAACACTTTCAAAAGAGGCCACAAAGAAAAGCCGCAAAGGTAAGTTTCCTTCGGAAGTTAGTTTAAGGCAAGGGAAGTACCCTTCGGAAGGGTCGTTTCCAATTTTTCCAAAGGGCACTTTTCAAAGGTAGTCGAAGAAGCTTTCCTTCGGACAAAAAGTCCAAAGGAATTCGGAAGGGCCACAAACAAAAAATCCTGCAAAAAAGACTAAGGCAAAGGCTAGAATAATTTCTTCGAACTTTTTGTCCGAAGGAATTCATTCGGACAAAAAGTCCGAAGAAATTCGGAGGAAGGCTGCGGGAGGAAAAGCCGACAGAAATTCCAAAGGCCAAAGGGTGCTCGAAACAATTCTTGCGGACTTTTTGTTCACGGGAAAAAGTCCGTGAGAAAAAGTTTGCGGGGAAAAGTCCGTGGGAAAGCTCCAAAGAGTTTCAAAACTAAGAAAGCCGAAGGACCCCAAAGGACAAGTGCCCTTGCGGGGGACTCTCGACCAAAAAGAAAGGCACTTCTCCAGAAGCCGAAGGGACACCTTCCTTTCGGGAGGGTCCAAAACAAAAGCCCGAAGGAAAGGGAGCGGAAGAGAAGTTGAAGCAAAGGAAAAGGCCGAAAGAATTCTAAGGGGTGACGGGCCCGAAGACGTCAAAATCAAGCACGACAAACTAGCCGTTGGAAGTTCAAATGCAGTGACGGGTGCGCGGATGTCAAATCCAAGGCTCGTGAAATAGCCGTTGATTTTGAAAAGCAAAATAGAAGAGCCCAAGGAACTCAGCGACCCGCCAAGAAGATAGCCCCGAGGGCTGAAGGAGCCAGAAAGAGACAAAATCAGGAAAAAACAAAGTGCAGAAGCGGACAAACAGTCCAGGTGGCAAAGAAGAGGTGTCAACTCAGGGATTTATTCCTGCAGTTGGAACAGTGCTTGCCAAGTGGTCATCAAAGGGCGCAAACAGTGAATGGCGCGACCCGTTTTCTTCATTGTGCATTGATGAGTAGACAAGCCACGTAAATGCCTTGAAGGGAGCAGTCTGTTTGCAAAAAAGAGGCACAGCGCATGCTTTCACATTAATGTTGGAATGCCAAAGTCAAAGCAGGAGTCGACAATCAAACGGCTTCCTCTTCCCAAGGCTCGGAACCCACATGGGCCACTTCCAAAAGGAGTGCCAAAGTCTTTTCCAGAAAGTGCCAAGTTCTCTTCTCTTCTTTCTATATATTGTAAACTTCTCATTTTGAGAAGCATCGATTCTCTTAGACTGTAAGGCAAAGCTCTACCCAAAAATCCATCTCTTAGCTTGTAAGGCAGAACTCTGTCAGATTTTACCTTGAATCAAGACTTAGCATTTTTTACCTCCATCTGGACTTGCACTCACGCATATGCCTATGTTCCCTTTTTGTGTTAAGTCATTTTATTTTATGCTTTTCATAGATCGATTCCAGCATGTCTAGTGCATTGTGAAGTTCATCTTCTGCAGGTCTGCCAAAAGTGTACAACAGAAATATAGGTGCATGTGAATAGGCTGCCAAAGTGTGTCTCAGAACACCTTTGATAGTTTCTTCCTCCTTGTATCTGTACGGACCCTTGCCTCACTGATACAGAAGGGTCTCCCACATCAGATGAAGTGTATGACAGCTTCTTCTTGGTGGAAAGTGTATGTTCGGGCTGAGTGGGTCATCTTTTTTGGTGTATCACCTTTTTAAGTTTAAGTTTAGGTTCTGTTTCAGCATCCTTCTCCTTTTTCATCCTTCCCCTTTTTTCATTTATTTGTTAGCAATAGGGAATCTAGGGCCTACCAGATACATCGAAGGGAGCTAGCCCTTATCTAGAGACTCTCCCCTCATCTTCACCGATCCCACAGGCAAGGGGAGTTTCCATTGTTGTGTGTGGAAGGCAAGAGCTTGGCCTCCTGTCTAGGGTGCAATCCACTGCGTCAACAGTATGCTAATATTCATAAGACATCAACACACTTTCCGAATTTTGGACTATGCTTCTCAACCACACCTTATTGTCCTTCTCACAAACTGCCCATTGTTCATCCTCACAAACTGACCCCCTGTTCTTGACCAACTGAAGATAAGTCCTTGCCTTTTGTAGAACATGAATAGGGATGACTGAAGAAAGTTCTAAACCCCTACCAATCTCCCTTATCAACTCAATATAATTTGATAATGCTTGCTTGCATCCTGACAAGGATGTAACAGAATAAACATAGTCTTGACAAGGGGAATTAGCGGACTGATTTGAATGCAAAGGAGACTGATCTTGGTCGTACGCAGGATTGGGGGGTGCAAAGGCCATAATAGGGTTGATAGGTTGTTTGAGGGCCACTTGGGGGAAACACAAACATTATTAGCTTGATAAGTGTGATGTTGAGGTAGAGAATAAGCATGTTGATCAAAAGATGGTTGATTATACATACCAAATAGCGATGATTAGGCAATTGGGATGTTCATACTAGTTGATGAATACTTAGAGTCGCCATTGGTGTTTGCACACATGCCTCCAAAGGCTAATTGGATGAAGATAACACCAAAACTCTTCACTCAGTGAACAACGTCATCCCACCGGATGCGCCAAAAACTGTTGTAGCATTAGAATTGCACCCTCATGGGAGAGTTTTTCAGGCTCTCACTCCCAACTAAAATATTGGAACAACCTCAGATTGTGGGTACTCTGTAGTGAGGTTGAACCTTTGGAGAAGGTCGGCTTCCTCTTGGTATATCACCTAAAACTAAAGCTAAACTAATGCTCCATGGGGAAAAGGGTTGGAAAGAGGATAAGGGCTCCTAAGAAAGTGTTGACGTAGTGGATTGCACCCTTGACAAGAGGCTGAGCTCCTGTCTTCCACGCATCACAATGGAAACTCCCCTCTTGCCTGTGGGTTTGGCAAAACTGGGGGGAGAGTCTCTAGATACGGGCTAGCTCCCTTTGATGTATCTCTGTGGTCCTGGATTTCCTACTGCTAACAATGGGGGGGTGAAAAGGGAGAAGGATGCTGAAAACAAAACCTAAAAAAAACGGTGATACACCAAAAAGTTTGATCTACTTAGCTTGAACCTACACTTTCCACCAAGAACAAGCTGACATACACTTCATTTGATATGAGAAACTCTTCTACATCAGTGAGCTACGGGTCCTCTTGAGATATAGGGAGGAAGAACTACCAGAGGTGTTCTAAGACACACTATGGCAGCCTGTTCACATGCGCCTATACTCTGTTGTAGACACTTCTGGCAGACCTGCAAAAGAAGAAACTTCACAATACATTAGACATGCTGAAATCGTTCTATGAAAGCATAAAAGAAAAATGACTTAACACAAAACAAATCCATAGACATGCAAAAGTGGAAGCTCAAATGGAGGTAAAAATGCTGTCTTGATTCAAGGTAAAATCGGGCAGAGCTCCGCCTTACAAGCCAAGAGATTCTTTCTCAAAATGAGAAGTTACAATATATAGAGGAAAAAAGAGGCCTTTTGGCGCCCTTTTACAAGTGGCCCATGTGCGCTCTAAGCATTGGGAAGAGGAAGCCGCTTGATAGATAATGTTATGTCGCCTCCTGTTTTGACTTTAGGCGTTTAAGATATATTAAATGTCATATGTGAAATTATGGGCCGCGTTGTTTGTCTGCAAACAAGACCGCTCTTTCAAGGCACTCACACGGTTTGTCTGCCCATCAATGCAAAGTGAAGAAAACGGGTCGCGTTGTTTGTCTGTTTGCGCTCCTTGATGACCACTTGATAGATATTGTGTCAACTGCTGGAGTAACTCCTTAAGTCGACACCTTCCTTTGCCACTTGCACTGTTTTGTCCGTTTTCGCACTGTCTCTTCCTGGCTTTGTCTTTTCTGGCTCCTTTGGCCCTCGAGGGCTATCTTCTGCTAATTCTTTGGCTCTTTGGGCTCCCTTTTAGGCGGGTTGCTGAGTTCACTCTTGACTTTTGTCCTTTCCCAACTTTGTCTCTTCCTAGTTTTGTCTTTTCCTAGAATTTGAGCTCTCATGGCTATCTTCCCAGCTTTGCTGGCTCCTTGGGCTCTTCTCTCAGTGGTTCTTCCTTTTGGCCTTAAGGCCTCTAAATGCATTCGGGTTTGCGCTCAAGCCTTTAAAGATCAAAGGCTATTTCATTGCTCTGAATTTGACGTCTGCAAGGATGTCATCGGACGTCTGGATCCCAATGGCTAGTTCGCGATGCTTAATCTTGACGTCTTCGGGCTCGTCACCCTCCTTGGCAATTCCTTCAACTTTCTTGTTTGATCCTCCCCAAAGGGGAGGTGTCCCTTCGGCTTTGGAGAAGTGTCCCTTTATTTTTGGTCGAGTCCCCCACAAGGGCACCTGCCCTTCGAGGTCCTTCGGGATTTTTTGTTTCTACAAATCCTTCGGACAAAAAGTCCGAAGGAATTCCTTCGAACATTTTGTCTGAAGGATTTCTTCCTTTGTCTTTCCCGCTTATTTCTTCAGGTTTTTTTTTTCGGGCGAATTCCTTCGGACAAAAGTCCGAAGAAATTCCTTCGGACTTTTTGTTCAAAAGAATTCATCTTGTCCTTTGCCGCGGAAAATCTTTTCGAAAGACATTGTTTTTTGCCTTATGAATTTCTTCAAACAAAATGTCCGAAGAAATTCCTTCGGGCATTTTTTCCAAAGAAATTATTCATCTCTTGCCTTGAACAAATCCGAAGGAATTCCAACTTTTCTGCCTTGTTCACTTTTCCGAAGAAAACCTTACCCTTTCGGCCTTCTCTTTGATCCTTTTGCAAATGTTCCCTGCCCTCTGCAAGGGCAAAACAAGTCCAAAACTACCCTTCAGACTTTTTCAACAGTCCATTTTGCTCATCCCCTGCCCTCCGCAAGGGCACTTTGGTCTCCACACTTGCTTTTCGGAAAAGTTACAAAGGTCCTTTTGTCGCCTAAGTGCCCTCCGCAGCTTGCTGGAATGGTCCAGTTTGTGCCTGACTGCCCTCCGCAAGGGCACTTGTCCTTCGGGCTTTTGGAAGACTCCTTTGAACTTTTCGATTGAACCATTTCTTGAACCATCCCTTTGAACCAAACATTGAACCAACTCGACTGAACCAACCAATTGAACCAACTGAGTGAACCAACCGATTGAATGGTTCAATGGTTCATCGGTTCAATGGTTCGAAGAAGCTTTGTAGTAAACCTTGCATTTTTTGAACTGGTTCATCATCTGCCGAAAAACTTGTGCAAACAAATTTGAACTGGCTCAGAATAGCAGGGAAAGGAGACCGATTTTGGCCTGCAGGGCCAAAATGGTCAACAAAATGGTGATTCCTAGGGGAAGCATGCCTGCTATGCTTAGAAGCTAGTTGCCTTAAAGTCCATTGGGCACGGAGTCAGAACGTAACTTGAAAAAAATTAGCAACAGCCCCGATAGATCCGAGAATCAATCATGAAGCTTTTACCCCAAACACAAAGGAAAACACACACAAGGCTAAAAACACTACTTGTGCAAACAACACTTAGGGAAAACAGGAAAAGAAAATTGAAAGCAAACTACTATGTACAGCTAACCAGGTATATTTGCCTCCCTCCTGGATCAAAGGGAAAATTTCTTAAGTCTCCTTCATGGCAAGAAAACTTATGGTGCCAGACAAGTCGCTGAATGGAATGGAGACTTGGTGATCTGCTCTTCTTGCCTGCCACCTCGATTGGCTTGCATCCGAGTGGATCAAAGTCAAACATGTCTCCAACATCTGTGTATTCACTTTGCTCTTTGGAGATTGCCTCATGCTGGCCCTTCATGACGGTGTGTTTCATCAAGAAATCAATGGCTTCTAGCTTATCACCATAAGCCCCTTGATATGCATCATGGATTGACTTGTCCCCTTCTGCTTCATTGAAAACCTGTCAAACTGATCCTCTACTTCATCATGGCTTTCTTGAAGAAGGGTGACTGTTGTGATGTCTGAAATGAGATCACAGACTGATTGCTCATCCCACAGAACATCACCTTTTTGTTCAAGGCTCTCTTCTTCAAAGCTGTTCTCAAGATAGACAAGCTTCTCTTTTTTTTGCTCAAGGATCAGAGTCTCTAGTTGTTCAAAGACATCCACCTGATCCTCCTCCAACTCAGGGTCCATGGCATGGTCATCCTCCTCACCAAAGCAACAAGGAAGTTCATCAAACAAGGGAGGAGAGAGCTCACCATGCTTACTTTCCTCTTCTTATTGCTGGAACATCCGCATGTATGCATGACCTATGTCTTCTCCATTGTTGATGATGTCTTCAAAACGAGCATCCATGAGGATTCCTTCCTCATTGACATCCATGAGAGCTTCTTGATCAGTTGCAAATTGGATCCTCTCTTCTTCACTTGCCTCTTTCAAAACAGCTTCCTCCTTGATGACTTCGAAAATATCATCTTCAGATTGACCAACCTCTTGAAAGGATAAATCTGAAAGCTTGCAGCCCCTTTGCATACTTATTTGAGTCTCAATGCTGCCTTTTTCACCCTTAGTTAGCTCATAGCCTCCTTTAAGAAGGGTGCAACCTGCCCCAATGACTTCAAACGAATCATTCAAAACATGAACAAGAGACTGTCCATGCTCCTTCATGACATCTATGGTGATCTCATCTGCATTCATGGAGTCTCCCTGATCAGTCATGAACTGAGTATACTCCTCTTCACTCGCCTGTTTCAAAATAGGGTCCTTGAGAAGGAATGAAGTGGAAAGCTGAAGGTTAAACTTAGGTGGAAGCGAAGGCAATCCTTGAGCTAGAATCGAATGATTTTCCTTCCATTTGGCCAGTACTTCATCTATATTAGATGTGGCCTGATAGCTCTCTTGGAGGTGTGTAGATGGGGTGTGTTCAGACATGGAATCTGCTGTTTGGTCTGAACTGTCCATCACACATTGGCTGAAGAATCTCGTTCTGAACTCCAACTCTGCAATTTTTCTGGCTATATTTTCTTGGAAGAGCCTTTCTTGGAGGTCACAAGCATCATCATAATGAGTAGGAACAGCTTTATCTTCTTCAAGGTCCTGAGCCGGTTCATGGTAGGCACTCCTCCAACTTGGAATCTGGACATCATGTTGAGAGACTTGAGGATTGGTAGAAGGGGTGTCTTTTGGCGTAGGCTCCTCTCTAAGGTCTGAAACCTCCATCTCTTCTTCACTAAGCAATCTCACCTTTGCTTCTAATTCCTCAATTGGCTTTGCTAGATTTTTTTGAAAGAGTCTTTCTTGGAGCTCATAGGAATCATCATGGAAATGGGGAGTGCATGAAGGCTGCCATGGAATACAAGAAGCTTCCTAAGGAAGGGTGGGAGGGACTTGAAAAGGACTAGCCTCATTTTGTACCTCACACTCTTGGACAATGTCTTTATCCTCCTTGTTGTTCCATGACTGAACTACTTTATTCCAGCTCATGATATTAGGACTGGACATTTCCTTTTGGGGTGATGGGGCTACAATGTGAGAGGGTAGTGAGGGTTTGGATTCCACTTCCCTTGCTGCCAACATAGACTGCTGCATTTGAAGATTTGCCAATTCAATCTGCTTATCAAGATTGGCCTTAAACACAAGATTTACTGTTTTAGAACTATCTTCAACATGATTGGAGAAAGGACTTTGACAGGCTTGACTTGACTCATGAGCAGGAATTGCGTATCGCTGATATGAAACTTGGGTCAGCGGGTATGCAGGTTGATAGACTTGGTAAGGCTGCCTCTCATGAATACTCAGCCTCCCTTCCAAAGATGCAATCAAACCACTCACATCCAGCATCTCATTTGTAAGCCTTTGCCAATTGGCTCTTTCAATAGGAGTCCATTCACTCTTAACCAGATCTAGTGCGTTTCTCACTTGATTGACGACATGATTAGGGATTTCTTGGCCACATCCCCTTTTGGTGTCAAGCTCTACAACATACTTTTCGTATCCCAACAGTGCTTGTTTGAAGGTGGAAATGGGTTGATTGGCAAAGAGATTAGGTTGAGTAGGAGAAGAGACACATTGAGAAAATTGGGCATAAGACTTATATAGCTCATGACAGGGCAAAGATTGGTCATATTGGACCTGATAAGGATCAACACAAGGCTGGTAAGGATCATAGACAGGCTGGCCAAGGACTTGCTCAAACTGAGGAGGAAGAGGCGAAGCCCGAAATGTTTCACCAACCTGTAAAGAGCAAAACTCATAACCGTATGCGTCCTTGTTGCTTGAGGTGATTTCATGAACACCCTGAGCTTGATCAGAACTATATGAAGGAAAACAAGGTCCATGGTTCTGAGCAATGGAATTATACATACCAAAATACGATTTTTTGATGGCACCAGGACTGCTTAACCAACTGATTTAACTCGGAGTCACCATTGGTGTTGATGAAAAAAGCCTCCAAAGGCTGGTTGTTTGAAGAACACACCAAAATTCTTCAACTTTTTGGACAAAACTTGTCCCACAATCCCCTGATTAAAGGTCAGATGCTGTATTAATGGTTCATTCTGCTGTAACAGGACCAACACCAATCCTGAAACTTTTCTGAGTGTTAAAACGTGGTCCCACCAGGCGTGCCAAAAACTGTTGAAGCAGTGGATTGCACCCCTGACAGGAGGCTAAGCTCCTATCTTCCACGCATCACAATGAAAACTCCCCTCTTGCCTGTGGGTCTGG
Organism: Torreya grandis; assembly: GCA_037957365.1. Taxonomy (NCBI): domain Eukaryota; kingdom Viridiplantae; phylum Streptophyta; class Pinopsida; order Cupressales; family Taxaceae; genus Torreya; species Torreya grandis. Next base: position 1,688,581 of record JARHVA010000183.1, read on the forward strand.
CAAAACTAGGGAGAGAGTCTCTAGATAAGGGCTAGCTCCCTTTGATGTATCTCTGTGGTCCTGGATTTCCTACTACTAACAATGGGGGGGTGAAAAGGGAGAAGGATGCTGAAAACAAAACCTAAACAAAACGGTGATACACCAAAAAGTTTGATCTACTTAGCTTGAACCTACACTTTCCACAAAGAACAAGCTGACATACACTTCATTTGATATGAGAAACTCTTCTACATCAGTGAGCTAAGTGTCCTCTTGAGATACAAGGAGGAAGAACTATCAGAGGGGTTCTAAGACACACTATAGCAGCCTGTTCACATGCGTCTATGCTCTGTTGTAGACACTTCTGGCAGACCTGCAAAAGAAGAAACTTCACAATACACTAGACATGCTGGAATCGTTCTATGAAAGCATAAAAGAAAAATGACTTAACACAAAACAAAGTCATAGACATATGCAAAAGTGTAAGCTCAAATGGAGGTAAAAATGCTATGTCTTGATTCAAGGTAAAATCAGGCAGAGCTTTGCCTTACAAGCCAAGAGATTCTTTCTCAAAATGAGAAGTTACAATATATAGAGGAAGAAAGAGGCCTTTTTGTGCCCTTTTACAAGTGGCCCATGTGCGTTCTGAGCATTGGGAAAAGGAAGCCACTTGATAGATAATGCTGTGTCGGCACTTGTTTTGACTTTAGGTGTTTAAGATATATTAAACGTCATATGTGAAATTATGGGCCGCGCCATTTGTCTGGAAACAAGACCGCTTCTTCAAGGCACTCACATGGTTTGTCTGCCCATCAATGTAAAGTGAAGAAAACGGGTCACACCGTTTGTCTGTTTGCGCTCCTTGATGACCACTTGGCAGATACTGTGTCAACCGCTGGAGTAACTCCTTGAGTCGACACCTTCCTTTGCCACTTGGACTGTTTTGTTCATTTCCGCACTTTGTCTCTTCCTGGCTTTGTCTTTTCTGGCTCCTTCGGCCCTCGGGGGCTATCTTCTGCTAATTCTTTGGCTCTTCGGGCTCCCTTTTTGGCGGGTCGCTGAGTTCACTCTTGACTTTTGTCCTTTTCCAGCTTTGTCTCTTCCTGGTTTTGTCTTTTCCTAGAATTTGAGCTCTCAGGGCTATCTTCCTAGCTTTGCTGGCTCCTTGGGCTCTTCTCTCAGCGGTTCTTCCTTTTGGCCGTAAGGCCTTTGAATGCATTCGGGTTTGCGCTCAAGCCTTTAAAGATCAACGGCTATTTCATTGCTCTGAATTTGACGTCTGTGGGGACGTCATCGGACATCTAGATTCCAACGGCTAGTTCGCGATGCTTAATCTTGACGTCTTCGGGCCCGTCACCCTCCTTGGCAATTCCTTCGGCTTTCTTGTTTGATCCTCCCCAAAGGGGAGGTGTCCCTTCGGCTTTGGATAAGTCTCCCTTCATTTTTGGCCGAGAGTCTCCCGCAAGGGCACCTGCCCTTCGGAGTCCTTCGAGATTTTTTGTTTCTACAAATCCTTCAGACAAAAACTCTGAAGGAATTCCTTCGGACATTTTGTCCAAAGGATTTCTTCATTTGTCTTTCCCGCTTATTTCCTCGGGCTTTTTTCTTTCGAGCGAATTCCTTCCGACAAAAGTCCGAAAGAATTCCTTCGGACTTTTTGTCCAAAAGAATTCGTCTTGTCCTTTGCCGCATAAAATCTTCTCGAAAGACATTGTTTTTTGCCTTATGAATTTCTTTGGACAAAATGTCTAAAGGAATTCCATCGGGCATTTTGTCTGAAGAAATTCTTCATCTCTTGCCTTGAACAAATCCGAAGGAATTCCAACTTTTCTGCCTCGTTCACTTTTCCGAAGAAAACCTTACCCTTTCGGCGTTCTCTTTGATCCTTTCGCAAATGTTCCCTGCCCTCCGCAAGGGAAAAACAAGTCCAAAACTACCCTTTCGACTTTTGAAACGGTTCGTTTTGCTCATCACCTGCCCTCCGCAAGGGCACTTTGGTCTCCAAACTTGCTTTTCGAAAAACTTACAAAGGTCCTTTTGTCGCCTAAGTGCCCTCCGCAGCTTGCTGGAATGGTCCAGTTTGTGCCTGACTGCCCTCCGCAAGGGCACTTGTCCTTCGGGCTTTTGGAAGACTCCTTTGAACTTTCCGATTGAACCATTTCTTGAACCATCCCTTTGAACCAAACGTTGAACCAACTCGACTGAACCAACTGAGTGAACCAACCAATTGAATGGTTCAATGGTTCATCGGTTCAATGGTCCGAAGAAGCTTTGTAATAAACCTTGCATTCTTTGAACTGATTCATCATCTGCCGATAAACTTGTGCAACCAAATTTGAACTGGCTTAGAACAGTAGGGAAAGGAGACTGATTTTGGCCTGCAGGGCCAAAATGGTCAACAGAAAGCTAACTAGGTGATGCACCAAAATAAAATGGGAAACTCCCATAAGCTTGAACCCACACTAGTTTTGCAGATGACAATACTGACTTATACAACCTCAAGATCAAGTTGGTTGCAATGAAGCAATGAATGCAAACAAAGAGGAGTTCTAAGACTCACTGAAAGTCCACATCAATGGTAGAAAGAGCACTCAACCAGACCTGCAAACAACGTTGAAAAACTCCCTACACAAGGTCAGAAAGGAGGACCATGGACGAGGAAGATTCTTCTTCACACAATGCCATAGTGCGCAACTCACTAGACACAAATCTAAGGCAAGAGGTAGGCAAAGAAAATCCTTTATTGCATAAAGAGGTAGTTCTTACAAATGCTTTGCAGGGTCGAACCTAATCAAGCTAACCATATTTTGCAATCTCTCAAAGAGTATCCCAATTCCTCTAAAATTTCCAAATCAGAGAGAACTTGTCTCTGAAAATTTCAAATCCGAGAACCCTTTTCCAAATGAAAAGAATGGGATATATAGAAGAGGGAAGAGAAATAGAGAAAGGAAAGGGGCACGTTGTCCATGATCATTGAATGAGATCCACCTTTCAAGGGATGCCCCACCACCCCTTTGTCCAATCAGGACGAGTCCATCATCAACATCTATCCTTCAATAGCTCTAGTTAGTTCTCAAGTTCTTCTCATTGGCTGAGAAAAGTGCACTAGAGGACAAGAGTTTGTTTTTATATGGTGAGTCGTGATCCTTTCACAGAGAAAATATCTTCGAAGGTTTTGATCATTATTGAATGCTTCAACTATTTCTCCAATCTCCCAATTTTGCTCTATGAATCTCGCCATACCTTCCACTTGGCTTCATTATGAGGACAAGGTCCTCATATCTTAAAACTGATAGAGCCATGTCGTGTGTGCTTTGAGCGGCGGTTTATCAAAATCATGGCTTGGGCCGCTCTTTTCATTAATCACATACCTGCTCTATGCTTTGGGACCTGAACCTGAATTAACTATAGGTTGAAAACCATTCTAGATTATTGGTTTTCCTATAGTTATAATATATGACACTTTGCTCGATGCTTGGTCTTGTTTCATTGACAAGTTGCTGACCTTTGATCTATGCTAGGTCTGAAAGAACTATTTTGTCCCCCGCTCACCATTGATCTAAATCCACGATTGAACACGTGTCATTGATTTGTCTGAGCCCATTAACCTATCAGTCATTGCTCATCGTTGGATCTTCTATATGATTGAACGTGAGCCGTTGATCCCTTTTTTTTGGAACCCAAACATCTATTTCATGACGCTTCACTTTGACATTTGTGCACCTGTATTTGATGTCTGCACGAACGTATTTGATGTCCATGTAACCATCACCGAGATATTTAAACCTCAACGGCTATCTTCTGTGATTGAGTTTGACACTTGTGGGACTGTCCTGGACCTTTTGATTTCATATGACTATTTCTTGTAGCCTAAAATTGACATTTGTGCAATTGTCATTGCTCTGATGGAAAACCAATTCCCCGGGCCATTTCTTTCGAACTTTTGTCTGCAGGGTTTTTGTTGAAGAAATTACCTTTAAGACTTTTTGTATTGACCACTTTCCTAAAGAAATGACCCTTCAGGGGAATCATATAGGACACTTTCCTTGGAAAAGGACTCTTCAAAAATCTTGTTTTGGACAATTTCCCAAGAAAAATACCCTTTGGGATTTTTGCTTTCTGACAATTTTCCCGAAACAACTTCCTTCGACTTTTTTTGCTTTCAGACAATTTTTCCAGACTTCTAAGTGTCCTTTTCCGAAGGGAAAATACTCTTCGGAACTTTGTCAAACATTTCCCCTGAAAGAATTAGTGCCTTCGAGAAAATTGTGTGGACAATTTTCTCGAAAGAAATCTGACATAGCTTTTTGATGCAGACAATTTTCCCCAAAAAGTCCCCAACACTTGGTTAAAAAACCCCGACACAATTGCCAAAAACAAATATGCCAAGGACTTTAGCCAAAAAAAAAAGAGTATTGCACTTAGCTTTTGGCTTGCAGGGTTATCCTTGAACACTGTTGTTGGATCCTTGAAGAACCTTTCTTAGATCCTCTCTATTTACAAATGTTGGATCCATTTCTACGCCTTTGATCCACTGCTTCACCTGACCATGCAAGAGCTTTATATGTGGGCCAAAAATGGCCAATGGGTCCCACTCCCTTCAGTCGCTTGCCAAGATAGAGGGGCACCTACCAAGATAGATGCCAACATCCAAATAGAAAGAGCCTAAACCAATCATCCGCTTGATATAGATGTCCTATACATCTATCTAGCGACTTGCCCCTATGAGTGTTGACGCAGTGGATTGCACCCTGGACAGGACGCTGAGCTCCTACCTTCCACACGCAACAATGGAAACTCCCCTCTTCCCTGTGGGTCTGGCAAAACTGGGGGGACAGTCTCTAGATAAGGGCTAGCTCCCTTTGATGCATCTGAGTTATTCCAGTAAGTGCTAATACACACACACACACACACACACACACACATATATATATAATGAGGGGGTTGAAAAGGGGAGAAGGATTACAGGAAAACAGAACCTAATCTAAGAGGGTGATGCACCAAATGATTTTGACCTACTCACACTCACACTCTAAACTATAAGAGCACATACATACACTTTAACTGGCAAAAGGACTAGACTGTAGGAAGCTTGACAGGGAGGCTTTAATGGAACACACAAAAAAAGGACTTACCATAGGCGCTGTAGGAAAAACACACTATCTAGTAACCTCCTTCTTGCCTATGCGCTCCAGGTACAACTCTTCTTGTCACCTGTAAGAATGGCGCTTTGTAGAAACTAGGTGTGTTGGTGTCAACCCTGTGAAAGCATTAAGAAGCAATGACTAAACACAAGACTAACACTTAGACACACTCAGAGAGATATCTAACCAGAATAGAGGTAAAATGTGTTTTTATTGATTCCAGGTGAAAATAATCAGGGCTTCACCTTACAATGTGAAAGATATCTTTAAAAATGAGGAGTTACAATATATATATGGAGAAGAGAGAACAAAAGCGCCTCTTTTGAAAAAGACTTTTGGCGCCCTTTGACAAGTGGCCCATGTGCATTCCGAGGGCGTTGGGAAGAGGCAGCCGCTGAAATATAAATGTTGTGTCGGCTCCGATTCTGACTTCAGACATTTAAGAACATAGGCCGCGCCATTTGTCCACAAACAAGACTGCTCCTTGAAGGCACCCACGTGGTTTGTCTGCTCATAAATGCAAAATGGAGAAAAATGGGTCACACCGTTCACTGTTTGCGTCCCTTGATGACCACTTGGCAAGCACTGCTCCAACCGCTGGAATAACTCCTTGAGTCGATGCCTTCCTTCGCCACTTGGACTATTTTGTCTGTTTCTACACTTGGCTCTTTTGTCTTTTCCTTGCCTTGTCTCTTCTGGTTCCTTCGGCCCTCGGGGGCTATCTTCTCGGCCTTGCTGGCTCCTTGGGCTCTTTTATTAGCAGGGTGTTGAGTTCATTCTCAACTTTTGTCTTTTCCCAGCGTTGTCTTTTCCTGGTTTTGTCTTTTGCTGGCTTCTGTCTCTTTGCTCTCTGGGCTCTTTTCTGGTTGGCGCTCAAGAATATAAAAATCAAACGGCTATTTCTCTGCTGTAAAATTGACGTTCGCGGGCCTGTCACCGTTTGTCAACTAACGGCTAGTCTATTTCCCTAAAATTGACAGCTTCAGAGACGTCACCATCCTTGGCAATTTCTTCGGTCCTTTTCTCTTGATCATTCCCAAAGGGAAAGTGTCCCTTCGGCTTTGGAGAAATGTCCCTTTGTTTTGGCCGAGAGTCCCTCGCAAGGGTACCTACACTTCGGGGTCCTTCGGCTCCTTGGTCTTGAAATCCTTTGGGCAAAATGACCGAAGGATTTCTCCCTTTGTTTTTCGCTTATTTCCCCGGGTCTTTTCACTCAGCCACTTTTTTCGTGGATTTTCTCTCGGCTACTTTTCTCGCGGATTTTCTCTCGATAACTTTTCCTGTGGACAAAAAGTCCGCAAGAATTGTTTCGACCACTTCTTTTGACTTTCGGCATTCCTTCGGGTTTTCTTCTCGCGGCCTTTCCTTCGAATTTCTTCGGACAAAAGTCCAAAAGAAATCCATTTATGCCTTTGCCTCTGCCTTAAGTCCTTTTTTGCGAGATTTTTTTCGATCGTAGCCCTTCCGAATTTCTTCAGACTTTTTGTCCGAAGGAATTACGTCTGTCTTTTCCTTTGACTGCCTTCAAAAAGTGCGCTTCGGGAAATCTGCTTCGATACTGTCGCCGACCAAGTGCCCTCCGCAAGGGCACTTGTCCTTCAGGGGACTCTATTGAACCGTTCTTTTGAACCAAGCTGTTGAACCGACTGTTAGACTTTGCTGATGAGCTTTGCCGTTGAACCAAAGCGATGAACCAAGCACTTGAACCAAACCGACTGAACCAGAGTATTGAACCAAGCACTTGTCCATTTTGCGCCTAAGTGTTGGGAAACCATTTGTTGCCTGCAGAGTCGGTAAAAATTCTCTGCAGAGTCTGTAGAAATTCTCTGCAAAGTCCGTAGAAATTTCTAGACTTGTGCAAAATCAAAAAATGAACTGGCTCAGAATAGCAAGGAGAGAAGGGAACCGATTTTGCCCTGTTGGACCAAAAATGGTCAACACTGAGACTAGGCCCCATATAGATAGTCGATAGCCGGTTGACCCCATCTATATCAAATAGAGGTAAGTCGAGCCATATATATATATATATATATATATATATAGGGGAGAGCTGAAATGCAAATGCTCTATATAGTAGTTTAGTTTCCAATCTATATAGGGTGCCAACTATAGAGAGTCACCCTCGACACTCGACATCTAATTGGAGTGGACTAGACGAGATGAGTGATTCATGTCCCAACCAGATATATATAAGGGAGTGGGAGTGGGAATTGTGGTAGAATGTATGCACCATTCATATTATGTATGTAATATGGCTCAACCTATAATAGAAATGAAAATATATCTATTTGGCAGTCTATTGAGTACCCGGATGCAGATGAGCTATAGATAGATAGTCGTTGCATGCTTGCCTGTATAGAGATGGGAGATGGCCCCTCTATCTATCTGGGGCCCCTCTATCTATCTGGGAGATGGGATATGGGGTCCCAGTTATATATATAAAGGGTCAGATGTGAAACTAAAGTATGTAGTCAAATGCCCTTCAGTCCCATATCCCATATCTATATAGAGGTGAGGGGGTCGAATGCCGACTATAGATGTGATGCTAGAGGCCCATATAAAACTCTAGGGTGCCAACAATGCCTGTCTGTAGAGATATGGTGCCATAGAGAACTATAGGGTAGGGTGCCAACACGCCCTCTCCCCAGAGTAGGGGTAGGTCATTGCCCCCATATAGAATAGAGAGAAAGGGGGCCTCCGAAATCTATAGCTAGAGCCTATATATGGGGGGGAGGGGGTGAAGCATCCTATAAACTCTATCTATCTTGTACTAAATGTATATAGCTGACTAGACTCTAGAGAGTCTCCCTCGACCCCCCCTCCATATCTATATGGGATTAGATAGAGGGGGCCGACACCATTGAAAAATGGATGGGCAATCTATTGTCTACGTGACACAACTGATTGAGAGAGCCCCTCTCTCTATATGGCCACTGGGATCCCCCTCTCTATAGATAAGATATGTGGAGCCCTCCCCTCTATATGAGATATGAGAGATATAGGTTCTCTTGTGGGATCACCCCTATACCTATCTATATGGCATGAGGATGGGGCCCTATAGATCTATATGGCTCGCGCTAACAGGATGTTTGGGGAATATGTTATTGCTATGCCCACCATCTTATCTTTGAATCCCCTACCTCTCTCTATAGACTGGAGGTAATAGATAGATCTTGAGAGCCCCATATATAGATTAGAGATCAAGTTCTAATCTAGTCTAGTCTAGTCTAGTCTATTCCAGTCTTTGGCATCAGTCTGGCATCAGGGTCTAGTCTATAGTCTCTGGATCCGGTCTATATAGTCTCTTCTCTAGATCTAGTCTATATAGAATAGTGGACCTAATCCGCCCTATCTATATATGGGGGTTGGGTTGGCCATTATATGAGTTAGGTTATGCAGGTTTGGACGACCCATAACTATGTATAGGGTCCCCATATCTAATCTATATAATTATGCTTGACCTAGCCATCTAGATCTATAGGGGTAGTGTATACATAAATGCCTATCGGAGATATATTCTATTTTGCTCGCTCCAAGATAGGGATCAAGAGGGCAGACAAAGTAGAGGGCCAGTCTTGAGGGTGAGGGCCCCAGATAGAGGAATAGACTAAACGCCCTATCTTGGGTCACTCGACCCCCTCTATTTGGATTTGAGGGCATGAATAGTAATAGTTATAGGCCCATAGGTAGGGGCGGGGGAGTCCCTCGGCCTCCCAAGCCATAGATGCCTATATAGCCCATATAACTTTATAGTTTAGTTTAGTTTATATAGAGGGGGAAGGGAGGGCCCCTCTATATAAACTCTAACTGCATCTATATAGAGAGGGGGGGCACCCTATAGATAGGCCCCCCCTCTCTATATAGATGGGATATTTAGGGCTTGGCCAAAAAAAAGAGATATTTAGGGCCACCCTATGGATAAGATCCTATTCGCTACTCTCAAGTCTTGATAGACCCTACTCTAGAAGGGAGACAGGAGGAGGGGCGAGGGGACGAGGGATGGATTCACCCATACCATATAGATATATAGGGGCCCATATAGATAAGATATAATAGGGGGTTCAGGGGCGACGAGAGGGCGGGGGGTGAGGGAACCACCAATCATGTTACGTATAGAATCCATCACCACATTCCATGTTTATAATTCATCACCACATTCTATAATCCCTTTTAATCCAAGCGAACAAACATCATGTTATGTATATAATCCTAATCCTTCCTACTCTACTGAAGGTTCTCTCTTGATCAATGGGGTCAAAGGCAAAGGGCACTCGATAGACCCATGGCCTAATATAGCTTCCTTCTCTCTCCCAACGGCCTACTCTATATTATATGGGACCTCTCTGTCTCTACAATAGTCCCTCTCTAGAGTAGAGTAATGGAGATGGGCTAAAGTCTATAGTCCAATCTGGTCACTCACACCAGTGCACGTCGTGCCATCTAGATCTTGATGGTGCATATCGCATGGATGATGGATGCCATATATAGAGAGGGGGACCCAGTATTCGCTACACCATCCATATATGGGTATTCGCTACTCCATCTATATATAGATGAGGGAGGGGGCCCTATCTATATAGGGGGGTCGACCCTATATATCTATATGGGCCACTACCCTTCTCTACCGAATGGACAAAGAGCATATGAGCATACCAACCACACAGGTTCATCAATCAACTGACTGTCTTCCTAGTGCTCATTCCGACCGAGCTAGAGCCGAGCCATATAGATTTGATCTGATCTATAGGGCCCTATATCTCTATTCCATTCCCTTCCATCCATCGCCCTCCCAGTTAAGTGGTTCAGTCTCCATACCATACCAACTCCGTCTCCACATTGAATTATACCGACCTCGACATCACGAACTATTCTCTAGTTCGGTTGTATCATCAACTCGCTGAGCCCCAAATCGATCAATGAAGTCAGTCAAGACCCATAACCCATAAAGATAGGAAGGCTATATGCTATAGCTTCCAATCCATTATATAGATAGGGGCATGAAGGTGTCGTGTCTCTAGGCGAGATAATCTATATGCCCTCCTCTATCTATCTATCCTATCCTATCTTATATATACAAGGGCAAGGGCCCGACTATCTATATCTGGTAATAGTAGGTAGGAGTGCCGACTAGACTATAGATGCCCTCAACCTCACCCCAACCCTTAGATGCCCCCCCCCCATCTAGATCTCTCTGCCCATCTATATGGATGCAGGTGGTGGGTCACCATATAGATAAGATATATAGGGGATGCCCCCCCCCTATATATCCATAAATGACCTCGACCTCCTCAACCCCCTCCCCTCTATATATAGATGATAGATGGGAGCCATATAGAATAGATATTGGCTAGAAAGAGTTAGATATATATCGGGGGGGCATCTATAGAGATAGAGATAAAGTTTCTTTGGCATTGGCTTTGGCCCCATCTAATCTATAGGGCCCCATCCCATCTAAAATAAACTGAAATTGAAACTCTCTCTCTATCTGTCTATAGCCAAAGCCAATGCCAATGAAACTCTATACAAGGCCGACTAAACTGGTTGAACTGGTCCCCATCTATTCTATATATAGAGAGAGCTCGACCAGTCCCCATCTATATATATAGGGCTTGAACTTGAACTCACATATAGATATATAGGGCCTGGCCCCTATCCTGGAAAGAGGAGGGGCCCTATCTCTATTTGACATTGAACCTGCACCTGCTGAACTGACCCTGCACTTGTCGTCCCTCTATCTCTATCTCTAGACTAGTGGGTGGGGATTGGATAGATATATAGGCGCTAGAGTGTTATAGATATATAGGGGGCCAACCTAAAATAGACAGGCTCCTTGCCGGAGACTATGGGTTGGGTGGAGATATAGGACATCCTCCATCCTCCCCATAAAATATATATTTCCAGATAGATAGGGCATATAGACTAGAAATCGATGGCCAAATACCCTATATATCTATATGGGATAGGTGGGTACACAAGGCCATATCTATATCTAGGGGACCCCAAAGTATAAAGTTGGCCCCTATATATATATAGTTCTCAGTATAGAGTTGGCCCCCTATATAGAGTTCAGACCCCACCTACCTAAACTGATATGTGGGTAAGATCTATTATCTATGCCCTATCTATCTGGCCCATATAGAGATATAGGCTAGATCTCAACTATTCTATTCCCATATAGATAGATAGGGACCCTATCTAAGAGATCGGTCACTTCTATTCTAGATGGACCATCCCTATGTATCAAATCACGTATATAATAGAGATCAAGATCTCATATGGTTGTTGATGTTGAACATCAACTAAGCTATGCCCCGAGCTTGATACTCTGGGCCTGTATCAACTAGACTAGACAAAGGGCCCCCAATCTAGAGGGTGACTAGACAGAGTCTATAGATTATTCGCTACTCCATCTATAGTTTATATGGGGTGAGGGGGGATAAGGGTGTATACGAATACTATAGTAAGGCGACCCTCAATTATTGGTTTATCAATCTATCAATCAATCGAGTGCCTAGAGTATAGCATAGATAGGGCCCCCCATATATATATATATATAGGGGCTAACGGAAATCTACTCTATATAGCGCTTGGGAGGCCGAGGCCCTATCCCTAGATAGAGTTGGGGATGGGGCAAGTGGATATATAGATCTAGTTGGCACCCTATATATCCCTATCATTATCTAAACAAAGGGAGACATGGGCGACCCGACCCTAGGTTGGATTGAATAGTTAGGTTGCATCAATGTCATCACCCTCCAGATGGAATCTATTTAATTTAAATTATTTTATTAGTTATCCAACTCTAGGGGCACTATATGGAAAGTAGCCTTATCTATTTTGTTTATCTAGGGGTGGCTAGGCTGGGCTATATGGAGAGGAGCCCTATCTCTGTCTTTGGGGGGGGGCTATCTGTCTATGGTCTAGTCACCCACCCAATTTTTGCCATATCAAGAGATCTATCTAGTGGCCCTAACATCTATCTATATCTGGGGGGCTGGGTGGAACACTTCAACCATTCAACATATATCTCAATCTGGGGGGCTGGGGGGAACAATAGGAGATAAGATGATTGATACCATATATATATAAATAGAGGTTGGTGGGATCGATTAGAGCCTATATATAGATGGGGGATGGGGGAGCGATCCCTCAACTAGTATCTAGTTGTTCAAGGAACCCGATCACCGGCCGAACTTGAACCAATGTATGCCAAGGGATCTATCTGAGTTAATCCCACCCCCAACTCTCTATAGGGGTACCATATAGTGATTGGCATTCATCCCATCCATTGGTGCCTCTTGATGTTCTATTCCATATTTGCAATCCATAGGTGATCCAGGGTGATGGTGATCTTTCCTGTCTCCAAACCGGATCAGAGCACTGAGCCGCCCCTATAGATAAGGTCCTCGAGGGGGAGTCTCGATGTAGAGTCTAGATAGTCTCTGCACTTGACCAACACCCACCTAGATCTAGGCCCAGATGGGAAGATAGAGGGACGAAAGGCATGGGGGGATGGAGATAGACAGAGACGAGGGGGAGATGGAATAGATTAGATACAAGCGCCAATCCAATCATGTTGCGAAACTATCTCTGAGGGCCAATCAAATCATGTTGCGTGTATAGATGGGGGATATCCATTCCATATAGAGGCCCTATATATAGGGATCAATACAATCTATTCTGAACAAATCGATGCCCGCCAGGGATCAAAGGCCTATAGACCTTGCCTAGATAGCTCCATCCATGCTAAATTTGATAGAATATAGAATCTAGATAGATGGCAACTAGTGGAGATAGAAATATCTATCAAGTCAAGTTTATAGTAGGCCCTCGGCCCTCGATCTATCACCACCTATCTATAGAAAAGAAAGGGAGCGATATATATATAGATAGGGTATACCCTATAGTTAAGATCCCAATATATAGATAAGGGGCCATCAAAGCGCTTCATTCATCATCCATATATTACCTACACTATAGAGATGGTATAGCCAACTCCCATCCCAACTAAGCGAGGTGTTCAACGAGATCTAATCATAATTCCCAATCCCAGAAGATATGTAGACTCAAACAGATCTATAGAATATATGGGTGATAGAATAAGTGTTTGGGGAATAGGTGATATTCCAGGTGATAGACTGGGTGATAGAATGTCTGGGGAATGTCTGGGTGATAGAATAAGAGTGTCTGGGGAATAGGTGTCTCATAGGTCCAATCATAGGTGTCTTCTCACCAATCATAGGTGATATTCTGGGTGATAGAAATAGAGAGTATGAGGGAGAAGCAATCAATCTTGAGTCTTTCTTTATGGGATGGGACAATGTTGGCTTACTCATCTACCCAATCTTGACAAGTATATCTTCGCTATGTTCACCCACTCAATCTCTATCGAGAGGTGGTGAGCAAAGCGAATCCTATATCAAGTCTGGTTGCTCGCCTCTGTATATGGTGACGAGCCCCCCTATATATGTATATGGCACTCGATCTAATCTATGGTGGTGAGCTCCCATCTATATATCTTCTAGAGACATAGATAGAGATAGAGAGTTACCCTGCTCGCCTCTATATTAACTAGTCATGCCCCCATATCTATATCTTGGAGTCCCCTACCCTATAAAGCAGAGTCCCCCCTATCTATAGATGGAGTAGCCCTATCTATATATCAGGGTATAGTATAGTAGAGGAAAGTCTTGAGGCTAGAGTATAGATTGGTGATTCACCGAGTCTAGATACCGCCAACACCCCTATATATATATAGTTGATGATTCACCAAGAATACATCACCCCTCCCCCTCTATATATATAGCTATATAGCCGGTGATTCACCCCCTATATAGATAGTTGCCAGTGTATTCACCCCCTATATAGATAGTTGCCAGTGTATTAACCCCTATATAGATAGCTGCTAGTGTATTCACCCCCTATATAGATAGTTGCCAATGTATTCACCCTTATATAGCTGGTGATTCACCCATAGTGATTAACCCAGAAGACAGTGATTCATCCATAGATAGTGTATTCATCCATAGTCATTATGCCCCCACCCCATATATATATCCCATATAGATAGATAGGGGTGCCAGAAAAACTCTATATATCCCATATAGACAGATAGGGTGCCCTATCTATCTATATGGGATAGCCTATATATCTATCTGGGGGGTATATAGCTATATAGCCGGTGATTCACCCCCTATATAGATAGTTGCCAGTGTATTCACCCCCTATATAGATAGTTGCCAGTGTATTAACCCCTATATAGATAGCTGCTAGTGTATTCACCCCCTATATAGATAGTTGCCAATGTATTCACCCTTATATAGCTGGTGATTCACCCATAGTGATTAACCCAGAAGACAGTGATTCATCCATAGATAGTGTATTCATCCATAGTCATTATGCCCCCACCCCATATATATATCCCATATAGATAGATAGGGGCGCCAGAAAAACTCTATATATCCCATATAGACAGATAGGGTGCCCTATCTATCTATATGGGATAGCCTATATATCTATCTGGGGGGTGGGGGCATAATGATGGGTGAATCACTATATATATATATAGCCGATGAATCCACTAGCTATATATATAGATATAGAGGGGTGAATCCACTGGCTATATATATAGAGGGGTGACTCATTGGCTATATAGTTATATATATAAAGGGGAAGGGGTGATGTATTCTAGGTGAATCACCAGCTATATATATATATATATAGATAGGGGTGTTGGTGGTATCTAGACTCAGTGAATCACCAATCTATACTCTAGCATCGAGACTTTCCTCTACTCTGCCTCAATATATAGATAGGACTACTCCATCTAATTCCATTCGCTCCGCTCAAGATATTATTCGATTCGCTACGAGATATGATGTAGATGGGGCCATATAGACAAATAGATATAGGGGGCTACTCCATCTAATTCTATTCACTACGTTCAAGATATTATTCGCTACGAGATATATAGAGTGGGGGCATATAGACTCTACTCTACTCTATAGGGCAAGGGACTCCGAGATATATATATATGGGAGCATGACTAAACTATTTGAGATATTATTCTATTCGCTCTGATATATATATATATATATATATATGGGACCAGATATATTATTTGCTACGCTCATTCTATGAGATAAGATATATATGTGTGTATGTTGGTGGGGGAGGGCAGCATATGCTCCCAACTAGACTAGACTCTATAGGGGCATATACAAACTCTAGAGGGTTGTGCCATATAGACTAGACTCTATAGGGCCATCCAAACTAGATAGACGAGGCAAGGGTCCCCCTCTATATAGATATGGGATAAATAGGGCTCTCCACGAGCTGGGTGAGGCTATTCGCTACGCTTAGGGAACCCCAGATAGATAGATAGGGCTCCCCTGTCCATATAGATTAGATGGGGTGAGGCAAGAGTCATGAGAGGGGGACCTCACACAATGGGATGGGACAAAGCTAGTCTATCTTCTATAGGGCCATCTTTACTATTCGCTACAAGTATATAGAGTTTTTTTGGATTCACTACACATAAAAACTATAATTATTATTCTCTACCAGATCTATATATGGGGGTTGATGCCCAACTACTCTACTATATTGGATTGGACATCCAAAAACTAGCTATATAGATGGAGCTAGTCTGGTGAGGGGTTGGGTATAGCTGGGAACTATATAGCTGGTGAGCATCTCTAAGGCAACCATCTCTATCTATATAGATTTGGGAAGGGTGGGGACCCCTATCTAACTATGTCTATGGGGGACTCCATTGTCATCAATCGAGGGGGTCGAATCCATCTAAACTCAGTATCATCCACATCCACTCAGTTGAGCACCGCATCATCCATCTAAACTCGGTACCACTCCACCTCAGATATCTAGAGGGGGTCAAGCACCATAAAGCCATATATCTATCTGAGATGGGCCATCTGTCTATCTATCTATCATTTATATTATAAACATGACCATATATCTCTATGGGCTGCCCTATATATCCCTATCTAAACAAGGGGGAGCAATCACTCGCCTCCACTACTATTACCATAGAGAGAGGTGAGACGGCACGGCATTATGTTCTTTCCTAGATATAGATATAGGGGTCCTCCCGACCCCAGTTACTAAATGAGTGGCTTGATCGATAGTCAACCACACCACAAGCCACAAGTTCAGAACTGAACTAAAGGAAGGACAAGTCTAAATCAACATACTAGAGTGAGGTGCCCATATCCCATATATCTAGGGGAGGGTGCCTACGAGGCCCCTAGCCCACCACTATCTAGGGGATAGGGTCTCTTTATAGGCTATATGCATGCTTGGGCGCGTGAGCTATAAGCTAACTCTACTGGCTAGAGGGGGGCAAGTTCTATCTCTTTTGGCCTAGATTCGAGCATAGACCTTGGTGGATGGGCCATAGATTGATCTAGATAGGCCCTCTCCTCGGTAAATGGGCGAGTCAATTGGTTGAGTCTCAATAGAAGTAACTCTAGATGGTCAGCGCCCCATCCATCGATCTATCTATCTATCTATTTATCCATCTATCCATCTATCTATCTAATCCGTCTATCCATCAATCTATCTGTTCATCCGTCCGTTTGTCTATCTGTTTATGTCTCTCTCTCTCTCTCTATATATATATATACGGCTCGGCCTCCAGACTATAGAGAGTCCACTCGATTGAGGGCCCCCTATCTATATATGGTTGGGGGGCTCTATATAGAGTTTTTTGGCCAGCTATAGCCGAGCTAAGCCTAGAGAGATATGGATGAACTGGTGTGGTGAGAGAGATAATATCCGCTTCGCTGGTTAGATTAGAGAGAAGATGAATAGCTTTCTCCTCAAGATAGAGTTGAGTGGGAGTGGCCCTCCCCCAAATCCAACCTAAAGAGAAGCACTCCGAACTGGCGAGAAGTGCTGGATGAACCAAACCAGTTAGTGTCATTTGTTCCAATATGAACTGAACAAATATATAGATAGGGGCGAATTGCCATATATCTCTATAACAGTGAAGTGATGCTTTGAACCGCATCTTCTGAACCATCGGTGGACATTCGATAAATGGAAGTGGCCCTAACCTAATACTTTAAATTATCATATATATAGATAGGGGATCACGGCTCCAAACTGAAGGGAGACCGGCCCTATCCCCTATCTACCACTATGGATATGGCTCATAGGACTTTATATATAGCTCTAACATCATCGGAACACACCCCTGCCCCTCCCTCTCCTCCTCCATATATATCTTATATCTTATCTTGAGCGTAGTGAATAATGGGGCTCATGACTTACCAATAAGGTCCCATATAGATAGAATGGGCATAAATGAAAGGGACAGCATCCGGTATGACCCCACCATAGAATATAGATATGGCCGCACTAGGTGAGATAAGATATGGGGCCACCGCTAGGTAAGATAAGATATGGGGCCACTGCAATGTATACAGCAAGGCAGGCGTGAATCTGGTGGATCGAGATCAGTTGATTCCCCATATCTCCATAACCTATCTATCTATATAGAGGGGAGGGCCCCTAGATAGTGGTGGGTTAGGGTGGGGCAATCTTTAGTTAGGGTAGGGCACTGTCAAACTAAACTATATATGGCGAGGCGGCCCTATATCTCTACCTTGGCTGCCCTACTCAACCCACCTTGATCCGTTGATAGATAGGAGCGGAACAAGTCTCTCCATTTGGGATGGGGCTCCATCTGAGCCCCATCTATAGATAGGCTCGACAGGCCGATAGGGAAAGGGTGGCTATAGAGCCAATCAACACCTCTCCCAATCCCTAGAGTCGATAAACTCTAAATTCTAAATCGATTTCGGATCTTCCATCTGATCGCTTACCGATTATTTACTTGGCCATTGAGGTACCATTCTTCTCTAACCAGCCACTGGTTCACCATTGATTGATTGATCATAATGGATCAAGAAGGTCCAGCATCCATCTATAGTGGAGGGAGGGAGCCCGCCAACCCCAACCCCAACTCTATATGGATAGCCGCCATATATCTATAAGGACATATATATAGGGGGATGAGGACCCTCTTATTTTTTGCCATATCATATAGAGAGAGGGACTCTCCCCATCTATATAGGCCACCAGATCTGATCTCTATAGATGGGCCCCCCTGATCTATATTTAACTCAACTCTATATAGATGGGGATGGAGTTTCCGAAAAACTATATACAGTTGGGGCCTATCGATCTATTGATCCCCTAGACCTCCCCAGATATATATATAAGGGCAGGACCTATCGGATTAGAAACTACTAGACATATATTAAGCCTCTCTTATCACTGTTGACCATTTTGGTCCTGCAGGCCAAAAATCGGTCTCCTTTCTTTCCTTGCTGACCTGAGCCATCAGTGTTGGATGTATTCACCTTACTGTAGTTGTGCCATTTCCCTTTGCAATAGCCCTATTCTTATAAAGAGTTGAGTGATCTAAGTCCTATAGGTTTTCAGTTTGATATGGGGCTTATTTCGCTTTGAGCAAATCACCTTGGACAAGCCTTTTTTGGCAAAGGAATGGGCCAATTTCAAAAGAATGCATGTCTTCTATAAAGCTCCGAAGGTCAGGTGCCCTTGCAAAGGGTAGGCAGGTTGCAAATGGGGCCATTCAAGCAAGCTCCAAAAGACATTTTGGGCCAAGGTGCCCATGTGGAGGGTAGAGAGCACATTTGAAACTGAACAAGGCAAAAGGCCCGAAGGGGAGTTTTTTCCTTCGAAAAAGTGACAAGGTAAAAGACAGGATTTCTTCAGACTTTTGTCTGAAGAAAATCCAAGGAAGAATCCAAGGTAAATTCCTTCGGACATTTTGTCTGAAGGAATTTATAAAGAAAAGGCCGAGACTTTCAAGGCAAGATTTCCTTTAGGAAAAATGTCCGAAGGAATTGGGAAGACAAAGGAGCCCAAAGGGCAAGTGCCCTTGCGGGGGGCTCTCGGCTGCCAAAAAGGACCCTCTCCTCTTTTTCAAAAGACCACCTTCCCTTCGGGAGGGTTCATTTTGCAAAAGGCCGAAGGAATTACCAAAGTGATGACAGGGTTGAGCACGTCAACTTTAACATAATGAACTAGCAGTGAATGTCAAATTCAAGCCAACAAAATAGCTGTTGGTTTTCAAATAGTGACAGGCCCGCAGATGTCAATTTTGATGGGATGCGTCGATCGTTGAAGAGAAGCCAAGGAACCAATTCCTTTGGACAAGCGCTCGAAAGATTTCTTTCAGGCATTTTGCCCGAAAGAACTCATGATAAGTGACCGAAAGAACTCATGAGTGCGGCCCTGAAGGAATTCAAAGGCTTAAGGCCAAAAGGAAACTCAACGACCCGTCGACAAAGGAGTCCGAAGAGCTAGAAAAAGATGAAAGATAGCCCCAAGGGCCGAAGAGCCAAAAAAGATAAAAGCCAAGCACAAAAATGAATAGAATAGTCCAGATAGCATGGGAGGCATCAACAGAGGAAGTTATTGCTGCGGATGAAATAGTCCCCACCAAGTGGTCATCAAGGGGAGCGCAAGCATTCAATAGCATGGCCTATTTTTCTTCGTTTAACATTGATAAGCAGACAACCGCATAAGTTTCATAAAGAAGTGGCCTTGTTTTTCAAATAACAAGGCGACCCATGCTTTTTACGGGAACATTTGATACAGTTTAAACATCAAAGTCAAGACCTGCAACATCTACAACATGGTTCTTTCAGGCCATTTATGGAATGATGACAGTAGCATGAGCGGTTTCCTCTTCCCCAGGTGTTTAATACAGCATGGGCCACTTATTCTTGAAGGCACCAAAAGTCTTTCTCTTCATGCTATATAGTGTAACCTCTCAGCTGAGAAATGTATCTCACTTGTGTAAGGTGAAGCCCTGCCAAAATTTACCTTTGAATCAATAGAATGTGTTTTACCTCTATCTGACTGGTTATACTTCTGAATATGTCTATGTATCAACTTTGTGTTCAGTCATTTCAGCTTGATGCTTTCATAGGTTGACACCAACATATCTAGTATAGCCAAGACCATTTCTGCAGGTTAACAGGAAGTGCCCAAGTTGGAGCATAGAGACAGAAGAACAGTTATCTGATAGTGTGCTTCTGCAATGCCTGTGGTAAGTTCTTTTTCTTTGTATCTTCATTAATCCCCCTGTTAAAGCGCCCTATAGTCTAGTCTTTTGTTTAGATGAAGTGTTTGTTCACCCTTTTCGTCTAAAGTGTTGATATAGCTGAGTAGATCAAAAAATCATTTGGTGCATCACCGTTTAGATAGGTTCTATTTTGGTTGTATCCTCCTCTCTTTTCACCCCCCCCGGCGGCCTGCCCCCATTATTAATGGTAGTAGTTAAAGACCTCAAAGGATGCATCAAAGAGGGCTAGCCCTTATCTAGAGATTCTTTCTTCAGTTTTGCCAAGCCCACAACAAGAGGAAAGTCTCTATTGTGCCACGTGGAAGAGAGAAGTTGAGCCTTCTTTCAAGGGTGCAATCCACAGCGTCAACAATCACAACATAAACTTGAGGGCGACTTTCTGATCTAACTAGAAAATTAGGCTCTACTCCAGAGAGTCGAGTCGGCACTCAACCAAGCCAACGTGACTCGTTACTCTATATAGTTCCCAAAGCCTAAGCCTATATCTAGTGGGGAGATCTATATCTATATGGGAAGCCCGAGTTGTATCTAATAGGGCCAACCCAACCTATAGGTGGTGTGCCCCTAAGCACTATCTATACCATTATTGACCAATTTTGGTCCTACATACCAAAATTAAACACTCCCTTTCCTTTTCCTAGCAGGGTTTGTTAACTAGTTTCTAACAAGTTCATCCCACAACAGTTTTATGGGTTTTCTCTGTGACAAGTATGTTTCCATGAAAAATCAAGTGTTTCCTCCTTCTGAAAACCAAGTGTTTTGAGTCTTGCAACCACTTGGGTTGATTTGAAACTCATTTTGATCCTAGATGTTTAGCAGGGCAAACAGATTACTTCGGGTGGGCCTTTTATCGGCAAAATGGACCAATTGTAAAGAGGCAAGGGTCTTTTACAAAAATTCCAAAGGGTAGATACCCTTGCGGAGGGCATTCAGGTGCAGAACAAGGCCTTTGCGAATTTTTCCTAAGGGCAGTCTTCGGCTCAAAGTGTCCTTGTGGAGGGCAGAAAGTCCGCTTGCAAAAGGCCAAGGAAGGATTACTTCGGGGAACATGACGATCCAAAGAAGGAATTCCTTCAGAATACAAATATCTGAAGGAAATCCAAGGAGGAACGCTCAAGGCACGAATTCCTTCGGACTTTTTGTCCAAAGAAATTCGGTGAGTGAAGAAAACCCGAAGGAATTCGGAATACAAAAGTCCGAAGGATAGGTACCCTTTTGGAGGACACTTGGTCATGAGAAGAGGACTTTTCCATTTTTCTGAAGGGTCATTTTCCCTTCAAAAAAGTCCAATTGCAAAAAGGCCAAAGGAATTGCCAAAAGGGGGTGACAAGCCGACGGACGTCAATTTTAAGGTAATAAACTAGCTGTTGGAGTTTAAATGTCTAGTGACAGGCCCACAAACATCAAATTCAGGGGAGCAAAATAGCCATTGGTTTTCAAATGAGATGACAGGCCCACGGATGTCAATTTTATGACGACGGGTTAACCATTGGAGAGAGGCCAAATAACAATTCTTTCGGACATTTTGTCCGAAAGAACTCACAAGTGGCAAGCATGAAGGAAGGATTTCTTCGGGAAAAATGTCTGAAGTAATTCCTTTGGGCATTTTGCTCGAAGAAATTCAAAGACCCGCCAAGGAAGAAGCTCGAAGGGAGACTTAGCGACCGGCCAAGGAAAGAGCCCGAGGAAAAAAAGGGAAAGCCGCGAAAGCCCCGGAGGGTCAAGAAAAGGACAAGAAATGGCAAGGAAAGAGGAAAGCAGAGTGGGCAATTTAGAACATAGCCACACACATATAAAACAAACGCTCAAAACACTCCAGGTGGCATAGCCAATCAAGTGCAAGGATGAACCAGACCAGGGTAGGTGGCACAGGAGGCATCGGCGGGAGAAGTAAATGCTTGCAGGTGAAATAGTCTCCACCGAATAGCCATTAAAAGAGTTGAACGAGCATTTAAGGGGGCGGCCCGATTTCTTTTGTTTTTACATTAATAAGTAGCCAACTGCATGAGCATTCAAGGGAGAGCATGGCCCTAAACATGAGGGAGGGCCTTGTTGGTTTCTCAGAAAAGCGACCCATACTCTTGCAGGGGTGTTTAATGCAACCAAGAAGCAAAGTCAATATATGAGACACCTACAACATGACTTTCACAGGCACGTTTAATGAGAAGCGACAGTAGCATGGGTGAATTCTTTGCTGCAGAAGTGTTCAATGCGGTATGGGCCTCCTACTCTTGATTAGCCAAGAATCTTCTCCAATTTCTCTATATATTGTAACCTCTCAGTTTTAAAAGAGAGATCTTTCAGTTTTGTAGGGCAAAGCCCTAAAGAAATTTACCTTTAACCAAAGAAGTGTTTTACCTCCATTTCATTTTGGCGCTTTTGCATATGCTTGCATATTGTCTTATGTTCAGTCATTTGTTTTAAATGCTTTCATAGGTTGATGCCAGTATATCTAGTGCATTCTAGATCCTCTTTTGCAGGTCAACAGGAAGCATCCAAGTTGAAGTGTAGGTGCAGGTGAACAACCGTCCAACAGTGTGCCTTTGGAGCACATTTGGTAGGTTCTTCCTCATTATACCTCCATAAAACCCCTTGTTGAAGCATTGATGTAGTTTAGTTTCTTATTCAAATGAAGTTCCTACCCACTCCTTTGGTGCAAAGCGAAGATAAAAAATTGAGTAGACCAAGCAATTCTAGTGCATCACCACTTTAGTTAGGTTCTATTTTTATAGTATCCCTCTCTCTTTTCACCCCCCCCATTGTTAACAGTAGAAATCCAGGGCCTCAAGGTGCATCAAGGGGAGCTAGCCCTTAATCTAGAGATTTACTTTTCAGTTTTGCTACCCACAGAAAGAGTAGTGTCTCCATTGTATCATGTGGAGGAAAGGAGTCGAGTTTCCTTTTCTAATGGTGAAATCCAGTGTGTCAATAGTTTTTAGCACGCCCGGTGGGACGAAATTTATGTCCTATGAGTTTCAAGATTGGTGTTGGTCTTGTTACTGTGAAAATCCAAAAGCAAGAACTATAATTCAGCATTTGACGACTCCTTTTTAAAAACTTAGTCTCTGGTTATTGATCAGCCTGGCACCCCATGCCTAAGATCACCACAAGATCCTCTTTTAAGGGTGTTCCTTTCAAATTTGTTGAGCTACCTTTGAACTCAGCAAAGAGGCTAAGGTTTGCAACGACTCATCCTTACACAACAAACCAGTTTCCCAAACCTGCCATAAGATACACCTTCACAAAGAGACCTAGGTTGAACCTTGTCATAGCCATGGCTTTACCCTTTGTGGCCTTCAATGGTCAGAGTCCTTTAAACCTTCTGCAGTATGACCCAATTCCAGGAACAACCCTCAAGAGTGTTCCTCCCTTTAGTGGAGAGGGGTCAATCACTGCTATTGAGCATATCGAAAACATAGCCAACCTCTGCAACATCCACAATATTATTGAAGAAAATGTAACCATCAGATTACTGGCTTTGTCCTTTAAAGGGAAAGTTTTGGACTGGTATGGGACCTTGCCTATGAATTCAGTTGGCTCATGGAATGAATTAGGCACCCTCTTGACAAGTAGGTTTGGAGAGAAAAGTGACCATTTGTGTCTAGTTGAGCAATTGACCACTATGAAGAGAGCCCCACGCGAATTTATGCAAGATTTTAACACTAGATTTCAGAAAACTTGAGACAGAATCCTAATTCTAGTAAGGCCAACTCCAAGCTATGCTTTCCATTAGTACTTAAAGGCCTTAAATAGCGACATTATTGTCATGATACAGTCCATGGGTGGACAAGTTTTACTCGTTGCTTATGAAATAGCCATAGCTACTGAAAATTGTTTGGTGCAAGCAGGAAAGATAGCTTCTAGACCTCATATGCTACTCTTTCTTGATTTACAGCCCTCAACTCAGCCTGCTGCATCCACTTTAGCTCCTCTGCCTAGTGTAGAAAGGCTAGGTGCTACTCCTGCAAATGACCTCCATGAGGTTAAGAGTCTACTCCATAGTGTTACCAACGAATTAGTGGCCTTAAAGAGGTAGCAAGCTCAAAGCTATTCACTGAATCAAGGATACCAGCAGTTTGAGCAGACAAATAGACCCCCTTTTCAAAATTATAATCAAGGG
The DNA here is from genome assembly GCA_037957365.1 of Torreya grandis. Classification (NCBI taxonomy): domain Eukaryota; kingdom Viridiplantae; phylum Streptophyta; class Pinopsida; order Cupressales; family Taxaceae; genus Torreya; species Torreya grandis. Next base: position 1,712,969 of record JARHVA010000183.1, read on the forward strand.
CAGGGTCAGATTATGCAAGTCAGGCCTTATCAGAGTTATAATCCAAGTGCCTCTTCATCATTCAAGGCTCTTGTCCTTACTCAAAATAATTTGGTACATGAACAACCTAATTATCCACCCCTGGGGTATGGTCAAGAACAGGTTTCTTATGCCAATGAGCTACCAAATCAATGTATGCCCACACAAGGTTATCAGGCAGCCCAATTCTCAAGTTTTGAGTCGTCAACACAATTTGGGACGGATAGTAGACAGGTTCAATCTGATTCCACTATTATGAACCACCTGGAAGGGGAGTTCTATGCAGTCAATTATGTGGGGACCACAAATAATCAAGATGATTGTGTTGCAGCCAACACTAGGTCCAAGAAGAGAGCTATGGAGGAAGCTCAAGCAGCTACTCAAACATCTGGGGCATCTCTTTTATCACAAGTAAATCAAAGATTTCCAAATTATAGACCGCCAGTTGCAGCTTTAACTCCTCGGGTTGCACAAGTTACAAATATACTGAAGGAGAACTCAAAGGGGGGCAATCTTTCAATCAATGTGGTGGACCAAATAAAGAAGTTGCACATGAAAATCTCATTATGGTATTCCTTAGCAATACCTAGACAAAAAGATATATTCCAAAAGGAATTACACAGCCTAAGTGAGCAAGTTGTCCCAACAAACGCTGATAATGTGTTGATAGTGAATGGGGCTCCTTCCATGGGAGGTCAACCAAAGAAGGATGAAAAGGTCCCTCCTTTTTACCTATCCTTGATTATTGATGATTTTTTGGTCCACAATTGCATCATTGATAGTGGAGCAAGCACCTCAGTGATGCCCAAATGCATAGTGACAAGCTAGGACTCAAATATGAGCAAATGATCAAGGGAGTTCTACAGTTGGATGGATCACCAACCAAGACATTGGGAGTGGTAAGAGGCTTGAATCTAACTCTCTATGCTTGGGAGTGATGGATGTTCCCTCTTACTTCGCTCTTTGTTTATCCAGGGATTTCACGTCCAAGAGAAGTGGGTACTTGACAGTAGGTCTTACATGGTCTTTAGGACGAAGTATGGAACCAAAGTGAAAATTGAGTTGAAGCCTATCCACAAAGATCACTTGGAGCCATACTCGCCCAAGGCAGCGAATGTCAGCTATGCCATCATTGATGAAGAAGAACTCCAGGTAGACCAATCCCCACCATCTTCCCTTGAAGGAGTCGCTGACCTGCTCCTAAATGAATGGGGAAATGACAATTTTGAACATGATCCTTACAAATTCATTGAAGAGGCAGGTCTTGCAGTTTACTACATGCATGAAAAGGATACTTTCATGCCAAATTTGATGAAGGCGAACCAAGAGAGCTCTAGTTTGTGGCAACTTTTCTTTGATGGGTCTAGAAACAAGCTGGGATCTGGTGGTGGAGCAATGTTGGTTTCACCCTCAAAGGAAAAATACTTTTCAACTTTCAGGGTCCAGTTCTACACTTGCAACGTAGTGGAATATGAATCTCTTGTTCATGGTTTAGAGTGGGCAAGAAAAAGAGGAATAAAAAAATTGCAAGTGTTTAGAGATAGCGAGTTACTTGTAAACTAGGTGAGGGGTCCAAACTTGACCAAGAACTCCTTGCTCAGGTCTTACAAGCATAGGGTGTGGGACCTAATGGAGAGCTTCACTACTTTCAACATCACTTCCATCCCAAGAAAACAAAACAAGCATGCAGATAGACTAGCAAAAGTTGGTGCTCAGTTTGATATTCTCAAACGAATAAGTCAAGATAACAATCAACACCATTTAAAGGTGATAGTGAGGCCCTCCATACCAGACAATGTCATTAATTGGTAGGTGTTTGACAGCGACCAGTAGATAGCATTTTTTTTGTAGGAGGCTGATTTCGCTTCTAGGAATCAATCAAAGCTGCAGTAGTAGTATGAAGGCCAGATTGTTCAACTGAAAAACAATAGACTTCCTAAGGATTTGGTCACTCTTGAGAGCATCTTCAATGAGAATGACCAGCTCAAAGATGACAAAGCGAGCATGACAACCAAGAAAGAGAATTATGAAAGGGTAAAAATATTCAAGGATAAGTTGCTTGCACTTGGGAAGGTATGTACAAATGAGGAAAGGCATTCTTTCATTTTGTTATGCCAAGAGTTTGCCGATGTCTTTGCTTGGGAATATGGCGATTTAAAGAGGTTTGACCCAAGCTTGGCCCAACACACCATTGAGCTGGAAGAAGGTGCCAAACCCATCAAGTAAAAATAGAGACCAATCAATCCAAGAATTGAACCTCTCATGAGGCAGAAACTCACCAAGCTGATTGAGTCCAAGATCATTTTTCCTATCAAACACTCTTCTTGGCTGGCTTATTTGGTCCCCATTACGAAGAAAAATGGGGATATCAGTGTGTGTGTTGATTTCAGAGCATGAATAGAGTCTCATTAAGAGATCACTATCCCCTCCCAAGCATGGAACACATTCTCCAAATGGTGACAGGCGGTGAACGATTCTCCCTCCTAGATGGGTACTCTATGTACAATCAAATTCTGGTGAAAGACTGCGACCAGTACAAAATAGCCTTCACCACCAAGTGGGGAACTTTTGCCTACAAGAAGATGCCTTTTGGACTGTCAAATGCTGAAGCTACTTTCCAACGAGCTATGGATATGGCCTTCCAAGGTTTGATAAATGACATTGTGTTGGTTTATCTTGATGATGTGACAGTGTTCTCCAAGGAGGCAAGACAACATCTGAAACCCCTGAGGCAAATTTTTGAGAGGTGTAGAGAGTTCAGCATCTCTCTCAACCCTAGAAAATGTGTGTTTGTTGTCCACAAAGGCAAACTCCTGGGTCATGTCATTTCAAAAAGGGGCTTGACCATTGATCCGGAAAGAATGCACACCATCTTAGCGTTGTCCTTGCCTAAACACAAGAAGGGCCTACAAAGTTTCTTTGGCAAAATAAACTTTATTAGGAGATTCATCCCTAATTTTGTTGAACTGGTCAAGCCACTAACTTTCATGCTGAGGAAGGATGAGACATTCACATGGACAACACGAAGGAGAGAGAGTTTCGAAGGCATCAAACAAGCTATCGCCTAGGCTCCCACCCTGACTACTTCCGATTTCTCCAAGGACTTCAATCTCTACACCTTGGCAATGAAGAGGTAATCTTTGCTATGCACACTCAAGTGAATGGTGAAAATCTCGAGCAGCCTCTCATATTTTTTAGCCATGGCTTAGAGGGCTACAAGATTAGGTACACTTATGTTGAGAAGCAAGCACTTGCAGTTATATGAAGCCTAAAGACATTCAGACATATGTTGTCAAATAGCAAGATTCACATCATGGTGCCACATCCTAGTGTCAAAGACTTCTTGCTAAGTCGTGACTTGAATGAAAAAAGGTCAGGATGGATCACCAAGGTGATGGAGTACGACGTGGAGATCAGACCACCAAGCTGGTGAGGGGAAGAGAGCTGTGTGAGCACCTAGCTACAGACTTCAAAGAATTGAAGAAAGGTGTTTTGATACTCAACGATGAAGTTGCAGCAAAAATACCTGCAATCATGAAGAGCTGGACACAAGATATGTTTCATTTCCTTCGTACTAGTGAGTGTCTGCAAGGTCTTGATAGAACTAAAAGGAGATATTTCAGGCTCTAATCTCTTTCTTATGTCTTAGTTGGAGTGCTATTTAGAAAGGACTTTTTCAAAGTAATCCTAAGATGCATCGATTCAAAACAAGTCAAAAAAGTACTGTTTGAATTTCATGATGGACCAGCTCGTGATCACTTTGCTCCCAAGACTATAGCTGCAAGGATTATGAGGGCTGGCTACTTTTAGCCCACCTTGTTCAGAGACACTCATGTTTAGGTGAGGAGATGCTACAAATGTGCTCTCTTTGATGGAAAACAACAGTTGGCTGCAATGCCTTTACAACTTATTCAAGTGGAATAGTCATTCATATAATGGGGTTTGGATTTCATAGGGATGATCAACCCTCCTAGTGCCGTCACAAGTGGGTCTTGACTGATACATATTATTTCACGAGATGGGTAGAAGCCATTGCTTTGAAAGAAGACAATGAGAGTGCAGTCTTGGACTTCTATGAAGGCTTGATGACAAGATTTGGGGTCCCAACCATGATCATTTCAGACAACACATTGGCTTTCTAGAGAACAAAGACAAGCGAGTGGGCATTAAGATATCGCATCTATCTCAGTACTTCCTCCAACTACTATCCACAAGGGAATGGGCTGGTTGAGTCCACCAACAAGAACCTAATCAGGATAAAAGGACAATGGAGGAAAATCAAAGGACTTGGCACTCCAAGCTGAAGACAGCCCTGTAGGCAAACATGATCACTCCAGAAAGGGCAGTTGGCAATTCACCATACACACCTGTGTATGGAAGGGAAGCTAGACTTCCTATTTCACTTGAGTTACCAGCCTTGAATCTTTCCCATCAACTGCAATTAGAGGAGAGTGACGGCATGGAGGTCAAATTTTGTGAGATAATGGAGCTTCAGGAGGCAAGAGACCAAGCCATGGATGCCATGACCAGCCGCCAACAGCAAACAAAGAAGCATTTTGACAAAAAATTCTCATCAAAAGACTTCTCAGAAGGTGACATTGTCTTGAAATGGGATGAGGACCGAGCCAAACTTGGAAAGCACACAAAGTTTGACGCCTTATGGAGTGGCCCATATGTCATCACCCAATGCAAGCAACATAATGCATTCCAACTCTCCAGGTTGGATGGTGAAGAACTACATATCCCAATCAATGGGATATATCTTAAACATTGTCACTAACCTTATCTTGTTATGTACATAGTTTCCCTATTTTTTTCCTCATTTTCCCTAAGTGTTTTTATGCATGTCTATTTTTTTAGCCTTGTGTGTGTTCTCTTTACCATTTGAGTTAAAATCTTTATTGGTTCTTAATTTTTTCAAGGTTATTACCAGCCTTTCAAGCTGCAATCTGAATCCATGCCCAATGGACCTTTAATACACTAGCCTTCTTAAGCATAGCAGGCATGCTTCCCCTATGAATCGCCAAATGTGTTGACCAATTTTGGTCTTGCAGGCCAAAATTGAGCACTCCCTTTCCTTTTCCTTGTAGGCTCTGTTAACCAGTTTCTGACAAGTTCATCCCACAACAGTTTTATGAGTTTTCTCTATGACATGCCTGTTTCCATGAAAAACCAAGTGTTTCCTCCTTAAAACCAAGTGTTTTGAGTCTTGCAAGCACTTGGGTTGATTTGGAACTCATTTTGATCCTAGATGTTTAGCAGGGCAAACAGATTACTTCGGGTGGGCCTTTTATCGACAAAATGGACCAAGTTTAAAGAGGCAAGGATCTTTTACAAAAAGTCTGAAGGGTAGATACTCTTGTGGAGGGCACTTGGGTGCAAAACAGAACCTTTGCGAATTCTTTCAAAGGGCAGCCTTGGGCTCAAAGTGTCCTTACGCAGGGAAAAAAGTACGCTTGCAAAAGGCCAAGGAAGGATTCCTTCAGGGAACATGACAAGCCAAAAAAAGAATTCCTTTAGAATACAAATGTCCGAAGGAAATCCAAGGAGAAACGCTCGAGGCATGAATTTTTTCGGACAAAAAGTCCGAAGGAATTCCTTCGGACTTTTTGTCTGAATAAATTCAATGAGTGAAGAAAACTCGAAGGAATTCAAAATACAAAAGTCCAAAGGATAGGTGCCCTTTCAGAGGACCCCTGGTCGTGAGAAGAGGACCTTCCATTTTTCCGAAAGGTCATTTTCCCTTCAGAAAAGTCCAATTGCAAAAAGGCCGAAGGAATTGCCAAAAGGGGGTGGCATGCCCACAGACGTCAATTTTAAGGTAATAAGCTAGCCGTTGGAGTTTAAAAGTCTGGTGACAGGGCCGTGAACGTCAAATTCAGGGTAGCAAAATAGCTGTTGGTTTTCAAATGAAATGATAGGCCCACAAATGTCAATTTTACGACGATGGGTTAACCATTGGAGAGAGGCCAAATAACATTTTGTCCGAAAGAACTCACAAGTGGCAAGCATGAAGGAAGGATTTCTTTGGGCAAAATGTCAGAAGGAATTCCTTCTGGCATTTGCTGGAATAAATTCAAAGACCCGCCAAGGAAGAAGCCCGAAGGGAGATTAGCGAACGGCCAATGCAAGAGCCTGAGGAAAAAAAGGGATAGCCCCGAGATCCCCGAAGGATTAGGAAAAGGACAAGAAATGGCAAGGAAAAAGGAAAGCAGAGCAGGCAATCCAAAACATAGCCATACACATATAAGACAAATGTTTGGAACACTCTAGGTGGTGTAGCCAATTAAGCGTAGGGATGGACCAGACTAGGGCAGGTGGCACAGGTGGCATCAACGGGAGAAGTAAATGCTTGCAGGTGAAATAGTCTCCAATGAATAGCCATTAAAAGAGTTGTGTGAGCATTTAAGGGGAGAATCCGATTTTCCTTATTTTAACATTAATAAGTATCCAATTGTGCAAGCATTCAAGGGAGAGCATGACCCAGAACGTGTGTTGATGTAGTGGATTGCACCCTGGGCAGGAGGCCGAGCTCCTGCCCTCCACACGCAGTAATGGAAACTCTCCTTGCCTGTGGGACCGGCGAAGCTGGAGGGGAGAGTCTCTAGATAAGGGCTAGCTCCCTTCGATATATCTTTTAGGCCCTGGATTCCCTACTGCTAACAAATAAATGAAAAAAGGGGGGGGGATGAAAAGGGAGAAAGATGCTGAAACAGAACCTAAACCTAAACTAAAAGGTGATACATCAAAAAAGATGACCCATTCAGCCCCAAAATACACTTTTCACCAAGAAGAAGCTCCCATACACTTATTTGATGTGGAAAACTCTTTTGTATCAGTGAGTCAGGGGTCCGTAGAGATACAGGAGGAAGAAACTATCAAAAGTGTTCTGAGACACTTTGGCGGCCTATTCACATGCGCCTATATTTCTACTGTAGACATTTCTGACAGACCTGCAGAAGAAGAAACTTCACAATGCACGAGACATGTTGGAATTGATCTGTGAAAATCATAAAAGAAAATGACTTAACACAAAAAGAAAACATAGAAATATGCATGAGTGCAAGTCCAAATGGAGGTAAAAATGCTAAGTCTTGATTCAAGGTAAAATCCGACAGAGTTCTGCCTTACAAGCCTGAGAGATTTTTTGGGCAAAGCTTTGCCTTACGGGCTAAGAGAATGGATCCTTCTCAAATGAGAAGTTTTACAATATATAGAAAGAGAAGAGAACTTGGCGCTTCTTTTGAAAAGACTTTGGCGCTCTTGACAAGCTGGCCCATGTGCATTCCGAGCCTTGGGAAGAAGAAGCCGTTTGATTGTCGGCTCCTGCTTTGACTTTGGCATTCCAACATTAATGTGAAAGCATGGGCCATGCCTCTTTTCTGCAAACAGACTGCTCCCTTCCAGGCATTTATGCGGCTTGTCTGCTCATCAATGCGAAATGAAGAAAATGGGTCGCGTCGTTCACTGCTTGCGCCGTTTGATGACCCCTTGCCAATAACTCGCCTCTCCTTGCCACTTGGAATGTTGTCTTTTTCTTGCCTTGTCTCATCCTGGTTTTGTCTCTTTCTGGCTCTTTCGGCCATCGGGGCTATCTTTTGGCTGGTCGCTGTGTTCCTCGGGCTCTTCTTTGGGCTTTTTTCAAAATCAACAACTATTTCATGAACCTTAAATTTGACATCTGCGCACCTTCACTGCGTTTGAACTTCCAACGGTTAGTTTGTTGTGCTTGATTTTGACGTCCTCGGGGCCCGTCACCCTTTGGACTTTCTTTGGCTTTCCTCTTTCTTTGGCCTTTTCCGTCGCTCCCTTTCCTTCGGATTTCTTGTTTTGCATCCTCCCAAAGGGGAGGTGACCCTTTGGCTTATGGAGAAGTCCCTTTGTTTTGGCAGCGAAGAGTCCCCCGCAAGGGCACCTGCCCTTCGGGGTCCTTCGGCGGCCTTTTCCCCTTGGCTATTTTCTTGTGGACAAAAAGTCCGCGAGAATGTTTCGCTCACTTCTTTTCTTCGGAACTTTTCCCCATGGACCTTTTCCGCGGACATTTTCCCGCGGACAAAAACTCTGCAAGAATTGCCTTGTCCGCTTTGCCTTCCTTTGGAAATTCTCTTTCGGGCTTTTTTGGCTCGCAACTTTCCCAAATTAAAGTCCAGTCAAAAGGCAAAGGCATAATTCCTTCAGACTTTTTGTCTGAAGGAATTCCTTCAGACAAAAAGTCCGAAGGAATTTGAAAAGGCTGCAAACAAAAAATCTCGCAAAAGACTAAGGCATAGAACGAATTCTTTTGGACTTTTTGTCCGAAGGAATTTAGAACGAATTCCTTCGGACTTTTTGTTCGAAGGAATTTAGAATGAATTCCTTCGGAATTTAGAAGGAATTCCTTCAGACAAAAAGTCTGAAGGAATTATGCCTTTGCCTTTCGACTGCCTTTGAAAAGTGCCCTTCGAAAAAAATGAAAATGACCCTTCCGAAGGGTGCTGTCGCCGACCAAGTGCCCTCCGTAAGGGCACTTGTCCTTCGGGAGGCTCTCTTGAACCTTTTGATTGAACAGCTCCTTTGAGCCAACACTTTGAACCAAGCCGACTGAACCAAGTCGTTGAACCGACTGAGTGAACCAAGGCATTGAACCATTTGATTGAACCTCAGCCGTTGAACCAACTGAATTGAACCAAGTCGACGAACCATTTGATTGAACTTCAACGATGAACTTAGCTGATTGAACTTTGCCGTTGAACCAAAGCGATGAACCAAAGCGTTGAACCGGTTCAATGGTTCAACGGTTCAAAGATGCTAACTCTTGGAAAGATCATGTCGTTGGACCCCGACGTTGAACCACTTTTCCAACCTTAAGGAAAAGTGTCTTGAACCATTTTAGCTCTCTTTCCTTATGAATTTCTTCGGACAAGAGTCTGAAGAATCTTTGTAAAACCTTGCATTCTTTGAAATTGAGTGGGCCAAAAGAGTTACCCCAAGAGCTTTAAATCACCATGATTTGATTATGGAAAGTGGAGATAACAAATCTGGGTGGAGTATGTATAGGCAAATCTCTACTAACAGCAAAAAAAGAAGCTCTGCCTTGTAGTGGTGCCCTGATATTGGTAGGAGGAAGACTCCTAGTTCGTTGAACTTGAAGTTGTAAAGGAAACAAATCGGAATTGCCCTGCTGCACCAACTCAAAAACAGGGTCAACAACACCTTGAGCTCTCTGGCTTCTAGTATAGCGGGGAGTTGCCAGATTGTAGAATAAAAATGGAAAAAAACTGGCCCTGCTTCAGCTTGAAGCTTGAGGCTTTAAACTGTGCGCTCTTCTCCAGTGGAGTCGCCAAAAAACTGTTAGCATGGAGCTGACAGAGTTGACTTTTGAAATGAAACGCTCGATCTCCAACATCTCTGGTTTTGCAGCTCAGAGTATATAATGGAAATGGATAAGGCTATAATGATAATGGATAAGACACAAGTGATGCTTCAATCTGAAGCTTGAGGCTTCAAATTGCGCAAAATTGTTGTCCCTAGTAGAAAAAATGGATAGTAGAAAAGAACTGAGATTGCTCGTTTGATCCCTAGTGGAGAAAATGGATATTGAAAAAGAATTGAAACTGTTCGTTCTTCCCCAGTGGAGTCACCAAAAAATTGTTGGGGTGAAGCTGGCAATGTTCTTCTCCAGCGAAGAAAATGGATAAGGAAAAGCACTGAAACTATTCGTTCTTCCCTAGCGGAGTCGCCAAAAACTGTTGGCGTGAAGTTGGCAGTGTTCTTTCCTACTTCACGTCATTCCCCAGCGATATGAAATGCTTCAATTTGAATAGACTGGAAAAGGACTGGAAATGGTCGTCGATCCCAAGCAGAAAAAATGGATAAGAAAAAGAACTAAAACTGCTCGTTCTTCCCTAGCGGAGTCGCTAAAAACTGTTGGCGTGAATATTTTGTCACCAGCTAACTGATGGGAAAAATAGGTTGTTTCAACCACAGCATAGGGAGATTTATCGGCCAAATGTGCAGGTCGACCACATCAAAAGGGGACAAATCTCTCCTCTCATCAAGGGGAGGTTTCCTATAAATATGAGGTGCTATATATATATTAATATACTATAAATAAGTTGAAATATAACACTCAGGGTAGGACAACACCATCCATCTCTCTTCTTTCAGAGATAATGTTCACAAACAAAAGAGGATTCCAAGTGAAAACACTGAAGGCAAACAGCAGGAGTTCTCTCTGATAAGTAACAAGTAACTGGTAACAGGGGGCGTAGTAACTAGCAGAAAAAGGTGTAGCACAAAGTCTCCACCTCGACTGCCCAAGAGTGAAATACGAAAGATAATGGGGGAACAAAGTCATCCCAAGATCCTTTACACAGAAATAGAAAAACAAACACACTAAAGACAATTGTGGCAGCACAAAGTCTCTCCACAGTTGGCTTCGAGACACCTTCCTGATTACTTCCACTAGTTCCGCTTATTTCATCAAAATGGACAAGAATGCATTCAAAAAACAAACATAAGAACAATTTCCTAAATGACACAAGCTATTATAGTACAAAGTCTGGAAATAATCTGCTTTCTCATTCATATAAAGAAATATGATCAACAATCTGAGCTCAAAGTCTCAGTAATCGCCTTTCAATTTTGGCAAAGTTTTGCTTCTATAACCAAAAAAATCTCCATGGTGAAAAGAAGAGATTTACAATATATAGCAGCCCAGAAAGACTTGGCGCTTTTTTTAATAGAACGACTCATGCTGCATTCAATGCTTTGAATGCATTTTTGTTTTGTCAAGGGGCCATGCTGAAACAGGGCATCTGCCTTAGCTGTGGCATGTCAATTCATCTCAAAATATCTTCTCCTCTGCATGGGTCGTCTGATCTTTCTTCCAATAGGTACGCAGTTGTCCCCTCGCTTTCCTGCCAAGGAAGAAAAATAGGCCGCACCTTTTAATGCTTGTGAGCTCAGACATCTGCTTGGTGGACTGTTCCACCTACTAGAAATAACTCCTACATAGATATTTCTGGTCTTTCCCTCTTTCCTGTTGCAATTTAAGCTCTCGAGCTATCTTTTCCCTTTCTGCTCGCTCTTTCGGCTCCCTCTTTAACGGTTCTTCCTTTTGGCCTTAAGGCCTTTGAATGCATTCGGGTCCGCGCTCAAGCCTTTAAAGATCAATGGTTATTTCATTGTCGTAAAGATGACATTCGTGCACCCGTCACTATTTGAAAGCCAACGGCTAGTTTATTGCCCTAAATTTGACGGCTTCGGGGACGTCATCGGACGTCTGGATTTCAATGGCTAGTTCATGGTGCCCAACTTTGACGTCTGTAGGCTAGTCACCCTTTGGTCAATTTCTTCGACTTTATTTCCTTCCGACTTCCTTTGACCAAGCTTAGTCTTTGAATCCTTCCGAAGGGAAGGTGTCCTTTCGGGACTTGGGGGAGGTCCTTTCCCTGGTCGCCGAGAGCCCCCCGTAAGGGTACCTGCCCTTTGGGGTCCTTCGGGGAGCTTTCCTCTTCGAATTCTTCGGACAAAATGTTCGAAGGAATTCCTTTATACATTTTCTCTAAAAAAATTCATCTTGTCTTTTGCCTTGAACAAATCCGAAGGAATTCCAAATTTTCTGCCTTGTTCACTTTTTTGAAGAAAACCTTACCCTTTCGGCCTTTTGCAACAGTTCGTTTTGCTCACCCCCTGCCCTCCGCAAGGGCTGTTTGATCTCCAAAATAGCCTTTTGAAAAAGTCACAAAGGTCCTTTTGGCACCTAAGTGCCCTCCGCAAGGGCACTTGTGTTTCGGGCTTTTGGAAGACTCCTTTGAACTTCCCGTTGAGCCTTTGATCATTCATTCGGACAATTTGTTCGAAGGATTTCACTTGTAAAATTTCGCCACAAAAAATCCCTTTGAAAGATATCTTTTTTGTTCCATTTGCCCTCCGCAAGGGCACTTGTCCTTCGGGATTTGGGACACCTTCCTTTGAATCTTTCGATTGAACTGACCTTGAAATTTCCTAAGTGTTGGGAACTTGTTTCTTTCCTGCGGAGTCTGTAGAAATAAGCCTGCATAGTCCATAGAAATCAGTCTGCGGAGTCTGTAGAAATCAGCGTGCGGAGTCCGTAGAGATAAACCTGCAGAGTCCGTAGAAATAACCCTGCAGAGTCCATAGAAATCAGCCTGCGGAGTCCATAGAAATAAGCCTGCAGAGTCTGTAGAAATCAGCTTGCGGAGTCTATAGAAATCAGCCTGCGGAGTCCGTAGAAATAACCCTGCAGAGTCCGTAGAAATCACCCTATGGAGTCCGTAGAAATCAGCGTGCAAAGTCCGTAGAAACAACCCTGCAGAGTCCATAGAAATAAACCTGCAGAGTCCATAAAAATAAGCCTACAGAGTCCGTAGAAACAAGCCTGGAGTCTGTAAAAACAACCCTGCGGAGTCTGTAGAAATAACCCTGCAAAGTCCGTAGAAACAAGCCTGCAGAGTCCGTAGAAACAAGCCTACAAAGTTCATAGAAATAAGCCTACAGAGTCTGTAGAAACAAGCCTGCAGAGTCTGTAGAAATAAGCCTGCAGAGTCCCTTAGCTGAAAAAGCTTGAAAAATGGAGAATTTGAATACTCAGAACAATTTTTTGAGAAGAGAAGAGAATTTTGGCCTGTAGGACCAAAATAGTTCATATGTTGTCCCAAAAATAAGTGACAGATTTTTGGAACAACAGACCCCAACCCTAACTAGAGTCTATATCACTATCACTATCTATATCTATATCTATATCTATATCTATATCTATATCTATATCACTATCTATATCTTTATCACTATCACTATCTATGGATAGGGCACTGCCGGCCTTTATAGCTAGAGGGCGCTCCCCCGCCCATATCTATTCCATCTGGCTATTTGACCCTATCTAGATCTAGATATGGGGTATATATACTACAGATAGGGGGTCGATGACCAACTCTATATAGATAGAGGGGGGCCTATCTATCCTATGGGCGGGAGAGGATCATCCATCATCCAACTATTATATACGTGATATGACTTAGAGAAAGATATATATAGGGGGCGGGCCTACTATTCTATATGCCCCCCCCACCCTTATCTATCTGACAACACCCTATCTCTTTATATTGTGATAGGGAGAGGAGTGAGTATAGATATCAACCCCCCCATATATATATGGGTTGGGTCCACAACATCACTATTCGATCCAACACTACTCAAAGGAAGGTGGTCCGCACACAGGTGGGTGAACTAGGGAAGCGGGTTAGGCGATATAGGGTTGGGGTCGAGGTTCCCCCTCTCTATATATGGGTCATTGACTAGGGATCATAGTACATTCGCATTTGATTTAATCTTCTCAACTATTCTATTCCCATATAGATAGATAGGCACCCCTAGAGAATATATAGTCCCATATATATATAGAGGGGGTGAGGGTTGCTCCCTTTCTACAGATAGATGGTGATAGATCGAGGGACTTCCCTGACTCCACTCTAGAGAAATGGGGGAGGGCGTCGACCCCTATCCTAAGCCATATCCATCTAGTTAGATAGGGGGCGTCCGTTTCGAATATCTCCACGGTGGTAGATGGGACCGTGAGCCATATTTCATATATAGATGGTCGGCCTCCCATCGACGCATATATGTATATGTATATATATAGGATAAGGACTGTGAATATCTTATATTTTCATTAGTCATATCACATACATAATCAATTAAATAGATGGCCCATCAGCCCATCAAAAATATGTCTTGATAGGGCTTTGTGGTGCTCCCCTCTCCTCTATCTAGATATGCAGATTCGAGAGCCACCTATTCGTATGTGTTGACCCCCCCACCTACTCCCCCATATAGAGTAGAGTAGGTGGACCATCATAGATATGTCCGCCCCCAAATGGATATATAACTATAAGATAAGATATATAGGAAGGGCCATCCCCAACAATATATAATTAATCAATCTATATAAGTGGCGAGGCAGGGGGCACGGGTGAGGGGGGACAACGGGCAACCCCCAACCATAGAGAGTTGAGTTGACCCTTTATATATATATATGGGAGTTTAGATATAAAGGGGAGCGGCTCCCAATATATAGATAGGCGGGGGGAGGGTGGGGGTGCAGGCGGGAGGCGGGGCCAAGGCACTTCCCTATCTATATCTATCTACCACTATATCTATCAAATCCAGCGATGATGATCTCGAGATAGTATTTGCTACGCTCAAGATAAGATCTATAGGGAGGCCACCATATAGAGTTGAGATGAGTTGAGTTGAGTTTCATGTGCTCTATCTATTGGGGGTCGCTACCCTCTCTATAGATGGATATATCTATATCTATCAAAGCCAACGATGAAGATAAATAGGGTCGTTGATCTATCTATCAATCCCATATATATAGGGGGTCTCCCTTCCCTTGCCTAACCTTGGCCTAACCCAAGCCCTATCTATCTAGACCCAGGGGCCTATCTATTCTCTCCATGGACCCTTGCCGCAACCCTATATATAGAGTCTACTCCCATATAGAGAGAGGGGGGTCACCTATCTATCTATATGGGCTAGATAGATAGGGTGTATAGAATAGAGTAGAGATAGGGTCCATCAGAGATAAAGGGGCATATGTGATATGAGTGGTAACTATATAATAGATATATCTATATATCTCCCCTATCTATCTAGCCCCTATACATAGATATGCCCCCATTTATATATCTCAAGCCCCTATCTATAGATATTTGGTATGCCCCTCACCAACCCAGCCCCATCTATAGATCTCAAGCCCCTATAGATAGATTGTATGCCCCTTCACCAACCCAACCCAACCCCTATCTATCTAGACCTAGGCCTAACCCGTAGAGTCTAGTCCCATATAGAGGGGGGAGGGGGAGGTGTGCGAGGGGGCAAGGGGGGTGTCGCATATCTATCTATATGGCTATCTCACAATAGATGACCATTGTGTCGTGCCCCAACGATCTTACATGAGATCAATGGTCAACTGTCCCATACTCATAGATAGGCACCCCCCTTTCCCCCACCCGCCCATAGTATAAATTGGCCACTCCCCATATATATATATAGAGGGGCCCTATCTATCTATATGGGAGACCATTCGGTATTCTAGAATAGATAGATAGTGAGTCGATCTAAGCCCTATCTATCCACGGTCTAGAGTTGAGTTTAGATATTCCCATATCCCATAGAGTTTAGTTTATATAGAGGGGCTAAAAAAACTCCATATATATAGAAAGGGGCCCCTCTAACTCTATCTAACTCCATCCCATCCCATCTATATAGAGAGGGGAGAGGGGAGAGGGCCCCTATATATCTCTGAGAGAGAGGAGAGGGGTGCTAAAGAGAGTTTTTTTGGCAACCCCCAACCATATAAAGTGAAGTGAATCTATATATATATGGGAGTTAGTTTAAATATAGAGGGCCTCTATATATTGGTGGGAGAGCCAAAAAAACTCTATCTTGGGGGCCCCCAATCCCAATATGATATAGAGACTTACATATATAGAGTAGATGTCATCTCAGTGAGAACAAGGGATATTGCCCAATTAGCACTTATCTCACAATCATGAGATCCAGGGAGTAGAGTAGAGTAGATGAAAGATATATATATAGGACGTGAGATAGACCAATAAATATTGTATTGGACATAGATAGACATAAGTAATACAACTCACTATCGTGAGATAGACCTACAAGGGTACCATCTCACTATCTATCCATATGGCTATCTCATGATAGATGACCATTGTGTCGTGCCCCAATGATCTTACATGAGATCAATGGTTGACTGTCCCATAGTGATAGATAGGCGACCCCCCCCAGATAATAGATTGGCCACTCCCCATATATATATAGAGGGTCCCTATCTATCTATATGGGAGATCATTCGGTATTCTAGAATAGATAGATAGTGAGTCGATCTACGCCCTATTTATGCATGGTCTAGAGTTGAGTTTAGATATTCCCATATCCCATAGAGTTTAGTTTATATAGAGGGGCCAAAGAAACTCCATATATATAGAGAGGGGCTCCTCTAACTCTATCTAACTCCATCCCATCCCATCTATATAGAGAGGGGAGAGGGGAGAGGGCCCCTATATATATATTTGAGAGAGGGGAGAGGGGTGCCAAAGAGAGTTTTTTTGGTAACCCCCAACCATATAAAGTGAAGTGAATCTATATATATATATATGGGAGTTAGTTTAAATATAGAGGGCCTCTATATATTGGGGGGAGAGCAAAAGAAACTCTAATCTTGGGGGGGGCCAATCCCAATATGATATAGAGACTTACATATAGAGAGTGGATGCCATCTCAGTGAGATCAAGGGATACTGCCCAATTAACACTTATCTCACAATCGTGAGATCCAGGGAGTAGAGTAGATGCAAAATATATATATATATATAGGATGTGAGATGACCAATAAATACTATATTGGGCATAGATAGACATAAGTAATACAACTCACTATCATGAGATATTAGGTTGTCTTGATGCCATCTCACTATTGTGAGACATTAAGTTGTCTTGATGCCATCTCAGTGAGAACCCCCTCTCTCTATATATGGGAGCCCCTATATATAGAGTTTTTTTGGCCCTCTCTATATACAGAGTCTAGCCCCTCTATATTTAAACTAACTCCCATATATATATATATATATATATATATATAGATTCACTTCACTTAACTTCACTTTATAAGGTTGGGGGTTGGGGTTGCCAAAAAAACTATATACAGTTGGGGGTGGCTTCCCCCCAAGATAGAGTAGATCATATATATATATAGGGGGGAGCCAAAGAAACCCAGATAGATATATAGGGTTGGGGCCCAAGCCCTATATATTTATCTGGCCCCCCTAACCCAATAGATAGGGGTTTTTTGGCCTCCCCCCCTTTCTATATATATGGGGAGTTAGATAGAGTTAGTTGAGAGACCCCTTCTCCTATATATGGAGTTTGATAGAGTTAGAGGGGCCCGAACCCTATATATCTATCTAGGTTAGATCTATCTGGGAGGGGGGCAGGGGAGGGCGGCTCCCTATAGATCTTATATTATCCCATATATATAGATGGAGTAGCGAATATCTTATCCCATATATATATATATATATATATAGGGGGGCTCCCTATAGATCTTATCTTATCCCATATATATAGATGGAGTAGCAAATATTATCTTGAGCATAGCCCCACCTCTCTCTATAGGGTTGTGTCTATCGAGATATATATATTATATAGATGGAGTAGCGAATCCACTCTGGGGTGAGGGGCTTACACTAGACTATAAAGCTATGCCCGACTAGACTATAGAGTGGGGAACTCTAGTGAGGGACCTTGTGGGGGGCTATTCGCTGATCTATTTCTAGATATAAAGGGGAAGGGGCCGACGGGGGAGGGTGATCCATTGATCTCTCTATCTATCCATTCGCTATATAGATCTGGCAATCTATCTATCCATCTGCTGATCTATATCTCTATTCGTTGATCTACTCTATAGATTTTTCTCTCTAACTAGAATAGACCCACCCGACTATATCCACCCACCCGGATCTAGTTGGGCCCAATTCTAGAGTTCTCTTTGTTTTTGGATGGGTGCATCACCCTATGTATCTATCTAGGCGTATGTGATATATATAGAATTGGGGCTTTGATTCATTCCATTCATGCAACCCAACCCCCTAGATATAGTGGGTGACCCCCAGATATAGATAGATGTGCCCTATCTCATCTCCCATCTACATTCACGCGATCATAGTTCGTTACAATCAACATCAATGGGAGACCCCCAGATATAGATAGATGTGCCCTATCTTATCTCCCATCTACATTCATACGATCATAGACCCACCCGACTATATCTACCCACCCGGATCTAGTTGGGCCCAATTCTAGAGTTCTCTTTGTTCTTGGATGGATGCATCACCCTATGTATCTATCTAGGTGTATGTGATATATATAGAATTGGGGCTTTGATTCATTCCATTCATGCAACCCAAAACCCCCTAGATATAAGTGGGTGACCCCCAGATATAGATAGATGTGCCCTATCTTATCTCCCATCTACATTCATGCGATCATAGTTTGTTACAATCAACATCAATGGGAGATGGGGCCTATCTATATATTTGGTTCCCTCCCAAGAACTGGTGAGAGAGATAAAAGAGAGAAGAGCATCTACCCTATCTATATGTGGAGTGACTTCAGCGCTGATGGCCTACTCTATCTATATAGCTAAAAAATCTACATATATATAGAGAGGGGGCCCCTATATATCTATAGGTGTTCCCCCCTCTCTATATATATGTTGACCTAACCACTATCTTAGATAGCCGCCCCCAACCCCATCTATAGATCAACTCAAATCAGATCTACTATAGGGCGAGGGAGAGGGCCCTACCAGTCCCCATTTATATATGACTTGTATAACCACCAAGGCTTTCGGTCCCCATCCATATAGAGTAGAGGGCCCAACTGATCCCCATCCCCCATCTATATATAGGATAGGGCCTTTAAACCCAATCGAGACCCATATAGATAGAGGGGCATCAATGCTTGGGCATTCATAGATATAGACTTTATGGGGCCCCATATAGATAGAGATCATCAATGCTTGGGCATCCATATCCATCCGATGAGTTCTATATATAGGGCTAGGGCGATCCGATACAGTAGGCTATGAACTTAGACATCTCTCACTTCACTCGACCGATGACTAGACTGCACCCTATATATCTAATCCATATGCCCCTATAGGGGACTAAAGACTGGAGATGGGGATATGCCCCCTTTAGATATAGACTGGGACTAGATATTCACTCTTCATATCGAGTAGGAAATTTTCAATTCAGACTCTTCATATCGAGTGAATACCCCTTCCCCCCTCTATCTAAACTCCCATATATAGATAGAGGGTCCCATCTATATATAGAGGGTTCAACTCTATATTGTGCCTGTTATAGACTGGATTTGCACCCTTGTGAGAGAGTTCTTCAAGCTCTCTCACTTCCAGCTATAAGCATGGGAACAACCTCAGGATGTGGGTGTCCTATGGTGATGTTGAACCTCTAGACTTTTTATGAGGTTAGTTCCTCAGGTGCTTCACTTCAACTCCTTGATTTCTACACTAAACTATACTAATGGCCAAAGAAAAGGGGTAGGAGGATTACTTCAAAATAAACCTAGGCTAATGCAAGGTGATGCACCAAAAGAGAGTGATCCACTTGGTCTGGAAAAGCAAACTACTAATGAAGCTAAACAGGACGCAATTCTAGAGTTCTCTTTGTTCTTGGATGGATGCATCACCCTATGTATCTATTTAGGCGTATGTGATATATATAGAATTGGGGCTTTGATTCATTCCATTCATGCAACCCAACCCCCCTAGATATAGTGGGTGACCCCCAGATATAGATAGATGTGCCCTATCTTATCTCCCATGTACATTCACGCGATCATAGCTCATTACAATAAACATCAATGGGAGATGGGGCCTGTCTATATATTTGGCTCCCTCCCGAGAACTGGTGAGAGAGATAAAAGAGAGAAGAGCATCTACCCTATCTATATGTGGAGTGACTTCAGCGCCGATGGCCTACTCTATCTATATAGCTAAAATCTCTACATATATAGAGGGGACTCCTATATATCTATAGGTGTTCCCCCCTCTATATATATGTTGACCTAACCACTATCTTAGATAGCCGCCCCCAACCCCATCTATAGATCAACTCAAATCAGATCTACTATAGAGCGAGGGAGAGGGCCCTACCAGTCCCCATTTATATATAGGACTTGTATAACCACCAAGGCTTTCAGTCCCCATCCATATAGAGTAGAGGGCCCAACTGGTCCCCATCCCCCATCTATATATAGGATAGGGCCTTTAAACCCAATCGAGACCCATATAGATAAAGGGGCATCAATGCCTGGGCATTCATAGATATAGACTTTATAGGGCCCCATATAGATAGAAAGCATCAATGCTTGGGCATCCATATCCATCCGATGAGTTCTATATATAGGGCTAGGGCGATCAGATACAATAGGCTATGAACTTAGACATCTCTCACTTCACTCGATCGATGACTAGACTACAACCTATATATCTAATCCATATGCCCCCTTTAGATATAGACTGGGACTAGATATTCACTCTTCAAATCGAGTAAGAAATTTTCAGTTCAGACTCTTCATATCGAGTGAATACCCCTTCCCCCCTCCATCTAAACTCCCATATATAAATAGAGGGTCCCATCTATATATAGAGGGTTCAACTCTATATTGTGCCTGTTATAGGCTGGATTTGCACCCTTGTGAGAAAGTTATTCAAGCTCTCTCACTTCCAGCTATAAGCATGGGAACAACCTTAGGATGTGGGTGTCCTATGGTGATGTTCAAACTCTAGACTTTTTATGAGGTTAGTTCCTTAGGTGCTTCACTTCAACTCCTTGATTTCTACACTAAACTATACTAATGGCCAAAGAAAAGGGGTAGGAGGATTACTTCAAAATAAACATAGGCTAATGGGAGGTGATGCACCAAAAGAGAGTGATCCACTTGGTTTAGAAAAGCAAACTACTAATGAAGCTAAACAGGATGCAA
Organism: Torreya grandis; assembly: GCA_037957365.1. NCBI lineage: Eukaryota > Viridiplantae > Streptophyta > Pinopsida > Cupressales > Taxaceae > Torreya > Torreya grandis. The sequence continues at coordinate 1,733,581 of JARHVA010000183.1, forward strand.
GCTTATTCTGGTTCTATCTCAGGGTCGTAGGCAGGGAGCTTTTGCGTGGAGGTTGAAGGAGAGCTTTACGTTTTGAAGAATAACAAAATAGGTCTACGGGAAACACCGAGTTAGCAAACTTCAAAGGGAACTAGACACACAGACACTTCATGCAATCTTGCATAAAATCGAAAGAGTCAAAAGCAAGGTGCTTAGAGAAAACACAGGGGATGAACATGTTGACCATTTTTTGCCCAACAGGGCAAAAATTGGTCCCCTTCTTTCCCTGCTGTTCTGAGCCAGTACCTTTTTTGATTTTGCACAAGTTTGTAATTTTCTACGGACTCTGCAGGTTTTCTACATACTCTGCAGGTCCATTTCTACGGACTCTGCAAGTCCATTTCTACGTACTCTGTAGGCGAGTATTTCGGCACATGAAGAACTAGTCAAAGAGTGCAAGGTTTTACAAAGCTTCTTCGGACTCTTGTCTGAAGAAATTCACAAGGAAAGTTAGCATCTTTGAACCGTTGAACCATTGAACCGGTTCAATGCTTCGGTTCAATGCCTTGGTTCGATGCTTTGGTTCATCGCAAAGTTCAATCGGCAAAGTTCAATCAGCAAAGTTCAATCAAATGGTTCATCAGCTTGGTTCAATTCAGTTGGTTCAATGCTTCGGTTCAATCATATGGTTCAATCACTCGATTCACTCAGTTGGTTCAACGAGCTTGGTTCAAAGCTCGGTTCAAAGCTTGGTTCAACTGCAAAGTCCATCGGCAAAGTTCAACGGCTTTGGTTCAATCAAATGGTTCAACGGCTTTAGTTCAATGGTTGGTTCAACGTTCGGTTCAATGGGTTGTTTCAAAAAGACAAGTTCCGACACTTAGACGCAAAATGGATCTTTCCAAGTGCCCTTGTAGAGGGCAGTTCGGGATTCAAAAAAAACCCCTTATCTAGAGACTCTCCCCTCCAGCTTCGCCAGTCCCACAGGCGAGAGGGGAGTTTCCATTGTTGCGTGTGGAAGGCAGGAGCTCGGCCTCCTGCCCAGGGTGCAATCCACTGCGTCAACAATTTTTGGTCCAAAGAGTTGAATTTTTGGTGTGTTCTTCAACCAACCAGCCTTTGGAGGCTTTTGCATCAACACCAATGGCGACCCCGAGTTAAATCAACTGGTTAAGCAGTTCTGGTGCCATCAAGAAACAGTATTTTGGTATGTATAATTCCATGGTTCAGAACCATGGACCTTGTTTTCCTTGGCCAGCTTGGCTATGATCCTTACCAGCTTTGTGTTGATCCTTATCAGGTCCAATATGACCAGTCTCAGCCCTGTCATGAACTATATCAGCCTTATGCCCAGTCTTCTCAATGTGTCACTTCTCCTACTCAACCTAATCTCTTTGCCAATCAACCCGTTTCCACCTTCAAACGAGCACTACTGGGATACGAAAAGTATGTAGTAGAGCTTGACACCAGAAGGGGATGTGGCCAAGAAATTCCTGATCATGTCATCCATCAAGTGAGAAATGCACTAGATCTGGTTAAGAGTGAATGGACTCCTATTAAAAGAGCCAATTGGCAAAGGCTTACAAATGAGACGCTGAATGTGAGTGGTTTGATTGCATCTTTGGAAGAGAGGTTGAGTATTCATGAGAGGCAGCGTTACCAAGTCTATCAACCTGCAGACTCGCTGCCCCAAGTATCATATCAGTCATACACAGCCCCTGCTTATGAGCCAAGTCAAGCCTGTCAAAGTCTTTTCCCCAATCATATTGAGGAGAGTTCCGAAACAATAAATCTTGTGTTTAAGGCTAATCTTGATAAACAGATTGAATTGGCAAATCTTCAAATGCGGCAGTCTATTTTGGCAGCAAGGGAAGTGGAATCCAAATCCTCACTACTCTCTCACATTGTAGCCCCATCACCCCAAAAAGAGATGCCCAGTCCTAATATCATGAGCTGGAATAAAGTGATTGAGTCATGGAACATCAAGGAGGAGAAAGACATTGTCCAAGAGTGTGAAGTACATAATGAGGTTAGTCCTTTTCAAGTCCCTCCCACCCTTCCTCTCAGGAAGCTTCTTGTATTTCATGGCAACCTTCATGCACTCCCCATCTCTATGATGATTCCTATGAGCTCCAAGAAAGACTCTTTCAGGATAATCTGGCTAAGCGAATTGAGGAATTAGAGGCTAAGACGAGACTGCTTAGAGAAAGAGAGATGGAGCTTTCAGACCTTGTAGAGGAGCCGAAGCCAAAAGATACCCCTTCTACCAATCCTCAAGCTAATTTCAATATTGATGAAGTGTTGGTAAAGTGGAGAGACGAAAATCAAGTGATTTTGGCCCAAGGTCTGCCCCCGTTTTCTCATAAGTTTTTAAAAGGATCCCCTGCTTCCCATTCCCAACCTGATTTTGACAATCCTTGTGTTCCACCTCCTTGCATGATGAATGAAGAATGTTTCTCTTGTGTTGAGGAATCCATCTCTCTTGTAGCAGCTCTTCTTGTACATCAGGAGACTCTCCCTAACCTTCCCCAACTTCCTCAGGTCTCTCAGTATGATCTCCAGATCCCAAGCTGGAAGAAGGAACATCATGAACCAGCGCAGGACCTTGAAGAGGATAAAGTTACTCCTTGTTCACAAGGGGAAAATTCCAATCCCAAGGTCATGAGTTGGAAGCAAACAGTGGAATCTTGGGGCAGGAAGGAAGAGGAGGAGAAAGGTTTTGCTCAAAACCTTGAAGAAGATGAGTCTGCTCTTGCTCCCAATGATGATTATGATCTCCAAGAAAGGCTCTTCTAAGAAGATATAGACAGGAGAATTGCAGAGTTGGAATCCAGAGCGAGACTCCTCAGCCAACGTGTGATGGATGTTTCAGACCAAATAGTAGATTCCATATCTGAACACACCCCATCTACACACCTCCAAGAGCTATCAGGGCACACCTAATATAGATGAAGTGCTACCCAAATGGAAAGAGGAGAATCATTCGATTCTAGCTCAAGGACTGCCTCCTCTTCCACATGAGTTCGTCTGTCAGCCTTCCACTTCACCCCTTCTCAAGGAGGACCCTGTTTTGAAAGGGGCAAGTAAAGAGGAGTATACTCAGTTCATGACTGATCAGGGAGACCCCATGAGTACAGATGAGAAGGAGATCACCATAGATGTCATGGAGGAGCATGGACAATCTCTTGTTCATGTTTTGAATGATTCGTTTGAAGTCATTGGGGCAGGCTGCACTCTTCAAGGAGGATATGAGCTGACTAAGGGTGGAGAAGGCAGCATTGGGACTCAAATAAGTATGCAAAGGAGCTGCAAGCTTTCAAATTTACCCTTTCAAGAGGTTGGTGAATCTGAAGATGATATTTTTGAAGTCAGCAAGGCGGATGATCATGCCATGGAACCTGAGCATGAGGCAGAAGGGGACAAGCAAATCAATGATGCATATCAAGGGGCTTATGGTGATGAGCCAGCAGCGATCGATTTCTTGATAAGATGCACTAGCATGAAGGACCAGCATTCAACAAGCTTCCAGGAACAAGAAGAATACGTATATGTTTGGAAGCATGTTTGAATCTGATCCACTCGGATGCAAGCCAATCCAAGTGACAGGCAGGAGGAGTAGGTCACCAAATCTCCATTTCATTCAGCCACTTGTCTGGCACCATAAGTTTCATTTCCAAGAAGGGGACTTAAGAAATTTTCCCTTTGATCCAGGAGGGAAGCAAATATACCTGGTTAGTTGTACATAGTAGTTTGTTTTCAGTTTTCTTTCCTGCTTTCTCTAAGTGCTGTTTGCACAAGTAGTGTTTTTAACCTTGTGTGTGTTTTCCCTTGTGTCTGGGGTAAAATGCTTCATGATTGATTCTGGGATCCCTCAAGGCAGTGGCTAACTCTTTCAAAGCTGCATCTGACTCCATGCCCAATGGACTTCAAGGCAATCGGTCTCTAAGCATAACAGGCATGCTTCCCCTGGAAGTTGCCAATTTGTTGACCATTTTTTGCCCAACAGGCCAAAAATCGGTCCCCTTCTTTCTCTGTTGTTCTGAGCCAGTATCTTTTTTGATTTTACACAAGTCTGGAATTTTCTACGGACTCTGCAGGTCCATTTCTACGGACTCTGCAGATGAACTTTCTACGGACTCTGCAGGCGAGTCTTTCGGCACATGAAGAACTAGTCAAAGAGTGCAAGGTTTTACAAAGCTTCTTCGGACTCTTGTTTGAAGAAATTCACAAGGGAAGTTAGCATCTTTGAACCATTGAAACATTGAACCGGTTCAATGCTTCAGTTCAATGCCTTGGTTCAACGCTTTGGTTTGATGCTTTGGTTCATTGCTTTGGTTCATCGCAAAGTTCAATCGGAAAAGTTCATCGCTTTGTTTCAATCAAATGGTTCATCATCTTGGTTCAATTCAGTTGGTTCAATGCTTCAGTTCGATCAGATGTTTCAATCACTCGGTTCACTCAGTCGGTTCAACAAGCTCGGTTCAAAGCTTGGTTCAACTGCAAAGTCCATCGGCAAAGTTCAACGGCTTTGGCTCAATCAAATGGTTCAACGGCTTTGGTTCAATGGTTGGTTCAACGTTCGGTTCAATGGGTTGTTTCAAAAAGACAAGTTCCGACAGTGAGAAGCAAAATGGATCTTTCCAAGTGCCCTTGTGGAGGGCAGTTCGGGATTCAAAAAAAAGTCCTTGTGGAGGGCAGGGAACACTTTCGAAAGAGGCCACAGAGAAAGCAACAAAGAGGTAAGTTTTCTTTTGGAACTTTTTTCTAAGGCAAAGGAAATGCCCTTCGAAAGGGTCATTTCCATTTTTCCCGAAAAGCACTTTCAAGGCAGTTTGAAGGAGCAAAGAAAGAAATCCTTAAGACTTTTTGTCCGAAGGAATTCCTTTGGACAAAAAGTCCGAAGGGATTCGGAAGGGCAACAAAGCCGTAGAAAAGCAAGAAAAGACTAAGGCATTGAATGAATTCTTTCGGACTTTTTGTCCAAAGGAATTGGACAATTTTCCCGTGGACAAAAAGTCTGCAAGAATTGTTTTGGCTGCTTTGATTTCTTTCGGGTTTTCTTCCTGGCCACTTTCCCCGCAGCTATCTTCCTTTTGAATTCTTTCGGACTTTTTGTCCACGGGAAAATTGTCCACGGAAAAAAGTCCACGGGAAAAAGCTCGAAGGAGAAACCCGCCGAGGAGCCGAAGGACCTCGAAGGGCAGGTGCCCTTGCGGGGGACTCTCAACCAAATTGAAGGACACTTTCCAAAAGCCGAAGGGTCACCTTCCCTTCGGGAAGGTGCAAAGAAGGAAGTCCGCAGAAAAGACCGAAGCAAGAAAGCCGAAGAAAGTCCAAGGGGTGACAGGCCCGAGGACGTCAAAGTCAAGCACGGCGAACTAGCCGTTGGTTTTCAAGCAATGACGGGTGCACGAACGTCAATTTTAAGATAGTGAAATAGCCATTTGATTTTAAAATACTTGAGCGCCAACTAGAAAAGAGCCCAAGGAACGCAGCAACCCGCCAAAAGAAAGCCCTGAGGGCTGAAGGAGCCAGAAAGAGACAAAGCAAGGAAGAAGACAAAGTGCAGGAAAAGGCAAAGCAGTCCAAGTGGCAAAGGGGAGACGAGTTATTGCCAAATGGTCACCAAACGACGCAAACAGTAAATGGCACGGCCTGTCTTCTCCAATTTGCATTTATAAGCAGACAAGCCGCGTAAATGCCTTGAAGGGAGCAGTCTGTTCGCAAAAAAGAGGCACGGTCTATGCTTCCTCATTAATGTTGGGACGCCAAAGTCAAAGCAAGAATCGACAATCAAACGGCTTCCTCTTCCCAAGGCTCGGAATGCACATGGGCCAGCTTGTCAAGAGCGCCAAAATCTTTTCCAGAAAGCACCAAGTTCTCTTCTCTTTCTATATATTGTAAAATTCTCATTCGAGAAGGATCCATCTCTTAGCCTTAAGGCAAAACTCTGTCCAAAAATCTCTCGGGCTTGTAAGGCATAACTCTCCTAGATTTTACCTTGAATCAGGACTTAGAATTTTCACCTCCATTTGAGCTTGCACTTTTGGATGTGTCTATGCCTTTGTTTTGTGTTAAGTCATTTTCCTTATGCTTTCGCAGGGTGATTTCAGCATGTCTAGTGCATTGTGAGTTTCTCTTTTGCAGGTTTTCCAGAAGTGTCCTTGGAGGACTGTAGGTGCCTATGAATAGGCTGCCATAAGTGTGTCTGAGGACGCCTCTGGTAGTTTCTTCCCCCCTATTTTTCCACGGACCCCTAGCTCACTGATGTAGAAGGATTTATCGTATCAAATGAAGTGTATGGGAGCTTCTTCTTGGTGAAAAGTGTATATTCGAGCTGGGTGGGTCATCTTTTTTGGTGTATCACCTTTTTTTAGTTTAGATTTAGATTCTGTTTCAGCATCTTTCTCCCTTTTCATCCCCCTTTTTCATTTTATTTGTTAGCAGTAGGGAATCCAGGGCCTAAAAGATACATCAGAGGGAGCTAGCCCTTATCTAGAGACTCTCCCCTCCCGCTTCGCCGGTCCCACAGGCGAGAGGGGAGTTTCCATTGTTGCGTGTGGAAGGCAGGAGCTCAACCTCCTACCCAGGGTGCAATCCACTGCGTCAACAGAACAACAATCATACATTTGGCAAATAAAACCAAAAATGCACACTTTTCTTTAACCAAAAACTAAAAAGTTTTCCTTATATTACTTCAAAAGAGTCTTTTACAAAGCAATTTTTGCAGAGTGATTTTATCACTAGTCTGGGCTACATTTCTAGGCTCCAAGGCCTCTATTTATAAGGAAAGGGGAAAGAAAGAAAGGGAAGAAACAAGAAGTCATAGATGGCTAACACCTATTATCCTTCCCTGATGTTCATAAATGCGTCATTCCAGATCACTGCCCAATACTCTTGAGCCCCTCTCGTCTTTAAGACTTTCTTTGGCGCGTCTGAAAAGTCATGCTATGAGCAGCTGGAATGTTTCTTCTTGGCATGACGCATTTAAGCGTCGAATGATGATTGCAAGCAATGAACCATGGCGGATTGGAGCCTTCATAACTTCCAGCTACCAGCGGCTTGGACTCTCCCATGTTTATTGAACATCTTTGTGCCACTTGTCCTTTATTGATTGGCCCTTTTTACTCCAGTTGTGCCACGTGGAAGCCTTTCATTCGTTGCATCATGATTCTAGCGTTGCCAGACCAAGTTTAAGTCGAGCCCTCAGAGAATCTCGATTTAATCTATGTAGAGTAATTCAGGTTCTTTGGCCTCTCCAACTTCAGACTTTCTCAAATCCTTCGCTTATAAGGCCTTTTAAGTAGAGTACTTTGAGAAACCCAATTTACTCTATGCAAAGTAATTTGGGTTCTCTAAGCCTACTTACTTCAAGCTTGTTCATCTTCAAGTCTTCTCACTTTGCTGCTTCCCAAACCTTAAGACTTCGGGCTTTACAAACCCAGTTACTTCCAATGGCTAGTCACTTACCCTGATTTTGACGTCCATTGGCCCGTCCTTTCCTTCGGACAGTTGGTCTCGGGCTTCCCTCTCGGCTTACTTCTTTTGGGCAAATCTCTCGAAGGAATTTCTTTGGATAATTTGTCTGAAGGAATTCCTTCGGACTTTTTGTTTGCATCTATTTTTGGAAACCACCCTTCGGGCTTTTCATAATAGACTTTCTCGAAGGGTAAGAGACCCTTCGAGCTTTCTGCATGTCCCTTCGAATTTCCACAAATGATCCTCCTGAATGGAAAGATATCCTTCAAGAATTTTGAAATGGTCCTCCCGAAGGGTAACATACCCTTCGAAAAAATTGCAACTGTCCACTTGGAGAAGAAAAAGCCCTTCGAAAAAGTTGAAGTGTACCTTCGAAAAAGTTGATTGGTCCTTTTTGCCCTAAAAAGACCCTTTGGCATTTTGAAAATGCCCTTCAGATTTTTGAAAAAGATTCGTCTCTTGAAGAACCCGAGAAGCACCATTTTTCAAGACCAAATCGCATTTGTCAAGCCCCTTTGCTTATTTCGGGTTTCTGACTACTCACAACTATGAAGTAACCAAGTAGTGCCCCTTGGAGAACCCAAAATACACTATGACTAATTCGGGTTTGTAAACCCGAATTACTTCTACTTATGAAACATTTAGAAGCTAAGCACTGCTGGAAACCCGATTTGCACTGTGCCTTCAAAAAACCCAAAGTTGTCACTGTTGGAAAACCCAAAGCCCTCCCAAAGGCTTACCATTTTCTTCCCTGAAAGCTCCCTTTCCCATACTTAGGTAAACTTTGATATGTGGGCCAAAAAAAATGGCCAACAATGCGCCACCCCTCTCTATATAGATAGGGGACTCTATCTCTATGAGATGCCCCTTGTCTAGTCTAGTTGGGAGGCCCCTCATCTGTCTAATCACCTCTATCTATAGGGTGAACGCCATAGATAGATATATATCTTTCTAGTCAAGCATAGCTCTATAGTATAGTCTATTAGTGCTCTAGAGTCTAGTCGAGCATAGCTCTATAGTTGTTGATGAACCTATGGCCCTCACCATAGATAGTGGCATCTATATAGTGATAGTGACGAAGGGGCCTCTCGATCTCTATTGAGTGGGCTATCCTCACTCCTCTATATTGGGTTGGGTTGGGTTGGGTTGGGTTGGGTAGATAGGACCCCTTCGTATCACATATATAACAGATGGACCATCAACCCCTATATATAAATATGGATATAGATGGACCATCAACCCATTTATAGATCAGTTATGTTGATGGACAACCCCTTTGCTTATATCCATCTATTTATCTATCTATCTATGGGAAGATTAGTGATTAGATAGCGGGTGAAACACGACCAAGTCAATTTAGATACGAATATGGCCCCCAACTCTATTTAGGGGGGTTGGGTTGCATGAATGACCCACCTTATAGATAGATATATAGGGGTTGCTGAAATCACAATGGAGGTCGGGAGATGCCCCCCCTCTCTCTATATGGGATGGATTGGGTTAGCCCATAGCCGATAGCCCAGTAGATATGCCAACTCCCAACTCTATATAAGATGGGATGGGGGATGGGGAAAGGTGTAGTCTATATAACCTATGCTTACCCTAGTGCCATAAACAGGGGCCCTCACTGAGGGATTCAGATTCTAGATTCTAGATTCCAGCTTCTATTAGATGGGGATGGGGATGGGCCCTATATATATAACTCACTCAAAATATAAATCTATATATGGGTATGTGCCATCACTAGTTGATCACTGAGAAACCTATGGAATCATTGGCATCAGGATTTGGAACCTATCAAATTCTGGTCGGATAGAAAGATAGGAGTTGCGCTACTGCTAGATAGAAGATATGGGTTACGCTACTGCCATATAGAATAGATATATAGGTCCCGACCCCCTTCTTTCTATATGGGGAATGCTTATTTGAGTAAGAGAATGACTAAGCCGAGTAAGTACCTCTTTTGGGGAGAGTAAACTAACTAATCTCCCAAGTGGCCCCCTATAGGTGGTGAATATGAATACGAATAGGTAGACTTAGATGGATGATGGCCCATCAAAAATCTATCTGATAGGGCTTTGTGGTGCTTGACCCCCTCCCGTCTTATATGGGTGTGATCTCAGATGTAGGGACAGGGACTATTATTGCCTAGCCACCCCCTATAGAATAGATATATATAATTCAGCATGAAGATGAAGTAGAAGTCTCTATAAGGGGAGGGGGCCTTCAACACAGCGATAGGGTCCTCAACATAGGTCCTTGGCAATCTATCTCTTGGTTTCTCAGTAGATAGATAGATAGATAGGGCACACACTCTATATATAGAGGGGGCCGATAGGTACTTCACCCTTTGGCTATCGAGAGGAGGGGCCCCATCTCCCCCATATAGTTAGGGGGGACTCAACCAACCGATTTTGGCAACCCCCTCTCTATATGATAGGGTTAGATCTGCCCCTCTATACATAGGCGACTATGAGCATATCTATCTATTTAGCCGCCCCCCCCCTCTTTAATTTATATATGGGGTGCCATATAGAGTAGATCAGATCCATCTAGGGGGGAGCACCCCGTTCCCTCCCCCCTAGATAGATCTAATCTAACCCAGATAGATATATAGTGTTGGGGCCTCTATATATATATGGGGAGCCCCAATAGATAGAGTAGATTAGATCTATCTAGGGAGGAGCCCCCCCCTCCCCCCTAGATAGATTTGATCTAACCCAGATAGATAGATATATAGGGTTGGGGCCCAATAGATAGAGTAGATCAGATCTATCTATGGGGGAGGGGGCGTGGGAACTCTCTATATAGTTAGGAAACTGAATCAACTCAATCAACTTAACTTTATATAGAGGGGGCCGATAGGTACTTCACCCTCTGGCTATCGAGAGGAGGGCCCCTATCTCCCCCATATAGTTAGGGGGGGACTCAACCAACCGATTTTGGCAACCCCCTCTCTATATGCTAGGGTTAGATCCGCCCCTCTATATATAGGCGACTGTGAGCCTATCTATCTATTTAGGCCCCCCCTCTTTAATTTCTATATGGGGTGCCATATAGAGCAGATCAGATCTATCTAGGGGGGAGAGCCCCATTCCCCCCCCCCTAGATAGATCTAATCTAACCCAAATAGATATATAGTGTTGGGGCCTCTCTATATATATGGGGAGCCCCAATAGATAGCGTATATTAGATCTATCTAGGGAGGAGCCCCCCCTCCCCCATGATAGATTTGATCTAACCCAGATAGATATATAGGGTTGGGACCCAATCGATAGAGTAGATTAGATCTATCTAGGGGGGAGGGGGCGTGGGAACTCTCTATATATAGGATAGGAAACTCAATCAACTCAATCAACTTAACCTTATATGGTCGGGGGTCACCGCCCCCCCCCGCTCCCCCCCCCCACCCGGCCGCCGCCTCCCCCCCGCCGACCCCCTCTCTATATGATAGGGTTAGATCCGCCCCTCTATACATAGGCGACTGTGAGCCTATCTATCTATTTAGCCCCCCCCTCTTTAATTTCTATATGGGGTGCCATATAGAGCAGATCAGATCTATCTAGGGGGAGCGCCCCGTTCCCTCCCCCCTAGATAGATCTAATCTAACACAAATAGATATATAGTGTTGGGGCCTCTCTATATATATGGGGAGCCCCATTAAATAGAGTAGATTAGATCTATCTAGGGAGGAGCCCCCCCTCCCCCTAGATAGATTTGATCTAAACCCAGATAGATATATAGGGTTGGGGCCCAATAGATAGAGTAGATCAGATCTATCTAGGGGGAAGGGGGCATGGGAACTCTCTATATATAGGATAGGAAACTGAATCAACTTAACCTTATATGGTCGGGGGTCACCGCCCGCGCCCCCGCCCCCTCCCCCTCGTCCCCCGACACCCTTATATAAATTGATTAATGATAGACTCTATATATGGCCTCGGCCTATATATGGAGCCTAGATATAGAGATATGACCCTATCCTTAGTGGTGGGTTGGGGGCTAAGGGTCGAGCACCACATCTACCCTCTATTATATATGGCATGAGGGTTGGTACGAGTGTGGAGACAGAGTCGGTATGGGAAGACTAGCTCTCTATTCTCCCTCAGTCATCAGTCATATCACATATAGAATAGATGGATCACCCATCCCATAGAAAGCTACATCTAGGGGCACCCTAGAGATCTATATGGCGGTAGGCATTTATCCATCTCGGAAGGCCGAGGCTCCCCCCTCTATTCAGATAGGGATAGGGAGATAGGGGCCCCTTGCCAGATAGGTATATATGCCCTATATATCTATCTGGTCGGGTGCCCCTATCTAAGTATATGCAGACTATGCTCGCCTATATACAGATAGGATAGGGCCAGATGGGTATACAAGCCCTATATATCTGTCTAGTCGAATGCCCCTATCTATCTAACTATTTATAGACTACGTTACGCTCATCATATATAAAGGTCGATTGCCTTACCCCATATATATACAGTGGCCTCCCCCCTCCCTATATATATATTATAGCATTGCCAAAAAAATTATATACAGTGGCTTCCCCCCTCCCTATATATCTTATCTTATCTATCTAGTTATCTAGCCAATCGCCCTATCTATATATGGGGTCCTCACCCTCCAAACATAGATATAGATATAGGGGCAGCCCCCACGGTATAGACTCATTTAGATATAGAGTTCGCTATGCTCACCCCCACAGTATAGAGTTTCATATAGATAAATAGCGCCCCCGGATCCCCCCCCCCCCCACAGTATAGAGTTCCATATAGATAGGGGCCCCCACGGTATAGATTACTTTAGATATTATTTGCTACGCTCACCCCCACCCCATAGATAGCCATATAGAGTTGAGTTTAATAGCCCTGTTGACCATTTTTGGTCCAAAAGGCCAAAATCGGTCCCCTTCTCTGCCTGCTGTTCTAAGCCAGTTCATTTTTTTATTTTGCACAAGTCTGGAAATTTCTACGGACTCTACAAAGAATTTCTACGGACTCTGCAGGCCCATTTCTACGAATTCTACAGGCAACAAATGGTTTCCCAACACATAGGCGCAAAATAGACAAGTGCTTGGTTCAATAGTCTGGTTCAGTCGGTTTGGTTCAAATGCTTGGTTCATCGCTTTGGTTCAACGACAAAGCTCATCGACAAAGTCCAACAGTCAGTTCGACAGCTTGGTTTAAAAGAACGGTTCAATGAGAAGGTTCAAGAGAGTCTCCCGAAGGACAAATGCCCTTGCGGAGGGCAATTTCTGACACAAATGCCCTTGCAGAGGGCAGGGAACGCTTGAAAAGGGACCAAAAGGTGAACAAGGTCAAAAAGGTAAAGTCTCTTCAGAAATTTGACAAGGCAAAGAATGAGAATTTCTTCGGATAAAATATCCGAAGGAACTCCTTCGGACAAAAAGTCTGAAGAAATTTGGGAAAAGGCCGCGGGAAAACAACCCGAAGGAAAAGAACCGAAGGATTTGCCAAGGACAGTGACGTCACCAAGGCCGTCAATTTCAGGGAAATGGACTAGTCTTTGGTTTTCAAACAGTGACGGGCCCGCGAACGTCAATTTTACACCATAAAAAGCCTGAGAGCGAAAGCTGCCAAGTGTCGTCTGCCGGGACACATGATAATTTGCCTCTAAAAGCAGCGAAACGTGCCACATGTCCCTTGCAAAGCTCAGTAAAAGCCGACAAGTGTCAACATCCGCGGCCTCTCCCTTTTGTTTCGTAAAAACTGTGGTGGGCCCCAGATGTATTGCTAAAGAGAGCGGACGCCGTCAAGTGTCATCGTCTGTGTGAATCCAAATGGGTCTCGAATGTTTCTGTATTATTTCTAAAGCTCAGCGAAAGCCACCACGTGTCATCTTCCGTAGGACTCTCAAAAGGTGCCTAAAGCTTCTATAAGTTAAGCGGATGCTGCCACGTGTCCTTCCCTGTTTCACAGCGGAACACGCCATGTGTCACTTACTGAAATCAGCAAAAAGCAGCCAAAGCAAGCAGGAAAGACACGAACTAATTGCTAAGGAGGATGACGGACCCGAGGATGTCAAATTTGCGGCAATGAAGTAGTTGTTGATCTTCGCAAACTTAAGCGTGAACCCGAAGGAATTCAAAGGCTTAAGGCTAGAAGAAAGACAAAGCCAGCATGGGGCAAAAGAACCAAGTGCAGAAATGGACAAAATAGTCTAAGTGGCAAAGGAAGGTGTCGACTCAAGGAGTTACTCTTTGACACAGTGTTTGCGAATTGATCATCAAGAGGCGCGAACGGCGAACGGCGTGACCCATTTTCTTCACTTTGCATTGATGAGCAAACAAACCACGTGAATATCTGGAAAGAGCAGTCTTGTTTGCAGAAAAAGCGGTGCGGCCCGTGCTTTCACATTAATGTTTGAACGCCAAAGTCAAGACCGACGATTACACAACATGGTTCTAGAAGGCCTCTTCTAGAAGAATGACATCAACAACAATGATTTCCTCTTCTCGATGCTCTCAAACGCACATAGGCCAACTTGTCAAAGAGCGCCAAAGGGGTGCCTTTACTTCTTCTCCTCTTTCTATATTGTAAACTTCTCATTTTGAGGAGGGGATCTCTTAGCCCGTAAGGCAAAGCTCTGCCCAAAAATCTCTCGGGCTTGTAAGGCAGAACATAGCATTTTTACCTCCATTCTGAGTTTGCACTTTCGGATGTGTCTATGCCTTTGTTCTGTGTTAAGTCATTTTCTTTTATGCTTTTGCAGGATGATTTCAGCATGTCTAGTGCATTGTGAAGTTTCTTCTTCTGCAGGTCAGCCAGAAGTGTCTCCAGCAGAAATATAGGCGCATGTGAACAGGCTGCCATACAGTGTCCCAGAACACCTCTAGTAGTTCTTCCTCCCTGTATCTCTACGGACCCCTGACTCACTGACACAGAAGAGTTTCCCACATCAGATGAAGTGTATGTTAGTTTGTTCTTGGTGAAAAGCATATGTTCGAGCTAGGTAGATCAAACTTTTTTTGTGTATCACCTTTTAGTTTAGGTTTAGGTTCTATTGTCAGCATCCTTCTCCCTTTTCATCCCCCCCCTTTTTTTTATTTGTTAGTAGTAGGGAATCCAGGTCCTAAAAGATACATCGAAGGGAGCTAGCCCTTATGTAGAGACTCTCTCCCCAGTTTTGCCAGGCCCATAGGCAAGAGGGGAGTTTCCATTGTTGCGTGTGGAAGGTAGGAGCTCGGCCTCCTGTCCAGGGTGCAATCCACTGCGTCAACAGTTTTTGGCATGCCCGGTGGGACCAACTAGGACAAGTTTGGTCCAAAGAGTTGAAGAATTTTTGGTGTGTTCTTCAACCAACCAGCCTTTGGAGGCTTTTTCATCAACACCAATGACGACTCCAAGTTGAATCAGCTGGTTAAGCAGTTCTGGTGCCATCAAGAAATCTTATCTTTTGTATGTATGATCCCTTTACACAAAATCATGGGCCTTGTATTCCTTCATATGGTTTTAATCAAGCTCAGGGTTTTCATGCAATCACCTCAAGCAACTCTCCTAGTTGCCCTTCAACGATAAGGGAAGTAGCGCTGGAGTTTGAGAAGCAGGTAATGGAGATCGACAAACTAGATGAGAAGTATAGATATCAGCAAGAGCTGATGTACAAAGAGTGTTTGTTCAGGCAAGCTCAGGGCTTGCAATCCATGGAGGAGGTAGCAAAATGGAGGAATCCATTCACGCAAGGCAGTCAGCCTTGCGCACCCCCTCCTATTCTAAAGAAAGCCCCCTCTTGTGCACCAAATCCTTTCTATCAGATAGCACTTGCTCATTCTAGTTCATCTGATGCATCAATCGATCCTGCTCTTAATCCTGTGCGCCTAGCTTTTCAGCACGCCTCTCTTCAGACAGCGCTTCCTGTACATGAGCAGACCCTCCCAAATCTTCCCCAACCTCCTCAAGTCTTTCAACATGATCTCCAAATTCAAGTTGGAAGAAGGAAAGTCATGAACCAGCTTGGGACCTTGAAGAAGACAGTTGTTGCTTCTTCCCAAGAGAAAAGTTCCAATCCCAAGACCCTGAGTTGGAAGCAAATAGTGGAATCTTGGGACAGGAAGGTGGGGGAGAAAGGTTTTGCTCAAAACCTTGAAGAAGTCGAGGCTGCTCCTGCTCATGATGACGCTTATGACCTCCAAGAAAGGCTCTTCCAAGAAGATATAGCCAGAAAGATTGCAGAGTTGGAGTCCAGAGCGAGATTTCTCAGCCAACGTGTGATGGACATGTCTGAACACACCCCATCTACACACCTCCAAGAGAGCTATCAGGCCACCCCTGATATAGATGAAGTGCTAGCCAAATGGAAAGAGGGGAATCATTCGATTCTAGCTCAAGGACTGCCTCCTCTTCCACATGGTTTTTCCACTTCACCCTTTTTCAAGGAGGAACCTGTTCTGCAGGAGGCAAGTGAGGAGCAAAAGATCCAATCTGCAGTTGTCCAAAAGGCTATCATGAGCGACAAAGAAGAAATCATCATCGATGCTCCTTTTGAAGACATCGTCAACAATGGAGAAGATGCAGGTCATGCATACATGCAGATGTTCCAGCAATATGAGGAGGAACGTAAGCATGGTGAGCTCTCTCCTCCCTTGTTTGATGAACTTCCTTGTTGCTTTGATGAGGAGGATGACCATGCCAAGGAGCTTGAGTTGGAGGAGGATCAGACAGATGTCTTTGAACAACTAGAGACTCTGATCTTTGAGCAAGAAAAGGAGAGGCATGTCCATCTTGAGGACAGCTTTGAAGAAGAGAGCCTTAAACAAGAAGGTGATGTTCTGTGGGATGAGCAATCAGTTTGTGACTCCATTTCAGACATCACAACAGTCACTCTTCTTCAAGAAAGCCATGAGGGAACAGAAGATGTTTTTGACAGGGTCTTCAATGAAGTAGAAGGAAACAGATCAAACCATGATGCACTGCGAAGGGACTGTGCATATCAAAGGGCTTGTGGTGATGAGCCAGCAGCCATCGATTTCTTGATGAGATGCACCAGCATGAAGGACCAACATTCAACAAGCTTCCAAGAACAAGAAGAGTACATATATGTTGGAAGCATGTTTGATTCTGATCCACTCGGATGCAAGCCAACCAAGGTGACAGGAAAGAGGAGCAGGGCACCAAGTCTCCATTCCATTCAGCCACTTGTCTCGCACCATAAGTTTCCTTGCCAGGAAGGGGACTTAAGAAATTTTTTCTTTGATCCAGGAGGGAGGCAAATATACCTAGTTAGCTATATATAGTAGTTTGCTTTCAGTTTTCTTTTCCTGTTTTCCCTAAGTGCAGTTTGCACAAGTAGTGTTTTTAGCCTTGTGTGTGTTTTTCTTTGTGTTTGGGGTAAAAGCTCATGATTGATTCTAGGATCTCTCAAGGATATTGTTAACCTTTCTTCAAAGTTATATTCTGACTCCATGCCCAATGGACTTTAAGGCAACTGGTTTCTAAGCATAGCAGGCATGCTTCCCCTGGGAGTTGCCAATTTGTTGACCATTTTTGGTCCAAAAGGCCAAAATTGCTCCCCTTCTCTCCCTGCTGTTCTAAGCCAGTTCATTTTTTGATTTTGCACAAGTCTAGAAATTTCTATGGACTCTGCAGAAATTTCTACAGACTCTGCAAGCCCATTTCTACGAATTCTGCAGGCAACAAATGGTTTCCCAACACTTAGGCGCAAAATGGACAAGTACTTGGTTCAATAGTCTGGTTCAGTCGGTTTGGTTCAAGTGCTTGGTTCATCGCTTTGGTTCAACAGCAAAGCTCATCGGCAAAGTCCAACAGTTGGTTCAACAGCTTGGTTCAAAAGAACGGTTCAATGAGAAGGTTCAAGAGAGTCTCCCGAAGGACAAATGCCCTTGCGGAGGGCAGTTCCTGACACAAATGCCCTTGCGGAGGGCAGGGAATGCTTGAAAAGGGACCAAAAGGTGAACAAGGTCAAAAAGGTAAAGTCCCTTCGGAAATTTGACAAGGCAAAGAACGAGAATTTCTTCAGACAAAAAGTCTAAAGAAATTTGGGAAAAGGTCGTGGGAAAAAAACCCGAAGGAAAAGAACCGAAGGATTTGCCAAGGACAGTGATGTCTTCGAGGCCGTCAATTTCAATGAAATGGACTAGTCGTTGGTTTTCAAACAGTGACGGGTCCGCGAACGTCAATTTTACACCAGAAAAAGCTCGAGAGCGAACGCTGCCAAGTGTCGTCTACTAGGACATGATAATTTGCCTCTAAAAACAGCGAAACGTGCCACGTGTCCCTTGCAAAGCTCGATGGAAGCCGACAAGTGTCAACATCCGCGGCCTCTCCCTTTTGTTCTGTAAAGACTGGTGGGCCCCCGACGTATTGCTAAAGAGAGTGGAAGCTGCCAAGTGTCATCATCCATGTGAATCCGAATGAGTCCCGAATGTTTTTGTATTGTTTCTAAAGCTCAGTGAAAGCCGCCACATGTTATCTTTCACAGGACTCTCAAAAGGTGCCTAAAGCTTCTATAAGTTAAGCGGATGCTGCCACGTGTCCTCGCCTATTTTACAGCGAAACACACCATATGTCACTTATTGAAATCAGCGAAAAGTAGCCAAAGCAAGCGAGAAAGACACGAACGAATTGCTAAGGAGGACGACGGACCCGAGGATGTCAAGTTTGCGCCAATGAAGTTGCTGTTGATCTTCGCAGACTTAAGCGCAAACTTGAAGGAATTCAAAGGCTTAAGGCCAGAAGAAAGACAAAGCCAGAGAGGGGCAAAAGAACCAAGTGCAAAAACGGACAAAACAGTCCAAGTGGCGAAGGAAGGTGTCGACTCAAGGAGTTACTCCAGCGGTTGACACAGTGTCTGTGAATTGATCATCAAGAGGCGCGAACGGCGAATGGTGCGACCCGTTTTCTTCACTTTGCATTGATGAGCAGACAAATCGCGTGAATATCTGGAAAGAGCAGTCTTGTTTGCAAAAAAAGAGGCATGGCACGTGCTTTCACATTAATGTTTGAACGCCAAAGTCAAGACTGATGATTACACAGCATGGTTCTAGCAGGTCTCTTCTAGAAGAATGACATCAGCAACAGTGATTTTATCTTTTCGATGCTCTCAAACGCACATGGGCCAACTTGTCAAAGAGTGCCAAAGTCTTTTCCAAAGGGGCGCCTTTACTTCCTCTCCTCTTTCTATATATTGTAAACTTCTCATTTTGAGGAGGGGATCTCTTAGCCCGTAAGGCAAAGCTCTGCCCAAAAATCCCTCGGGCTTGTAAGGCAGAACTTTGTCGGACTTTACCTTGAATCAAGACATAGCATTTTTACCTCCATTTTGAGTTTGCACTTTCAGATGTGTCTATGCCTTTGTTCTGTGTTAAGTCATTTTTTTTTATGCTTTCGCAGGATGATTTCAACATGTCTAGTGCATTGTGAAGTTTCTTCTTCTACAGGGCTGCCAGAAGTGTCTCCAGCAGGAATATAGGCGCATGTGAACAGGCTGCCAGAGAGTGTCCCAGAACACCTCTGGTAGTTCTTCCTCCCTGTATCTCTACGGACCCCTGACTCACTGACACAATAGAGTTTCCCACATCAGATAAAGTGGATGTTAGCTTGTTCTTGGTGAAAAGCGTATGTTCAAGCTAGGTAGATCAAACTTTTTTGGTGTATCACCTTTTAGTTTAAGTTTAGGTTCTGGTGTCAACATCCTTCTCTCTTTTCATCCCCCCCTTTTTTAATTTATTTGTTAGCAGTAGGGAATCTAGGACCTAAAAGATACATCGAATGGAGCTAGCCCTTATCTAGAGACTCTCCCCCCAGTTTTGCCAGGCCCATAGGGAAGAGGGGAGTTTTCATTGTTGCGTGTGGAAGGCAAGAGCTCGGCCTCCTATCCAGGGTGCAATCCACTGCGTCAACAAGCCCCCCAAGCCAGATAGATATATAGGCTTGCTCTCGATCACCTCTACCCCACCACTATCTAGGGGGGTAAGGTTGGGCGCTAGCTAGGTTGTTCCCTCACTATACATTGACAGGATTAACCCCCTGCCATGAGGCCAATCGACCGATCTGGTTCACACATATGCACCCCCATCTCCACTTTATAACCCTAACCCTAGAGCGCTCCCCCAAATAGATGAGATATATAGGGGAAGGGCATCATTCTATATATAGGGGTGCTCTGCTCTCCCCTATCTATATATAGAGTCTAGATGGTTGTCAGACTATAGGTAGACCAACCATAGTCCAGTTTGCAGTGGATTGATCTAGTGTGATCGCCCTATATCCCATATAGAATAGAGGGGGGGACCCCTATATATCCATATGGCAATGGCCCTATAAATATAACTAACTCCGCTCGACTGAGAGGATAGTCAACCACACCACCAAGTTATTAGTCAATCTCTATTACTAGCATAGAAACTGACCAAACAACACTGATCCATATGAATTGAGAAACATATGCGGCTAGGACCAAACAAAGGAAGTGTCGATGCCTAGGCATCCATTTGATTCCAATACAGTAGACTAGAGTGGAATAGAAACTACACTACAAGGAGGGATTTTAGATTAGATAGGCCCCTACCCTACTCTATATAGCTTGCCCATATATAGAGAGAGGCTGGGGGAGAGCATAACTAGTTTATATCCCTATCTAAACAGAGGGGGGCCACCCGCCCAGATCTAACTTAACTAGATGGGATTGGGGGATTGGACATCTATGCTATGGCACCCTATATATCACTATGGCGACCCCTAAATAGTGGTGGGGACTAACTCGATTAATGAACTACACCTAGATAGATATATAGGGTCAATCAAGCGATTCACCCCATATAGATAGAGGGAGGGTCCGACCTACTTAGCTTCATTCATGCACCCCTATAGATCTATCCCCAAATGAGCATCAATATGGAGTGGGACCATCAATAGTTGGCACTCACGGCTATGGCTATAGTTCTAGTTCTAGTGCTCCCTCCCTTTAGAGGTAGGTTGTTGTGGGAGGGCGAGACAATAAGAAGCTGCCCCCATCCTTATATAGAAATAGATGGGCTATCTGAAGATGATCTCTGCACCCATACCATATAGATAGAGGGGGATGATCTGTGATTTGAGATCGGCTTGCCAATCAATCTGTTGTATACGTGTCTCCCAGATAGATATAGGGCTCGTCAATCATATCAGAATAGAGAATAGAGATGGATGACCCTAGACATAGTTGGCTCGAGCCCCTAGATAGAATAGAGGGGACAATAGTCGGGTCAGGATAAGGGGCCCCTATCCCCTATCCAGTAATCTATATGGAAAGGGGAAAGGCAGGAGAATGACTCTCAACATGGTGTTGGTTCATGTTGATTGTAATTGTAAAAACTCTATCTAGCCATCTATCTATCTGGTTGGGGTCGAGGTCCCTATCTATATAGGGGGTTTGTTATCCTCATCCTCTAACTCAACCTCATCGAGACATGGATGGTCGCAATCAACTCATGTTACGTATATAAAATCCAGATCTCTATATAGATCTAGATTCTATATAGATAGATATAGATAATAGATGGTGGCATCATCTATTTCTATTATTTATTTATTCATTTATTTATGTACGTGATATCAGTGAAGTCATCTCATCGGTTTTATCACGTAGATAATCAATCCCCATAGATATATAGGGCTCGGCCTCTCAAACCCCCAAGCCCTATAGATCTATCTGCCCCCCCCCCCCCCCCCCAATATATAGAGTTGTTTTGGCCCTCGTTATATATCTTATCTATCTGGTGGCCTCACTATAGATAGGGAAAGCCCCCCCCCCAATATGCAGAGTTTTTTTGGCTCTCCCTCGTCCCTCCTCCCCCCTCCCTATATATCTTATCTTACGTTTCTGGGTGAAAGGCGCCCATATATTTATAGCCTGAACACTCTATATGGGTCCTGTCCTCCTCTATCTATATTGGGCCAAGGGCACCTCCCACCTTCTACCCTATCTATATCATGAGTTATATAGCTTATCTAGATCTTCACCTTGATCCTATCAGAAATGAATACTCCTCAAATAAAATAGGATAGGTCCAATGAGCCGATCAATGACCGAGAGAACTATAACTGTGATGTGATGCAAGTGGTCAATCACTCATATCACGTTTGAACCCAAACCCGCCCTGATTTTAGAACTTGCCCTATCCCTGTCTATTCTAAATGCTTTCAAAGATCAAGGATCGCCTACTTGTATATATGATACTGATAGGAGTGGTTCTCTCCAACTGGGTCTAGGTCTCCATCTCCATCTTGAGAGCCCTATATATCTATCTGGGGGGTGGTCGTGGTCATTGATGCCTATATAGCCCTATATATCTATCTTGGAGGGTGGTCGTGGTCATTGATGCCTATATAGCCCTATATATCTATTTGGGGCTTGGTCGTGGTCATTGATGCCTATATGGATGGGTAGTCCAATGGGACATGGTAGTGGCATATGGAATTGGGGGAAGCCAATTCGTGATGTCACCAAGGGGGTGCATTCATGGTAGGCTCCACTTTAAAGTATAGTAGGCTTGTCGATAAATAGAGTTCCATGGCCATATCAGGGATAGGGGTCCACAGCTCAGAATTCTATCATTTAGTCTATTCCCCCAGAATTCTATTCTAACTTAGTTGAGCTCTCACCTGGAGGCTATAACTATATATAAATTAGATAGGGATAGGGATAGGGTTAGTTCAGGTTGTCTCAAGGGTTGATCTCTTGAAGTCGATTCAGTTGTTTATAGATCAGATCTTAGATCTAGCTATGAGTGCAACAATACTTATGTCTCGTCCATAATCTAAACTATCCTTCCCTCCATCAAAGCACAAATATTCTGATCAGAGCATCCAGTGCTCCCATATATACATAGGGCCACCACTATCTGGGGGTCAAGCCCAACCCCAACTATAATTGTCTATAGGGCCCCCTTATCTATATGGGGAGCAAACATATTGCATCAATCATCATGGTATTATCCCATCTCAAATAGATAGTCTATCTATTACATGCATTTGATCGATGTGCGCCCTATATAAATAGGGGTCAAGTATAGCTGATAGTCCCGTTGGGCCCACCTATATAGTTAGGGGTTAGGGATTAGGGGTCCCTCGACCAGATAGATAGGCCTCCTGAGCCCCTATAGCATCCATAAAAAGTTCAATCATACATTCCCCGAGCTCAACTCATTCGATAACTTCTAGCTCTAGCCTATATATCTATCTGGGGTGGCCCTTGGATATATCGTATTCGGCGCCCCCCTAATAGACCCCCTATATATATATATATGGTTGATGGCCCCCTCGCTATCCCTATATAGAGATATAGATGTCATTGATGCCTATATAGCCCTATATATCTATCTTGGAGGGCGGTCGTGGTCATTGATGCCTATATAGCCCTATATATCTATTTGGGGCTTGGTTGTGGTCATTGATGCCTATATAGATGGGTAGTCCAGCGGGACATGGTAGTGGCATATAGAATAGAGGGAAGTTGATTTGTGATGTCACCAACGGGGTGCATTCATGGTAGGCTCCACTTCAAAATATAGTAGGTTTGTCGATTGATAGAGTTCCATGGCCATATCATGGATAGGGGTCTACAGCTCAAAATTCTATCATTTAGTCTACTCCCCCACAATTCTATTCTAACTTAGTTGAGCTCTCACTTGGAGGCTATAACTATATATAAATTAGATAGGGATAGGGATAGGGTTAGTTCAAGTTGTCTCAAGGGTTGATCTCTCGAAGTCGGTTCGGTTGTTTATAGATCAGATCTCAGATCTAGCTACGAGTGCAGCTATAGCTGTGTCTCATCCATAATCTAGTCTATCCTTCCCTCCATCAAAGCACAAATATTCTGATCAGAGCATCTGGTGCCCCCATATATAGATAGGGCCACCACTATCTGGGGGTCAAGCCCAACCCCAACTATAATTGTCTATGGGGCCTCTTTATGTATATGGGGAGCAAACATACTGCGTCAGTCATTGTGGTATTATACCATCTCAAATAGACAGTCTATCTATTACATGCATTCGGTCGATGGCCTATATAAATAGGGGTCGAGTATAGCAAATAGTCCCGTCGGGCCCACCTATATAGTTAGGGGTTAGGGATTAGGGGTCCCTCGACCAGATAGATAGGCCTCCTGAGCCTCTATAACATCCATATAAAGTTCAATCATACATTCCCCAAGCTCAATGTAGAGTAAAAAATTACTCTACGTTTCATTTTGATTTTCAGTTGCGCGCTGCAAAATTTTGTTGCCGCATACTTTGGTCCGAGATGACAAAGTTTTGAAACAGAGCGCAAGCGCTAATTTTCTTTTTGATTCATTTTTGTCTAAGTGTTGAAGTCAAGCGGAAGCTGCCAAGTGGTGTCGTCCGAGGCACCTTTCATATTTTCTATGAGTTGGTTGGAACGTGCCACGTATCTCATAGCGACTCAGCGGAATGCGCCAAGTGTTGGCATCCACGTTTCATATTGGCATCTGCGTTTCAAATCTCTTTTCAGCAGAAGGTTTCAACAAGCTAAGTATCAGGGTAAAGCGAAAAGTGCCAAGTGGCAATCGTGGAAGGTCTCAATTTTGCTTTTCTAAAAGCGACGGAAGATGCCACGTATCCCAGCTAAAGAGAGCGGAAGCCACCACGTGTCGAGATCCGAATTATCTTCATTTTGTTTCACCGATATAGCAAAGACTGTGGTGGGTCTCAAGTTTTATTTTTGAAGCAAGTGGAAGCCGCCAGGGGTCGCTGTCCGTGTAAATATGAAAAGAGACCCGATTGTTTCCCTGATATAAATAGAGTAAAGCAGAGACCGCCATGTGTCACCTTTCGCAGGCTTCTAAAAAGGTAGCTAAAAGCAACGTAGATTGCCACATATTCCCAGTTAAGTAAAGCGGAGATTGCCACGTGTCCTTTGATGAAGCAGCAGAGATTGCCCCTTGTCCTTGTGCCCTTTTAAAGTTACTCGGGTAAGAAATGTTGTGGGTTTTATTTCTGTTAAGTTGTTAAAAGTTTCGAGGAAGCGGATTGCAACAGCTGTCAAAGGCAGAACGCTCATAAGCAAAGACACAAAAGGAGTATAACTTACCCGAAAAATGTCGTGTGTCTTCGATAGGTGTTGCGGAAACCGCCAAGTGTCGTCCTCCGGTGTCTCCTAAAGTAATAAGAAGGTTTTCAAGGAATCGGCTAAGTGTTATCTAGCGTTTAAGAGAAGGGAGCGTCTTGCAATCTGTTTCAACCAATGAACTACCAGAAGACAAAGCGTTTTAGAATCTATAAAATATCTTCTGTTAGACACTTCCAGTTCAGTTAGATTGGGAACAAGCAGACAATCCGGAGTGAATCCAAGGCTATAAATAAGGGTGCACAGATCACCAGAGGGGGAGATACCAGAGAGAATTTTCTGAGAGATTTATTGTTAAAGAGTTTAGACTTTCTAGAGCTGTGACTAGGAATATCATTTGCCTTTGTTCTATCTTCTTAAGTTGGAAGGTTTATGTAACTGTGCGTGTTTTTGTGTCTCTTATATGACTGGAGAATTAATGAGAAGATTGAATCCTGTGCCTTTATTGATACTTTCTATGTCATTGCAAAAGTAGTCTAGGCTGTGTCGTAAAGAGTTTAGACTTTCTAGAGCTGTGATTAGGAATGTCATTTGCCTTTGTTCCATTTTCTTGAGTTGAAAAGTTTATATAACTGTGCGTGTTTCTGTGCCTCTTATGTGACTAGAAAATTCAAATAAGATGATTGAACCCTGTGCCTTTGTTGACATTTTCTGTATCACTGTAAAAGAAGTCTATGTTGTGAGCCTTTGTTTCTATTGTTTCCATCTTTTACATTGATCATGCACTTGTTTGCTCTTAAATGTAAATGAATCTTACATATAGTCTCACTGTGCTCAGGATTAAAGTCGAATTACATTCAGGCACATCGCCATAGTTAGATTTTCTTTCTTGCATTTGTGTTTCTGTTAAAATTCCTATCCCTTTTCCCAGTATACACTTGATATAAAAAAGAGACCAGCTTCTTAAAAATCTGGAGGTTGTTTCAAGTCGCAAGTCCCACAACTTGAAACTTCCCATTGTTGGTGTTAGAACAAGCGCAATTTTAAATCAACACTCAACTCATTGGATAACCTCTAGCTCTAGCCTATATATCTATTCGGGGTGGCCCTTGGATATATCATATCTGCGGCCCCCTGATAGACCCCCTATATATATATGGTTGATGGCCCCCTCCATATCCCTATATAGAGATATAGACGTAGGCTCTTCAAGATCTCTATAGATTCCCAGATCTGATCTCTATAATGCACCCTCCCTATCCCTATATAGAGATATATAGATAGGGCCACCACTATCTCGAGGTCAAGCCCAACCCCAACTATAATTGTCCATGGGGCCCCTTTATCTATATGGGGAGCAAACATACTGCATCAGTCATCATGGTATTATCCCATCTCAAATAGATAGTCTATCTATTACATGCATTCGGTGGATGGCCTATATAAATAGGGGTCGAGTATAGTAGATAGTCCCGTCAGGCCCACCTATATAGTTAGGGGTTAGGGATTAGGGGTCCCTCGACCAGATAGATAGGCCTCTTGAGCCCCTATAGCATCCATATAAAGTTCAATCATACATTCCCTGAGCTCAACTCTTTCGATAACCTCTAGCTCTAGCCTATATATCTATTTGGGGTGGCCCTTGGATATATCGTATCCGACGACCCCTTGATAGACCCCCTATATATATATATATGGTTGATGGCCCCCTCCCTATCCCTATATAGAGATATATAGATAGGGCCACCACTGTCTGGGGATCAAGCCCAACCCTAACTATAATTGTCTATGGGGCCCCTTTATCTATATGGGGAGCAAACATACTGCATCAGTCATTGTGGTATTATCCCATCTCAAATAGATAGTCTATCTATTACAAGCATTCGGTCGATGGCCTATATAAATAGGGGTCGAGTATAGCAGATAGTCCCGTTGGGCCCACCTATATAGTTAGGGGTTAGGGATTAGGGGTCCCTCGACCAGATAGATAGGCCTCCTAAGCCCCTATAGCATCCATATAAAGTTCAATCATACATTCCCCAAGCTCAACTCATTCGATAACCTCTAGCTCTAGCCTATATTTCTATACGAGGTGGCCCTTGGATATATTGTATCCGGCGGCCCCCTGATAGACCCCCTATATATATATGGTTGATGGCCCCCTCCCTATCCCTATATAGAGATATAGACATCATTGATGCCTATATAGCCCTATATATCTATCTTGGAGGGTGGTCATGGTCATTGATGCCTATATAGCCCTATATATCTATTTGGGCCTTGGTCGTGGTCATTGATGCCTATATGGATGGGTAGTCCAGCGGGACATAGTAGTGGCATATAGAATAGGGGGAAGCTGATTCGTGATGTCACCAAGGGGGTGCATTCATGGTAGGCTCCACTTCAAAGTATAATAGGCTTGTCGATAGAGTTCCATGGCCATATCAGGGATAGGGGTCCGCAACTCAGAATTCTATCATTTAGTCTACTCCCCTAGAATTCTATTATAACTTAGTCGAGCTCTCGCCTAGAGGCTATAACTATATATAAATTAGATAGGGATAGGGATAGGGTTAGTTCAGGTTGTCTCAAGGGTTGATCTCTTGAAGTTGGTTTGGTTGTTTATAGATCAGATCTCAGATCTAGCTACGAGTGCAGCTATAGCTATGTCTCGTCCATAATCTAGTCTATCCTTCCCTCCATCAAAGCACAAATATTCTGATCAGAGCAGCCGGTGCCCCCATATATAGATAGGGCCACCACTATTTGGAGGTCAAGCCCAACCCCAAATTTAATTGTCTATGGGGCCCCTTTATCTATATGGAGATCAAACATAGTGCATCAATCATCGTGGTATAATCTATTACATGCATTCAGTCGATGGCCTATATAAATAGGGGTCGAGTATACCAGATAGTCCCATCGAGCCCACCTATATAGTTAGGGGTTAGGGATTAGGGGTCCCTCGACCAGATAGATAGGCCTCCTAAGCCCCTATAGCATCCATATAAAGTTCAATCATACATTCCCCACGCTCAACTCATTCGATAACCTCCAGCTCTAGCCTATATATCTATTCGAGGTGGCCCCTGGATATATCGTATCCGGCGGCCCCCTGATAGACCCCCTATATATATATGGTTGATGGCCCCCTCCATATCCCTATATAGAGATATAGACGTAGGCTCTTCAAGATCTCTATAGATTCCCAGATCTGATTTCTATAATGTGCCCTCCCTATCCCTATTTAGAGATATATAGATAGGGCCACCACTATTTGGGGGTCAAGCCCAACCCCAAAAATAATTGTCTATGGGGCCCCTTTATTTATATGGGTAGCAAACATACTGCATCATTCATCATGGTATTATCCCATCTCAAATACATAGTCTATCTATTACATGCATTTGATCGATGGCCTATATAAATAGGGGTCAAGTATAGCAGATAGTCCCGTCGGGCCCACCTATATAGTTAGAGGTCCCTCAACCAGATAGATAGGCCTCCTGAACCCCTATAGCATCCATATAAAGTTCAATCATACATTTCGCGAGCTCAACTCATTTGATAACCTCTAGCTCTAGCCTATATATCTATCTGGGGTGGCCCTTGGATATATCATATCCGGCGGCCCCCTGATAGACCCCCTATATATATATGGTTGATGGCCCCCTCCCTATCCCTATATAGAGATATAGATGTAGGCTCTTCAAGATCAAAATAGATTCCCAGATCTGATCTCTATAATGTGCCCTCCCTATCCCTATATAGAGATATATAGATAGGGCCACCACTATCTGGGGGTCAAGCCCAACCCCAACTATAATTGTCTTTGGGGCCCCTTTATCTATATGGGGAGCAAACACATTGCATCAGTCATCGTGGTATTATCCCATCTCAAATAGATAGTCTATCTATTACATACATTCGATCGATGGCCTATATAAATAGGGGTTGAGTATAGTAGATAGTCCTGTCGAGCCCACCTATATAGTTAGGGGTTAGGGATTAGGGGTCCCTCGACCAAATAGATAGGCCTCTTGAGCCTCTATAGCATCCATATAAAGTTCAATCATACATTCCCCGAGCTCAACTCATTCGATAACCTCTAGCTCTAGCCTATATATCTATTTAGGGTGGCCCCTGGAGATATCGTATCCGACGGCCCCCTGATAGACCCCATATATATATATGGTTGATGGCCCCCTCCCTATCCCTATATAGAGATATAGATGTAGGCTCTTCAAGATCTCTATAGATTCCCAGATCTGATCTCTATAATGCGCCCTCCCCCCTATGCCATACCTCCTCCCCCCCACCCGATCTATATCTAACTAATCTAGATAGAGATAGAGTTTCTTTGGCTTTGGCTTTGGCTATAGATAGAGATATAGAGTCTATATTCTCTATGGGGAGTTTCTATATGGAGCCCCCATCTAATCTATAGGGCCCCCTCTATAGAAATCAATTAATCCCCATATAGCCTATATATCTATCTGGGGTCCCCCACTGCCACCCCATATATAAACTCTAAACGAGACTCCCCCACCCCATATCTAAACTTAGTATAGACTCTATCTGTATCTGTATCTGTGTCTTTATATTGTGGGGTGGGGATTGGATATCTATATAGGGATAGGGGAGCATAAATGCCCTAACAGTCGACCATTGGGTTATTCCATTCGTGGTGGCCATCTCTATCTCAGCAGGATGGAAACAGGAAAACATCTTTCATTATGATGAAAAAGAATGATCCCAGAAGGATGGAAATCCAATTCTAGGTCATTCCTTGGTGAACGTGATCTGCCATAATCTCTTTGAGCCCCGCATGAATATGCCAGAATGAATAGATATTTGATAGCAAAGTGGGATAAACTTCATCCTTTTCCGATGTGAGTAGGGAAACAACAAACAAAAGGTTTCCTCACGCTGAGCTTTCAATACGATACCTCTGATACGATAGACGAAATAAAACCATTTCGAAGTTCGAGTTGTATGACTTTGGTGTGATGTCCGTCCAATGTGGATTCACATATCGCATCGCACCACTATACAAACATGGTATATAAGATGAGGATCAAGCCCAAACTAAGGAGTGTTGAACCCCCCATAAATGAGTACATGTACATAACACCTCCAACTGTGGTTGCCAAAGCTCTGAGCGAACCCAAAATAGGCCATGTACTTGGATCTACCGAGTGATGAGAATACCTCAGAGTCGTAAACAACTCCGCCCCATTTTGTTGCTTCAAGTATTGTCAAGCCATGAGAGAGGCCCCGCCCTTCACCTGAGAGAGGATAGTTCCCTCGGCCTCCTCGACCCCATATAGATGGAGTCGAGATGGCCCCATATATAGATAGGGCTCAATCTCGTTGCCATCCATATCTAGATATAGGGGGTTTTCATAGATGGGCCTATTGGTCGAGGCCCTATCGAGAGAGCACCAATTAAACTCTCTATACTATGGCACACACCTCAATCTATCAATCGAGTGCCCTCTATATATAGATCTATCCCTATCTAAACAGGGGGGGCACAGTCTAGATTCACTATGATAGATAGAGAGTGGATTCGCCCCTAGCCCCAACTAGATCTAAGGATAGGGGATATATAAATTGGGGCAAAATAGAGATAGAGTCTATATTCTCTATGGGGGATTGGGAGTTTAGAGTTAGTTATAATTTAGTTATATATAGAGGACCCCTCATCCGCTTCCCCCGTCCCCCCCTCTATATAAACTAAACTAAACTAAACTAAACTAAACTCTATCTAACTCTATATACAGAAAGAGAGGGGCCACCCTATAGATAAGATATACACTCAACAATATATAGGGAGGCCTAAAAAACTCTATCTATTGAAGGGGGGGCATATAGATATATAGGGCTTGGGATGAGGCTAACCTATAGATAAGATAATATTCGCTACACTTAAGATAAGATCCACAGATAGCCATATATAGAGGGGGGCTACGCTCAAGATAAGTCTCGATAGACCCTATATAATAATGGGGGGGCTATGCTCAAGATAAGATCCTATTCGCTACTCCATCTTTATATACTATTTGCTAGACTCAAGATAATATTCGCTAAGCTTATGATAAGATAAGATATTATATATAATATAGGGAGGGGGGAGGGCCAAAGAAACCGAGATAGATAGATAGATAGATAGGGCTTGGGCCCTTCTAACTCTATCTAACTCCATTCCATCTATATAGAGAGGGGAGAGGGATGCCACTATCTGTCATTTTTTTGGCAACTGTTTATCGTAATCTATATAGAGGGGGGGGCAACCCTAACCATATAAAGTGAAGTGCCTTTATATATATGGGAGTTAGTTTAAATGGCTCTATCTATTGGGTTGGGGGGCCCACATAGATAGATAGACAGGGCTTGGGGGAGTTCCCCTATCTATCTAACTACCCCCTCGATTGTATAGATAGAGTTATGGCTATATATAGAGATAGAGATAGAGTTTCTTTGACTTTGGCTATATATAGACATAGAGTTTCTTTGGCTTTGGCATTGGCCCCATCCCCATCTATAGATCTATAAGGGTGCTCTCCCGTGTTCTCGATCTGATAGGAGTAGAAAGAATCGTTGGTTTCACCAGTGAACTGCGTGGGCGGGGATCTTGAAAACTAACCGGAAAGGTTCTCATCCAGGTCATTCATGCACGAACTAAATGCCTGCCTTCCCTCAATCCCTCGATCGAGTGCCCTATAGATAGATAGCCCAAACCACCCCTCCCCCTTCCTCTCTATATATATGGGGATGGGGAGCCCATCTCTATCTAAACTAATTCCCATATAGAGTTTAGTTTATATAGAGGGGGGAGAGGGGACAAGCACCCTATAGATTGAATGGGATAGACCATATAGAGAGAGGGGGGGCGGGAAGGCCAAAAGAACTAGAATAGATAAAGAGTAGAGAGGGGGGCCAAAGACACTCCCCATATATATAGAGAGGGCCAAAGAAACTCTATCTTGAGGGGTTGCCAAAAAAGCGATAGATAGTTGGCCACCCGTCCCTCTCCCTCTCCCTCTCTATGTAGATGGGGATGGGGATTAGAGTTAGATAGACTTAGTTGAGGGGGCTCCTCTCTCTATGTATGGAGTTAGAGTTTAGTTTAGTTTAGTTTATAAGGGGGGACGCCGGGGGAGGGAGCAAGGGGCGATGAGGAGGGGGGAGGCGGGGGGGTTCCCTCTATATAAACTAAACTATAACTAATTCTAAACTCTAAACTCCCAATGCTAATCCCCCATAGAGAATATAGACTTTATCTCTATCTCTATCTTTATACATACTACGCTCACCCTATATATCATTATGGCAATGGGCAACGACCCTATATATATAACTCATCTCATCAAGTTCACTTGGTTGTGTAAAACATGGATTAGCATTATGTTCTCCCTACAAGGTTTCCCCCATCCAGATAGAGGATTGGGAGTTGTGCCATATGAATACTTCGGAATCAAATAGAGGATGTTTCCCTCCATTCTCTGTGAGCCATTGACTTCTCCAAAATGGGATAGATAAGTGATTTTATTCTTCCTCCCCAGTAAGTCAGCGTCACACCACCGGGATACTTCAAATAAACTAGAGTCCATATATGATGAACCACTGGAAAAACTTCTTACCGAAATATCTTCCAAACTATTGGGGTCGTTGCTTCGAATGTTATTCCCCGTTCGTTGGTGTGCAACTAGTTGGTTCCATGGTTTGGGAATTCTGTTGAGCCTAGGTACTCCATCATTGCATAGGGGAGGATGATAAGTGAAGAAGATCAAGCGACATCAGAAGAATTGTGTGAAATAAGTGAATTGATCCAGTTGGGGCATTATTGATCTAGTTCTATTCCCCCTTCCTATATCCATAACTCTCGTACGAGTAGTGTGGTAATGGTAAAGAGACAACTGTAAATGAGTAGCAAAGAGACTACTATAGAAATACATACTACTAGGGAGATATAGAGATATAGGGCTTCGGGTGGCCAGTGGAAAACATGGAGGAAGCGCTTGATCAGTCCTCTCCCTCGTCCTCCCCTTTTCTAGAGTGCCCCAACCCCATCTATAGAGATATAAATATAGAGATAGAGCTTCTTTGGCTTTGGCTATAGATAGAGATAGAGTCTATATTCTAGATGGGGCATTGGCCCCATCTAATCTATAGAGTCTATATCCCTCTGTTTAGAGAGGGATATAGGGCCCTCCAGATAGAATAAATCCCATATAGCCTATATATCTATCTGGGGGCCAATGAAACCAATCTAAATTTCAATCTAAATCTATATCCCCATGAAACTCAACTCTATATGGCCCCATTAAACTCTATATGGCTAAATCTATCTATGGGGGGGAGGAGGTGGGGAAGGGGCAGCGAGGGTGCCAATTAAACTATATACTGTGGGGTGCTAATGAAACTATATACTGTGCCCCTCCTCTCTCCCCAAGATAGAGTTGGTCCTCTATATAAAATAAACTAACTCTAATTTATATCATGCCTCCATCTCCCCCCCTCTATATAAACTCTATACTTCGGGTATTGGATAGATATATAGGGGGTTTCATAGATAGAGATGGGAGAAATAAATAGGTTCTCGACCCCAACCCCCATAGCCCCCTCCCCCTTGACTATATAGAGTTTATATCTAGTCTAGTTGGGTGTATATAGCTTTTTGGCAACCCTCTATAGTGGAGTGATGGCATGACATAGATAGAGTTTCTTTGGCTTTGGCTATATATATATATAGATAGAGTTTCTTTGGCTTTGGCATTGGCCCCATCCCCATCTATAGAGATCAGATCAGATCTGGGCAGGCCTATATCTATTTATAGAGGAGGCCAAGGGGAGGGACCATCTAGAGTTCTCTCTATATACAGGGCGTTGACGGCCTGCCCCTGCCCCTGCCCTTACCCCTCTATTTAAACTCAACTCAAATCTATATAGGAGGTCGAGGGGGAGGGACTCGACCGCCCGCATATAGATAGATGCACAGATAGATGGGGTGGGCAAGGAGGTGACAAAGGGGGGTGCCCAAAAAACTCTATACAATTAGGGTCGGGAAGACCTCAACCAATAGGAGAGGGAAGTCCTTGACCTAACCTAAAGGTTGGTCATCAATGCCCTATCGATCAATGCCCTCAAATTGTGAGTGATTGGTGTAATAATTGGTCATTCTTTTTTCCAACTCATCCCGGAATGGGCATTAGGACAAAGAACAAGAAGAGAGCTACTAGAGGAATTTGTCCAATAGTCACATATGGTGCCTCCATGAGTTCACATCCAATTGGACCTGATAGTAAGCAATCTTCTAGGAAAAACCAAAAACTTTGTCGAGTATACTATGAGGAATGGCATGGATTGGAGGGGTATACCAAGTTTATAATTGTCAAGGTGCCCCAAGACATTACGAGCACAAGAAATCCAAATGTAAGAGAAGATAGCAGAAGTTACCCAACCTCCTAGATCCTTCACGTAGAAATAGGGATACAAAATAATTTTAACCATCTTTGAATGCACACCCAATGCATTATTTGATCCATATTGATGAGGACTCGCGCTTACTGGAATAGGAAGGAGTCGATGATGAGGACTAAACAAACGATTTAAGGTGGCATTGTCCACGGGGAAACCACCCCATGACTGAGTCACTATCGTATCTCCCACTACAAGTATGGCACTAGTTGAGCTTGTTTGTAATTATCGTAGCTCCCCGAAAGCTCATTTGACTCTGAGGTAATGCATGTCTTATGGAAGTAGTCACAATCATTAATGGTGAGCTGACAACTCCAAGGCACCAAACAAATTCCTTAGGACTGTCATAACTCACATGATACAAACCACGAAAAATATGGGGGTAAACACGATGGGAAACATACTTGCCCCATTAGCATGCACATAACGAAGCAACTAGCTCCCTTCAACATCTCTCATGATGTGTTGTACGTTGTTGAAAGCTGGACCCACATGAGGTGTGTAATGCATAGCTGGAAAAATGTTGATCACTATCTGAATGGCTAGATGAATACCAGCTAATGACTCAGATTGTTCAGGTTCGAATAATCTATCAAATGTTAGTTCCGTGTGGAGAATATGGGTTGTTTGAGGATGGAAAATCGTTGTGTCATGTCTCTGTCCCCTCAATTTGATTTCCCCTCAATGGCAAGGAACGGGTGCCCCCTATCGGTGCCCCCTATCTATATAGGGTCTATCCACGGTCTAGAGTTGAGTTTAGATCACTTAGACTGTGGGGGGCACGGTCTATATTCACTATGATAGATAGAGATAGAGGGGGTGGCACCCCTCTCTATATAGATTGATCAACCCTCTCTCTCTATATATCTATATGGGACCCTCTATCTATATATGGGAGTTTAGATACAAAGGGGAGGGGAGGGGACGGTCTATATTTTTTCGGCACCCCCTATATAGCCATATAGAGTTTAATGGGGTCATATAGAGTTGAGTTTAATGGGGATGATTATGGAGTACATCTCATTTCTCCCCTAATCAGGCTTGTGGGGAATCGATCGACACCCGATCGGTGTCTATCCCCTGCCTTGATCGGGATTGTGTAGGTAAATGTGGGGAATCCACGCAGAGATACGACATCTTTGCCCAGGAGAGAGTCTAGTCCAGACTAGACTATAGTGATGCAGTCCATATTATATACATACATAACATGAGTGGCCCTCTCCCCCATAGATATAGTTAATCAATCCCCATTAAACTCAAATCTATATGGCTATCAATGGGGGGTGTGGGGGCCCATGCCCCAAAATATAGACTATCTCCATCTCTATCTCTATCTCTATCTTTATCTATAGACTGTGGGGATTGGATCCATCTCTCTATTGTAAACAGCCCCCACGATATAGATTCACTATGATAGAGATAGAGGGGGGGGTGGTCTAGATTCACTATGATAAATAGATAGATAGAGATAGAGGGGGTGGCAAGATAGAGATAGAGTCTATATTCTCTATGGGGGATTGGCATTAGGAGTTTAGAGTTTAGAGTTAGTTTAGTTTATATAGAGGGGGGAGGGGTGAGGGGCCCCCAAAGTATATAGTTCCATATAGATAAATAGGGCCCCCCACCCCATAGATATCCATTGGGAGTTTAGGGTTTAGAGTTAGTTTAGTTTATATAGAGGGGGAGGGCTGAGGGGACCCCCAAAGTATATAGTTCCATATAAATAGAAAGGGGCCCCCACCCCATAGATAGCCATATAGAGTTGAGTTTAATGGCCCCCCCCTAGGCCATATAAGTTGGGTTGAGTTTAATGGGGGCCCTAGGCCATATGCCATATAAGTTGAGTTTAATGGGGACTTAGATTGATATAGGGTCACGATCGATAGCCGATATAATAGATGGATGGATGATGGGTGGATGGATGATGGATGCATCCATGTATATGTAGTGCCCTATATATAGATCCAATCCCCACAATCTATAGATAGAGATAGAGGGGGAGCGGGGCGAGCAGAGGTGGGGTGCCCTCTCTATAAACTAAACTCTATCTAATTTTCCATATATAAAGAAATGGAAAATTAGAGAAATGCCCCACCTAGTCGAGTGTTGTTGTGAATGGTGAGAACCCTATCTCAGCTAAGTAGATAGGCCTTGACAGCCTAGCCCCACACCCCTTGACCAGATAGATATATAGGGTCTAGGGGCTCTATCTCTATCTCTATCTATAGCCAAAGCCAAAGAAACTCTATCTCTATCTAGATGGGGATGGGATTGGCCAATCTTTATAAATGGGGAACTCTATCTATATGGGGTTGGAAGGTGGATGCATCCGGTCCAGTGAGTGTATGTGGTGGAAGATGGATTCATCATTCAATTCATATTACATAGATAGAGAGATGATTTTCGTTCAAACAATACGATCATTCATGCATCATGCAATAGCAATAACTACTGGGGTGAAGAGTGGCAGTCTATTCTCTTCGTTGATCGGGGCCTCTATATCTTAACTATCTATCCATCTTGACTTGATGTCAACATTAAAATATGTCAAGGTTAGGGACCTAACAAGAATACCCCTGATCATGAGGTCCTCATGATTGGATAGGGGGTTTATCTCATGACCCGCCCTAGACATAGTTGGGCTGAAATCACAATGGAGGTCAAGCTAGGGCCCCCAACTAGATGGGGCCCATAGCCCAGTAGTAAGTTGAGCCACTCTGAGGTGGAGGTGTCCATTGATTGGTAGAGGTGGGTTGGGTGCTTAGAGATAACTCAATCGATGCCCCAATTATGTCTATGGATAGGGGCCCAACTCTAGAAGATAGGGGCCAAATCTAGATCTATATATAAGCAGTTGAGTGCCCTCCATAGAACTCTAGGGGCAGTCGAGTGCCAACGCCGCCTCTCCCCTCTCCCGTTGGGCTGAACTCCATGCCCTCAACCCCAAGGGGCATCATCATATATATATGTATAGGGTGAGAGTAGTATGTATAGAGTTTCATTGGCACGATACATATTCACTATGGATTAGATAAAGAGGGTGGCACAGATCTATATCTATATCTAGGGGGAGCAAGCTTGCCCCAAATATAGATATTCAACCTTCACTCTGCCCAAATAGATATATAGGCGACCATCTATAGTGCCTATCTCTCTATCTCTTGAGTGCCATATAGATATAGGGCTTCGTATCACGTCTATATATGAAGTCAGAATACGAGTATTCAATATTCACTCATCATATCACGTATATAGTCTAGTCTAAAGTTGTCAAGTTCTAATATAAGGGGGTCAGAATACCCCCTCCCCATATATTTAAGTGTTCATACTCATCATATAGAGTTCAATGGGCCCAGATAGAAGATATATAGGCACTCCTACCCCCTCCCCATGTATAGAACTATAAACGGTAGTCTTTAGTTCCCCAATAAACTATAACTGTCGCTCGACTGGGATGTATGAATAGGCTATACTATAGAATCAGTAGTTGGTAGTCGGCACCCTATAGATATATCTAGATGAGATGGCGATGTTAGGGCTTGACTCCTAGTGGAGAGCACCCTATACTGTTGCTTCGAGAACAAAAAGAACTTTGGATTCTAGCATAATCGTGCATAGCTCTCCCTCTCTTGACACCTGAATGGATTGTATTGAAACTCGAGCTTGACCAAACGATCGATCTTGAGGACACTGCATCGACCGAGATAATGTATGAACCCTTCCCCCTTCCCCCTTCCCTTAGTGTGTTGTGTTTTTCATACCCATAATGCAAGGAGGTGTTCTGTCCCCCAAGAGAGAGCATGGCTGGATATAGATCTACATAAATGTCGTATCTATATATAGCAGCCACCCTTATCTATATAGACTTTGTCAGTGTCCCATATCTATATAGACTTTGTTGCTATAACCATATGGGCCAAGATATACATCGATAGATGGGCGTCGAGAGAGTGGATCTAGATCTTAATCTTAAAAGTAGAGGGGATCGATCCCATCACATAATGGTAAGATATAGATGGACGCGATAGGGCCCCCTCTCTCTACAGGCCATCCGATCATTGTATTCATGTAGTCATTCCACCTCTACTACCTATATATATAGGGATTGGATGGAATTCTAGCAGTGCGATGGATAGTCATCTGGCAATCATATAGATAGGGCCTCCTTGCTATTTCTATATAGATCGAGGGTTTTGATTTGTCTATTGAGAAAGACCATACCATATATAGATTCTCGCAAAATCTTATAGGCAATCAATCCATCAACTGAGAAATGTCCAATCCTCCTACTCTATTCGACATAAGCTATATGGCCAGTTGAACTTGTATCACAACATTCGTGTTTGTCCCATGTGATCGCCAATTGGTTTGCCTTCTCTCGAACCCAAGGAACATCTATCTCTGTGTGTGGCCATAGATCAATGGATCTCTGAAACCCGATTATCTCTCTCCTCCACAACTTACTAGAGCAGGAGCATCTCCCTGGCCCAATATCTATTCTACTCGCCACCTCCCTATCGGGAAGGGAAAAAGGACCTAGGGACTTCTAAGTGTTATGTTGGACTAAATCTATCTATGTATGGGGCGAGGGCCTATCTATTTATATGGGCGTTAGCCTATAGAATGATCTTGGCACTCCCAGATAGAATTAAAGGTTGGCCACCTCTATGATCTATATAGGGAGGGGGGCTTTATATATCAATCTATCTAGGAGGGCCTATCTATCTATATGGGCGTTAGCCTATAAAATGATCTAGGCACTCCCAGATAAAACTATAGGCTCCCCTATAGATCCCATATATAGAGGGGGGAGGGGACGAGGGGTGAGCGGATATCTAACTATATGGGCACAGTATGTATATAGTTTCATTGGCACTCCCAGCCTATATATATTGCTTACCCTACACATATACATATATAGACTAGACGAGGGGTGAGTGGATATCTAACTATATGGGCGTAGTATGTATATAGTTAGATAGATAAATAGTGGCACTCCCAAATAGATATATAGGCTCCCTATATATCCCATATATATATATATAGAGGGGGCCCCTATCCATATACCCCTATATCTATATCTCTATTCGAACTAAGGGCGGGGGTGATTGACTAAGGGCACAAGTGACTTGTGCGCTCTTACTCCTGATACGACTGTTTAATCCATAATTCGCACTCCTGATCCGATGAGATATGGCTCATTAGAGTCCTTTTAATCTGCGTTTACCTCACGCCAGGGGCCAAGTAACTCTATAACTATATAGATATATGGGGGAGGATGGCAAAAAGAATCATGCACTATAGAGACGCAACTGACCTTGTGGTTGATCGACACGACACTGAAGAGACTCAACTGATCGATCAACTATCTTGGTAATGGTAGTTCCCAATACCATACCGGCCCTAGCACTGGACCATCACAACTCTATGGTATTAGGTGGGTAGATCCCCCTTCAATGGATTAGAAACTACAACTATCCAATCCACTAAGATCCTCTTTCAATCTCTCTATAAAGGCAACTACATTCCATTGTCCATAGTTTCCTACTTGAGATGAGCGGGGAGTAGAATGATTGAGTGTGGTCAGAACGAGGAACAGATGCAACGAGATGCTCAGATGTGGATGTATGCTCACCAGCCCAGATGCGGATCTGAATCAATCTATTGGAAGGGATGTAGATGTATGGTATGTTCCAAACTGAATGAAACAATTTGCTCTGTCAAAAAGGATGTATGCTCAGTTTATAAACTATAGTTCCCTACTTTCCGAGGCTGAAATGTATCGATATGATTCAGCTTCTCATTGGAGACAACCTGCACCCTATCCCTAGATATAGTTGGGGCCAATGTCAATGCCAAAGAAACTCTATCTCTATCTCTATCTCTAATGGGGATGGGGGTTCTCTAGCTTGATGGAGAATGAATCATAATCAAGAAATATTCTCTCGTGAATAAGTGGGTGGGGCTCCCCTGCTTAGATCACTTCATCTCATCTAGTTCAATGATACCTAGATCGAAGCTCGAGTATGTCATTGAAGCGGCGAGACCAAGCACTCGACAAGGAGTGGCGGATCTAAATTTCTTCAATTCAAAGCACCGGAGCTACTATAGTATAGTGGAGTTCGAGTGATGGATAGGAAGCTAGCGGAGTGCCGAAAGGCCCTAACACTTATAGATGTCTATTTATTCAATATGTTTGTGATTCCCTCTTCTCAGTGCTTAGTATGCCTACCTCACGTTCGAGGAGGGGCCCTATCTCTATCTGGTGCACACTTTGTGAGAGGGTCTCGACCTTGGGGGATAATAACGGGGAGGGCCCTATCTTTATTTGGTGCTTTGATTCACTCCATACTTGCAGACAAAATTCATGAGGTTCCAATTCGAGGGGTTCTCAGATCAACATGCAAGCAGGCAACTTTGCTAACGGAATATCACTATAGGTATCCATGGGCCCCAAGGGCTTGAACTATTAAGAAAACTATTAAACACCTCTAGGCTCAGGGTAATCGGGTCCTACTGGTTGTTGAACTGCGATTGATGGAACAAATGGGAAAGTCTTTAATAGAGGGAGAGGGCATGGATTATCGATCAAAGCGTATTGATCAAATTAACCACAACTACTCCAACCGACCAGGAACTCGACAAATGACCCCAAAACCTCAGGGGAACTTTCTTCTTCTATGTGATGTGCCTAATCCTATAACAATTGGTTCCCGATTCACAGATCTAGGGTTTGGGACTCCTCGATTCCTTAGTCATCTCTTGCACCCATCCTGAAACATCTCACTCACTGCATAAATATCTAGTTGGTAGATATATAGATAGATAGGGCATGACCCACACATAAGAGCCAGTTAGTGCTTCTGTGAATCATCCAATTCCTTTCAATACTAGGGAGCTAGACTAGTGAGCGCTAGACCAATGAGCTCTAAAAGCCATTACGCAGTGTCCATACCCGCCTCGTTTAACCACATGCTTCACTGCCTATGTGTGCTCATCGATCGAGCTGTCGAGTGCCGCTCTTGATCGGTACACATCCTTCTATCCAATAGACGTGATATGATTGAGGACTGGTCTCATCCATCACCCCTGATCGAGATGAACCGGGTCTGGGCCGCACCTATGGAATTCAAGTTGGACCTCAGATTTGCATCGCATCTATATAGAGAGCCCTTCTTCTCTCAAGAGAAATGTCACCCGAAGAATCACATGTGCATCCAACCTAACCTATAATCTACCTATGACTATTGATGGGATAGGCCGAAAGAGTGTGGAGAGAGGGGAACTAAATGATGTCAGGCAGCATCTCAAAATAGTTTCTTTGATTCCTGCTATGTGTCCCTCTCCATCTATGTCGATCGCTAATTGTTATTCAAGAATCGATGGATGGAAGAACCATTAATGAGGGATCCTACCACTTCTCAATCTGAATGAATAGATAATGGCAAACTGCCCTTGCCAAAAA
Source organism: Torreya grandis (assembly GCA_037957365.1). NCBI lineage: Eukaryota > Viridiplantae > Streptophyta > Pinopsida > Cupressales > Taxaceae > Torreya > Torreya grandis. Next base: position 1,775,041 of record JARHVA010000183.1, read on the forward strand.
CCTCAATAATGACTAATTACTAATTACTTGTCCTGATGCGAGCAAAGAACCCAGTATCACGTCTCTCCCACTCCGCCCAATGAAGCAGATTGGAACCTCAGCGTACGGAATGGATGACATCAAGATCAAGTGGTGAGTCAAAGCTCTCATAGAGACACCCATGACATAATTCAACTCCCTATAATCTAATCTATGGAATTCTAAACAACAGACAAGGACTAACACCATATATATTTTATCAATCACCAATTGATTAGTAAGTCCCTATTGATCGACAACTGGCCAGGGAGTGAAGATTGAGATTGATGAAGATGAATAACTCTGGATTCATGTTCGGGATGGACTGGTTTCGATCATCACCAGTTGTTATTGACATTCCTCTCCTATCTCCACCTCATCAATCATATTACGTATATGTATCTAATAGATAGACGATAGACTTCGACCCAGGGAGTGGGTGGGAAAAGGTGTGGGTTGTATCCTCGGTGGGAAAGGGGTCGATCACTCATTGTGGTGGGGTGATGATGCATTGAGGGCACATCCCTTAGTCTTAGTGCATGCAACCCCTCAACCCTGACAGTCGAGGGAAGTCCTTTTGTTCCAATCTCCAATCCCACCTTATCTATCTCTATAGGAGGTTGGGCCAAAAAAATCTATATAGTCGGTCAAGCGCATAAAGGAAATGATCGGTCGAGCCCCAAATATCTATACGGGTCGATCAGTGTTAGTGATGCAACCTAAATCCTATCCCATACATCCTTTGTTCCAATATCCAATCCCCAATCCCACCCTATCTATCTATATGGGAGGTTGGGATCGATTGAGGTGATCGTAACGTGATTGATGAGGCAACGATCAACCATTTTATTGATGACAATCAATAACCACGATTGAGTGCTTTGCTCTCATTGATTACAACCCATTCATGCCCCTCGACCCTTGGGATACCTATCGGAAAGCTCCGATCGAGATGATTCTCGATTATCCCCCTATAGATTCGATAGGGGTTGGGTCAAGTACCAAAGAATTGGAAGAGTAGGCTACCATGGAGGATTGGAAGAGGCTACTACTATGCGATGGAATGGGTGGAATAGAGGAGGTAGGTCGGTCACTGATCCAGGCAACCTAGGCAACCATTCGAGGTGACCATTCAGTGGCAGTTAGGCGGCAGTCAGCGCCTCGACTTCTGCTTTGTTTCATTACATTTTTTCCTCGGTGGCAGTTAGGTGGCAGTCAACGCCTCGACTGTTGTATTGTTTTCATTCTGTTTTGGCTGCGAGTGATTATATCCTCGAGCATTGTATTGTTTTAATGCTGCGAGCGATTATATCCTCGAGCATTGTATTGTTTTAATGCTGCAAGCGACTATATCCTCGAGCATTATATTGTTCAGTCGTGACCATTAATTCCTCAAGCCACGCAATCTCTTCAAAATATGTATAAATGTATTGTAACTCGAAAGGGGAGAAAGGACATCTCTTCTCAGAGATAAGCGTATGTTTTGGCAAGACATCTCTTCTCAGAGATAAGCCTACATTTGTATTGCGAGCCGTAAGTAATACGTCTCTTCCAAGAGAGTTCATTGTTATTGTGTTGTTTCTGTGCTATTGCAATCTTCGTCAACCAAAACTTCTGAGTTTTGGATCAGTGGTATCAGAGCGGTTTGTCTTGAGAAGTGTATGTTCCCAAGGACGAGGTCAGGATACAAGAAACTTGGGTGGGAAGTGACAGAGCTTCCAGACGCTCCCCCTGTAAGCCCCAAACAACCTCAAATGGCAGACAACACCGAGACATCTGATCCTTTCAAGGAAATGGTGAATGAAGCCCTCCAACAGCAACAAGCGCAGATGCTCCAACAATTTGCTCAAATTCTTCAAACACTTTCGATGGGAAATTTTGGCTCTGCGGCTACACAACTAGGATCCTCATCAAGGGAGTTTCCTTTCAGTGCCCCAACACCCTTCAAGGTTCAGGTAAATTTTGATATTCCCACATTTGAAGGCAAAATCAGTGTTGATGCGGTGGAAAATTGGTTGGACCAACTGTCGTCCTACTTCTCGGTAAATAAGTTCACCGATGGAGAAAAGATCACTTTTGCTCTTCTGAAATCATCATTGCCCGTGAAAAACTGGTGGGAAGTGTACAAAAAGAGGTTCAATTTGGATATCATTGGCCTTAGGGTGCAACCCACCTGGGATGATTTTACGGAAGCAGTAAAAGAAGAATACTATCCCCTCGGCGCATATGATGATCTGTACATACAGTGGCAACAACTCCGCCAAGGCAAGGACCAATCTGTGCAAGATTACATAGACGCTTTTCATTCTTTGTCTGCAAGACTGGGCATTGAAGACAGTGAGAAACATAAAACTCTCAAATATCGTGGTGGACTACAATGGTACATCCGGGGGGAGATGGATCTCTTCAATTTGGAAACCATCGGTGAGGCATACAAGTTTGCAGTAAAGATTGAGCAGAAGCATGGAAGAATGGATATAAAGAATCAGTCTGCAAAGTGGAAAAGTGATAAATAAGGTCAAAATTGGAAGCAAAAGGAAAGAAAGACCGAGAAGTGGTGTGGTTATCACAAATCTGGAACTCACTCCAAAGAAGAATGTCGAGCTATCAAATCACTGCTTTCTGAGTCACCATCCTCAACATCTACTGCTCTACCTCATACAGACCCTGCATTCGAAGAGGTTGAGGAAGAAATTATAGATGCTGATCCTGAAGCCATTGTAGCTTCATCATAGACACACGACGAGATGCTAGATGACAAGGAAAGGTTGTTTCACTCTAAGTTATGGGTGAAAGGTAAGCCTCTGCATTTCATTCTTGATAGCGGAAGTCAAAAGAATTTAATCTCTACTAATGTTGTGAAAAGCCTAAATCTGTCCATGAAGCCTCACCCAAAACCATACAGTATTGGATGGTTGAGCCCAGGAAGAGACCTCCGTGTCACCCACCAATGTCTTCTCTCATATGCAATACAACCTTTCCAATATGAGGTCTTATGTGATGTGGTCAATTTAAATATTTGTGATGTACTCTTTGGACAGCCATTCATGTATGATCGACATGGTATATATGAATCAAGAACTAGACGGATCACTCTCACTCTTGGAACACGGCGCTACAGGGTGCCAGAAGTACCACCTTCCACATCTGTCTCTCTGCTTAGCGCCAAGAAATTTGTTTTCATGATGGTCAAGCCATAGGAATCCATCGCAGAGGCCGAATCTTTCGGTGTGGGCCTGCAAGTCGTAACCAAACCATATCACCCACCTCTATTGGACACTTCAGTTGTGGCAGAACAACTAGACATTAATGAGCTTGATCCACAGAGTCTTGCTCCGGTAGAAGAGGATCAGATTGTGGAAACTTGGATAAAGACAACAAGAGGATGCTCTATTCCGCTGTATCGAGTGGTCAGGAGAGGCCAGCTTAGCCACCAAGGTGGGCGGCTCACAGCGAATCACATCAAGACACAACTACCCCACCTGACGGGGAATGATCCAGGCAACCCAGGCAACCATTCGAGGTGACCATTCGGTGGCAGTTAGGCGGCAGTCAGCGCCTTGACTTTTGCTTTGTTTCATTACATTTTGTCCTCGGTGGCAGTTAGGCGGCAGTCAGCGCCTTGACTGTTGTATTGTTTTCATTCTGTTTTGGCTGCGAGCGATTATATCCTCGAGCATTGTATTGTTTTAATGCTGCGAGCGATTATATCCTCGAGCATTGTATTGTTTTAATGCTGCGAGCGACTATATCCTCGAGCATTATATTGTTCAATCGTGACCATTAATTCCTCGAGCCATGCAATCTCCCGCGGTGGCCTTCAAAATATGTATAAATGTATTGTAACCCGAAAGGGGAGAAAGGACATCTCTTCTCAGAGATAAGCGTATGTTTTGGCAAGACATCTCTTCTCAGAGATAAGCGTATGTTTTGGCAAGACATCTCTTCTCAGAGATAAGCCTACATTTGTATTGCGAGCTGTAAGTAATACAACGTCTCTTCCAAGAGAGTTCATTGTTATTGTGTTGTTTTTGTGCTATTGCAATCTTCGTCAACCAAAACTTCTGAGTTTTGGATCAGTCACTCATTGCATCTGCCCCAACCTCCCATATAGATAGATAGGGGTCATGGGATGTAGTCCATCACATACATCACATGATTCACATGATATCATATTACATTTACAATAGAACACTCCCCTCGACCGAATGGACTAGCATGAGTGGTGAATAATGAGGATAGCCATATCCTGTATCTATATACATGAAGGGTGCCGACCCGACCCTAACTATATATAGCTATAGCCACCCTACGTAGTTGGATCGATCTTGTCCCAAATAGATAATGGAAGCCGTCGAGGTAAACCAACCAATATATAGATAGTGAAGGTTGGTGTCAGCAAGATTTCACTTGGAAATCTTGGAGTACCCCTTTAAAAAAAATTGATTTTTTTGACTTGTGTTAATTGTGGGTCATGTTGTCGCTTTCTCGTTTAGTTTATTTTTTTTGGTTTTGCTTTAATGCTTTCGTTTGCGGGCTTGCTCAAAATTTTCTCCAAGAAGTCATAAAAGATACTCAGGTCAAATTTACTAAATATCCACAGGGATGAAATCACTCATATCATTAAAAAAAAAAAGCCAAAAGCTCATTCATTCATCCTAAACCCAAGTGGATTTCCTAAGACGCTTTACTTGTTTTAATTGAGTAAAGTTGTCTAAAAATCCCGCTTGTTATAACTCAAAGTAAATCGGGTATAAAAGGGAACTTCGCTTCATTTCCTAAAATAAGCAAGCAAGCGGGGTTTTTAGTCATCCAAGACCGCAATATAAAGTAATGAGTTGAGAAAATAAAAGATTCATTCCAAGTCATCTCCACATCGCTTTGGAGCAACTCACCCTGTAAAAGTTTTCATGGACTAGCTTATGGAGTAATTTTGAGCAAATTTCTTCTTGCTTTCATGTATGTTTTTTTTTTTTAGTTTTGTGTATTTTGTCATAATCGTTTTCCCCAATTTTGTGGAAACCCAAGCCCTAATCGTTCTTTCCCATTATGGACAATTGCCTCCATTGTTTGATCTTTTCTCTACCTAGGGTTTTGAATGGCCATTACATCAACTGCAGATCTGGTTTGTAATTTTCTAAAAATCATTTTATTTCCTTTGCCAAAAAAAAACTAGTCGATGTTTTTCTATCGCCGTTTCAATATAGATTGGGTGTGAGTGAAGTTGTGCTTAAATCTAGCTCCATTCATACGCAATCTCAAGAAATTTATTACTTCTAAAAACAACAAATGAGTCAAGCCTTCATCCCATTTCCAACATGCCAGCAATACCAATCAAATTTGTCATAATCGTTGCCCAAGGAAAAACACGCCATGCAAAGAAAATCAGATTTTTGAGGTTGCATTACTTATTTCCTTTGTTTCCATTCATAAATTTTTAGGACTGCATTACTGTTGACGCAGTGGATTGCACCCTGGACAGGAGGCCGAGCCCGTGCCTTCCACATGCAACAATGGAAACTCCCCTCTCCCCTGTGGGACCGGCGAAGCTAGAGGGGAGAGTCTCTAGATAAGGGCTAGCTCCCTCTGATGTATCCTTTAGGCCCTGGTTTCTCCTACTACTAACAAATAAATGTAAAAAGGGGGGGTCGAAAAAAGAGAGAGATGCTGAAAATAGAACCTAAACCTAAAAATAAAAAGGGTGATACACCAGAAAAATGTTGACCCACTTAGCCCGAACATACACTTCATCTGACGTGGGAAACTCTTCTATTTCAGTGAGTCAGGGGTCCGTAGACATACAGGGAGGAAGGAACTATCAAAGGTGTTCTGAGACACACTTTGATAGCCTATTCACATGCGCCTATATTCCTGTTGTAGACACTTCTGGCAGACCTGCAGAAGAAGAGACTTCACAATGCACTAGACATGTTGGAATCGTTCTGTGAAAGCATCAAAGACAATGACTTAACACAAAAGAAAACACAGACATATGCTTTAAAGTTCAAGTCCAGATAGAGGTAAAAATGCTAAGTCTTGATTCAAGGTAAAATCTGGCAGAGCTCTGCCTTACAAGCCCGAGAGATTTTTGGGCAGAGTTTTGCCTTAAGGCTAAGAGATCCCCTGCTCAAATGAGAATTTTTACAATATATAAAGGGGAAGAGAACTTGGCGCCTTTTTTGCAAGCTGGCCCATGTGCGCTCTGAGCCTTGGGAAGAGGAAGCCGTTTGATTGTCGGTTCATGCTTTGACTTTGGCATCCCAACATTAATGAGGAAGCATGAGTCGCGCCTTTTCTCTGCGAACAAATTGCTCCCTTCAAGGCATTTGCATGGCTTGTCTGCTTATAAATGCAAACTAGAGAAAACAAGCCGCGCCGCTTACTGTTTGCGCCGTTTGGTGACCACCTGGCAAGCGTCGTTCCAACTGCAGGAATAAATCCCTGAGTTGACACCTCCTTTCGCCACTTGGATGCTTTGTCCGTTTCTTGCCTTGTCTCATCCTAGTTTTGTCTCTTTTTGGCTCCTTCGGTCCTCGGGGCTATCTTCTGGCGGGTCGATGCGTTCCTTGGGCTCTTTTTTGGTTGGCGCTCAAGCATTTTAAAATCAAACGGCTATTTCACCGTCTTAAAATTGACGTCCGCACACCCATCATCGCTTTTGAATTTTCAACAGCTAGTTCGCCGTGCTTAACTTTGACGTCCTCGGGCATGTCACCCTTGGACTTCCCGTCGGCTTCTTGCTTCGGCTTTTTTCCCCGCGGGCCTTTTCTATGGACAATTTTCTCGCGAGTTTTCTTGCTTCGGGCTTCTCCCTCCGGCTTTTTCAGAGGACTTTTTTCCCGTGGGCTTTTTCCCACGGACAAAAAGTCCGCAAGAATTTGCCTTGTCACTTTGCCCTCCGAAATTTCCTTTCGGGCTTTTGGCTCGCGATTTCCCCGAATTTCTTCAGACTTTTTGTCTGAAGGAATTTTCTTTTGCCTTAGTCTTTTGTGAGATCCTTTTTGAATTCCTTCGGCTACCTTCAAAGTGCCCTTCGGGTTTATTGAAATCGACCCTTTCGAATGGTGCTTTTGCCGATCAAGTGCACTTGTCCTTCGAGAGGCTCTTTCTTGACTTTTTGCATTGAATCGCTCCTTTGAACCAACCGTTGAACCAATTGATTGAACTGGTTCAATGGTTCAAACAATTGTTGAACCAAGGCTTTGAAGTGAGCGTTGAACCAAGCTCGTTGAACCGTTTGATGAACCAAGCCTTGAACCGAGCGAATGAACCCTTTGATTGACCCTGCCGATGAACTTTGCGTTGAACTTTGCCGATGAACTAAGCCGTTGAACCGACTGAGTGAACCGAGTGATTGAACCATCCGATTGAACTGAAGCAATGAACTTTGGCGATGAACTTTGATTGAACCGAAAGCCGTTGAACCGTTTGACGAACCGACTGAGTGAACTGAAGCATTGAACCACGCCGATGAACCATTCGATTGAACCTCAGCCGTTGAACCAAAGCGTTGAACCAATTCAATGGTTCAACGGTTCAAAGACGCTAACTCTTGGAAAGATTATGTCGTTGAACCACTCTTCCAACCTTAAGAAAAAGTGTCTTTGAACGATTTTAGCTTTCTTTCCTTATGAATTTCTCCAGACAAGAATCCAAAGAAGCTTTCGTAGAAATGGACGTTGCACTCTCTAAACTGGTTCTTCATCTGCCAAAAGACTACACCTGCAGAGTTCGTAGAAATGGACCCGCAGAGTCCGTAGAAAACCTGCAGGGTCCGTAGAAATCGCAAGACTCGTGCAAAAATCAAAAGTACTGGCTTAGAACAGCATAAAAAAGGGGGGGACCAATTTTTGGCCTGTTGGGCCAAAAATGGTCAACAATTACTTCACTTCTTATCAAGTCTTTCCTCGTAAAACTTCCACAGTCCATAACAAGAGTAAATTGGACATTTCTGCAGTTATTACTTATTCCTTGATTTAATAACTCGATGCATCCAAAAAGTCCTTTATTTTAAGATTGAAGTGTAAATCGGGATTAGCTTATGTGATTACTTCTTTTGTGAAGCAAGTGACTTTAAAAAGTCAATACAAAGGAAAGCATAACCGGAACTTTTTTAAGTCGTTACTTATTTCTCTTTTATAAAGTAAGTAAATGCACCTCAAAAAGTCCTCAATACAAATGGAACTTTTTTAATTCATTACTTAAGCTCAACAGGAACTTTTTTAAGTCATTACTTGTTTCCCTTTTATAAAGTGACTTTAAAAAGTCCTCAATACAAAGGAAAGCTCAACCGGAACTTTTTTAAGTCATTACTTATTTCTCTTTTATAAAGTAATGCACCCTCATAAGTCCTCAATACAAAGAGAAAGCTTAAACGGAATTTCTATGACTCAAAATGAGTAAGGCAGCCCTCCAAATCCGTCATGCAAAGGCAAGTATACCAAAAGAACTCTTTGTTTTCTCCTAGTTTAGCCCACTTCTCATTATGTGCACTGAAAGTTTACTTAAAATTTCATAATAGCATGATTCCCGGGAAACTAAAATTGATCATATGCATGAATGAACTTGACAAATGTTGAGTTACACGTTTGTTCAAATTTTCTAAAGGAACATTTTAAGTTGTGCATATATTTATAGGAAAATTGTGGCAGATGTCTCACATACAAGAGATATCTTCAGAGACAAAAAAGATAGGAAGGTCAGGAGAAACAATTTTCTCACAAGAAGATCGCAGTCTTGTAATTGCAAAAGCTTCAAGAAAGAGAGGAAAAGAAAAATCTCAGACAAAAGCATATTCAGGGAACCAAGTACAAGGGCTATCCAGTGGAATCATGTATAGTGTCTAAACTTGCTGAAATAAGTGACACTGATATGGGACATGTCTGTAAGTGAACTAATTGACAGATCCAAGGCAACCCGCAAGACACCCCTATGGTTAACAGTGGGATCATTCAAGCTGTAGCATTTCCAAGGACTACCCAATTGCCAGAGTTTGTTTTAGAGTGTGCCAAATGTTACATTCCTCTAACTAAAACAGTCAGGGACACAACAAGTAATACAGTGATAAGGTTGGACACACAATTCTTCAGCTACTGTCTTAAAATTCCAACAAAATCCAAAGTCCTTGATGTCCACATGCAAAGGGCCATTGATAGATGGGAAAGCAGCACAACTGAATGTATAAGTATCATGAATAAAAGTTATCTGAAGAAATTTAAGCAGCCATCTAGATTCCCGAAGACCATTCAAAGATTAGATCTTGTGCAAGAAGTTGATGACATCAGCTAGTTTTTATGTAGAATAAATGGAGAAAGAAATGCAAAATTCTTCTACTCATAGATGTATTACTTCATCAAAACAATTGAGGTCAATAGATCATTGGGCTGAAATAATAATAACATTGGTAAATAGCGCAAGAAGGTTAGACAGACACTTGATTTCAAAATGACTTCATATCTAGTTTATGATGCAGCCTCAAAAGGAATATTATTCAAATTGGACAGGAGAGGGATGTTAGCAACAAAATAAATGGAGAAAGAAATGCAAAATTCTTCTACTCATAGATGTATTACTTCATCAAAACAATTGAGGTCAATAAAGCCAATGCAATGATTAGTTGCACTGAAATAATAACATTAGTGAATAGCGCAAGGTTAGACAGACACTTGATTTCAAAATGACTTTATATCTAGTATATGATGCAGCCTCAGAAGGAATATTCTCTAAATTGGATAGGAGAGGGATGTTAGCAACAAACCCTATCTACGAGTATTACCCACAGCTAGTATTGCCTGAATTCTTCAAGAAATACAAGACAATAACTGATGGCTTCTTTTATGAAATCATTTGTAAGCTAAACAATGATATGAAAACAAGCAGAGTAAGCAAGGAGGCATTGGAGATTGTCTCTCAATTTCGCTGCATCTTCATTCAATTTGTTGATTTCACTTACCTCAGGATTAGTGGTTTCTCAGGATCACCACTTAAGCTACCAAGATACCCCAATGACAAATGGGTAATAATGGAATTATGTAGGCAATTGGTAAAATTACATGACTTGCAATAATTTGCAAGCAAAGCAACACAAGGCACCAATTAACTTCCCCGTCACAATTGATAATTATAATTGTCAGAGTATCCAAAAGGCCAAAAATGTCCAAACAGAAATGTTTCTTTATTATGAGCAAGAATACTTCCAAGCTAGGATGAAATTTGATCCTAAAGGGATTGCAAAAAAGATGATCTCTATAGAATATATGCACATCCCCGCATTGGAGGACTTTTGGATGAACTGCAGGAATGAATTTGAAGTTAAAAGGGACTTCAGCAGAATAACAGTACAATAAATTGTTAATTTTGGTTTGGCAAGGATACCTGAAAGTCTTCTTGATGATGGCCATGTGATACTTGATGCATACAATCAAATGGGAGGAGAGAAGGCCCCTCTACCAACCATTAAAGTTAGTTACAAAACAATTGAAGAGAGAAATTCAATCATCCTCATTAATACTTCAAATTGGTTGCAGGAAAAGTGACATTGTTTGGATGAGGCAATAATGCAACAAATAAGGCATGGGAGTTTCAAAAAGAGGAAACATGAAGGTGAGAGCAGTCAGAGACCAAAAAAATTAAAAGTGCATAAAAATCTCAAGCAACAGGCGAGCGAGAATCTTCATCTGCTTCACAAGCATCACCTGTTGACAAAATTCCTTCTGTATCAACTCATAGCACTTCAACATCCCCAGTAAACCCCACCTCAGAAGCTTCACAAAAGATCACAATTATTCCACCTTTAAAGCCAACATCTTTCACTCTCCCTTTAGTAAAAGAAATAGATCCATCACCTCACCCTCCTTTCTCACCACCCAGATACTTCCTCCTTCAGATACCATTTTTTCATCTTTGGGGGATACTCATGCCCATAAAGAAGCAGTGGTGGAAAAGGCAACTAGAGTAGAAAGTGGTAGCAAGACTACTACAGAGGAAGAGTTGAGGAAGCAGTTGATGGTGGAGAAAATGACAGTTTGAACGGGTACTTTCTCTAGATGGCACTGAAGGAAAAGGTTATGATATAGTGTTAACTTTTGATGCAACAGGGTCCAATCAAGAGATGGTGGTACATGTTGAAACTTCTCACCCCCCAAATGGTGACTTCTCATCTTGGTTGGCTTCACAAGTAGTTCTAGAGGCTAGGGAAGTAATAAACTTGGAAGAGGAAGATCTACAGTTGCTCAAGAGCCTTCGAGGAAGAGGTAAAAGGTCAAAAGCTGCCAAAATGACTTCAAAGTTGATCATTGAACCTTTTGGTCAAAAGTTTGCTCAAATGTCAACTCCAGCAAAGGGAAAACAAAAGGGAGAATTGACTGCAACAAACATAACAGTAACTAGAGTCCCTCTGGGAAAACTTACTACTGAAGGACTAAAACAAGATATCCAAAATCTAATTAATGCACTCTTCTCCAAGATGGGTAAGGAAAAAGATGAAAAAGCTAAATTAAATGAGCAACTCTCCAAGCTATGTGAGATCATTGCAAAGGTTGCACAATATTCATCTCAGCCCGTGCTAGTAGAAGAGCAACTCAATGAGCACGTCATCAGAGAATTTGAAGACATAGGAGACAAAGCCAGGGCTGTTGATGAGTGGGTAGAGCAGATCATTCAAAAAGCAATAGAGAAATACAAAGAAATCTCAGATAGCTTGGGTGATCTACATAGTAAGTTTACTTAGTTGAGGGAGTTGATAGAGGAGATAGACAGTGAAAGTAGAGTTGTTGAATGCCATTTGGAAACCCCAGTTGAAATAAACTCATTGCTTCAGAAAATATTGATTGAAGAACAAATTGTACCAGATAAATCAGTACAAAGGGGCAAACAACTAGAAATAATCATGTCTTTCCGCACAAAAACTCTAAAAAACATTTTGGGTGAAATGCAGCTATTAGAAGAAGAGGTTGATAAAGTGATGGAGCAATTGGATAATTGTATCTATTATGTTACAAGTTATACACTTGACAAGGCTCCAACATCCCTTGAAGACTTTCTTCCACTTGTCCAGAAAAAGATAAATGATGCTGTCACTCCTTTTACTTGCAATTCAATTGAGAAGTTGATTAAACTTCACGGTGATGTCAAGGAATTAGAACCCAACTTGACAAACGTAAACACATTCGGCAAGATCCTAGAGAGTTCCTAAGGTTCAAAATAGAGATTGAAGCTATTGCAAAGGTTGATGGAGGAGCAATGCAATACATATTAAGGCCGAAATAAGGTACATCCAATACCGAAATAAGAACAAGATTAAGGCCATGCAACTAGATTAACTTTCTCTTCTTTCTTCTACCTATTTTTCTTTCCTTCTCTCCGACAAAGTAATTAAGTAATTAAGTTGAGTTGTATAAAACTTAAGTAATTGGTTTAAAATCCATTACTTCAAGTTTTTTGAAAAAGTCAATTACTTGGAAATAGGTGGCAGACATGCAAAATGGAAGATTCTATTTTAAGTTGAAAATCATCCATGCCATACAATGAGCGAATTGTGGAGAAAAACTCTCAACTATCTCCAGTTTTATAGCTTGCACATAGGTGTTTCTTATTTATATTTGTCTTATGGACGCTACAAATATAGGAAGAAGCCTACGAGCTAAACGTCAGAACATTTTGGCAAAAAGCTATTGTAACTTGTGCATTTTTAAGATTTCAAACTTTGTGTTGAAAATCTTGGATGTGATTTTGTGAACCAGTTTGGATTGAATGAAGGGAAGTATATTTTTGGCGAACTTTGTGTCTACGAAATTTTGTTGAACATTCTATTAAGATCTCAGGATGAACTTTGTGTTATTTTGGATCTGAAGTAGAATTTATTCCTTCTCTTTCTTGCTGAAAGTGTGATTTTCTTTTTTATTTATGATTGTGTGGATGCAGTAAACTTTGAAATGTATTTATTGTTAAACACATTTTCCCCCTTTTGTTACTACTATATATTCCCCTCTTCTCCAATATTCAACAAACATAGTTGCTTACTTGCTGCCAAATTATCCAGCTATGGTTAATGAGCTGAGGCAATTAAAGTAAAACTCCAAAAATTAGTTATTAGGATCCACAACCTCAATAGATAAACATCTTATACGGGAAATTCACCGTTAAATGAAGGATATTTATCTCATGACTGCCTAGGTTTTAAGTTGTGCATAAAATCTAGCCAACAGATTTTATGCACAACTACAAATCTTCTGACTTGACTTGAGTACGACTACAAATCTTCTGTGATCAATGACCCATCAACCTATCTACAGGGCAAGTGTCTTCTCTAGATCTAGATGGATACATGCATTTGTGTGCCTATATATAGATATGGGCCATGAGATGGTCTATATAGAGATCTGGGTGACCCAACCCCCATCGAATCTATAGGGGATTGATAGGGAATCACAAATATAGATCTTACCAACACAGCATATCTATCTAGGGGAAAGGGAGGGCAGTCCAGATAACTATATACATGGATGAGGAAAATGGCCTATATATATCTCTAATACCCATGCCAACCTATCTCTGTCTAGATTAGCCCTATATATCTATCCGACATTGGCAAATGCACTCTTAGATATGGGCCCCATATATAGATAGGGGCACTCCTCAGAATGACTAGGCACTCCCTATATATAGATCCACAGTATAATCGTTAATTGGCACCCATGTATATTAAAAGCTTCACACTAACAACTGAACCCCTTGTATATAGATCCCCACAGTCTATTATAGAGTGAGTCTATATTTAGTTTATATAGAGGGTGGGGGGTCCCCAGATAGATAGATAGGCTATATGGGATTACGAGCCCCCATATAGATAGATAGGCTAGGCACCCTATATAGAAAACTGGCCCCATATAGATAGATAGGCTAGGCATTGGATCCCACTATGCTCGACCTTATATAGAGGCCCCATCTAGATAGATAAATAGGCTAGGTACCCAATCCCCCTATATATAGATCCAATTCCCACCCATTTAGATTATCCCCTCCTATCTATATATGGCTAGGCACCTTCATACAAACAAGGAAAGCCTTAGACTAGGCACTTGATCCCCTATATATAGATCCAATCCCCATAGTCTATTATAGAGTGAGTCTATATTCAATTTATATAGGGGGTGCGGGGCCCCTAGATAGATAGATAGGCTAAATAAGATTTTTATATGCCCTATCTATCTAATCCCCACCCCATCTATTAATACTCATAGCGAATCCCTATATATCTATCCTCTATTCTGGACATACAGACTCTCAATGACAGAACACCTACCCCTTATAGATCTCTGAGAACAAAGATAAATATATAGGGTCGGGCTTTCCACCTCATAAAGATGGAGGGGATTGGGGGATTGACTAAACTCTAGATAGAACTAGCACTCGACCAGATCAGATTAGATAGGGGGCCATACCATCACTACAATTGAGGACAGACTGACTATAGATAAGATAGTTGAGTCGACCCATAGATTAATAGTCATCGAGCCTAGACTCTATATATAGGGGGGCAAGTCTCCATCCTATATATCTATCTGGGGTGCCCCCCCCCCTCTATTTTATATGTATGGGACTAACCAATGCGGGTGAGATGCTTGACTATATAGAGTTTTTTTTGGCTCTGTCTATATGGAGTAATGCGGGTAATTAACTGAGGAGAGGATTAACCAATGTGGGAGGGATGCTCGACTAAAGAGAGCAGTAACCAATGTGGGGGAGATGGCCCCATACAAATATATAGGGTTGCCCGCCTATATAGTGGTGGGATATATGGTCTTCTAACCAATGCGGGTAAGATGTTTGTACCACTCTATATAGATGGGGACCCAACTCGAGATGGGCCCATATATTTGGGGGGGGCGCCAATTCTATATCTCCCTGAGATGGGTGGTGGTGATAGACATAGTTAAGATCCGCTTCACTGGTTAGATTAGAGAGAAGAGCCAAGCCTATAGAGATATATGGCATTGTTTAGATTAGAGAGCAGTTGATTGGCCCATCTATAGATAGGGAGAAGAGCATTGAGCTATTCATCGATCAAGCAGATAGAAGCAGTGATGGCACAAAGGTCGAGTATGTTGGGTGAATATTTTGTCACCAGTTAACTGATGGGCAAAATAGGTGTTTCAACCACATCATAAGGAGATTTATCGGCCAAAACGTGCAGGTCTACCACATCAAGATGGGACAAATCTCTCCTCTCATCAAGGGGAGGTTCCCTATAACTATGATATATTATATTAATATACTATAAATATAAGCTGAAAATAACACTCAGGGTAGGATAACACCATCCATCTCTCTTTTTTCAGAGATGATGTTCACAGATCAAAGGAGAAATCCTAGGTAATTGCTGAAGGTACTTCTCTTTTTTCAGAAGTAATATTCAGTCAATAGCCAAATTCCTCCCTGGTAGTAATTGTAAACACGAGAAACCCACAAAAGCACAAAGTCTTTCGTTGCTTCCCTCACTGAAACAGGCTGTAGTAACATAGCAGAATGAAGTGTAGCACAAAGTCTCCATCTCAACTGCCAAAGAGTGAAATATACAAAGGACAATGGGGGCACAAAGTCGTCCCAAGATCCTTTACACAGAAACAGAAAAACAAACACGCTAAAGACAATTGTAGCAGCATAAAGTCTCCCACAGTTGGCTTCAGGACACCTTTCAGATTACTTCCACTAGTTCTGCTTATTTAATTAAATGGACAAGACGGTATTCAGAAAACAGAACATAAGAACAATCCCCTAAACAACACAAGCTATCTCAGCGCAAAGTTTGAAAGGTCACTTGCTTTCTCATTCAAATAAAGAAATATGATTAACAATCTGAGCTCAGAGTCTCAGGAAATGCCTTTCAATTTGGACAGAGTTTTGCTTCTATAACAGAGAGATCTCTTTTAAAACAATAAGAGAGATTACAATATATAAAGCTCCAAGAAAGACTTGGGCGCTTTGTTTCATGAAAATGGCACATGCTGCATTCAATGCCTTGAATGTATTTTCGTGAAAGAGCCATGCTAGAACAGGTCATCGACCTTAACTGTGGCGTGTCAATTCATCTCAAATGTCTCATCTTGAAGTATGGGTCGTCTGGTCTTCTTCCTGATATGTGCACAACTGTCCATTTCGCCTTTACTCCATGGAGAAAAATAGGCTGCATCCTTGAGTGTCTGCGCTCTGATATCTACTTGGTGGACTGTTTCACCTACCAAAAATAACTCTCTTGCAGATATTTCTAAATTTTTTGCAGTGGTTCTCTTTTTCCTCGCCATGTCTTGTCCTTCCTTAGCGATCTGAGCTCTCGGGGCTATCTTCTCGCTTTCTGCTGGCTCCTTCGGCTTCTTCTTTGGCCGGTCACTGAATTTGTTCACAGGGTCCACGCCATATTTGAAAATCATCAGATATTTTATTACCTTGAATTTGACGTCTGTGGGGACGTTATGATCACTTAGTCGCTTGAACTACTTTGAACCTTGAACCTTGGAGTGCATCGGTTGAATGGTTCAAAGTGGTTCAATGATCGGTGGTTCAATCGACTTCTCTGTTCACTCGGCTCTTTGGTTCAATTGTTCTTCGAACCCTTCGGTTGAACTCCTTGTTGAACTTCTGCTTCTTCCATTCACTCGAAGCTTCCTTTCTGCACTTTGAACTTCTTTGAACCCTTTGAACCTTTAAACTTTGAACCATTTTAGTTCAAGGTTCAACGGTTCATTCTCTTTCTTTGAATCTTTTGGTCCTTCGAACTTTTTGGATCCTTTTCTTTTCTATTGAACTCATTGAACCTTTGACCTTTGAACTCCTTTGGTTCAAGGTTCAACAGTTCAATGGTTCATTTTTTGTTCTTCGAATCCTATGTTCTTCTAAGTCTCTCAAACTTTATTGAGCTCGTTGAACCTTTGAACTCTTTTGGTTCAATGTTCAACGGTTCAACGGTTCAATCTTTCTTCTTCAAAGTCTTCTTTTCTTTAAGTCCGCTGAAGTCTTCGAACTTGTTGAACTCTTCGAAGCGGTTGAACTTCTTTGAACTCGTTGAGCGCTTAACTCTTTTTGAACCTTTGAACTCATTGAACTTTGCTGAAGCGGGGTTCAATGGTTCAATGGTTCATTCATTTGTTTGAATCTCGACATTGAACCAACTTTGAAATTGCCTAAGTATTTGAAAGTTGTTCCTTTATGAGAGCCCGCTTGTTAAAGTTGTTGAACCCATTGAACCTGCGAGTCTCTTGATTGAAAATACTTGAATAATTGAAGAACTTGAGTGCTGAAAACATTTTTTTGAGAACGGAAGAGAGAATTTTGGCCTGCAGGACCAAAATATTTGATATGTTGTCCCCAAAAACAAGTGACAGATTTTGGGAACAACAGCTGGCTCCAGGTAGGGAACTTCCATCGATTGTAAAAACAATCGAAGAGAATAGAATCCAGAATCTCTAGTGCCTTTAAGTATGTCATTGGGCTATGGAGTCATGCTACCCAAAAATAAAGGTGCCAAAAAGAAACGAAAATAAAAAGCACGAAACAAAACTAAAGATTAAACAAATATATAAATGTACAACTGGACTTATCTGATACTTCAAAAATTGAAGTGCTTCAGATGCTGCCCACTGTGAGGCAGAGAAAAGGGCATGCCATCTTGA
The DNA here is from genome assembly GCA_037957365.1 of Torreya grandis. NCBI lineage: Eukaryota > Viridiplantae > Streptophyta > Pinopsida > Cupressales > Taxaceae > Torreya > Torreya grandis. The sequence goes on from JARHVA010000183.1 coordinate 1,792,725, forward strand.
TACATTAGCAAGAAACTATTTTCTCCCCAGAAGCGATGATTGGCGAATGGTCCTCTCCACTAGGAATCAACTTTTCTATGCATCCTTTTTAGTTCTCTTCTCTTGCTCCGCAACAAGACTTGATTTTCAGTCTAAAAATCACGAATCCTTATTCTCTTGTAAAAGAGTTTTTTTACCTGATTTTGACGTGCAGCAATATGATCCATTACCATAATTTGTTGTTCTTCTAGTTCAGTCCAGCACATGATTTGATTGTCAACATCAAACACTTGCCAATGATTGGCATTGTCAGGCACACTTAGTCAAAAGCCCAACTCGATAGTGTACTTCTGCTCTTCAAAGCCTTTGTGAGGAACCAAGAGGGTCGTAGAAATAGCCAATGTATCAGCTTGGTCATTGAATTCTCTAGGCACTGCAGAGATACTGAAAGCATCAAAGCTTTCAATTTGATCCCAAACTAGATTACGGTAATGACGCAATCTTCCATTCTTGGTTTGATACAGGTTCCTCACCTGACAAACCACTAGCTCAGCATCTCCTTTGGCGTGAAAGAGTTTGACACCTTTGTCTTGAGCAGCCTTCAACCCGAGTAACAGAGATTCATACTCAGCAGTGTTGTTGGTGTTGCTGAACTGCAACTTGTATGAAGAAAAAATATTAGAACAATCTCGGCTCCAAAACCGGTAGAAAAACAACTACCATCAAATTCTAGTATCCATGTCATCAGAAACTATGCTTTCCTCAAATTTTATTTTAATTGGAGGGGAAGATTCTTTTGCGCTTGTACTGTGTTCTACAAATCCTTCTGTTGTTCCGTCTAAACTAATTTTTAGATTGTCATTTTCAGAAGTTTCATCAGCTAGGACACGAACTCCTCTGTAGTCAGAGAGTAATTACCCATGCCTAAAGACTCAAACAGAATTTGAGGTTCAGGCGCTGATGTTTGAGTGACAACGTATTTTACCTCCTTCTCAGGGAGCAATCTCTGCATGACGCCTTTGACCAGGATCTTCACTTCAGACAGGTCCATGCTTATTTTTCCACCAACATCTTTGCAAAAATTTTGACCAAGAGGGATGCCGTAGAAGGCTGGGACGTCGACCACTAGGACTGTCATCTTAATTCTTTTTTTTAGAAAGGCCACAAATGCAAACTGAGCATCTTTGATTTGTCCCAGCAAAAGGACTTGTTTGTTTTCCATGAAAAAACACCTCCCAAAAGTTTTAGTCAAAGTGAGGCCGAAAGAGTCCGCTACCTTGGTAGGCATGACATTGTCTGAAGCTCCAGAATCAATAACGCAGTTACTCAGCTTGTGACCATTTATCAATAGGGAAACATAGAAAGGCTCTATTTTTCCAGGGGCAACAAGAGTAATGATAAGATTGTTTGGGATGGACATGTTCCTTGGGGGATCATGAGTTACCTTCTTAACATTTTGTCCTGCAAGGATGGCTTTATTCTTCACACACTCAACCAATCTGTCCAACTATTCAGGGTTGGATTGCAAATATTCAAACTCAGTCATTTGATTTTTGGTCTTCTTAGTATGGTCGATTATGTCAAATGACTGAAATGGACTAAGAACAGAGGAAGGGAGTTCATCTTTCTAGTTTTTTGGGGGTGTAGGATTGATCTGTGAGTTTGAAGTAGAAGATGAAGGAATACTTGAGGTACTTACCTTTTTAGTGATCACTGGGTCTTTGATTGAAAAGGTAGAGTGGTTCCTCGCTTAACAATTGAAATTGCTAGTTGAGCTCACTCCTCTATTTTTTCCTTCTCAGTTTGCTGGGCTGACTGGTTCTGGGACCGGGTGAATATAGCATATGATCCATCAAATGCTTCACCTTTACTTTTGGGTTCATCCTGAGAATTCAAAAAATCAATGTTGAAGTCGCCCGCTGATTCATCTTAGTTTTCTGCAAAGAGATCAACAGGAAAACATAGAAAGGCTCTATTTTTTCAGGGGCAACAGGGGGAGTAATGACAAGATTGTTTGGTATGAACATGTTCCTTGGGGGATCATGAGTTACCTTCTTAATATCTTGTCCTACAGGGACGGCTTCATTCTTCACACACTCAACCAACCTGTCCAACTGTTTAGGGTTGGATTGCAAATATTCAAACTCAGTCATTTTAATTTTGGTCTTCTTAGTATGGTCGATTATGTCAAATGATTGAAATGGACTAGGAACAGAGGAAGGGAGTTCATCCTTCTGGTTTCTTGAAAGTGTAGGATTGATCTACGAATTTGAAGCAGAAGATGAAAGAATACTTGAGGTACTTACCTTTTTAGCGATCATCGGGTCCTTTGATTGAAAAGGCAGAGTGGTTCCTCGCTTAACAATTGAAATTGTTGGTTGAGCTCACTCCTCTATTTTTTCCTTATCAGCTTGTTGGGCTGACTAGCTTCTAGGACCGGGTGAATACAACATATGATCCATCAAACGCTTCACCTTTACTTCTAGGTTCATCCTGATAATTCAGGAAATCAATGTTGGAGTCGCCAGCTAATTCATCTTGGTCTTCTGCAAAGAGATCAGTGCCATCTTTTAGGTTCAACTCAGGTTGGAAAGAAAAATTTGATTAAGTTTCAAAGTATCCAATTGCTGAGTTGGTTGGAGCTGCCTCAATGGCAAGTTTCCTCTGTGGGGGAGGAAGACGATTTGGCTGCCTTTGATTCCTGGCAGCATTGCCTTGGTATGACTGATTGGGGAATGTCCTCCTTGGTAAATCTCAGTATGAAGGAGGAGCAGACATGCCTTGCGCCATTTGCTTTCTGAGAGTTAACAACTCATTTGCCAGCTTTTGCACCATTAGATCAGTGGTGCCTGTAGATGGATATTTAGAGGATGAAGAAGATTTACCTCTGTTACAATCTTTCATTATCTTCCTTGCCAAGATGAGATCATCTTCCACTTCGGTGGCCAAATCTTGAGCTGCAGCAAGGTCTATGTGGCCAGCCCGTCTCAACAAAAAACTCACTTCAAAAAGCTGAGAGTTGATGAAGAAACATTTGAGATTCTCAGCTGTCGACTGAGCAATTATAAGAATCCTATTCCTCAACTTGTCAAATTTGGCAATTAAGTCCCTCATAGGTTCATGAAGCTCTTTTTTCATTTGTGTGAGCTGGGCCAGCAGGCATGCGCATCTTCTAGTAGGCTTGAATCTGGTTTCAAATTTAGCTTTGAGGGTGTTCCAATCAGTCACAGTCTGGGCCTCAAATGATAGAATCAGTTTGCAGCAGCGCCTTGTAATGTTTCTACAAACAGCCTAACTGCGACGTCCTCATACTCCACACCTATCATGCCACAGGCTATGCTGAAGGCTGCAATATGTTCATCAAGATGAACTCTCCCATCGCCATAGAATTTGATAAAATTCTTCTTGGAATTGCGAGGTAGCTCATGTAAAGGTGGAGTTAGATTGAGTGGACCAAAAGAGTTACCCCAGAGGCCTTGAACTGCCATTGTATGACTATGGAAAGGGGGGATAACAAATTTTGGTGGGGTATGTATGGGAAAAGCTCTGCTAGCAGAGAAAAAAGAAGCTTTGCCTTGTGTTGGTGACCTGGTGTTGGTAGGAAGAAGACTCCTAGTTCGTTGAAGGTGAAGTTATGCAAGAAACAAATCAAAATTACTCTATTGCACCAACTCAAAAATAGGGTCAACAACACCTTAAGCTTTCTGGCTTCTTATATAGCGTGGAGCTACTAGATTGTAAAGTAAAAATGAAAAAAAACTAGCACTGCTTCAGCTTGGAGCTTGAGGCTTCGAACTGCGCGATCTTCCCAGTTGGCGTGGAGCTGCCAGAGAATTGACTTTTGAAATGAAACACTCGATCTCCAGCATGTCTGGTTTCACAGCTCAGAGTATATAATGGAAATGGATAAGGCTATAATGATAATGGGTAAGACACAAGTGATGCTTCAATTTGAAGCTTGAGGCTTCAAATTGTGCAAAATTGTTGTCTCCAGCAGAGTCGCCAAAAATTGTTGGGTGAATATTTTGTCATCAGCTAATTGATAGGCAAAATAGATGTTTCAACCACAGCATAAGGATATTTATCGGCCAAAATGTGCGGGTCTACCACATCAGAATGAGACAAATCTCTCTTCTCATCAAGGGAAGGTTCCCTATAACTATGATATATTATATTAATATACTATAAATATAAGCTGAAAATAACACTTAGGGTAGGATAACACCATCCATCTCTTTTTTCAGAGATGATGTTCATAGATCAAAAAAAAAATCTTGGATAATTGCTGAAGGTACTTCTCTTCTTTCAAAAGTAATATTCAGTCAACAGCCAAATTCCTCCCTGGTAGTAATTGTAACCACGAGAAACCCATGAAAGCACAAAGTCTTTCATTGCTTCTCTCACTGAAACAGGCTGTAGTAACACAGCAGAATGAAGTGTAGCACAAAGTCTCCACCTCAACTTCCAAATAGTGAAATATACGAAAGACAATGGGGGCACAAAGTCATCCCAAGATCCTTTACACCAAAACAGAAAAATAAACACGCTAAAGACAATTATAGTAACACAAAGTCTCCCACAGTTGGCTTTAGGGCACCTTTCAGATTACTTCCACTAGTTTTGCTTATTTAATTAAATGGATAAGATGGTATTCAGGAAACAAAACATAAGAACAATCTCCTAAACAACACAAGCTATCTCAGCGCAAAGTCTGAAAGGTCACTTGCTTTTTCATTCAAATAAATAAATATGATTAACAATCTGAGCTTAAAGTCTCAAGAAATGCCTTTCAATTTGGGCAGAGTTTTGCTCTATAACAGAGATCTTTTTTAAAACAATAAGAGAGATTACAATATATAGCGCTCCAAAAAAGACTTGGGCACTTTGTTTCATGGAAATGGCCCATGTTGCATTCAATGCCTTGAATGTATTTCCGTGAAAGAGCCATGTTGGAACAGGGCATCGACCTTAATTGTGGTGTGTCAATTCATCTCAAATATCTCCTTTTGAAGTATGGGCCACTTGGTCTTCTTCCTGATATGTGCGTAATTGTCCATTTCACCTTTACTCGATGGAAAAAAATAGGCCGCATCCTTGAATGTCTGTGCTCTGATGTCTACTTGGTAGACTATTTCACTTACCAGAAATAACTCTCCTGCAGATATTTCTGGATTTCCTGCAGTTGTTCTCTTTTTCCTCGCCACGTCTTGTCCTTGGCGATCTGAGCTTTCGGGGCTATCTTCTCGCTTTCTGCTGGCTCCTTCGGCTTCTTCTTTGGCCGGTCGCTGAATTTGTTCACAGGGTCTGCGCCATATTTGAAAATCATCGCATATTTTATTACCTTGAATTTGACATCTGTGGGGACGTCATGATCACTTAGTCGCTTGAACTACTTTGAACCTTGAACCTTGGAGTGCATCGATTCAAAGTGGTTCAATGGTCGGCGGTTCAATCAGCTTGTCTGTTCACTCGACTCTTTGATTCAATCGTTCTTCGAACCCTTCGGTTGAACTCCTTGTTGAACTTCTTCTACTTCTTCCATTCACTCAAAGCTTCCTTTCTGCACTTTGAACTTCTTTGAACCCTTTGAACCTTTGAACTTTGAACCAGTTTGGTTCAAGGTTCAACGGTTCATTCTCTTTCTTTAAATCTTTTGGTCCTTCAAACTTTCTAAATCCTTTTCTTTTCTGTTAAACTCATTGAACCTTTGAACTTTGAACTCTTTTGGTTCAAGGTTCAACGATTCATTCTTTGTTCTTCGAATCCTTTATTCTTCTAAGTCTCTCGAACTTTATTGAACTCGTTGAACCTTTGAACTCTTTTGGTTCAAGGTTCAATGGTTCAATCTGTCTTCTTCAAAGTCTTCTTTTCTTTAAGTCCGCTGAAGTCTTTGAACCTTTGAACTTGTCGAAGTCTTCAAACTTGTTGAACTCTTCGAAGCGGTTGAACTTCTTTGAACTCGTTGAGCACTTAACTCTTTTTGAACCTTTGAACTCGTTGAACCTTTGAACCTTGCTGAAGCGGGGTTCAATGGTTCAATGGTTCATTCCATTTGTTTGAAGCCTGCCGATGGACCTTTTGGTTGAACCTCGACGTTGAACCAACCTTGAAATTGCCTAAGTGTTTGGAAGTTGTTCCTTTATGAGAGCCCGCCTGTTGAAGTTGTTGAACACGTTGAACCTGCGAGTCCCTTGATTGAAAATGCTTGAATAATTGAAGAACTTGAGCGCTCAGAACTTTTTTTTGAGAAGGGAAGAGAAAATTTTGGCCTGCAGGACCAAAATAGTTGATATGTTGTCCCTAAAAACAAGTGACAGATTTTGGGAACAACAGAGTATTCGGTTGGATAGATAGGGGTTAATCCCCATATAGCCTATCTATCTATCGGGGGTAGGGGGCACCCCCTATATAAACTAAATATAGACTCACTCTATAATAGACTGTGGGGATTGGATCTATATATAGGGGTTTCTATCCTAATATTCTAATCCGATATGCCCTCTATATATATAACTATTGGGTTCCTCTACTAGATCTGGGTTGGCCAAAAATACTCTATATCACTGGGTTGGGGGGCCTATATATAGATACACGAGCTGGGTTGGAGGTCCTATATATAGATACATGGGCTACCCACAAAAAAACTATATAGAGAGGCCCCTATTTGAACTTTGCCCATATATAAGATATAGATTTGGATTAGATATGGGGCCAGCCAATCAATAGGTAGGTCAAGTGCATGAATGACCGATTGGTGAGATAATTGGGTCGGGAGGTACTACCATTATCTCGCCATATCCCATATAGATGCACGAGTACTACCATTAGCTCAGACTCTATTAGCAATAACAATAGCATTAGCTTCACCCATTACCACACTTGTGCACCCGTAGAAGCGGGGAACAAACCTAAACTAATGTAATGCCCAATCAATCAATCAATCAATCGATAGGCCCAATCGATCAATCCTAGGCCCAATCCGGTATCTCCCTTATGGTCGATCAAGTAACTATAATATAGGGGAGGTCTAGGGAGAGTAGTCCCCTATGTATGGTATAGAATTGTTCACTACATTCACACCTCAACCTATTGGTACACTTCCATTATCTGCGTGATACGAGATGTATCATGTAGAAGTTAAGTTATTTAATTATTATTTATTATTTATTCCAAACAATCGAATATGATAGAATAGAAGGCTCAACCAATGCAACCCTAATTTAAGTGGGTGGGGATTGGATAGATATATATGGTCACATATATAATATATGGATAGATAGATAGATAGATAGATAGGACCATCTCACAACTTGCCGGATAGATAGGGCCATCTGTAGAGACCACAATTTCTATCCTAAAACATTATTTTTTTTGTTAATTAAAGTTTGTCTGTGAATATAACTCGAGATTACTTTATCCTATTGGATATCCTCTGCCAATCGGGCAAGCATCTAACCATACGGGTTAGGCATCTAATATCATTTGCCAAATAGGCAAGCATCTAACCATACGGGTTAGACATCTAATATCCTTTGTCAAACAGGGAAGCATCTAACCATATAGGTTAAGCATTTGCACATGAGTAGGTTATGCTCTGGCCAGAGACTTGACTCATCGAAATAAACCGAATCGTGAATCGCTCATTGTTCACCGTTCATCTTTACTAGATAAGCATCGAGTCATCATGAAAGTAGCATGTATAGAACATATAACAAAAAGTTGCATTCTGTCTCAAAATTTGACATAAAAGCCTCAAAAACTACGACGATCCAACCGGGATCCTTCTAAGTATATCAGAAAATTCTTATCTTTGCTCTGTTTATCTAAATTAAGGTCTTATTATAATGGTCTTGCTTTTTCATTTAACTTTAATTTTGTTTAGAGCACAACCCCAAACTCTATCCTATTCACCCTATTCACCTGCATACTGGAAGCATTCTTCGCTTCTCAGGCTATCTACATATGTGCTTTTGAACAAGATCAAGGTGTAGTATGCATATAGTTTTATTTTCTATTCTAAGTTTCATGTGAATTGTAAATCTGGGTATGCAGCACTTTTTATGGCACAAATCTCCAGACAGTTCTTTTGTGATTACTGCCCAAACGGGAGCAAAAAGTATCAGTTAAAGTGACTAAATATTTGTTTAACTAAACTAACCTTAAATCTTAACAAGAAATAAAAATAAACATTTGCAAGCTACATCCCTCCTTTCTACTTTTTATTTACATCAACAATGTTTTTGATCCTTGCTTTAGACAACCTAATTCGTACAATTGTTGTTGCCAAAATTTTGTTATCTGAAAGTCTTATGGTTGGTAGTTTCTTGATAGTAATTGGTTTAACAATCTTAATTCTGGTTTTCATTGCTCTTTTTTGGTGGTATCGAGTTTTGAGTAAGAAATGTATTTTCTCCATTCTGTTTCATAAGTTTACTAGTCATAATCGTCTAAAGTAGTCGAAGTCATTTTTTTATCTTAATTAGTATTGTTGACCAAGAGGGATTATCCCACCCCTTGGTCTTAATGACATGACATGGTCCTTATTTCTCCCCGACGATTTATAGGAACGATGCCCAGACGTCGTTGTTGCAGCTGTGTTAGGCTATGGATGCAGTAGCTCAAACGCGACGGCATTACCCGTAAACGTGACCCAGAGGCACCGCTTAATACCGAACGCTGCGTAGTTTTGTTTAACCTTAAATTCTTGATCTAAATTTGAGATTTGAAAGGTAAAGAATATTTGAAATAAATTAATGCATTATATTTCAAAAGCAAATTCTTTAGTAGGAAAGTAGAAACATAATCTCCTAGTTTAATCATCATGTTGATTTTCAACCATGTTTATTCTAGACAATTCTATCTTTAGTCTATTTAAGTAAACTTTTATAAAAATAATAACTTATACACAAGGAGTTTATTGAACTTGAATTTAAATAAATCATTTATACATTTGAGATGAGAATTTTGAAATTTGAGGTTTCAACCCTAGAATGAAGGATATTTATTTTCATACTAATCTTGATAATAATCAAATTCATCATCAAAATTCAACAATCAAAGTAAGGGTCCGCTCAGAATATTGTTTTATGATAACTTAGATTACTTTATGGTAATTTCATGTATTTAAATCAATATTCTCACAATCTAGGTTTACGCATGTAACTTTACAAACTAAATCAAATGTATTTCATAAATTTATAACTAAGTATATAGAAAACAAAACTCATTTATTTAATGCTATAGTCTACTTTTTTTTCACCGAATCGCGTGTAGAGATCATGTTAATGTTATATGTTATGTCTCTTGAATATCTGATTACTTATTACATTATTGTTTGCTATAAATATCATTTACTTTCCCTAACAACAAGGGACGATGTCATTTTGTTTCTAGTAATACTAAAATCATTCTATTTTTGTCTTCTAAATATAATTACATTATATTTTCCTTACAATTTAAATAGAATATTATATTCATCTTACGATTTAAATAATACAAATTATTTACCTTTCAATTTAAATAAAATATATTATTTGCTTTACAATTTAAATAAAATAATATATATCTTACCATTTAAATAAAATAAATTATTTACTTCCAATTTAAATAAAATAAAATATTTATTTTACAATTTAAATAAAACAAAATTTTTACCTTACAATTTTAAATAAACTAAAACATTTATCTTATGCCATTGAAATCCTTGATTGAAATGGAATGTGGATCCGCTTGAATTGAAACAACTGAGAAAATGGTGGCAATGTTGATCTTGGCTGAGTTAAAGAAGAGAACGAAACAAAACTTCATATGGCAACAAATTTTGGGTTCCTTTCCTCCTCTTCTACGTTTTCCTTCCTCTATTTATAACTGCTCTTCACAAAAAAAAGCTTCTCCTCCTTTTGAGCGGTGATTGGCTACAACTAACTCTTATGTGGCAATCCCTTTTTTCTTTGCATGTGTTAAAGTGGGCGTAGACTTAGGGAGGTGGAGCGATGATCTTTATTTATATCTTTTCTTCATGCAAATTACTTATTTCATGGTGCGCTTATTTGTTTTCACCCTTTAATTATGGTTTTTGACTATTTCTTTATGTGGTAGTTCTCCAAGCGTTATTCTCTCTTTTTGATTGGCTTTTAACTTGACTCAACGGTTTATTGACTATCACTTATGTGGCCGTGATGTGGCAGATCCTTTATAAGTGGCATGAGTTTAAAGTGGCGACGATTTTAGAGGTAGAGTGATTTTAATTTGAACTTGAAGTTTATTATTGTTCTCTCTATATTACGTTAAGTTAGATTAGTCTTAAAATGTAATGAATTAATAACCTAAAATTATCTATAATTTATAATTAATTAATAATCCTTAAAAAAATATTTACGAAAATATAATTAATTAAAAATAACCGAACTCTTAAATTATTTAAGAAATATAGTTTATTTTGAAAGTTCTAAAATTAAAATAATAAAATAAAATAAAAGTTCATTTTTAGAAAAAAAAAAAAACTTTTGACGATTTCCAATATTAATCCATTCACCTCATTAAATTTTCCCTGTTCACAATTGTAAATCAAGACAACGTTGCATATATACATTTCTACGAAAGGAAATAACTTTAATTAAATCGTACCTTGCTTTCACGATTTCCCATCGATCTACCTGATAGACCTTTGAAATCAACACAAAAGTTATCTTGATAATCAACTTATTCTGACTAAATGAGGTCCAAATCCACTTAAAGTATGAGTACTAGTCCACAGTGCGGGAAGAGAGGTCGTGACACCGTCTCACGATAGCCATATCTATCCATATCTTAGAGATACTCTCTCCAATAGAGATAGAGTGGTGAGATAAAATAGACCACGATATACAGTGAGTGGGCATAGAGTGAATGGTTGTATCACATATATAACGGAGATCACCCATCATCTATCTATATGTAGGGCATCATGCCTAACGAGCCTATTTATAGGTTGATGTGTCGGTCACCCTATCTATATATATGTTGAGTTCGAGCCATATGGATAGAATGGGGGTTGCCCCAAATAGTCTCGATAGACCCTATATAGAGAGGGGGGTGGCTACGCTCAAGATAAGATAAGATCAGATCTATAGGGAGGGGGAAGGGGGAGGCCAAAGATAGAGTTAATCAATCAATCTATCTATCTATATAGAGGAGGTGGGGGCGGCGGCGGGGGCGACGGCGAAGGCGGTGGGGGAGGGGCCAGCATGCATATAAAGTTGAGTTAGTTTCCTATATATAGAGGGCCAAAAAAACTCCATTTATTGGGGCTCTATCTATCAATATAAAGAGAGGAGGAGAGGGGGTGGGCGGCGACGGCATAGATCTATATCTTCGTTATTCTTGTTTTGAGGGTCTCTATCGGATGGATATGTGCGGACGGTCGGTTATAGCTGGGCTAACTTTTGAGTGATTCTCCATATAGATATATAGGGCCCATTGATTTGATGCTTGGAGGAACAACCAACCAATTGCCAAAAAAACTCTATATTGGGGGGCCTCAACCAACGAATAGAAACTTTCGTCTAGTTGGTCATAATAGGAGGAACAAAACCAACTACTCTCCAATTTCTACAAGGACCGCTAGAGCAAATCCACCATATCTATATATCTATATATAGGCGGTGACCCCGCTATATATATAAAATCTCGAGTGAATGAAACTCGGGACAACCCTGATCTAATCAATGGTAGTTGACAAGGTGAGGGGGTGCAGCTACCGATCCGTGGTAAGATAAGAACATTCATTCGTCCACCCAAGGAGAACCTCCAGATATCTATAGTCGATTAATTGTCATTCGAGGCCACTCCATATTGCCATATCGCCATATCCAATAATGAATGGCATAGAAATGACTACTAAGGTTACGAGTGGGTGGAGAGAAAATTATTATAGAGAAATGGCTCTCCCGATGGCCTACAATCCATTGATCATTTTCTTTCCCCATATATACGCAACGCTCTGATAGATAGGGGTGACCCATCTATTTTTAGCTTTGGGGGAATCAACGAGACTCACATTTTCGTAGCCACATGGGTGGAAAAGGCCTATATATCTTATATCCATCAATTTTTTTTTCTAGAGAGCGACCTCAGAATTGATTACCTATAAATCGATATGATATGGCTTGCGCCATATCTATATCTAGGGGGTACCATAGATATGGCCGACCCATCGAGATTTCCCTAGTGAATCACAATCGATTGATCGAGTTATATATATAGGGCTCAACAACGGGGTGGTGGAAGTGACAACTACTATTTTTGCTTTGGGGGAATTAATGATGGCTTGTCCTCTCCACCGACCTCCCCTCCCCCCTCCCTATAAATCTTATCTTATCTAATCTTATATAATGGCTAGTGATAGGATGGTGAAAGTGACTCATTCTCTCATCCATCATCAGTCATCGATCGGGTTATCTATATAGGGCCCTTAGTGTATTCTATACCCAGGTAATTAGTTTTATTGCACCCATCTACTCTAGAGAGGGAGAGGTTGGCCTACGTCCCTTCCGGCAGGGTGGGAGAGGTAGAGATCATCCATCTATTATAGATGTGATATCAATCAAGTCATCAATTGATGAATAGAGATGGATGGCCCAAGCCCTATCTATCCCATATATATAGAGAGGGGAGCCTATCTAATCTATATATGGCAGATCTATATAGGGCCAAAGAAACTCCCCATATATAGAGAGGGGAGGGGCCCTCCCTATATATCTAAAGGCCATAGACGAACTCCCAACTCGCTAACTATGTCTATGGTGATGGGCCAACTATCTTCCCTAGTCTAGAGCCTTACTAGGGCTAGGATCGACCGAAAGGGGCGCAGGTTAATGACCAACCCTAGCTATATAGCTTCAATCTATAATCTAGAGTAGGCCATCGCCCCCCCCACCCCTATATATCTTATATAGAGAACTCGCCCATATATAGATAGGGGTGCCGACTATGACTATAGAGAGTCTCCCTCGACATCTATCTAGTTGGGCCCCCAACCCGTACCGCCCCTCCCTCTACTTTATATAAATGAGAAGATGAGATGGGCCCTCTATCTATATGGGGTCAACTCTCTAGAGTCCTCCCACGAGAGAGCCATATATATAGATAGGGGTCAACAACCCCCTCTCTAGATAGATTCTAGTAGATCTAGAGAGGGGGAGGCCTCTATATATAGGCAATTTCTTATTTATATGGGGGGGTTGATCTCACTCCCTATATATATATCTGCCAGTGAACCCCACTCGAGCCATATGGATATAGTGGGTCCAAGCCAACCCCAAACCCGATATAGATATGCCCCCCCTCACCCCCTATATATAATTGATCTGATAAATAAGGATCTAGGGCAAACCCTACTTGAGCCATATGGATAGATAGGGTTGGGGTTGGATTGGGCAACTGTATCTGTGCAGTCAAACCTCCCAATCTGTTGACCCCACTTGAGCCATATGGATAGATAGGGTTGGTGCCAACGCGATATAGATATGGGCCCCCCTCCCCCCTATATATATAACTGATCTGATAGATAGGCACTGGAGCAAACCCCACTCAATCCCAGATAGAAATTAGATATATTTAGATAGGGGGTGGGGATTGGATAGATAGGGCATATAGAATAGAGACCCCACGGTCTATAGTCACTATGATAGATAGAGATAGAGGGTTTTTCGCTACGCTCAACCACCTTGCCTTGTATATAAAACTTAACTATAGATTCTTAATTGAGATATATGGTCACGTATATAATAGATGGACCAATACCCATATATATAGATAGGATGCCATCTCACGATATATATATATATATATATATATATATATATATATGATGACCAATACCACATCTATTCTAATGGGTGGGGTTGGGTTGTTATTCTGAAGTGGGCCTCGTCTAGTCTATATGGCAATCAGACGAAAGCCTTCCCCCACTCAAGCTTGATACGGGATAGACAAGTAATCCTAGATAATATGGGCTCTCAATAGTCTACTCTTATTGAGCTTGTCCTGGACGACTTACTCCTGGATGGCTTACTCCTCTCTGGCTTACTCCTAGACGGATTACTCTATAGAATCTTGACATACCAACAACCAGATAAATAGACTATGATTGATCGCCCTATCTAGATCTTCCCTTGCCTTACTCTACCCCATAGTAGAAATGGGGAAGTAAAGACTAGATCTACCTCTATAAATTCATATTAGTCAGTCTACACACACACACACACACACACACACACACACACACATATACACATAAATATATAGGGTGTGAGAGTAGAGATCAATGGAGATAGATATATAGGCTAGATATATATATCGGGTGTGAGAGTACAATAAGAGACACTATCAATGGCTTCGATCAATGGTCTATCTCTATAGATATGGGATAGGGGGCCCTATAACTATATGGGTACTCACTTGCTCATCCCTCCCTAGATATCAATATCAATCGTTAATCAATCAATCTATCTATATATATAGAGGGGGGAGGCCAAAAAAACCCTATCTTGAGGGGGGGGGCGAGGGCACACCCTAGAGTATAGATATAGGGGAATTTATGTCATACATAATCAATCAATATAGAGGGAGGGAGAAGGGGGAAGGAGGGAGGCCAAAAAAACCCTATCTTGAGGGGGCGAGGGGAGAGGGGATCAGCCATATCTATATCTATATATAAGGGTGTGCACATATCAATAGAGGTGCCCTTCCTAGTATATAAGAGATGGGATGGTTGGGAGTGGAATTAGTCAAAGTAGGGTATGGGGTGGGGAGGAGGCGGGACAAGATCATCTATTCGTGAAGTCATCATATCACATATATGATAGATGGATATGGATATGGATATGGATGATGACCCCCTCTATCTAGATGGAGGGGAGGACTAGGCATTTATCTATGGATATAGAAGAGTGGCGCCCTATCTATCTATCTATCTATCTAGCCATCCATCTATTCCCTTTGTCGATCGGGGCCTCTATATCTATATATCTCGATGTGAACATTTATTGATATCTAGATAGGGTGCTCATATCACCATATATATATATAGATAGGGGACCCTAGTCATGGTGGATTCTTGATGTGAGTGGTCTCGCGATCATGTATGAGTTATTTCTTTCTCCCCACAAATAGATAAGTGTGAGTGGGAAACATTCATATAGGTCGGTCTCCCTATCTGCCACTATGGCGATCGGTCATCATATCATGTATGCCCTCCAAGAGAGTGAGTGTAGGGGCTCTCTGAATGATGTGAGGGGGAATCTGGTTTCGTATCACGTGTGTAAGTTTAGGCCCATCATAACATGATCTATATATGTTCATGGTCATGGCCTATAAAAAGGGACTTAGGGTGGGGGTGGCAGTTCTAGTTGTGGAGAGTGGAGTGGACTAACCAACCAACTGTATATGTGGTGGGTGGACCAACCATATATGTAGTGGGTGGATAAACCAACCCCTATTTATTCTATCTACCAGGTAGATTATCTATCTACCTAGGGGCCCCTATCTATATGGGAATAGTAGGTGTTGGCCATTTTTGGCCCACATATAAAGCTCTTGCATGGTTTGATGGAGCAGTGGATCAAAGGCTTAGAAATGGATCCAACATTTGCAAATAGAGAGGATCCGAGTAAGGTTTCCTAAGGATCTAGAAGTAGTGTTCAAAGATAAACCTGCAAGCCAGAAACTAAGTGTTTATTTTCATTCGGGACCCTTTTCAACTAAGTCTTTACTTGTTCATTCTTTCAGATTTTGCGGGGTCTAAGTGTTTCTTTTCTTTCGGGACCCTTTTTGGCTAAGTGTTGAATTCTTTCAAAAAAGTTATCCAAGACAAAGTTTCCGAAAGAATAATTCTTTCGGACAAAATTTCCGAAGCAAAAGACAAGGACTGAATTCTTTCGGGGAAATTGTTCTACAACAATTTTCCCGAAGACCTATTTTTTTAGGGAGAATTATTTCAGACATTTTGTCTGAAACAAAAGGCCCGAAGGATTTTTCTCTTAGAAAGTGTACCAAGCAAAAGTTCTAAAAGATATCTTTTCCAAAGCGAAGTGGCCAAGACAATTTTTCCAAAGGGATTTTCTCGGGGAAATGGTCCGCTACAAAAACTTCGAAGGGCATTTTCAATTCTTCCAAATGGCACTTTTCCGAAGTCAAAAGGCCAAAAGAATTTTCTAAGGGACACATTTCCTTCGAGAAAATTATCTGAGACAATTTTTCCAAAGGAAGATTTCTTTCAGAACTTTTGTCTCGAAAAAAACTGAAGGAATTCCTTCGGAGGGAAGTACCAAATCAAAAATTCTGAGGAAATGGTCTTTTCAAAAGCAAAGGGTTCTTTCCCTTTGGGAAAAGGCTTTTCAAGAATTCTGAAAAGGCACTTTCAAATTTCCGAAGGGTATTGTCCGTTTGAAAGGGTCCAAACAAAAGAAATGAAGGGTCCTTTCCCTTCGGAAAAGATACCTTTTCAAAAGCCAAAGGCATTTTCAAAGTTCCAACGATCCATTTTCAAAAATCCGAAGGATTCTCCCTTCGAAAAAGGGCAATTTCAAGTTCCGAAGGGCACTTTACAAATTTTCGAAGGATCTCTCCACCATAAAGGCACCTCAAGCAAAAGTCCTGGAGACTTTCTCTTGTGAGAAAAGGGCCCGAACAACAGCCCAAAGGAATTGCTCGAAACAAAATACCGAAGGAATTCTTTCAGGAAGAAAGTCTGAGAAGAACCTGAAATAATGCCAAAGACAATAGCCAAAAACAAATAGTCCGAAGGAATAGCCTTTGGGATTCAAATATCCCATGACGGGCCCACATACGTCAACTTCAACGCCTGCAAGTAGTCATTGGCATTCAAAATATCAAAAGTGGAATTAGTATGTAGATAAAGGTCAGACTCCATTAAAGCTCCTCAAAGGCACAAGTGGGATATTCACACCTACTACCACAAAGTGGGTCGTCGACTTAAATGAAAAAGTGAAAGCATGCTTTCAACTGAGTCCCTGACCTCCAGAATCTAGGAAAACCAATATTTTGGATTGGTTTCCCTCCATAATGAGCTCGAGTCTAGTTTTAAAGTGAGATTTGATGTCTGCATTCAATGAAGAGCATCTCGAGCCATACCCTCGACAGACATCCACCCAAAACAAGTTCGATCATGACGTTGCCAAATGCATAAGTATGGAGACCTTGTCTTGACAAATAAGGGGAGACTTGAATGCACGAAGGGCTCGAGAATGTTTGCGGCGATCTTAGGTGGGTCATCTCATGATCAAGGCAGTTGCATGCTTTGAATGCAGAGGGAGCTCAAGGACAATAGTGGTGGTTGCAGCCATTTATGACCCCTCTGTCCATTTTCTCATGCAGGCCCCTTCTTCTCTCATCCCTTTCTGCTATATATATAGGCTTTTGAGCCTAAAAAGAGATCCCTCGACTGGTGATTGAGTTACTCTGTCAAAATTGCCTTGTAACACTCTCTTGAAGCAATGAGATGAATTTTTTGTTTCTGTTTGAAGTCAATTATAATTATTGGAGTTTAACTTGCAGATGTATGTCCCTTTTCATCATCTGTAGATTCTCTACATATCTTGCTTTAATTCTTTTGGTTCCTTGCAAGTTGTGTGAAGTGTTAGACATTGGTCCTTTTTTTGAAGTGTCACAAGTTTATAGTGTCTTATATAGACCTATTTCTTTCTGTCCTTCAAATTGCAGGGTTTCCCTTCGATCTCCACACAAAATACTTATGCTTGTGGCCTTGAGATAGGGTCAGATTAGTCTGTGTCTTGGTTAGATTCATTAGTAGTTGTTAAGGTTTCCAGGCGAAAAGTTGATCATTTCATATTTTGGTGCATCACCATCCTTAGCTTAGATTTCCCTTTCATGTTATCTTTCTCTCCCTTTTCCTTAGTCAGCAGTAGATTTTAGTGTGGGAAACAAGCTGAAGTGAAGCATCTGAGGAGCTAGCCTCATTAAAAAGCCTAGAGGTTCAACCTCACTATAGGATACCCACAACCTAAGGTTGTTCCAATATTGTAGCTGGGAGTGAGAAAGCTTGAAAAACTCTCCCACAAGGGTGCAATTTCAGCCTACAACAGTAGGTGTTGGGGCAGCCCTATCTATCTATATGGGGTGTAGGTGTAGGCCAATTGGGTGTGGGTGTAGGTGCGTTGCCATGAGGAGATTGATACTATTCTATAGAGTTTGATTCTCTATGATCTATACATGACCAACTCAACTATTTTATTGCTAGATAGACTAGAGACCCCATATAATAGAATTGGGTGCCCCCACAATATAGATTAGAGTTAGTTTAGTTTATATAGAAGGGGGCAGGTGGGTGAGATGGAGACGGGGAAGCCACCCCCAACTGTATATAGTTAATCAATCAATCTATATAGAGTGGGGAAGGGGTAGAGTGGGGGAGGGGCAGCAACCCCAATTGTATATAGTTAATCAATCAATCTATATAAAGGGGGGAGGCCAAAAAAACCCTGTTTATATAGAGGGGCGGGAGTGTCTATCATTTTTTTGGCAACCCTATAAAGTGAAGTTGATTTAATGGGATCTATATATTGGGGGCTATAAAGAGATAGAGATAGGTAGTGCCCAGAAATATCTAGGGGGTTTTAGCCCTATCTATCTATTTGGGTGTGTCCAATCCGATAGAGCCAGATGGGTTAGATAGATAGCTAGCCCCAGATAGATATCTATATATATAGCTAGGGGATAGAGATTGGTTGGTGGTCCATATAGTCAAGCCATCATAGAAGTTAAGCCATCATGTCTAATGTGGTAGAGCCAGATGGGTAGATATTTGGTCATTAGAATTCTCCCCTTGTAAAAAAAATGATGGCCCCCCTCTTCCCCAATCGCTCCAAGGGGTAAAGATTCCTCCCCCATGAAATCCTCTCCTGGATATGGGCTTCCCTATCCATCTGCATACCCCCTACCCCCTCCATCTCATCCCCTATCTAGACCTGCGGGGGGGAGGCAGGTGCCTATAGGGAAGTGTACTGATAGATGGGGTTATAGATAGGGCAATGTTCCACCACCTAGTGGAATAAAAGGGCGATCCAGAGGTTGTGTCATATAGAGATGGGTGGTAGCGCAGCTCTTACTCCTTTCGCTTACTAGACTGGTGACCTTTAGATAGTTGGGCAACGGGTTCACATAATGGATGCTGAATATATAGATAGCAACCAACCTTCTCCTGCGATCCCCACACCAGTGGATCTAGTCTTTATGGAGTAGAGATGCCTTATATATCTATCTAGCTAGTTGGGGAGATGTACATGATGGGAGACATACATCTCATCCATCTATATACGTAACATGAATCTCATCATGAGATAGATATATAAGCCATCTCATCTATCTACTTAACATGATGGGAGACATACATCTAATCCATCTACATACATAACCTGATGTGATGGGAGATCAGTGGTTGTATCACATAGATAAGGGAATAGATGTATGGTTCGATGGCATCAATGGTACCATCTATTCTCTACGTGATATGACTTGATGCCACGATGGCATCAATGGTACCATCTATTCATCGATGCTGGTTATAGTTAGAGTTCCCCACTATATAGACATAGATAGATATAGATATGTCGCTACTCCATCCCCATCTATATAATGGGGTGGGGTGGCCATATATATCTAGAGGGATAGACAGCATACTAGTTTAGCACTCACCATACTAACTACCGGGGTGGTCCTCTCCATATAGAACAACATACCTCCCATATAGATAGATCCACAGATCTAATCTAATCTAATCTATATATGGGGTGGGGTGGGGGTGGCCCCATAGACAGTCACTCTAGACTGTGCCCCCCACCCCATAGATCCCTATATATAGAGGGGGGTTCACTACTCCATCTATAGAGTGGTAATATATATAGAGGGGGAAAATAATAGAATTCGATAGGGGGAGTAGATGGATATATAGGGGTCTAAGTGCCCCATAGAGTAGGCTGGTTTAGTCACCATAGATCGCCTCACATAGACTATCTTTGAGATGGGAGATAGACAAATGTAGAGTGTCCCATCGGAATGCCCTTCTTTGTCGAGTGTTGCACTGGGATGGGATTCTAGAGTATAGGATTAGAGAACCCCACCCAGTCGAGTGAGTGCATAGATCTATAGATATGGGCACTCACCATATAGATATATACGGCCCTATATATCTATCTGGTTGAGGGGCCCCACCCCATATATAGATAGGATTCCATATATATGGATCATGACCCCTATTTATATAGATGCACCGATGAGAAGCCCGGGCCCTATCTATAGATTCACAGCTTACAGATAGTTAGAACAGATGCCTACCCCATTCTAGAATCTATGGGCCTCTACCGATACGAGGGGATCCATGCTTATCTATAGATGGGTGGATGCCCTAGATAGAGTTATGGTTGCCCACATAGATAAATAGATAGGGGATGCCCTAGATCTAGTTAGGGTTGCCTAGATAGATAGATAGGGGTCGTCAATCTTGTCGTTATCTATAGATAGGGGGTCCTCAATCTTGCCCTTGTCTATAGATAGCCTAGATAGAGTTAGGGTTAATTGGGGCCTATAAATAGCAGATAGTAGCCGACTAATCCTGTATATCCAGATAGTTCACTCGACTCTGGAGGGTGATTTCCTTTTGGATATATAGAGTCTAGGTTAGAGGGGTATAATCTAGAGGGGAAGAGCACCGCTCCCCCCCGACGCCGCCCTCTATATAGATTTCTAATGATATTTGGGGAGAGGAGGCCCGACTATATCTACCCACCCGGCCATATCTATATCTATATATAGGGCAGGGGCGACGGGGTGAGACGATGATATATAGATATGGCATCCCCCAATATATCTATTTGACCCCAATGACTGATTCTAGAGATGCCATATAGAGGGGGAACCCTTCTTATCATCACCCATCACCCTCTTGTCCTTCTTATATGCTCACCATATTTATAGGGTAGGATAGGGGATGCGAAGTTTTCTAAGGAGTTTTTTTATGCTCCCATCTCTATCTCTATAGGGTACATGTGCTGACTCATATAGAAAGAGGGGGGAGAGGAGAGATCAGTCCCAACCCCCCTATACTCTAGATAGATTAGATAAGATCTATGTATATATGGCCACCTCCACCTACACTTGTACACAGTCTCTCATCTATTTGTGGATGGGAGATTGGATAAAGTTCCCTTTGAAGATAGAGAGAATATATATAAATGGGGCAATATACAATATATGGCCATCCCATATAATCTTAGATTATGAGCTAGGCTATATAGTATAGCCCTGACACCCTATATATAGATGGAAATGGCATCGCTCCTATCTATTTAGAGGTGGAGGGAAGCTAGATCTCTATATCTATCTATCTAGTGAGGGCCCCCCATATATAGATATCTCCCATATAGAATAGATAGGAGGGTGGGCGGGGCGTGGGCGGGGGCAGCGGGGGTGAGGGGGGGCAGTCCCCTATAAATATCTCATCTATATGGGACTAGGGCATGACTAGATACAATGACCCACCACATATCGAATCAATGCCTTCCCTTCGCCCTACCCTCTCACTCACTGGCTATCTAATCTAATCTAATTTAATCTAATCTATATATAGTGGGCAGTTGGCAGTTGGTTAGGCTCGCCGGCTCACTCCTCCCAATTTCAATATATATAGAGGGGGGGCATATATTCTATATTCTAGAACTAGGGCTCCACCCCTGTATCTATATAGAGAATATAGGTCGCCATATATAGTTATTGAGATGTGAATAGAAGGGAGGTGGGTGGAATCACCCCCATATCCCATACATATAGAGGGGTGGGCATATCTGTACAGGGCATCATTCATCGGTGCCCCACCTAGATAGATATATAGGCCCCCCATATATATAGATAGGCGGGGGGAGAGGGCGTGTGGACGATAGGGGAAGGGGATAAAATAGATAGATAGATAGATAGATCTATATATATGATATGAGTGATCTGATGCCCTCTCTCTACTCTCCCTATCTATACTGAAGCCCTATCTCTATCTCTATCTCTGTCTCTAGTAGGGGGCTCCCTGATTAGTATAGTCTATATGGGGTGCCAATGAAACTATATATTGTGGCCCCTATCCCCTATCCCCTATTTATTTCTATGGATATGGCTATAAAACTATACCATATAGTTAGAGGGGGGGGTGGAGAGATATATAGGGCTCAGATATATATACACACTTGACATGCTCGACCCTCCCTCAGAGAGCTCGACTAGATGTTTGATTAGACAAAGCGAGACTATCCCTCGCTTGACTAGATGCGCGACCATCCCTCCTCGACGATCCCCATATATATAGATAGGGACCTCAACCATCCCTCGGCATGCTTGACCCATAGACATAGTTATAGAGGCCAACTCTATATTGACCCCCCTATATATATTGAGTTTCATTGGCAAGCCTCTATATATATTACCTATCAAGGGTGGGTTGATTCGATTATTCAGTTAGTCCATGCACATCACTTTGTCAGAGCGAGCCTATCTATATCTATGACAGGACAGGATCTTAGTCACTTTGTTAGAGCGGGCCTATCTATATCTGACTTGGTTCCTTAGTCATCACAACCTAGATATCTAATCTATAAGTCATCCCAATGTCAATTCAATTGCCATATCCATATCTATAGAGGGGGGGGCATACCAACTGGTCAGTTAGAGGGGCCAGGCCAACTAGATAGACACCAATCTAACCTAACCTAGGGCCATAGTGAGATAGGCCAAGATATTAGATAGGGCCAGGCCAGTGCCATATATAGATATAGAAAGGGTGGCACTAATATATTTGCCATATCTATAGAGGGGAGGGGGCCATCTATCTATAGGCCAACTCTCTATAGGCCCCCTAGAACTATCCAGTATCTGGAAGGGGCTATATAAATAGGCCAACCACTGATCTAGATGGCCCCCCTCTATATATCTTTCTTGCCATACCATATCTATAAAGGGGTGCCAATCATATATCTGTATAGAGGGGGCCAACTCTCTCTATAGTTAGAGGGGGAGGGGAGAGACCATCTAATCTGATATATAGATAGGGGAGATATGGCTCATCTAATAGTTTCTATAGGGGAGGGGAGCGAAAATATCGTAGATAGAGATAGGGCCCCATCCCCATATATAGATTGGGATAGGGCCCCATCCCCAACTATATCTAGGGATAAGGGTGAGTCAATCTCTCTATAGAGGGGACCAATCTAACCAGCGCACTGATCCATCTGATCTGCCAACCATACCATAGTTTCGATTCGATTAGTGAGTCATGTTACGTATAGATACAAATAGAGATAGGTCAATCTCACCACTGCCATATATCCATATCCTCATCCAATATATAAAGGGGGCATGGGGGAAGGAAGGAACGAGCCATACCATATCCCATATCTATAGAGTATAGATTATAGAGGGGATGACCCCCCGTTCCCCCCTCCCTATATAAAAAGAAATAGATAGGGACCAAGGCTGGGCACAAATATGATATAGACTATCGACTAGACTGCCATATAGAGTAGAGATAGGGGCCATACTAACCATACCATATAATAGGGGGCCAACCCCTATCTAACTATATGGGTATGGTATAGAGGACAAGGGTGACCATATGTATATAGGGCAGCTGAGCATGGCAATATAGAGTTGATAGTTAGCACTCGGGTCTATATATCTATATAGAATATATATGGGCCATGCGACGGCCTATAGTTCTATCTATAGATCAAACCAGATCGATCCGCTCATCTCCACTACTCTACTTTAGAGAGGGAGAAATGAGACCTTCTTGGTAGTCCCTTTCGGTATACAATACCAATAGCTATAGAGGGGGGTGGGATCATCCATTAACATCTCTATCTCGTCGATCGATCTGGCCTACTCATCGGCCTATATATATCCACTTGCTGGATAGTGCCCTATATAAAAATATGGGCCCCATTCACCTTATATATAGAAATGGAATTTGCCCTATCCTATATAAAATATGGGGGTTCTGAAGGGGCCCTATAGAGAAAAATGGGCCTTATTTGATTAGATTAGATTAGATTAGATTAGATTAAGGGCTCCGGATCAAGACCTACAACTATCTTCTCCCAGGCCCTATTCAAAGTCCAATTCCCAAAGGCCCTTAGTCCAGTCAGATCTTATCTAATGCCCAACCAACTATAGGGCATCGTTACACCCATATATATAGAGGGACCACTCCCACTCCCCTATATATATATCTAGCAGTCCCTCCGTCCCCCCCCCATATAGATTTGATCTCCCTATGCCCCATATAGATTAGATCTCCCTATCCCCCACATAGATCTCCCTATCCCCTATGCCCTAGACCATATAGAGATAGGCCTATATATCTATCTGGGGTAGGGGCAGTATTGTTTCCTGATCACATTTGGTGCCTATATATAGGGAGTTGAGACTTCCCTTGCCCATACCCCTTGCCCATCCGTCTAGAGTCCTATAGATCCCATATATTCCATATAGGGGGCAGGTAGGGGCGTTTCCCTTTATGTGGTTGGGCCCTATATATATATATATAGAGAGAGAGAGAGATAGGGGCCCACCCCTTGTCTATATATCTATGGAAAACTATAGAGGCCCCCTTGCCCATCAATGTTGTCTCCCCATCGTCAGGATAGGGATAGGGCAGTCTAGTCTCCTCATCACCCTTGGCAATCAGTGTTGTGTCCCCAACACCCTATCTTGTCAATCTCATATATAGATTCTTCAGTCCCGGATATATATATCATCGAATTTTGTCTATATCGAAGATGCAAAATACAAAACTATCTCTTCTAATCTCAAGTCCCCATCTCCATCGCATCCCATCCCATCCCATCTATATAGAGAGGGAGAGGGAGAAGGAGAGAACCCGCTCTACTCTATCTCTATTGATCATGTAACGTATATATTTAAGTTCAGTTCTAGTTTAGTGACCAGACCAATTTAGCTCCCATATCCATATAGTTAGAGTTAGATAGGGGTTGAGTCACTCATGTGACGTATATAGTTCTAGTTTAGTAACCCCCATATATAGGCCAAGCTAGATACCTGTTGTAGGCTAGAATTACACCCTTGTAGAAGATTTTTTCAAGCTCTCTCACTCCCAACTACAATATTGGAACAACCTCAGGCTATGGGTATCCTGTAATGAAGTTGAACCTCTAGGCTTTTTGTAGGCTAGAATTACACCCTTGTGGGAGAGTTTTTCAGGGTCTCTCACTCCTAGCTACAATATTGGAACAACCTGAGGCTATGGATATCCTGTAACAAAGTTGAACCTCTAGGCTTTTTAATGAGGTTAGCTCCTCAGATGCTTCACTTTAGCTCGTTTCCCACACTAAAAATCTACTGCTGATTAAGAAAAAAGAAGAGAAAGATAACATGAAAGGGAAATCTAAGCTAAGGATGGTGATGCACCAAAATATGAAATGATCCACTTTCAGCATGGAAACCTTAACAACTACTAATAAACTTAACCAAGACAAACTAATCTGATCCTATCTCAAGGCCACAAGCATAAGTATTTTGTGTGAAGGTCAAAGGGAAACCTACAATTTGAACGAAAAAAAAAATAGGTCTGTATGAGACACTATAAACTTGTGACACTTCAAAAAAGGGACCAATGTCTAACACTTCACACAACCTACAAGGAACCAAAAGAATTAAAGCAAGATATGTAGAGAATCTACAGCTGATGAAAAAGGACATACATCTACAAGTTAAACACCAATAATCTATACTTGAATTCAAATCAGAATTAGGAAAATTTATCTTATTGCTTCAAGAGAGTGTTTACAAGGCGATTTGGACAGAGTAACTCTATCACCAGTCGAGGGATCTTTTTTTAGACTCCAAAGCCTCTATATATAGCAGAAATGGATGAGAGAAAAGGTAGAGAGAGAAAGGAAGAGGGGAGCTTGTTCGAGACATGACAGCTAAGTTGCTACCTTCTTGTAATGAATGTTCCACCATCCTTTTGACCAATTAGGGCACCATTTTGTTTTGTACAAAAGAAACTTTGTTTTTTCCCAATAACCTTGAGCTACCTTGTTGATTGGCAAACATGCTAGAAGACAAGAACTTCTCCAAGAACATCCTTAATGCTCGAGCTACCTTTTCTAATCACCTGATCTTCACCTTTCATCCCCATGCCATCCTTCACTTGTCTTGCACGTATAAGGACAAAATCCCCATAACTTTGAATCTAGACCGAGTCATGTTGCTTCTGCGTTGAGCGGCTGTCTGTCAGAGATAATGGCCATGTCAAAAGATGAATACCTTTCCATTAATTGCACCTACCGACTCCTGCTTTGAAACCTAGACCAGATCTTTCCTATAGATGGAAAACCAATCTAAGGGCATTAGTTTTCATGTACCCATTTATGTCGATGTAAGTCCATACAAATCCAAACGACTACTTGCAAGGGTTTAGATTTTGATGTTTGCGGGCCCATCATGGGATATTTGAATCCCAACGGCTATTTTATGAGCTTGAACTTTGACACTGACACGAACGTCATGTTTCCTTCGGACACTTTCCTGCGAGCCTTTTGTTGGGGCAATTTGCTTGAACAATTTCCGTGGACCTTTTTCCCGAAGGAATTAAACTTTGGACTTTTTGAGAATGACCCTTCAGAGTTTGAAAAGTCCTTTGAAGAAGTGCCCTTTCTTAAGAAAAAGTATCTTTCGGCCACTTCAAAAATGCCCCTTTCTAAAGGGAAAGTACCCATCGAAACTTTTGTAAATGTCCTTTGGTTATTTGAAATGAACTGTCGGCTTTGCAAGTGCTCCCTTTTGCCAAGAAAAGTGCCCTTCAGCGTTTGAAAAGATGCCCCTTTGGAAATCTTGTGAATGTACCTTTTCGAAGGGAAAGGACCCTTTGCCTTTTTTTGAAAATGAACCTTCTCGAAATGAACATCCCCTTTGAGAAACTTGAAAAGTCCCTTCGGATTTTTGTTTCGGCACTTCTCTTTGAAAAAGATATCTTTTGAAACTTTTACTTGGTACATTTTTCGAGAGAAAAATCCTTCGGGCCTTTTATTTCAGACAAAATGTCCGAAACAATTATCCCGAAAGAAATAGGTCTTCGGGAAAATTGTTGAACAATTTTTCCGAAAGAATTCAGTCCTTGTCTTTTGATTTGGACGTCCAAAAGAATTATCCCTTCGAAAACTTTGTCTCGGACAACTTGTCCGAGAGAATTCAACACTTAGCCAAAAAAGGGTCCCGAAAGAGAAGAAACACATAGTCCCCGCAAAGTCCAAAAAAATGAACAAGTAAAGACTGAGTTGAATCAAAAATTTTGCACTTAGCTTCCGTCTTGCAAGGTTATCCTTGAACACTGTTGTTGGATCATTAGGAAACCTTGCTTGGATTCTCTCTATTTGCAAATGTTGGATCCATTTTTATGCCTTTGATCCACTGCTTCATCAAACCATGCAAGAGCTTTATATGGGGCCAAAAATGGCCAACATCTTTGATAGCTCACAAGGGTTGCATGCCTGTAAATGCAAGAGAACTTAGACCATGTTGCCTCGTCAAATCCATCCATTGGGCATGGAGTCAAGTCACTTTTTCACTGAACTGAAACCTTCCTTTCAAGCAATAAGGACAATCGAAACAAAACAAACACTGTGCCCAAGGCACTTAGGGAAGGGAAACACATAATCGAAAAGGATGTGCACTAGGCACTTAGAGAAAAACATGAAAAGCTATACAAAATGTACAATATAGCGAAATAAGGAGGCAAGTCCAGCATTACAACATCCTGACGAATAGTAACGTTAGGACAAGCATGTAATGTCAATTTCAAATCTTTGATAATTCCTATCGTATTTGCTAGTGAATCATCCAATTGCAATACCTCTTTAGTATTTCGCTCATAAACAAGGCCGAGCTTGCCTGCAATCTGTTTGAACATTACTGTACTACTAGCTTCACTATCTACCATACAATTATGAACCAAAGTATTACCCACTATCAAAGAAAGATAAAAAATAAGAGTTTTTTTTATTTTACCTTAGTTTTGTCCACCTTTGACATCTTATCTCCTTGCTGCCCCTGTTTCTTAGTTGGTTGATCCAAATTTGTTAAGACAACACCTTTCTCAACCGATTTTGGAGACAATTCAAGAGCTAAAAGTTCTTGAATGAGTTTATCCTTTTGCCCTGGAATTGAAAGAGAATCCCACATGCTAATGTTGATGTTAGACTTCTTTATTTGATTTATAATACTGAACTGAGATGCACTAACCTTTGATTGCACTTTTTGAGGTACTTGCTACTCACAAATTAGAGGTATTTGTTGCACTTTACTAACCTTTATATTCTGAGTTTTATGCGATGTGGGGGCATAAGGCTGCTCTTTTGTACTTTTAGAAACAATACTAGGAGTAATTGAAGTATTTGCTACCACTTGGGCTTCATCAACAACTCTTCTTTTAGTTCTCTGATAAGTTATAGCTGCAACTTGACCACTTGAATCATTAGTTTTAACATCCTGAGTAAAAGCAACATGATCATCGACCTGCCAATTTACATTAATAGCATCAAGCTGCCCTTAAACTTGATGAATCACTCATTGTGATGTTAGACCTACACCTTGATATTGACCTCCTTGAAAAGAGAATTTTTTTTGTGTCATATGTGGCATGGTGATGTTCTGTGATACCAAGGCTTGGTTTTGAGCATCATTGAGATTTGAGGGCTGCCACCCTGAATCCTGCACCAAACTATTTTGAGGTGGGGTTGGAACAATGGTTTTTGAAGTGGAAGGAGTATTCGGATCAAGAGAAACATATGGCTTGGCTGGAGTTATGGCTCCTTGTGCTTGATAGGGTGTTCTATTTTCTTTGAAACCCTGATAAAGAGACCTTTGATCTTTGAAGGACTAATAGTTGTTTTGATTTTACTGTTGATAGGGCCTATTTAATTGAAATTGCTGCCTTTTGAGCTGTACTATTTCATTTCCAAAAGATTGTAGCAAACTTTTCAACTCTCCTATCTTACTAGCTTGACTAGTAGGTGTTGCAATAGGAACTTGAGGTGCTGGAATTGGAGCCAAGGATGGAATTTGAAGAACTTGAGGCATTGGAATATAACTTATTTATGAAAATATGGGCATTGGAGGTCTTGGAGAAAGCTTTCATGCTTGTATCAAACTATTTTCTGCCCTTATTGCAACTTCATAAGCATCTGGTAAAGTAGTACCACCCATTGACTGTATCATCACACTAATGTCAGAATTAAGAGTTTTCAAAAAATACAAAAATGCATATTCAGGGGATGACCTAATCAGAACCAGTATCCTGGTCTAGCCTTCTAGAATCTGAAATTAAAATCGGACATGAACTCATGAAGAGCTCTCTGTATGGCAGTTAATTACTCAACTAAAGATAAGTGATCAGATTTGTCTTCAAACTGCTTGACTAAGACTGCACCCAATTCATCCTAGGTGAAAATGGCTCTAAGTGGGAGGGTTCTATACCAATGTAATGCTTTTCCTTTGAAAGAAGCAACAAGCAATCTAATAGCAACATTATCCTTAACAACATCATGAACTGAACAAAGATTAGCCACATCTTGGATATGCTCAATAGGGGTTGTTTGATTTTCTTTTGAGAAGAATGGAATACTTGTTGACGCAGTGGATTGCACTCGGGGCAGGAGGCCGAGCTCCTGCCTTTCCACACACAACAATGGAAACTCCCCTCTCGCTTGTGGGACCGGCAAAGCTGGAGGGGAGAGTCTCTAGATAAGGGCTAGCTCCCTCTGATGTATCTTTTAGGCCCTGGTTTCTCCTACCGCTAACAAATAAAATAAAAAAAAGGGGGGATGAAAAGGGAGAGAGAAATGTTGAAAATATAACCTAAGTCTAAAAATGAAAAGGTGATACACCAGAAAATATTTGACCCACTCAGCCTGAACATACACTTTTCACCAGGAAGAAGCGCCCATACACTTTATCTGACGTGAAAAACTCTTTTGTTTCAGTGAGTCAGGGGTCTGAAGAGATACAGGGAGGAAGAAAACTACCAAAGGTGCTCTGCGACACACTTGGGCAACCTATTCACAAGCACCTATATTCCTGCTGTAGACACTTCTGGCAAACCTGCAGAAAATTGACTTCACAATGCACTAGACATGCTGTAATTGATTTGTGAAAAGCATGAAAGACAATGACTTAACACAAAAGAAGAACACCGACATATACTTTAAAGTGCAAGTCCAGATAGAGGTAAAAATCTAGGCCCTGATTCAAGGTAAAATCCGACAGAGCTCTGCCTTACAAGCCTGAGAGATTTTCGCGCAGAGTTTTGCCTTAATGCTGAGAGATGGCTCCTTTTCAAATGAGAAATTTACAATATATAGAAAGAGGAAGAGAACTTGGCGCTTCCTGGAAAAGACTTTGGCGCTCATTTTGGTTGGCCCATTTGCGCTGAGAGCATCGGGAAGAGGAAGTCACTGTTGCTAATGTCATTCTTTTGGAAAAGAACTGCTGGAACCATGCTGTGTAATCGCCGATCTTGACTTTGGCGTTCGAGAGCACGCACTGCGCCTCTTTTCCTGCAAACAAACTGCGGTTTGTCTCCTCATAAATGTCAAATGGAGAAAGCAGGTTGCGCCACTCACTGTTTGCGTCGTTTGATGACCATCTAGCAATAACTCGCCTCTCCTCGCCACTTGGACTGCTTTGTCTTTTCCTGCGCTTTGTCTCATCCTGGTTCCTTCAACCCTCGGGGCTATCTTCTGGCGGGTCGCGGCATTCCTTGGGCTCTTTTCTGCTTGCCTTGGCCACTTTCCACTGATTTTCAAATAAGTGACACGTGGCGCGTTCCACTGTGAGACGGGCCGGACACGTGGCAGCATCTGCTTGACTCATGGAAGCTTTAGGCACCCTTTGAAACGGGCAGGACACGTGGCAGCATCCGCTTGACTCATGGAAACTTTAGGCACCCTTTGAAGGTCCTGCGGAAGAGGACATGTGTCAGCTTTTGCTCTCTTTAGCAATTCGTTCGGGGCCCACCACAGTTCTCGTGAGACAAAAGAGAGACTACGGGTGCTGACACTTGTCAGCTTCTACCGAGCCTTGCAGGGGACACGTGGCACGTTCCGCTTCTCCTAGAAAGGCATGTTAAAGCCTTCCGCGGTTGCCACTTGGCGCCTTCCGCGCTCTGGCTTTTCCTGGTGTAAAATTGACGTTCACGGGCCCGTCACCCTTTAGATTTTCCTCAGCTTTCTTGCTTCGGCCTTTTCTGCGGACTTCTTTTGTCGATCCTTCCCGAAGGGGAAGTGACCCTTTGGTTTCTTGAGAAAAGTCCTTTTCCTCGGCGAGAGCCCTCCGCAAGGGCACATACCCTTCGAGCGGGTTTCTTGCTTCGCGCTGGTTGCTCCTTCGAGCTTTTTCCCGACGGACTTTTTCCACAGTCAATTTTCCCGCGGACAAAAAGTCTGCAAGAAATGTTTCAACTGCTTTGCTTTCCTTCAGAATTTTCTCGGCTTTCTTTCCATGGCGTTCTTCCGAATTTCTTTGGATTTTTTGTTCGAAGGAATTCCTTCAGACAAAAGTCTGAAAGAACCCGTTCAATGCCTTAGTCTTTTCTTCGGGATTTCTGTTTTCAATTTTTCCAAATTCCTTCGGACTTTTTCTCCGAAGAAATTCCTTCAGACAAAATGTCCGAAGGAATTATGCCTTTGCCTTAACAAAATTTCGAAAGATCTTACCTTTGCGTCTTTCTCTTTGTGGCCTTTTCGGAAGTGTTCCCTGCCCTCTGCAAGGGCTCTTGAACCCAGAACTGCCCTCCACAAGGGCACTTGTCCTTCAAGAGGCTTGAACTTTTTTGGTTGAAACGCTCCTTTGAACCAACCATTGAACCAATTGATTGAACCGGTTGAACCAGTTCAATGGTTCAAGCGGACGTTGGACCAAGGCGTTGAACCGTTTGAATTGAGCCGAGCCTTTGAACTTTGCTGATGAACTTTTCATTGAACTTTGCCGATTGAACCAAGGCGTTGAACCAATGCATTGAACCAAGCCGATGAACCGACTGAGTGAACCGAGTGATTGAACCATCCGATTGAACCGAAACATTGAACCAAAATGTTGAACCAGCGCGTTGAACCAAGCCGATGAACCATTTGATTGAACCAAAGCGATGAACTTCGCCGATTGAACCAAGGCTTTGAACCAAGGCGTTGAACCGGTTCAATGGTTCAACGGTTCAAAGATGCTAACATTTGAAAAGATTATGTCGTTGAACCACTCTTCTAACCTTAAAAGCGTCTTTGAACCATTTGAGCTCTCTTTGCTTATGAATTTCTTCAGACAAGAGTCCGACGAAGCTTTGTAAAACCTTGCTCTCTGAACTGGTTCTTCATCTGCCAAAAGACTACACTTGCAAAGTCCGTAGAAATGGCGTTGTAGAGTCCGTAGAAATTCTGTAGAGTCCGTAGAAATCACCAGATTCATGCAAAATCAAAAAATGAAATGGCCTAGAACAGCAGGGACAAAAGGGGACCGATTTTTGGCCTATTGGGCAAAAAATGGTCAACAATACTTTTGAAGGCAGATATAGGAATGTCATCTAATTGTGCTAGATTCAGTGGACTTCCCTTATTGAATGGAGCAAACACTCGATTTCTAATGACCATCTGGATGGTGGGGATTGCAATGTTTAGAACGATAGGATGAGGGGGAGGTAAATATTCTCTTTAAAGATATGGATTTGCCCTCCTAAACCTTGCTCTTTTATAAGTTACAAATTCAAAAGGAATACATTTACTTGTTGATCTTGTGGTAACCTTTGGCATGAACGAATTGCATGAATGATGCTATAAACTCTGCAACTGGATGTAGATGAATATCCTGTGCTGCTGCGAAAACTCTATGCAAAAAACTTTTTCGTGGTCCCACTGATCGTGCCAAAAACTACTGTCATCCTCGAGTTGCACCCTGAATCGAAGATGTGCTAAAATGGCTAATCCTCTCTCCAATTAAAACAATGGGATCTTCTCATGAGGGTGGGTGCCTCAATGGTGAGAAGAACCTCTAGAGAAGGCTGGTCCCTGTAAGATGTATCAATGCAAATCTCTACTCTGTGTTACGAATCTACCATGGAAAAGGGAGAAAGAAACTTGAAAGGAAAATCCTACCTAATGACAGTGATACACCAGAATGTTGATCCACTCTATTTGGAACCTTGAACACTAAATCAAACAAAGAAAAAGGAAGACCTTTGATTTCAATTGATCACTATGCATAAGTATTTCATGAGAAGGTTCGATTCAATGACAAAAATGTGAGAAAAAATGATGGAGAGAGGTCTGATACAAGACACTTCACAGCCACCTAACATCTACTTACAGCTTTAGCAAAAGACAAAAATATTGAACATGACCTACATAACATGATGAGCTAGCAACTAGGTACGAATCAGAATTTGAGAAGGGAGAGAAATCTATCACGTATACAAATTGTTGAATGAATGTACACTATGCTAACACTTGAAATCTGAAAGTACAATCTTTTTATTGATTAAAGAGGTTACACAACTCATCAATGGCAGAGTCTGATCTTACCAAAAGAGAGATCGATTTTACAAAGCTAAAAAACCATTAATATAAAAAATTATAAAAAGCCAAGAGATTGGCATTGGAAAGAGGAGAAGAAATTAACTCTTCATTAGCCCAAGTCCAAATTACATTGCATGAGTCTTCCAAATTTGTCTTTCCTTGGCTTATACCTGGCTGTCTTGCATGAAGAATCATTGGCATTGAAAAAGAAAAAGACAAGCTTTAGATGCATGACATCTATGAATAGATGTCTTGACTTGAAACTAGTCAACTCCAAAACAAGAGTAGTCAAATTCACTCGAACTACTGAAACGTTTGAAAGTCTCCCTTTTGCATGAACTCAATGCAAATGCCAAATTAAGAATTGCGTTTGAACCGCTGGAATGTTTCGAGCTTCGAGACAAATGAGAGTGTGTGCATGGAATTTTTGGATATTTAAAATTTTCAACGCTTTGCCCATTCATCATGCAAGACAACTCTATTTTCAGAACTGAAGCATGCTTGTTGTCTTAAACACGCTCACTTCATTGGAGTCACTCACATTAGTCTGTGCATGATCTTTGTTCATCCTGCCTTTGTCTTTATTTTGCGTTTGTTTTATTCACTGTTCATGCTTATGTCCATGTTCAGTGCTGCTTCAGTCTTTTATCATGCCTCTATTTCTGCATTTGTCTTACTTCTTGTTCAGTTCTGGCTCAGTGCTATTTGTATTTTCTCTGGCTTTTCCTGTGTTCTGCTTTAATTTGGGATTTAGGTTTTATTTTAGTTTTCTTCCTTCGGACAAATTGTACAAAGGACTCTTTGTCTCTTCCTTTTCTCTTTTCTGGCCTTCACTTACGCCCTTATCTTTTCTATCCGGCTTTTTGCCCTCTTGAATTCCTTTGGACTTTTTGTTCGAAGGAATTCGTTTCCTTGCCAATTTTCTCAAATTTATTCTTTTAGGCTCTTATGTCTTGCCCTTTGGTTTTCTTCGGGCTTTTGTTGACTTCATATTACTGCGGATTTCTTATTTGACAATTATTCCAAAGGATTTCCTTAAATTTTCTCATTTCCTTCTTTGCCTTTGTTTTTTTAATTTCTATCGAGCTTTTTCCCCGGGTATATCCTCCGTCAGACCTTTTCCTTGAATTCCTTCGAACTTTTTGTCTAAATGAATTCCTTCAGACATTTAGTCCAAAGGAAATTCTTTTCCGTTTGAAGTGTCCCTTGTTTTTATGAAGGTGCCCTCCGCAAGGGCTTCTGCTTCCCAAAATTGCCCTTCGGGCTTTTTGCTTTGTTTCTGTTAGTCGCCTGGGTGCCTTCCGCAAGGGCAAGGTTCTTCTAGAAGTGCCCTTCAAAAGAATTGTAAAGGTCCACTTTGTCGACCAAGTGCCCTCCGCAAGGGCTTTTTGTCCTCAAAAGTGTCTTTTGGAACTTTTGAAAGGGTCCTAACACTGACCAAGTGCCCTCCGCAAGGGTTTTTTACCTTCAAAAGTGCCCTTCAGAAGAATTGTAGGGCACCCGAGATTTTTGAAACTGACCTTCGAAACTTTTGTCTTGACTTGAAAACCATAAAGTGAACCAACCCGAAGGGTTACATACCCTTTGAGACTTTTGAATTGGACCTTCCCGAAGGGCAGGTGCCCTTCAGGTCTTCTCAACTATGCTTTTCTCTTTTTCTTTCAGACAAGAAGTTCGAAGAAAATAAGCTTTGAAAGACTGCCACTTAGTCATTTTTTCAGACTTTTACACAGTCCTTTGAGAGCTCTTTTTCTCGAACAGAATGTCCAAAGAAATAGTCCACCTCTTATAGCCTGAAAAAATTCCTTGGGAAGATAAAATAACTAAACTTACAACTTGTATGTCTTGGCTGTATTTGCACATTTGGCTGTAATCAAGAAAGCTCCTTGGAAACCTCTGCATGACTAAAATTCACTTGGCTGTACATGGCCACTTGGGTGGCTGTAAATGCTCATTTAAGGACCCCAAAACTGATTCACAAGACAAACTTGGCACCATAGCAAAGTTTCGAAGTGTAGCGGTGACAATTTGCCCTGTGGGGGGCAAAATTGTCAACACAAACCTGTAACGACAAAACATTAGCAACTTGTATTTAAGAATACGGTGACACCAATATTCCTTCCTAATTTCTAGTATCCCCTCTCACGCATTGTAATATACTTGAATTTTGCACCTTTGGTTAGTTTTAATGGGTTACTTACCAAGCAGGTTCGGATGGATTGATGAGCTTGAAAAGATTGTCAAAAGGTAAAATTAACACTTATGAAGAGTGATCCTCCCCTCTTCCCACAGATACTTTACACGTTGAACATATCTTAAATTACTGTGTAAGTGTGAGCCCTGGATGTAAACCCAGGATATCACCATACTCGACAGTCAGATCATAGCAGAGAAGCTTTAAAGTTTTCTAAGCCCTTTTTTTACTTGCAACGTGTAATTACTAATCTTTAGGCTGGAAATACATGATAACTAAAAGAGATGGATGAAGTAATGAAATTTAGATGGGTAGGATAAACAACTTGTACTCACATTCAGTCATTCATTGATAAAAGACGATTTTTAAATGTCATTGCAATTTCAAAACATTATCAATTTATCCAAATCCTAGAAAGGAAGAGGAATAATTATGCATTTTCATATTAGCTAGTCTCTAGATGTGTTGTGTCTGGTGGACCATTGTCTAGCAGCAAGGCAGAACATTTACCATGATGATGGCATGCGTTAAAAATGCCAAACCAAAGGTGTTCTAAGCTTCATGTTACATTACCCTGTGTGGATAGTAGATGGCAGGGTGACTCTTATAGTCTACCTATATAAAAATGTCTAGGTTTGCAGATCTCAAACTCGATTCTGAAAACAGAATAATAAAGAACATTTGGTTCATGTAAAAAAGAAATAGTTAGTCTACAAAGTGTTGTAACTATTGCTGTACTTTTTCTATGATTTCTTAAAATAAAAGGTAGGTATAAGCCATCAAGGTATATATAATATGTTTCATGAAAACACTAATTAATATCTCTGTTATTGTTGACAATTTTGAACTACAGGTCAAATTGTTACCCCTACAGTGCTAATCGAGTTTTGAAAAGTGCTTTACTTATGCGGCTTCAACAATAACAACAGTTGAGTTTCCCAGGTCCGAATTGCTCTTCCTAGTGCTTATCAGGTTTTCAATTGTGCTTTACTTCCAAGTGTTTTACAAGTAAGAGCTAGTGGGTTTTCCGAACCCGACTTACTCTTGTTAGATCAAATCGGGTTTTTGGAGGTGCATGACTTCTCTCTTTTAGAAATCTCAAGTCATGGAAAGTTTGAAGTTAAGGCCCCTAGATTGTTCGAGGCAGTTGCAGGCAGGAAGAAGTCCGAGAAAAGGAAGAATACAATTCCCACGGACATTTTGTTCTCAGGGAATTCACTCGGCAAAAAAGGCCAAAGAAAAGGACTTTACAGAAAACCCGGGTCCTTTGAAAAAATCTCGAGTCCTTTACAAAAGCCTGGGTGAGTCTTTGTAAATGATCATTTGCAAAAGCCCGAAGGGTAGGTACCCTTCGAGAAATTTCAGTTTAGAACGAGGGGAAACTTTTTGGGAAAATCCTAAGGACATATACCCTTTGAAAAAGGCACAGGGACAAGAGACATTTCCTTCAGACTTTTTGTCCAAAGGAATGTTCGAGGAAATGACTTGGTGCAGGGTCCCAAGCGAAGGACGGGATTAGAATTCCCATAGACATTTTGTCCGCTGGAAAGTAACAGGACTCTACAAAAAGTCCGAAGGATTCCTTCCTTCGAACATTTTGTCCGAAGGAATTCCTTCAGAGGACAACACAAGGGACAAAATCAAAAATCCTAAAGGGCAGGTGCCCTTCGAGAAGGTACATTTCAAAGGTCGAAAGGACAAAATCAAAATTCTCGAAGGGTATGTACCCTTCAAAAAAGTTTAAAGGACCAAAGTTTGAGAAGTTTCAAACGCTGAAGGTGCAGATACAAAGTCCCAAAGGGCACTTGCCTTTCGGGAAGGATCAAGATAACAATCTCAAAGGGCAGGTGCCCTTTGGGAAGGATCAGTGTAAAATCCCAAAGTGCACTTGCCCTTCGAGAAAGTTCAAATGTGAAAGAGAGGGACAAATTCAAAAAACCCAAAGGGCAACAAAAGTCCCAAAGGGTAAGTACCCTTCGGGAAAGACCATTTCAGAGATTTTGAAGGGCACCTACCCTTTGAAAAGAGGCAAAAGGACAAGTCTCGAAGGGCACCTGCCCTTCGAGAAGACTTCAGAAAGGCTTCGGGAGGACTTAAACAAAAGCTTGGGGAATTCCCACGGACATTTTGTCTGCGGGAATGGAAAAGAAATGACCCCAGAAAATTGTTCGGAAAAAATTAAACCTAGGAAAATTGTCAGAGACATTTCCATGGACAATTTGTCTGCAGGAAAAGGAAAAACAAAAAGCCCAAGAAAGCAAGGGACCCGGGAAAGTTCACCCGGGAAAATTGTCCAGAGCAAATTCCCACGGACATTTTGTCCATGAGACTAAAGAAAGTAAAAGGCCCGCTCGACACACAGGAAACCCATGGAAAGAATGAAACAAAAATTCCGACAAGGAATAAAGGCTAAGAGTAGGAAACAAAGAATCCCAAGAAAAGTAAGGCAATAGTAAAGCCAAAATTCTAAAAGAATCAAACCACGGGAAGTTGACCTCTGTTTAAGCGACGCGAAATTGAAACAAGTCAAATAGAGGAAATATAGACTAGATAATCCAAAAATAGGAGTTTGCAAAAAATAGACATGATCAGGCAGACCAAGATAAGAGCAGGTACATGCGAACAAGGGCTATTTTTGGCAGAGTGCATTCGAAGGGCCAACTCAACTTCAAATTGAGCTCTCAGTCCAAGTTTGGCATCGTTTTCATACAAACGGGAATAGCTCAAGGGGAGTCTATTTTGAAAACTTGGAGTAATCTCCCATGCAAAGATAGATTCGACTTTCAACATTTCCACCGTCCATTTTTCAACACCAAGGATTCTTCATGCAAGACAAAAGACAAGTAAAAATAAATTTGCAAGACTCATGCAACGCAATTTGGACTTGGACTAATGAAGAGTTAACTTCTATTTTCTATGCCAATTTTAGCTGTTGTAATTTTCTATATTAATGGCTTTCAACCTTGTATTAAATGATCCTTTCTTTTGGCAAGAAAATTTCTGCTAAAGATTGTGTTGTAACATTTTTCAAGATAAATAAAAGCACTGTGTTTTTTCAATTTCCAGCAAGCTGGTATAGTGCACTCTTGTCCTTGATTTGTCTAAGTGATAGATTTTCCTTCTTTGTCAAGTCTGGATTCGTGCCTAGTTACTAGTTGGTTATGTATGCAGGTCATGTTTTATGTTTAAAAACGTCTTTTACTGAGCTTATAGTGGATTTTAGTCGTTGTCTAGTGCCTTTCATCAGGTCTATTTTTCTTTTTCCTTCAAGCTTAGTTCATTAGATTAAACCTTTTCGTGAAATGCTTACATGTATTGATCAATTGGAGTTGAAGTTCTACCTCTTCCTTGTCTGAATCAGTGTTCTTAGAAGCTCGAGTTGAGTGGATCAAGCAAATTCAGTGTATCACCATTTTAGCTAGGATTTCCTTTCAAGTTCTTTCTCCCCTTTTCCCTAGACAGTTTGTAGCATACAAGTTGAGATCCTCATTGATACATCTTACAGGAACCAGCCTTCTCTGTAGGTTCTTCTCACCATTGAGGCACCCACCCTCGTGAGAAGATCTCATTGTTTCAATTGGAGCGAGGATTAGCCGTTTTAGCACATTATCGATTAGGGTGCAACTCCAGGTTGACAACAATTATTATCAGTTTTCTTTTAAACTTAAAAAAAAATCTAATCTGTAATGTAAAGGTCAATGGATCCAATCCCTGGGACTTTCAAACTAAAAGGCTCTAGCTTGTGAGAGATTGATAAGTCAAACAGAGACATGAAATTCACGAATAGAAAGTAAAATGCCATTGAGGTACAATTTGTTTCTTAAAATTGCCAACTTAAGAGCTCTATAGCTACTTCTTTACTAGGAAATTTCAAATTCAAAGTTCTTCAAACCTTTGTATTACAAAGGTCATTCAATCCAATCCCAGGGATTTCATCATTTGCAGTATATTATTGAATAAGCAATAACCTAAGCTCCATAACCTACCCTAAATTGCTCATTCGAAAAACAAGGATGCACATGACAAAGGTCAAGGCCATCAAGGCATCTACATTATACATTTGTTACAATGTTGATTAAGATTTCTATAGTTACTCACCTTCTTTTTGCCCTAAAAAATTTTCAGAATTTTAATAAATCAAATACAACTATGAACTGAACAATCTTGTTGTTGATCTTATACCTTCCATACTTGTACCAAACTTGGAACTTTGGGAACATGTAGGAATATCCTTCAAAAATAATTAAAAGCATTCTTAGAAACATGAAGTTTTTGACTAGATACATCTCTCAGGCATGATCTGTTGGACTTGTTGACGCTGTGGATTGCACCCTTGACAGAAGATTGAGCTTCTCTCTTCCACGCGGCACAATGGAGACTCCCCTCTTGTTGGGGGTTTGGCAAAACTGAGGGGAGAATCTCTAGATAAGGGCTAGCTCCCTTTGATGCATCTCTGAGGTCTTTCACTACTACTGCTAACGATGGGAGGGGTGAAAAGGGAGAAGGATATAACCAAAACAGAAATTATCTAAACGGTGATGCACCAAATGATTTTGATCTACTAAGTTATTTTATCACTTTAGACCAAAAGGGGGTCAACAGACACTTTATTTGACAGAAAGCCCAGATTGTAGGGAGCTTTAAAAGGTGGTTTTAATGAAGACACACAGAAAATGAACTTACCACAGGCGCTATAGAAAACACACTGTCGGATAACTACTCTTCTATCTCTGCACTCCAGATGCAACACTTCCTGTTAACCTATAGAAATGGTGCTTTGGCTACACTAGGTAACCTATAGAAATGGTGCTTTGGCTACACTAGGTATGTTGGTGTCAATCTGTGAAAGCATCAAGCTAAAAATGATTGAGCACATAATTGATACACAGACACACTCAAAAGTATAACCAACCAGATAAAGGTAAAACTCATTTTTATTGATCAAAGGTAAAATTTTGGCAAGGCTTCGCCTTACAAAATGAGAGATATCTTTCTCAACTGAGAGGTTACAATATATATAACATGAAGGAAAAAAGTTTGGTGCTTTCTAGAATAAGCGGCCCATGCTGCATTGAATACATTGGAAAGAGGAAACTGCTGAAGGGACCATGCTGTGACAATCGCAAGTCTTGACTTTTGGTGCTTAAATCATATTAAATGTCACTGCAAAAGCATGGGTCGTTTTGTCTCATCCGTAGCAATAACTTCTTGTGCCGAAGCTTTCTGTGCCACCTGGACTGTTCTAATTCATGTCCATGCTTGGTTGGGTGCATCCTTTGGAACATTCCAAATGTTGTCGTATGTGTGCGTAGCCGTGTTCTAGATTCTTTGTTTTGTTCCCTCTTTCCTTGCTATTTCTTGTCACTTTTTAGCAATTTGAGCTCTCTGGCTATTCTTCTCGTCTTTTCTTGGCTACTCGAGCTCCATTCTCGGCCGACACATCCCATCAAAATTGACGTCTGTGGGCCTATCACCATTTGAAAACCAATGGCTATTTCATCTAATATCGCATTTCTAACATTCATGGCATGATGTTGTCGTTAGCCTATTTCCCTACGGTCCCGTGGGCTAACCAGGACATTAAAGGGACTTAGAGGCCATTTAGCCTAGACAGTTTCAATTGCATATCTTTTTGAGGGGTTTGAGGCAGTTTTGGGCATACTTACTATTTATAGTAAGTCGTGATTAGACATGGCTGGACTTCTAGGGGCAGTGACATGTCGATGGTAATTGTTTAAAGTCGACAGAAAGATTTATTTATCATTGATATGATTTATTGGGCATTAATGAAGTTATTTTATAAAGTTAAATTTAAATATTTAACTTTATTAATGCATATTCTATAGTTTGTGGGAATTATTTAAATAAAAGAATCCCCTTTATTTTATAATACATCGGATACAAAAATTACATAAAGGGAGTTATGTTTTATCCCACATTGACAAAATGAAGGAATGGACTCTTGTGAGAACTCTATAAAAGAAATAGAAGAGCTTCCATTTAGGGAGTTTGGATGAGATTAATGTTATGCTGTTGGATTTCCTGGAAATCAGATTTTCGAGCTTGGAGGACGAAATCCCTCTTTGCTAGCATTCTCTTCGCTGTTGAAAGACACAGTCAGGAGGATTGATGGTGTTTTCATTCAAGAAACACATTGGGCTTATTGGATTTACAACAAAGAAGCGCAGAATAATGATTTGCTACAGTGGCTGTGAAGTGTTTTTGCTACAATGCACATGAATAGTGATTTTGCTACAGTAACCCATGAATAGTAAAATTGCTACAGTGCCGTAATAGTGTTTGCATCAAGTTTACTTGTTTATACTTGCTGATTAGAGATCTGAAAGGCTACCATTTCATCTGTGGATCACTACAACACTAATTTCCAGGCTTCTATCAAATTTTCATATCTAAGCATTGTAATTTTTGAATACAAATTTGAATATTTGTCGCAACCCATAAGACAATTGTATGTGCACATTTGTATTGCAAATTAGTGTTTAACAACAAATAAGGAGTTTCAGGTTTTGCATGTATAGTTGTATGTTTGTCAAGTGTTTGACAAAATGCCATGTTGATCATTAAGCAATTTAATTGATATGACATAGTAGTTCGCAAGTTTCTTTCATTGGAAAAATAGGGGTGGTTATTACATTTCACTGTCTCAAATTTGACGCCCACGGGGACATCACCAAACTTTTAAACTACCAACGGATAGTTCATCATGCTTACTTTTGTTGACGTCTTCGGGCCCGTCATCATCTTTGGTAATTCCTTCGGCCTTTACAAAATGAACCTTCCCGAAGGGAAGGTGTCCCTTCAGAAAAGTGAAAAAGGCCCTTTTTGATCACTGGGAGCCCTCCGCAAGGGCGCACTTGCCCTTCGGGCTCCTTTGTCTTTGCAATTCCTTCGGATATTTTGCTCGAAGGAAATCTTGCCTTCAAAGTCTCATGTCTCGGCCTTTGTGAATTTCTTCAGACAAAATGTCTGAAGGAATTCCTTTGGGCATTTTGTCCGAAGGAATTCACTCTTGGTTCTACATGGATTTTCTTTGGACAAAAAGTTCGTAGAAATCCTGTCATTTTTTGCTTTGTCATTTCTTCCGAAGGAAAACTTCCCTTTTAGCCTTCTCTTTGATCTCTTTTCAAAATGTGTTCCCTACCCTCTGCAAGGGCACTTGCCCTTCGGAGTGCTTATAAAAGACTTCCGTTTCTTTAAAACTGGGCCATTCTTTTGCAATAAAAGGCATGCCCGAGGTAATTTTTTGAAGCGAAACAAGTCCCAGATCAACCCGAAAACCTACAGGACTCAAATCACTCGGCGTTTTCGTGGAACAGGCCTACAACAAAGGGAAAAAACCACGATTGCAGCAAGGTGGAAGCATCAAAGACTGGGACAGCAAGGAAAGAAAAGGGAGACCGATTTTTTAGCCTGCAGGACCAAAAAATGGTCAACAGGACTATTTGTAATGAATAAGAATAAGAATGACGACACTCGCCTAGGCCATCAAGGTATACATGATATTTTTCAAGAAACTGTAGATTAAGATCCGTGAAAATACTTTCTTTTTTACTCCTCACTCTCAAAATCAAACATCAGCATCCTTAATAACAATTGTAGCATAAAGCCCATCCGATACATTTCCGAATATATTTTTAAACCAGCCCTAACTTTGCCTAAATTGCTAATTCAAACAACGACGACAGAATTCCAGTGAAGATATACATGATTTATTTGATAAAATGCCAACTAAGATCTCTATAGTTATAGAGATACTTTTGCGTCATCATTGCTAAAATTAAACATCAAAGTTTGAGGTCAATTGTAGCATGAAGGCCATTAATCAATGCAACTAATTTTCATTAAATTTTCAAAATTAAAAACTCCTACCCTAGATTGATAGTTCAAACAAAAATCACACAAAAGTCTAACCCATCAAGGTATACATTTTCTGTTTCATAACAATTGTTGAAAACCTCTAAAGTTATAATTCATTTATTTTTTTGACCTCGCTGTCAACGTGTTGCCAGGAATTTCGCCAAAATAATCTCCCTAATCTCGATATTTTGTCTGCTGTGATGAATTTTCAAACCAACAAACTAGAAATCCTTTAACTCGCCCCAAATTTCTAATTCAAACAAAACAAGAACTGGAATGCCAGACATGCATAATTTGTTTCATAAAAATCCCAATTAAGAGATCTCCGTAATTTTTTTAGCATACTTCTTGTAATCCTAGGTTGCAACTTAAATAAACATCACATTTCTTCAAAACTTTAATTGATCTGCAGTTAAAAAACATTTTCCAGGAATTGATTGCCCTAATCTCAATTGAGGATGTCTATTAAGTTTAATTCATACCTGAAAGTCTTTGAGGATTTCGTGGATAAAATATGTTGCACATTCTCTAGGCCACAGCAGAAATGCACATCCACCAAATTTTTCACATTTATGCCTGAAATAAACATCAACATTATTACCATTACAGAGTGTAGAATGCAAAAGAAAGGCCAGTTAAATGATAGTGTGCCTTCACAAATATTTTTCAGCAAATGACCGTCAGTTGATAGGAAAATTACTAGCGATTGAAGAAAGAACAAGGTATAAGACAAAGTACAGCTCACATAATATGAAAACAAGAGCACTGAATTGTATGACATCATCTTTCTTCGAAGTTGCTGAATGATACAATATCATCTCAAACTCAACAACCAATTATATGAAAGATAAATCTTATTGATAATTAAATATAAAATAAATAAATTTCATAAACAATAGATTGAAAATTGTATTGTCAAAAAGCTGACATGTGATTAGTTGACAATGAAATTTTTAATTGAAAAGATGAAAGCTATATAACCTGCCTTCGGCAAGATGATAAATCCCTCATTAGAGCTTCTCCATGTTTATTTTTGGCACAGGTTACAAGTTTTCACTCCAGCC
Organism: Torreya grandis; assembly: GCA_037957365.1. Classification (NCBI taxonomy): domain Eukaryota; kingdom Viridiplantae; phylum Streptophyta; class Pinopsida; order Cupressales; family Taxaceae; genus Torreya; species Torreya grandis. Next base: position 1,837,475 of record JARHVA010000183.1, read on the forward strand.
TGAGAGGGGCAACATAATTGGTAAGGCATTCGCTCAAATCACAACAGGACCCCTCCCCCGGATTGTTGAGGGGTCAAACAAAGTTATGATTAAAAAAAAGTTTTCACTCCTCCACAAACCATAAACAAAGTATTAGCCATCAAACATCTTTCATAAGAGACGTGGTTGTGATATCACTCCAATCACTGAAAAACAACTGAGAAAGCAGAGTAATTCTAGATATTATCTTTCAAAAACAAGAATGTGTGAAAATAATCTCAACAAACTAGCATTAATATTCTGCCAAACATCCTTTCTGATGTTTGTGTTGTTAATTTCTGTGAAAAATAAGAAAGTTAGGTCTACATTATGACAAGGATGAAATCCCACAAAGCTTGAAGAAGGGTTAATGATGGTATCATTTTCTATTGGTGACTGCAGAATTTGTTTAAGCAAGGTTTAGGCACCCTCATAGAGTCATATCAGATTTTGTAAATGTTTTGATCTTTGGAAGTGAACCCCGTCTAGTTTTCTATGACATATATCATATTAATCCTCAAACTGGGATTCATCCAAGATGACCTTAACCTCACTTTCAGATAGATTTGGCTATTTACTCCCTCCACTAAATCTCAAAATCTCAATTTATCTATCTATCTATCTTGTTATTATTAAGAGTGCAATTGCATCCAGGTTCCATGTGTTATTACAAGCAGCTTTATTCCCTTAGTTCATGATAACTTGAAGTTGTCTATTTGAACATTTTGTCAAACACTTGGCACCCATTGTCTAGACTACTACTTGAAATTGTCCGAGCCAACCAATATGTAAGCAGCCATCGAGTTAGTTGAATACTCTTATGTTGGTAGTGAGGTTAGTATAGACAATGATTTTAGTATAGACAATGATGTTAGTAGAAACCTAGCAGGTGGAGGGGCCTTCAGAGATGACAAGGGAAAATCAGCTCTAATGCATGCTTTCAATATAGGAACTGAAACCAATGACAGAGCTGCAGCATCAGATTTATTTCAGGGTCTATCAATTGCTGAGAAGAGACAGGATGGAAAACACCATTGTTAAAGGAGAGTTGGCAAATCTAAATTATGCTGTGAAAATAATATGTTGAAATGCATGGAAGATAATCACTATACTGCAGAATGGGGTGCAAATTGCACATGAACTAGATTCTGCCTCTTTCATCCATATAAGATGAACATGCAAAAAAGTAGCAGGCATGGCTGCTAACTAGGAAGTATCTCTATCTAACACTCGTCGCATTATATGAAACTATTGTTTCTTCCTTGTGCCAATGAGGCCCCAACGACCCAAGTGGAGCAGAAATGAGAGGCAAAAAAAATAAACTAAAAGAAAAGAAAATAGTTTGGGCATAGCTGGTGTTGCTCCCTTACGTTTGTTCCTCATTCAGATGTTACCTGGGTTGAGAATAGCCTTTTGAAAATTTTACTCCTTCAGCAAAGACTTGAGGATTTGAAAGGGAAAAACGTGTCTTTTTTCCTGTATACTACAGAAGTTATGTAGTTTACTACCTATAAGAGGAAGGATAACAATGAGCTAGTAATAAGTATGGAACTAGGTTACACATGTTGCACAATGCATACACAACTACTGAATTTGACTAAAATTTGCTTTCAATAATTTTTTAAAGAATCTCCATACTCTGTTCTGTAGCCTTACATTTGGCACATGTTCAGACGATATTGCCAAAGGTTTCTAAGTCTGGCTTTATACCAACGAATTGTATTCACTTAAAAAAGTCCAAGGATTCCTCAACAAGTCAATTTAGTGCACGTACAATGATGATTGCAATCCATGAGAGCACATTGTTTTTAGGCGTTTTGTCAAATAACTCACTAGCCTTCTGAATGCTTCAATGTTTTAAAAACACAATTGTTAAGGCAATCAAAATTACATTATCAGATAAACATTTTCTAAATCAACTAGTTTTAGATGAACCTCCGTGCTTTATGTTTTTGTTTTTACTTTTGGCATTTGTTGGAAGGATTTTAGCAAAGACCGCTGATTTTTTGCTTTATAAGTGCCAGCTGCATCTGCTTAAAAATCTACAAGCTTATTTCTTTCATATTCATCAATGATTTCAGTCCATTGAGGAATTTTATCAAACAAGTCCTAGGTTTTCCATGTAAGCAGTCGCATCTATAGCAGACCGTTCAGACTATTTTTTTAATTTGATCCATCTTGCATGCACTACTTGTATTTAAACAAATGAAAATGTGTGGGGTATATGGATGGTGTGAATGACTGAAAAGATTGGAAGGGTGAGAAGGATATGAATTATTTTTCATTTCATAATTTTTAAAGAGAATAAGCAGAATCCCTAGATCAAGAGAGGATATGAAGAGTGTGCTTAACTAGTGCTTTGCTCATTTCCCATATTGTATTCAATATTCAGTTTGGAGATCACAAATCGTATTGAAAGAGAGATGTATGTCAATTAATATCGAGAGAACTGGGAGTAGAATTCCTATCTATTTTTTCTTCATTTTTTTATATGGATAATATATGGGAAGGATCACATCCAATGCTATCCTTCAGAAAGAAGTACAATGAGTTTAAAGCATAAATCCATGTATGCATATGTGATTTTTCAGCAGCATGAGAGGATTATGTGGTATAATTTCACCTTTTCTTTTGGTGAGTCAAAGTAAATTGCAACGGACCAAGGGTTTTGAGGGTAAATTTTAATTCCTTCTTTTATGGGTTTGGAGTACATTAAACCTTAAAAAGATACACTTGCATGAGTAAGGTATGACAATGGTCACTTCCCCTCCTTTAGCCTTGTTGATATCCTTTTACAAATTATGTTGTTGGAACTTTTCAAACTATGGGAACAACATATTGATAAAACTTTTTTCTCCATTTGATTGCACTAAAATAAGCTATAGCTTTAAGAGACAAATAATTTTATGTAATCTATTTCTTCAGTTCCTCCAAGCTCAAGTCACCCTAGTTTGTAACATACCTAAAAATGGCATACAAGAGAAAAGAGAAACAATGAGTAAAGCAAATAGAACTGTCTATAAAGGCTTTCAAAAACAATGGTTTGATGAGGCTCACCATACCTTACAATACCATTCAGCACCAACACGAGCGTGTCCTATTAGCCAAAAATAGTATTTAATTACAAAAATATAGTAATAACAGTAATTGATCATACTATACAATAATTTAAAAAACACACAATGAGGGTAGCATATGCTAAAAACAGTCCAAAATAAAAATTTGGACATATAAAAGCCACCTTACTAAGCTTTTGAGGCTTGGTCATATTCTTTGATAAATTCTTGGATTGTCCCTTTTCCTTGTATAGAATTGCATCATTTAACCCATAGTTCAGCTACTCACCAAGATGCCAAATAGTCATCATTTTTTTGGCCCAAGAAAGTTTTCACCACTCAAACTCACGAGTCTACTTAGGGCAAGATTCAACGCAGAACTCGCAATGAGTGCTCAGTGAGTCCTAGCATAGAACTTGTCGTATGCAGTTTGACATGGTAAAAACATTGTATTTGCTTCTTTTTAAGCCCACATGCCCAAACATTTTCATCACATGACATTTGAGCATCCTTTGAGCAAATTGGAAGAATATTAGAGTAGATTTGAGAAATTTCGATTTCTAGGTTAGTTCTTTTTTCTCTCTGCAAGCATGTAATTTTTTTCTAAAATGTTAGTATTAGGTTTCTAAATATGATATACAAATTTAAATGCATTCCATTCAATTCCCATAATATTTATTTATGATTTACGCTAGTTTTTCATAATTTATAAATGAAATTGTTGGTTTTTTCTATACATAGGGTTGATAGTTTAGGTTTTTTCTAAATGTTGTTTATTAAGCATTTAAACATACAAAGGCATCTAGCTCCGCATCAAGCTCAAAAACAACGAGTGAAAGCCGTCCCGCTTGAAGCCGTTCCACCACTTGGAAGTGTGTCGTGTTTGGACCATCCCATGGGAGCGTGATTCGCACGTTCTGATCGAAGAAGGTTTATGGAGGCATCAATCACTTCACATACTATATTGCACGCATTCCTTGTCACAACGTTACACCATGTTCCAATGCTACAAAAGAGGCAAAATGAGAGATGTAAGTAGCACTTGCATTGTCACACATACAAGGCACATCCATCTCATCCAATTTGAGCAAAGTCCAGTCACATCATTTTTAGGTACCTAGAAACATTCTTGGGGCACAACCTTTGCTGCAAGGTACAAGGTGGAAAAGGAGGTGTACCAGGAAGAAGATAATACGTTCAAATTTATGGGATTACAAAAACCTTCCCTTCAACATGGTGATAGCCTCTACTGGGAGTATTTGGTGACGTCATTGACAATTGCATAGAAGGGGTACAAGGCAGCCTCTCTAAAAGATTAAGTCGGAGGTTACTCCAGAATGTTGTTTCAGATGCAAAGTCAATTATGGAAGAACAAAAGAAGCAGTGACAAAATTTTGGATGCACCATTCTTTCGATGGGTTGACAGATGGAAAATACCACACCCTCATCAAAATTTTTGCAACTTCAAATGGTGAGACGATTTTCTTGAAGTTCACTGATGTCTTTAACAAAGTAAAGAATACAGAGACTTTGAGTCTAATGCTAGAGGAGGTAATTTTAGAGTTGGGCATTGAGAATGTTGTGCAAGTTGTCACTGACAATGCAACAACATATGTGGCCGCTAGAAGACTACTTATGGAGAGGCATCCATCACTCTTTTGGACCCCATTGCCTTGACCTTCTTTTGGAGGACATAGGCAAAATTGATTGAGTGAGACCCGCTGTAGAAGATGCTCCAAACATCACAAAATGCATTTATTATCACCCTTGTGTTCTTAGCTTTATAAGCGATCACACCAAAGGGAAAAAGCTCATGCGAGTAGGTGTCACAAGGTTTGCAACTAACTTCCTAACATTGCAAAATATTTGTAGATTGTTGACACCATCAAAACAAATGTTTTTGAGTCAAGCATGACTAGAATCAACATATTCAAAGAAAGTTGATGGAGAAAGGACCACAAATATGGATTTTGATGATGCCTTTGAGAAGAGAGCTACAAAGATCATCAAGGTAACTTCAAACTTCAATTTAAATTTCAAGTTGATTCTTTTATTTTCAATTTTAAAAGTATTTACTTTAATTGTAAGTTTGTAACGTTAATTTGTTTGTAGGTGTCAGAGCCTTTGTTAAGGGTTTCACACTTGGTAGATGGGGAGCAAAACCTAATGAGATACATTTATGAGGCCATAGATAGAGCCAAAAATTCCATCCAAAACTATTATAGGGGATAGAGATAGATTTGATCCCATTTGGGAGATAATTGATCAAGGGTGGGACAATCAACTCCACTAACCCATTCATTCAGTAGAGGACTACCTCAACCCCAAGTTTCTCTTCTCTGATGGCTTCACAAATATTAATGGGGAGGTTATAAAGGGCATATCAACATGCATTTAAAGGGTGACACCTAAGGTTGGGGTGAGGGGCCTCATTATTTAAGAATTGTAAAATTACATGTAGGCTAGGGGCAATCTTTTTTATTTGCCATTAGCTATCTCAACCTTGTAACACTTCTAGGTGTGAGCGCAATTGGCATTTGTTTAAGGCCATTCACACAAATAAGTGCAATAAGTTGACTCAATGATGCTTCAATGACCTAGTTTTTATGCAATACAACCTTTGGCTTTGCACGAGAAAGGTGGAAGACACATCACAGGAGCCTATTGATTTGGATGAAATTAATCCCTATAATGACTGAACTGCGCATGATGAGAAGACCAACTTGTTCAGAGAGGATGAGATTGTTGATTTTGATAGACAAGCTATGGAGGGTGATACAACAAAAGCAAGAGAGATTGGATTGGATGACATCCTTGTAGATGATGTCAAACATGGGGCCAAGGAGGAGTCACTACCATCTAGTACAAGGGTGGAGCTGCAACCATAGCCTTCTAGGAAGAGCAAGGAGTCACAATAGAGCGCATGGACTAGACACACTTAGTCTTCCCAAATTTTCTTAGCGAGGGGGAAGAGGAAATTGAAAATCCTTGTAATTTGTAACTTGCAAGGATATGCAAGTTATTATGATGATTTTCAATGACAATTATCATGGATTTATAAGTTATAGCATTTATCAACTTGTTGTATTCACATGATGACGAGATTCCGTAATCAATTTGTATTCAAATCTAATAGAAAATAGTTCCACAATGTTTTATATACTCATTTGATACATTTTTTTAATTATATTTTGTCTAAAATTTATATTTTAAAAAGAATTGAAGTATTTTTTTAAGTTTTTGGGAAAAAATTTGGTCTATCAAGTCCGAGTATGCAAAATATGGTTCAACTCTTCTAGAAAAACTCCAAGACTTGAGTAACAAGATGCCCTAAATGCCACAATTAAAGTAGATGACATTCAAGGAAACATAAAAGGTTAGTGGTCAATACCTTGGAGACATCTAGCAAAGAATCCATTGCAAGGTCATATCTTCCTTCATAAGAACCTTCTAAAATATTGGCTTTTGATTTTGTTATTGAAGTAACAATGAATAAAAAAATCATTAAAAATGCTCAAAAGGCTTCTAATTATGTGGAGGAAGCAAAACCAAATAAGCCATTGTTTGAAGAAATGATATTAGAATCTTACATATAAAATGGCCACCCAAACAATTTCAAGATAATCCACCCCCACATTAACCTTTGTTCCAAAAAAACACCAAATGTTATCAAGTGTGTAAATGGTCCCAAATCCCAACCTGCCTGTCAAAGAAACAACATGCTAACCAAATGACCAAATTAGTGCTTCATTCATGAGGTACAAGAAGCAACAATGATCTACAATGATAGTGATATCTATGTAACCCAACAATTGAATTCACAGAATTCACAAGAAATTAGTAAATCTCCCAATTAATTAGATTGGTAGACATGTTATTGTGAAAAATTATGAATTGTCAAAAAAGGAAAAAAATGTCACAACCAAGTTTCCAATAATGTTGACTGGTTGTTAAAAGTTCAAACCGCTGCAACCCCGAGACTACATAATAAACCCTTTTCCAAAATTCAGCCCATATAGTCTATTCAAAAGCCACTTTCACAGGCAGTACCCTCCATTTCTGCTAAGAAAACAGTGTCTGAAAATGTACATTTGTTTGTCAACACCTGTTTGCAAGAATGGAACAAGTATTCAAGCTGAAAAAGTTGTGAACTTGTAAGAACCAAAGAAATAATAAGTGTTGCCTTACAAATATGATGGTAATATTTATTAATGAAAAGAAAAGACACTGAAAAATTGGTTTTTCTTTGTATCACTGTAAACCAATGGTTTAATTATCAGTCAAGCCTAGACTCTAGAATGCAATCAATGTTTAATGAAAAGGCAATGATTATAGTATGATTTTCAATGTTTCATCACATATGCAAACAAAATTGTACGATATCCAATCTCCCAATAAATAACAGTCCCACTTACCATCACCTTTGCCAAAACAAGATTGGTCTTCAAGGCCTCTTTATAAGCAGCCCAGTATGCACAGCCACATATTTGAAAAATGCATAGAATTTCCATCTCTAACAACAAAAGTATCATAATGGTTACCAGTCCGTCATCCCCCATTTATTTTCTGGTAGAAAGCAGTAGTTAGAATAAATAGCCTCACATACCACCATCTTTTCCAAAACAGGATTGGTCTTCAAGGCCTCTTTATAAGCAGCCCAGTATACACAGACACATATTTGACAAATGCATAGAAATTCTATCCTGACAACAGAAGTATCGTAATAGTAACCAGATTGTCATCCCATGTTTATTTCCTGGGCAGAAAACAGTATTTAGAAACTAAATGCGAATTAAAAACATCAGAATGCATCTGCTCTCCTATAAAGTAGATAAAGAGATGCATGATAAATGGAAATATAAGGTCTTATCAAACCACTCAAAATCTTAACATATATGAGGGGTGGAGGGGAAAGCATGGCAATATAGATTTTTTTACTTCAACCAGATACACAGTAGCCAGAGAAAGCTTAAGAATCACCAAAGAAGCTCTAGACAACTCATTTGATATCGTTCATAGAAGAAATGAATACTAATGAAAAAATGGCCATTGAAGAAATGACTCCAGTACTACATAGTACATACTGTACACAATTAATCAATCACGGCAGCATTCCAACCATGTCAAATATTTCTCAAGAACTCAAAAACACATTTAAGCAATCATAAGAGAACACAAAATCAAGCCCAAAATCAATACAGTGAATAACAAAAATGAAAGAAGAATCGACATTTGAGAAATTGATTCTTTTGTTTTCTCATTGTGCCATTTTTCTCGTTAAAAAAAACATTTGTGTGTCAAACATTTCCACTCCGCTATCACCACTAATTGAATTTCAGCCTTTTCACACTAAATATGGGTAAATAGAAAATGATGTAATGTACTCCTGAACCTTTGTTATATCCTATAAATTTGATCTACGTATGAAAAAGAGGTGGATTCCCATGTTTGGAACTATTTTAAACAAATTCCAAGGACGTGTCCCCTGCGATACATGCACAAGTCAAAACAGGACACTTAAAACTTCAGAAAACAAAGAAACTAAGACTGCTAGGAACCTCTGAACTATGTGCACTCACATCTGAAAGTATTTTCTACTTGTATACTACTTATCTGATGGATCGGTCAAATATTTGAGTTGCAACCTGGTTCAGTCAAAAAAAATTAAAGAACAGCATGTAGGCATATGTATGTGGATACATGAAGCTTTTAAAGTATCTTGAAGGATTGTGGAAACCCTTCACATGTCTTCTAATAGTAATCAAAAGCATTACAACAATCAAGGTTCATTAACGCCATATAAGAAAATGTTGAGCAAATAATTTAAGTACACAACTTTTCATCTTCTCCTTAATCAAGGATGTGTTTCAAAGAAAAAATGGGCCAAATAATTTCTTTGTTATTTATAGTCTCTTGTAAACCCTCCAACTAGCCAAAAATTTCCTCTAATATTGCACATGCCCCTGTCTAATACTATTGCCAGTGTAACATCACTCACTTGAATGCCACGGCCTTTGTTAAGATGGGTTGCATCCCTCCATACCAATTGATCGGCCTGACACCGTCACTACATGCCAAATAGTGCCCCTGTTTTACAAATTCATTTATCTAATCAATGCTCTTGATTTGTATTCAGGCTGTGAAAAAATTAAAAGTAACTCTTGAAACCCTCGTTCATCTGTCATCGTCTTTCTAAGACATTTATCTGATCAATTCTATTGATCTGTACTCTGGCTGTGAAGAGAATCAAAGAAATTCTTCAACAACTTGTTTTTCTTCAAAGTCTCGTGGCTTACATTGTAAAAGAATCAAAGCCATCACTGCTCATAAAATCCCCGTCAGCATCCATATGCTCAATCTTGAATTGCCCCTTCCTGGACTGGTAACCATCATTGCTATGAGGCAGTTCTCATGGTGTTTAAAAAAAGATGAAATTAGACAGTCACCATTTGGTACTGCACTCCTCTCCCCTTTTGTAGCAGAGGGTGTCATTATAGAACTTCAACTGGTTCTGTCCACTCGATTTCACTTGTGAAGGGAAATCACATCAGCATAATGTTTAGAAGTTTCAAGTTTTGCTATGCTATTCCATGAAAACTGTCTCCATACTGGTTTCTTATAACCATGGCCTTGCAAACCATTAGGACTTCTGGCCCTCACCACAACACCCCAATCTACCCCTGTAAAGATGCTTGGTCTGTGGTTTTCTACTACTGCTTGAACCTCAAATGAATAGGCATTCTCTCTAACCCTAAAGCACAAACCCACACAACCATAAGTCTCTCTCTCTATACATACATGGCATCCACACCCAAATGTGTGGAATGTGTAGTCTGTGCATATACATCTATGTTTATATATTATCTGTATATATATACCCAATTGTGTGTAACCTTTGTATATTTGTACATGTGTGTAAATATATCAAGATGTGTATGCATGTGTATATAAACAAATGTGTATAACAATTATGTGTATATATGTATATATAGTTTATATACAAACCATTGCCATCTGCATATATACTGATACTATACACAAATGGGTATATAAACATAGGCAAATAAACAAATTATATCCATTTTTGTTTCAGAGAAGGATTCATTGACGATCTGCTTTGTTTGGTGATTGATCCTCTCAGGTTCATCCAGTGTTTTCTGGGATATGGGCATTGAATGAGAGTCTCAGTCTTATTTATTCTTTGAAAAATAAGGTGCAAGAATGTCTTTGCTCATGAGGACAGTTCTCTGTCTGCCTTTTGATCTATGTGGAGGGACAAGGTGCGGCATCAGCTCCTTGCTAAAGGATCTATGCTGATCAGAGTTGTCGGTGCCTTGGACCACTCAGTGTTTTCGGATTTTATTTCTGCCCTTGTTACCCTTAGGATAAGGATTTGATCCTCTTTGTATATACCCATTCTTTCTTTGTACAGTTCTTTGTAAACATTTTTTGTTATTATACGAGGTATATTTCAAAATAAAAATAGATAAACAAATTATATAAATATCCATACACAGAAACTACAAATGTGCATTTCAACAGACTATATACAATCGGGCATATACACATGAGCAAATACACAAACTATATTACATATGGATTTATATACATGTGTGTATACACAAAAACTTTATATATTATATATGCAGATCTACAGACAATACACAATTGGGTATATGCACGCAGGCATATACATAAACAAATATGCATCTGGATACATAAAGACATGGGTATATACACAAATTGTACACTTAATAATCAAGTGGTTTCAGCCAAATCTGAATATAGAAAATTACCAACCATAATAATATATATAAAAACAGAGCTAGAGTCCAGAATATTACAAACGGGTATGGATTACTTGGGAGCATTGAATCTTAAAGTAAAGAAAGGGAGTGTACCCACCTGGAGAATTTGGCCAAATGAAAATTGCCCAGAAGATGCAGCAATCAGCCCCCTGCTAGGAAAACCTGCAACATAACTATATGTTAATCTGGGTAAAACGAGCACAGTCTGTACATATACGTCTGTATATATATCCAAATGTATATTGTATGTATATATATGCAGGTAGCATATACCCAATTGTGGGTAACCTTTGTATATGTGAATATATCCAGATGTGTGTGCGTGTGTAACAATTAGGTGTATATATGTATATACACAGACTATTCCTACACATATATCAGTACATACACATGCATATATACTGATACTATAGATGATTGGGTATCTATGCACAGGCAAATAAACAAATTATATAAGTATCCATACACACAGATGTGTATATACACACAGACTATAAATGTGCATTTAGACAGACAATATACAATAAACAATATACAATTGGGTATATACACATGGGCAAATAGACAAACCATATAAATCTGGATATATACACACGTGCATATACACAGTCACATACTACATACATGTATATATACACAAAAACTATACATATTATTTGCACATTTATAGACAATACACAATTGGGTATATGCACATGAGTATATACATAAATTATATGCATCTGGATATATACAGGCATGGGTATATACACAAATTATACACTTAATAATTAAGTGGGTTTCAACGAAATCTGAATATAAAAAATTACCAACCATAATAATATATATATATAAACAGAGCTAGACTCTAGAATATTTACAAATGGGTATGGATAACCTGGGAGCATTGAATCTTAAAGTAAAGAAAGGGAGGGTACCACCTGGAGAATTTGGCCAAATGAAGATTGCACAAACCCCCACACAGCGTAAATCTCTGTATATATACATGTACATCCATACCCAGATGTGTAGTCTGTGCATATATGTTATACGGTTATGCATATATATCCAAATGTATATTGTTTGTAGTATATATGCATGTATTATATGCTCGATTGTGTGTAACCTTTGTATATGTGTATAAATATATCCAGATGTGTATGCATGTGTGTATATACTTAAATGTATGTAACCATTATGTGTATATGTATATACACAAACTATTCCCATCTAGGTGGGTATACATACACATGCATATATATTGATACTATACACAACTGGGTATATACGCACAGGCAAATAAACAAGATAAATAGATAAATATCCATACAAGCAGACGTGTATATACACACAGACCATAAATCTGTATTTAGACGGATTATATACAATTGGGTATATACACATGGGTAAATAGACAAACTATCTACATCTGGATATGCACACACATGTGCATATACACAGTCACAGACTACATATGTGTGTATACACGCAAAAACTATTCATATTACATGCGCATTTACAGACAATACACAACGGGGTATATGCACATGAGCATATACATAAACCATATGATTCTGGATATATACAGACATGGAAATATACACAAATTATACACTTAATAATCAAGTGATTTCGAAGAAATAAAAATACAAAAAAAATACCAACCATAACAATTTATATGCAAAGAGAATTAAAGTCCAGCATATTTACAAATGGGTATGGAAAACATGGGAGCATTGAATCTTAAAGTAAAGAAAGGGAGGGTACCCACCTGCAGAATTTGCCTAAACGAAGATTGCCCAAAAGATGCAGCAGTCAGTCACCTGCTAAAAGAAACCTGCAACAGAACTCTATGTTAATCTGGGTAAAACGAGTACACACAATTAGAATAATTTACTGGAGATTTGCAGAAAAGTGGTTTACCTTTGTACCATTTCTTGCCAATTGCAGAGGCGGTCATCGCCGCTGAAAACTTAAACGCTCCTGCACTTAACTGACATTTGCATTAATCGAATTTCATTTCATTAAGTTTTTATACTTGATCGCTGTCACCTAGCGCTCAACGGCTACTGTTTCAAATTCGGGCAATTTGTTTTATTAGCATTTGTAGCTTGGGAGCGTGTTTACGGAAAAAAAAGGACGCGTGTTATCCCAAAAAAGAACGCACACGTGTTATCCGAAAAAAAAAAAAAGGACGCGTGTTATCCCAAAAAAGAATGCACACGTGTTACACGGTGCTATTGAGGCATCCTACAATAACCCATCAAGATAAAAATTATGACAGCCGATTAAATATATATTAACCAAATATACTTATAATCTTTTTCGGAAATTCAATTTTTTATTAGTTCGTATTTTAGTTATGATTATTTTCTTCATTTATTTTGTTTCAGTGCCATTACATATTTTATTGTGATATTCACAGGGTAAATTCAATTTTATAATATAATGTAGTTATTTCTCATTTACTTTCTTTTCTTATATTATTGTTCTAAATTTTTAGTTCATATAATTTTTTATTAAGGTTTGGGTATTTTTTATGTCAATATAACATCTACTTATTCATTTGTATTTTACTTAAGTAGATGTTAAAATATGGGATTACATATTTGACAATGTCATTTTTTGATTTGCATGTATCTTACATGACTTGTACGCACATACATGCCTCTTATTTGTTATTTTCTCACATCCACATACTTGTTATGAGTCTGATCCTCCCATTTTGTTGTCAATCACCCATATGAAGTTCTCAATGTGTGTCAAACCAACTATATACCTTACTCGAAGATCTCCGGATCATCAAATCCACAATCATATCTCTTGGACACTGATGTCAAGTATAGATAGTTTTGTTTTTGAAACTAACTTGAGAATGACATTAGCGACCCTCACCTAACAATGGTTATTTTTTAAAATTAAATCATTTTTATGGGTCGACGCATTTACTTGGCATATCGGTAGTGTGAAAAAGTACACAAATGAACTCATATAAATACAAATCAAACCCACACTTAGTACCCACTTGACACTTGTATATCAAACATATATATACTTTTGCACATTGAACACACATGCTCTGTTATTCCCAAAATGCAAATCATTCACTAAGAGAATTCACTAGCGAAGTCTAAAAAGTACACCAAGCCAAGTCAAGACTGAATATTGTTAAGTATTGAAAGCTATATTATATGTGCATTCATATAGCAAAGGAGCACAATTGTGCACTCACATTAAGGGGAAGAAATACATGTAGCTTGACTTCCCTCTTCAAAGTATTGAATATATAGGCAACGATCAATCATCAAAGGAGGTGATCAGGGTCAACTCAAAGCATTACACTTCCTAATTTTTTACAGATATTTGCCCTTCGCAAGTAGACCTAGGTTTTTGAGGAGAATGAGATTGATTTCTTGAGTTGCATAGATAGTTAAGCATCAAGATTGTACGTACAAATATAAGTAGGTGTAGTTAATTGTATGGTCACAGAAAACAAGAACCTCCCAAGATAGTGACATCAGCCTCCAACCACTTTTGTTGACGTTACTAACCCAACATGACGTTAGTGACCTTACACATACAAACAATCAGTTATAGATCTAAGCAACTCTTAGACTTATTTCTAGCCCCTTTTCATGGTTAGAAGTTAGTCATAGTCAATGATCAAATTATAAAATCTAAGTATCTTGATCTCTTTAGTAAGTTCAATATTTAACACATGCCACTTGTCAAATAAAATTATATATTTTACATCCAAATTCATGATTAAATGTCATATTCCACAATTTACATTACATTCCAGTTTTTATCTTAATTAAGGTTGTACTATCCAACTCAGGGTAAAACATATTGGTGAATTTGAATATTACTCAAACCATGCCAAACCCTAGGTCTCCTCTAGGATTTCGTTCATTTTTCTAGGGTTTTTAGATTTTTTATCTTAGGGTTTCATTTATGATTTTTAATTTCACCATACGAAAGACAATTAATCTTCTCACCCTTGGCCCTTGGCTTTTACATATTTGCATGACTTCATCCTATGCCATCCAAATAGGCTAGTTCTTTTGTTCCTCAAAAGTGTAGTGCTAGATTGAGTGGGGCCCATATAATACATAATCAGATTCTATTGGCTTCCTCTACCATGGACAAAATAAATATAATAAATGATTCTTCTTTTGACGATTCAATTTTTCATGAATATGTACAAACTGATAATTATGTTGAAAAGCCTAATTTAAAACATGATAATCAAGATAATCCCTATATTCATGAAGCCCAAAATAGTATTGATCCCAATGAACTTAATGGAGTAGATTTTTATTGAGTCAAAGCTTTGTCCAAATTTCGTCATGGACTTTGTCAACATCCTCAAAAAGTGGATAAAGAGGTTAAATTATTCCTAACATCTAAGGTTGCACACAAAGCTAAGGTTGTTGCATCTAGGAAATAATAAGAGCCTTTTACTATTGTCAATCACTCTTTTTGAGCTACCAACCTAATCACATGTGTTCAAACTTATAACATTGACACTCTTCCTACATTTACACCTCTAGTCACGAATATGATGTCCACCCAAGGTGTGGGGGCAACACAATGCTTCCCACAAGTTTCCATACCTATTTCTACATAGATGATTTATTCCCATCTTATGATGGCTATGCATATTACATCACCAACCTCACCTATTACACATTCCCTCAAGTAGACTATTTTAGCTCTATAGGCTAAGGTGTTGCAACTATAGCAAAGTACATCTAGATCTAGTCATTCAATGGATTTGTATTGCTGGCTTCATAACTCGTTAGCCCCCAAAATAGTAGCTTATTCCTTACATATAGGCTTTGTAACTCCTAAGCTTTGAATTTACAATGGTAAAAGTAATTATGAACAACACGTTTAATCCTTCCACACAACATGCTTGGATTACCCTTCTAATGACAAATTATTGACCAAATTATTCCCAAGAAGTCTCAAAGTCATTCAAATCATTCTCTAGACCTTAGCATAAATCTAAAATTTATTATTCTAATACCATGGTTTCCCGCTTCACCTCTTTACTTCTCAAACTTGACTCTATCAACACCTTTTCCTTCTGCTAGAAATTTGTAACTTCTACCACCTATGTCAGAGCTTTGTAATAAAAAAGGTGATGTTTCCACTCTTTATAACCATCTAAGGCATCTATAGTAGTAGGTTATTCACCTTCCCATAAAGGTGCTAACTTCATGTGGGCTACAAAATCAAGAGCATCTTAATTCACTGAGATGGGACTCAAACCTATTACCTGCAATGTGTTACCTCCTTGTTGTCCACCTGACCCTTTGGAGAAGCATGATTGTTTCCCTCCAAGAGACCAATCCCACATTCTAGCTAACTTTGATCCTTACCTTGGGGCCCATCCCTAGACTTGGGCATCAAATAAATATTTCATGTCTTAGCTATTAAAAATAATGATTTCTTAACCCAATTATGTGTATGCAAAGGGTTGAAACCTACTACCCTCTTTACCCTGCATTCTACAACTTTGTCACCTAGACGATTGCATCCAAAACACATAAAAGGTTGCCCCTCAGAGTTAATAAATTGGATCTTAAATCCTTTGGATGACACCACCTTGATGGAATCAAAGAAATTTTGGAAATTTAAATAATGGCACAAAATTTGTCAAAATTCTTATGTGTAAAACTTGGGGAGTCCTCAATCCTAAAAAAGAGCATGGATTTGTTGATAGATTGCTTAATCAAGGCAAGGCCTTTTATAACTGTTGACCATTTTGGTCCTGTAGGCCAAAATCGGTCCCCCATTTTTTCCCCTGCTGTTCTGAGCCAGTACAACTTTAATTTTGCACAAGTCTTGGAAATTTCTATGGACTCTGCAAATTTCTACAGACTCTGCAGGTTTTCTACGAACTCTGCAGGTGAAGTTTCTACGGACTCAGCAGGTAAAAAACTACGGACTCCGCAGGAAGAGGCAAGTTCCCACTTAGGTGCAAAATGGATCATTTCAAGTGCCCTTGTAGAGGGCAGTTCGCAACTCAAGAGCCCTTGCGGAGGGTAGGGAACACTTTCAAGAGAGGCCACAGAGAAAAGCCAAAAAGGTAAGTTTCCTTTGGAAATTTGTTTAAGGCAAAGAAAGTACCCTTCGAAAGGGTCGTTTCCAATTTTTTCGAAGGGCACTTTTCAAAGGGTAGTTGAAGAATCAAAGGAAGAAATCCTTTGAACTTTTTGTTTGAAGGAATTCCTTCGGACAAAAAGTTTGACGGAATTCGAAAGGGCCACAAACAAAAATCCTGCAAAAAAGACTAAGGCAAAGGCTAGAATAATTTCTTTGGAATTTTTGTCCGAAGGAATTCCTTCGGACAAAAAGTCTGAAGAAATTTGGAGGAATGTCGCAGGAGGAAAAGCCGACAGAAATTCTGAAGGAAAGCGAAGTGGTCGAAGACAATTCTTGCAGACTTTTTGTTCGTGGGAAAAAAGTCTGCGAAAAGGGTCCGCGAGAGAAAGCCCGAAGGAGAAACCCGTCGAGGAGAAAGAAGACCCCCTGAAGAGTATGTACCCTTGTGGGGGGCTCTCGCCAAGAAAAAGGGACTTTTCTCAAGACCGTCGAAGGGTCACCTTCCCTTCGGGAAGGTTCAAAACAAGAAGTCGAAAGGAAAGGGAGCAACAAAAGAAGCTGAGAGAAAGAGAAAGGCCGAAGAAAACTCTAAGGGGTGACGGGCCCGAGGACGTCAAAATCAAGCACGGTGAACTAGCCGTTGGTTTTCAAACACAGTGACAAGTGCGTGGACGTAAAATTCAAGGCTCGTGAAATAGCTGTTGATTTTGAAAAGCTTAAAGAAGAGCCCAAGGAACTCAGCGACCCGCCAAGAAGATAGCCTCGAGGGCTGAAGGAGCCAGAAAGAGAAAAAATGAGGAAGAGATAAAGTGCAAAAGTAGACAAATAGTCCAGGTGGCAAAGAGAAGGTGTCAACTCAGGGATTTATTCTTGCAGTTGTAATAGTGCTGCCAAGTGGTCATCAAACAGTGTGAACAATAAGCGGTGCGGCCTATTTTCTTCTTTTCACATTGATGAGTAGACAAGCCGCATAAATGCCTTGAAGGGAGCAGTCTGTTTGCAAAAAAGAGGCATGGCCCATGCTCTCACATTAATGTTGGAATGCCAAAGTCAAAGCAAGAGCTGACAATCAAATGACTTCCTCTTCCCAAGGCTCTCAAACGCACATGGGCCACTTGAAAGAAGAGCGCCAAAGTCTTTTCCAAAAAGTGCCAAGTTCCTTTCTCTTTTCTATATATTATAAACTTCTCATTTTTGAAAATGATCCATCTCTCAACCTTAAGGCAAAGCTCTGCCCAAAAATCTCTCGGGCTTGTAAGGCAGGACTCTACCAAATTTTACCTTGAATCAAGACTTAGCATTTTTACCTCCATCTGGACTTGCACTCATGCAGATGTCTATGTTTTCTTTTGTGTTTAGTCATTTTATTTGATGCTTTTCACAGAATGATTCCAGCATGTGTGGTGCATTGTGAATTTTCTTCTTTTACAGGTCTGCCAAAAGTGTCTACAGCAGGAGTATAGGCGCATGTGAACAGGCTGCCAAAGTGTGTCTCAGAACACCTTTGATAGTTTTTCCTCTCTGTATCTCTACGGACCCCTAACTCACTGATACAAAAGAGTTTCCCACATCAGATGAAGTGTATGGGAGCTTATTCTTGGTGAAAAGTGTATGTTTAGGCTGAGTGGGTCATCTTTTTGGTGTATCACCTTTTATTTTAGGTTTAGCTTCTATTTTCAGCATCTTTCTCCCTTTTCATCCCCCCCTTTTCCATTTATTTGTTAGCAGTAGGGAATCCAAGGCCTAAAAGATACATCAGAGGGAGCTAGCCCTTATCTAGAGACTCTCCCCCCAGCTTCGTCGGTCCCACAAGCGAGAAGCGAGTTTCCATTATTGTGTGTGGAAGGCAGGAGCTCGGCCTCCTGCCTAGGGTGCAATCCACTACGTCAATAGTTTTTGGCACGCCTGGTGGGATCAACTAGGACAAGTTGTGTCCAAAGAGTTGAAGAATTTTTGGTGTGTTCTTCAACTGACCAGCCTTTGGAGGCTTTTTATCAACACCAATGGTGACTCTGAGTTGAATCAGCTGGTTAAGCAGTCCTAGTGCCATCAAGAAATCTCATTTTTTGTATGTATAATCCCTTCACCCAGCATTATGGGCCTTGTATTCCTTCATATATCTTTGATCAAGCTCAAAATGTTCAGGGAATCACCTCAAGCAGCTCTCCTAGTTGCCCTTCAACGATAAGGGAGGTGGTGCTGGAGTTTGAGAAGCAGGTAATAGAGATTGACAGATTGGATGAGTAGTACAGATATCAACAGGAGCTGATGTATAAAGAGGAGTGTTTGTTCAAGCAAGCTCAGGGCTTGCAATCCATGGAGGAGGAGGTAGCAAAATGGAGGAATCCATTCATTCAAGGCAGTCAGCCTTGTATGCCCCCTCCTATTCTAAAGAAAGCCCCCTCTTCTACACCAAATCCTTTCTATCAGATAGCACTTGATCATTCTAACTCATTTGGTGCATCAATCAATCATGCTCTTAACCCCGTGCGCTTAGCCTTCAAACATCAAAGGGAACTAGAGCAACCCCCCATGGAGATGAACCTTCTAAATTCCTTAGATTGTGCATCTTCCTTTGGGGGGAACATTATGAACTAGCACATCTCTCTCAAAGCTGCTCCTACTCATTATGATGATGCTGGTGACCTCCAAGAAAGGCTTTTCCAAGAAGATCTAGCTAGGATAATTGCAAAGTTGGAATCCCAAGCAAGATTCCTCAGCCAACGTGTGATGGACCTGTCTGAGCACACCCCATTTACACACCTCCAAGAGAGCTATTAGGCCACACCTGATATAGATGAAGTGCTGGCCAAATGGAAAGAGGAGAATCATTCAATTCTAGCTCAAGGACTGCCTCCTCTTCCACATGGTTTTTTCACTTCATCCCTTCTCAAGGATGAACCTATTTTATAGGAGGTGAGTGAGGAGTAGAAGATCCAATTTACAGCTCTTCAAGAGGCTATCATGAGTGACAATGAAGAATAAATCATCATCGATGCTCCTTGTGAAGATATCATCAGCAATGGAGAAGACTCAGGTCACACATACATGCAAATGTTCCAGCAATACGAAGAGGAATGCAAGCATGGTGAGCTCTCTCCCCCTTCATTTGATGAACTTCCTTGTTGTTTCGATGAGGAGGATGACTATGCTGAGGAGCTTGAGTTGGAGGAGGACCAAATGGACACCTTTGAACATCTAGAAACTTTGGTCCTTGAGCAGGAAAAGGAGAGGTTGGCCTCCCTTGAGGAAAGCCTTGAAGAAGAGAGCTTTGAACAAGAAGGTGATGTTCTGTGGGATGAGAAATCAGTTTGTGATTCTATTTTAGACATTACAACAGTCACCCTTCTTCAAGAAAGCCTTGAGGGAGCAGAGGATGAGTTTGATAGGGTCTTCAATGAAGCAGAAGGAAACGGGTCAAACCATGATGCACTGCAAAGGGACCATGCACATCAAAGGGCCTATGGTGATGAGCCAACAGCCATCGATTTCTTGGTGAAACGCACCAACATGAAGGACCAGCATTCAACAAGATTCCAAGAACAAAAAGAGTACGTATATGTTGGAAGTATGTTTGAATCTGATCCACTCAGATGCAAGCCAATTGAGGTGGCAGACAAGAGGAGCATGTCACCAAGTCTCCATTCCATTCAGCCACTTGTCTAGCACCGTAAGTTTCCTAACAGGAAGGGGACTTAAAAAGTTTTCCCTTTGATCCAGGAGGGAGGTAGATATACCTGGTTAGTTGTATATAGTAGTTTGCTTTCAGTTTTCTTTCTTGCTTTCCCTAAGTGTTGTTTGCACAAGTAGTGTTTTTAGCCTTGTGTGTGTTTTTCTTTGTGTGTGGGGTAAAAGGATTCATGATTGATTTTGGGATATCTCAAGGCTGTTGTTAACCTTTCTTAAAAGCTACATTTTGACTCCGTGCCCAATGGACTTTAAGGCAACTGGTCTCTAAGCATAGCAGGCATGCTTCCCCTGGGAGTCACCAATTTGTTGACCATTTTGGTCCTACAGGCCAAAATCGGTCCCCCCTTTTTTCCCCTGCTGTTCTGAGCCAATACATTTTTAATTTTTCACAAGTCTTGGAAATTTCTACAGACTCTGCAAACTTATATGGACTCTGTAGGTTTTCTACGGACTCTACAGGTGAAGTTTCTACGGACTCTACAGGCGGAAAACTATGAAATCCACAGGAAGAGGCAAGTTCCCACTTAGATGCAAAATGGATCATTTCAAGTGCCCTTGTGGAGGGTAGTTCACGACTCAAGAGCCCTTGCGGAGGGTAGGGAACACTTTCAAGAGAGGCCAAAGAGAAAAGTCTAAAAGGTAAGTTTCCTTTGGAAATTTATTTAAGGCAAAGAAAGTACCCTTCAGAAGGGTTGTTTCCAATTTTTTCGAAGGGCGCTTTTCAAAGGGTAGTCGAAGAAGCAAAGGAAGAAATCCTTTAGACTTTTTGTTTGAAGTAATTCCTTTGGACAAAAAGTCTGACGAAATTTGGAAGGGCCACAAACAAAAATCCCGCAAAAAAGACGAAGGCAAAGGCTAGAATAATTTCTTCAGACTTTTGTCTGAAGGAATTCCTTCGAACAAAAAGTCTGAATAAATTTGGAGAAAGGCTACAGGAGGAAAAGTCAACGAAAAATTTGAAGGAAAGCAAAGTGGTCGACGACAATTCTTGCAGACTTTTTGTTCACAGGAAAAAAGTCTGCAGAAAGGGTCCGCAGGAGAAAGCTCGAAGGAGAAACCCACCGAGGAGAAAGAAGACCGCCCAAAGGGTATGTACCCTTGCGAGGGGCTCTCATCGAGAAAAAGGGAATTTTCTCAAGACTGTTGAAGGGTCACCTTCCCTTCGGGAATGTTCAAAATAAGAAGTCCGAAGGAAAGGGAGCAACAGAAGAAGCTGAGAGAAAGAGAAAGGCCGAAGAATAGTCCAAGGGGTGATGGGCTCGAGGATGTCAAAATCAAGCATGGCGAACTAGCCATTGGTTTTTAAACATAGTGATAGGTGCATGGACGTCAAATTCAAGGCTCGTGAAATAGTTGTTGATTTTGAAAAGCTTAAAGAAGAGCCCAAGGAACTCAGCGACCCACCAAGAAGATAGCCTCGAGGGCTGAAGGAGCCAGAAAGAGATAAAATGAGGAAGAGACAAAGTGCAAAAGTGGACAAATAGTCTAGATGGCAAAGAGGAGGTGTCAACTCAGGGATTTATTCTTGTAATTAGAATAGTGCTGCCAAGTGGTCGTCGAATGGCGCGAACATTAAGCGACGCGACCTATTTTCTTATTTTCGCATTGATGAGTAGACAAGCCATGTAAATGCCTTGAAGGGAGTAGTCTGTTTTCAAAAAAGAGGCACGGCCCATGCTCTCACATTAATGTTGGAATGCCAAAGTTAAAGCAAGAGCTGACAATCAAATGACTTCCTCTTCCTAAGGCTCTCAAACACACATGGGCCACTTGAAAGAAGAGCGCCAAAGTCTTTTCCAGAAAGTGCCAAGTTCCTTTCTATTTGCTATATATTGTAAACTTATCATTTTTGAAAAGGATCCATCTATTAGCCTTAAGGCAAAGCTCTACCCAAAAATCTCTCGGGCTTGTAAGGCAGGACTCTGCCAAATTTTACCTTGAATCAAGACTTAGCATTTTTACCTCCATCTGGACTTGCACTCATGCATATGTCTATATTTTCTTTTGTGTTAAGTCATTTTCTTTGATGCTTTTCACATAATGATTCCAACATGTCTAGTGCATTGTGAAGTTTCTTCTTTTGTAGGTCTGCCAGAAGTGTCTACAACAGGAGTATATGTGCATGTGAACAAGCTGCCAAAGTGTGTCTCAGAACACCTTTGATAGTTCTTCCTCCCTGTATCTCTACGGACCCCTGACTCATTGATACAAAAGAGTTTCCCACATTAGATGAAGTATATGGGAGCTTCTTCTTGGTGAAAAGTGTATGTTCAGGCTGAGTGGGTCATCTTTTTTGGTGTATCACCTTTTTAAGTTTAAGTTTAGGTTCTGTTTCAAGGTGAACCCAAACCTAAAATAATGGCACAAAAGTTGACAAAATTCTTATGTGTAAAACTTGGGGAGTCCTCAATCCTAAAAAAGAGCATGGATTTGTTGATAGATTGCTTAATCAAGCCAAGGTCTTTTATAACTTGATCCAAACCAGTGCCTTAGAGATCACAACCACCAATGGATCAAAAAAGGAGGTCCAAGTGCACAAAGACAAACCCAACTATTAGAATAACCAATGACCATTATTCCAAATGAAGTCTTTATCTACCACTATCTTGAATTGAATAAAAAAGAATCCTTTTTCCATAAATGAAATAAGGTTCTTGGAAACCATGTTCCATATTGATTTTATCTAGGGGATAAAGACCTCTAAGGAGGGATGTTTCCCCATGCATCTACAGATCAAAGGCCTATATCCCTTGTCTTTTTCAAATAATTATAAATCCTACAAAAAACTAAAGGAATATCCCTTAAAGATAATAACATTAGTTTACTATATGCCCTACCTTTTAATTATTTATTGTAAAATCATTTGCAAAAGACTATACATCCAAAGATGAGAACATCAAAAAGAAACCAAACTATAACAATCGATCACCAAGAGAAACAAGGTTCATGATATTAGTACGATGTTACAATAGTGGCAATAACAAAGGAAATAAAACACAACACAAAAAACACAATCCACACAGCGTATTCAGATGAGCTAATATCCATTCAACTAATTGCAGGTGAGCCACTATCATCCTCATGTTCTTTATGTTCCATAGGTCCTTTCTGATGCTCATGTCCCAACTAATGAACACCCACTGAAGGTATAAACCTTTCTACCTTATTGAGAAGCATGAAAATGTTGGAGGACTTAACATATTTCCTCAACTCTTCAACATCAATTAGTCTACCAGAATAAATCACTTTTTCTAAATGAGCCACAATGTCACTAATACAATACTCAATTTGAGCACCATAATCAATCAACATCAACTGATCACCACTACCCACTCCAATACCAATGATTGCATTTACATTATTAGATTCAAGAGCTGAAACCACAATAAAAACTGATCCAACACTAGTCTACGGGAAACTAGGACCAACATTATGCAAAGCCTCTGTCACCTCTTTCTTAGCAGAAATCCAAATGTTTATGTTTACCTTGTCAGAATAAGAGGACCAACCCATTTAGGGAAAATTGTTTCATCATCTTGTTATAAAAGGAGTCCATCAATTCCCATTCATATTCTATCAATTGTACTTCAATAACAACCTCATGTGTAGTTCTCTAATCAAGCGGGTTAGACCATTTAGGAAAACCTCTGGTATCCAACATTAAGCAAGAAGAGATCTTCAACATTCTAGTCTGAAAAAACTTTTTTAGTTGCTCCTAAGGAATCTTGAGCTGAAGGAAAATCTACAACGAAAAGAGTTTAGAGATATCTTCAATGTTGAAATTAGTAAGCAACCTTGCCTCAAACTGAAAAACATCCAAGTTTCTTTGTTTCTAAATAAACTATAGAGAACTTTGGTAGAAAAAATTGGTTAGAACTTATGGAAAAGCACATAGTTTTTATAAAGAACACGCAACCAAAGCAATATTATACCAAGATATTTCATAGTCAAATAAATAGGACCAACATTTGAGACATTATTTCTAAATATTAGCAGCAAAAGGACAATAAAAAAAAACATGTTCAATAGTTTTCAACTCCCCACAGACCAAAAAATAAGGTTGGAAAATTCCAAATTTAAAGAAGGCCAAATGACATTAAACTTGATAGCCAACTTATTAAATAAAATCAACCATCGAAAATAGTATTTATTGGGTTCTAAACAAGAAGGCCAAATGACATTAAAATAGTACATCTAGCTAAACAAGGGGTCACACACACCATAAATGGTTAAGAGTCAAGAAAAAACATTTAGTAAAATCAAGTTTCTCATACATCATCTTAGCAAAATATTCTTGTAAAGGCAGGCCATTTAACCATTTAATATTATCCTAGAATTCACTTTCTTCATCAAAAATACTAACATTGTGAGCAGATTTGAGTGTTTTAGAAAGGAGGGTGAAAGTTAGTTTCTGAGAAGGAATGTGAAATTTATTATAAATTTCAACCCAAAAAGCCCAACCATCATGGAAAAAGATATCCCTAAAATTCCTTAGGCCCTTCAAGTACCAAACATAGGCAAAACATCCTCTAATCAAAACCAAAGGTTGTTTTTTGATAGAGAGATTCCACCAAATTGACCTATACCCCTGACAACTAGCACCCAGGCCACTGAAGATATGCGATACTGATATTGTTGAGGTATATTCAAATTATTAATATGTAAAAAAGTAAATATTGTTGTTATAACAATATTACATCGAGATCAGGAGGAGGATGGAAGAAATAAATTGAAATGGGGTCAAAAAGGGATTAAATGAGGCAAAAATCAGCCCCAACCACTCGACGTGCGCGGCCATAAATATCGCGTCTGAAAAATGAGGTAGTGTAGGGGTGGCAAAATTTACCGCCCTTACACTGAAAATCAAAGGGTCATGCAGGGGCATCGAAATTTGCCGCTTCTGCATGTGAAGGAGAAAAATGTAGGGGCAGCAAAATTTGCCACTCCTGCATGAAAAAAGAAGAAAAATGCATTGGTGGCAAAATTTGCCACTCGTGCATAAAAATGGAAGAAAAAGACTAACTCTGAGAAAAGAGAGATTTTGTCCCCTAGTCGAATCAAACCCGTAACAATCTTCGCATTTTAGGGAAAACGTAATAAAGAGACGTTACGAACTTCGAACGATGCCAGTTGAGTAAATATGAGAACAAGAGAAATTCGTCTCGAAAAATGAACTTAGAGAGAAAAAGGCGAAACAAACAAGTTTTGTAGGGGGTTGTTCTAAAAATGAGCTGAGCTAATTTTGGAAACAACAGCTGGCTCCTGTTGGAGAACTTCTGTTAATTGAATCGATCAATGGGAGTAGAAACCAATCTCTAAGTGCCTTCATCTAAGCCATTGGGCTACGAAGTCACACTAAAAATGAAAGAAAATAAATAAAACATAAAAACTATACAAATATACAAGTGGATCTATCTAAACTTCAAGGATTGAAATGTTTCAGATGCTACCCACTGTGGGGTAGTAAAAATGGTGCTCCATCTTGATACTCCAGCAAGAAGCTATTCTCACCACAGAGTTGTCGAATGGTGAATGAACCTCTCCACAAAGAATCAAATTTGCCATGCATTCCCTTCAGTTCTCTCCTCTTGTCCCACAACAAGACTTGATCTCCGATTTGAAAATCACGAACCTTAGCCCTTTTGTCAAAAAGTTTCTTCACCTGATTTTCATGTGCCGTAATCTGGTCTACCACCATGGTTCACTGCTCATTCAATTCGATTAGACACATGATCCTTTTGTCGATCAAATTTTCAAAGGTTGAATCTTTGATTACTTTGGCTAACCTGAGTGTTGATAGTTCTAGAGTGATAGGTATCTCCGCATTCAAATCGTACAGAAGTTGGAATGGCGACATGCCTATGGCCCTCTTGGGTGTAATCTTATCTGCCCATAAAGCATCAAATAGTGCTTTGTGCCAAGTTCTCTGATTGTCATCAACCAATTTCCTGATAATAGTGACCAGGTTCTTATTGCTTGATTCTTCTTGGCCATTTTCTTGTGGAAAAGAATCTGAAGTATGGGACAGGGTAATTCTATAATAAAAATAGAATCGAGTAATTTCATGTGAAGAGAAACAGGCTGCATTATCTATTACAATTTTGAGTGGAACCTCAAATCTGGAGATGATATTTTTATTAAGAAAATTGCACACCACTTCTGAAGTAGCGTGCTTGGTTGGGATGGATTCCACCTATTTGGTAAAGTAATTAGTTGTCATGAGGACATAATCATGTTCGGTGCTCGAAGATGGGTTAACTGAGCCAATGAAGTCAATACCCCACAGTTGAAAAGGCTCTTCGATTATTACTGGCTTGAGGGGCAATGCGGCTAGTTTAGGCTTTCTAATGAACTGCTAACACAATTTGCATCTACGCATTTGTAGGCATCTTGAAATAGTGTAGGCCAATAGTACCTCGCTCGCAGAATCTTGTGCACTGTCACTGGTGCAAAAAAATGTCCTCTATAGGCCAAATTGTGAAAAGACTCCAAAAGTTTATTTTGTTGTACCTTATCGACACAATGAAGAAATACCTCATCTAGGCTTCTTTTATATAGACCATTATTTTACAAAACATAGCTAGCAGCCTTTAGTTTAACATTCTATTTTTCTTTGTAGGAGAGATGAGCGGGACACTCACCATAGGTCAAAAAATGGGTGATGTCAAAATACCACTCATCACTAGTGGTAACAAAGAGGACCATGGGCATGTCTTCGATCTCCATTTCTTCATTTTTTGCTCCCTTGGGAATGTTGTCGGCAATCAACTGACAAAGACCCTTTCTTCGCACAATTTTGGTGGGTTTGATGTCTAGATCAAACTCCTAAATCTTGATGATCCAATTACCCCTTTTCGTACCAAACTCCTGTTGAGTCAAAATGGATTTCACTGTGGTATCAGGCACCAAAACCTCAGTATGCGAGTTCAGGTTATAAAACTTGAAATATTTGACTGCTTTGACCACCGCATATGCATGCTTCTCCATGTTTGAATATTTCAGCTCGTGAGCCTTAAGTGGACAACTCATGAAGGAAATAGGAGATTCTACACCTTCTTGGTTATGTTGAACTAAAATAGCTGAGAGTGTATGTTTAGAAGCATAAATGTATATTTTGAAATTTTTAGTGTAGTCTAGACGAACCAGAATTGGTGCATGAGTGATTGCTTCTTTGATGTCTTTGAATGCTGATTTGCCCTCTGCAGTCCACCTAAAGGTAGCTTTGCCTTTCATCATATCGACAATGTGCCGAGTTTTCTCAGTGAACTCAGGGATGAACCTTTAAAGAAAATTCACCTTTCCAAAGAAAGAGTGAACCACAGTTTTACTGGTAGGCAGAGTAAGCTCTTGGATGGACTTGACTCTTTTTGAGTCAATTTTAATACCTTTTTGGGACACAATATGTTCGAGAAGTTTCCCTTCTGTCACCCTAAAGATAGATTTTTTGAGATTTAGAGAAATACCATTTTGACGACAGCATTCCATTATTCTTTGTAAATGGTGGACATAGTCAGAACGGTGCTTTGAAAATACCATCAAATCATCTAGGTATACTACAATGAACTTACCTATTTCATCCTTGAAAGTGAGGTCCACTCTTTGAAATGTGGCGCCTACATTTATCAGACCAAAAGGCATTCTTCGATAAGCGAAGGTGCCCCAAGATGTGGTGAAGGTAGTCTTATGCTGATCTGCTCTTCCAATTTCAACCTGATTGTACCTTGAAAAATCATCTAGCATTGATAACATTTCTGAGCCTGTCACCATCTGTAGAACTTGATCCATGATAGGGAGAGGGTAGTTATCTTTTAAAGATAATTGATTCAAGTTTTTGAAATCCCCGCATATTTAAATTTCACCATTCTTATTTCTCACAGGCACTATATTGGCAATCCATGTGGAGTGATGGATTGGAAAAATTATCCTGACATCAAGCTTTTTTTTGGATCTCAGATAAAATGGTACCTGATATTTTTGGATTATATTGCCTAGAATTTTGCTTGTAAGGCACTGAGTTGGCCTTAAGAGAAATGTCATGGCAAATTTCCTCAGGCCTGAGTGATTTCAGGTCATCATAGGAATATGCTAAGACATCTATATATTGGTGGAGTAGAGTAGCGAACTTGAATATCTCTTCGGGAGTGCGGCATTTCCCAATGTTCAACATCTTAGGATCTCCCTTGGTTCCCAGATTTACTTGATCAAAATCTTGAGAGGAGTTTAAATCCGTTTGTTGTTATTTGATGAATTTGTCATGGTTATCAAATAGATTTTTTAGGGAAACTAGGCCTTTGGGAATCTTATTCCCCTTAAGCTACAGGAACTCCTCACCTGCATCTGTATGCGATTCAGAAGTTGTCTCACATTTTTGAAGTTTACTGCCCTCAAAATGCAACTGTTCGAAGCTGTCTTTTTACTCCAAAAAGGCAATGATTTGATCATCATTGTTGAATACTTACCAATGGCTGGCATTATCAGGTACACTTGGTTGAAAGACCAATTTGATAGTGTACTTGTCCCCTTTAAATTCTGGGTGGAGAACTAAGAGAGTAGCAAAAATAGCCAATGCATCTGCCTGGTTGTTGAATTCTCTCAGAATGGTAGAGATGCTAAAAGCATCAAAATTTTCAATTTGGTCCCAAATTAGATTGCGGTAGTAGTGCAATATTTTGTTCTTGGTTTGATAGAGGTTCCTTACCTGACAAACCACCAATTCGACATCCCCTTTAAGATAAAGGAGTTTAATACCCTTCTCTCTAGCAACCTACAATCTAAGCAACAGGGATTCATACTCAGCTGTGTTGTTGGTGTTGCTAAATTGAAACTTATAGGATAAAGGAATAATATCTCCTTAAGGAGATACCAACACAACTCTAGCTCCTGAATCGGTAGAGGAGCAGTTGCCATCGAATTTTAGGATCCATACCTCACTAGACACCACTTTTTCTTTGCAAATTTCTTCATTTGGAGGAAGAGGTTCTTCTATGCGTTCATTTTGCTTTACCAATTCTCCTGTTGTGTTAGCTGAATATATTTCCAAGTTATTACCTATAGGAGTCTCGTTAGATGCCTCATGGACTTTGTCTATAGATAAGAAGTAGTTACCCATGTCTGAAGACTCAAATAAAATTTGAGCTTCTGGTGCTGACGATTGGGTGACTACATACTTTGCCTCTTTTTCAGGAAGCAATCTCTTCATAGCACCTTGAATTGGAATCCTTGCCTCAGACAAGTCCATGCTTAGCTCACAACCAACATTCTTACAAAAAAATTTCCCAAGAAGGATGTCGTAAGAGGCCAGAACATTGGCCACCAGAACCATCATTTTTATTCTCTTTTTTGGAAAAGCTACGAACGCAAATTGGGCATCTTTTATTTGACCAAGGAGTGGGACTTGCTTGTTTTCCATAGAAAAACACCTCCCAAAAGTTTTGGTCAAAGTTAGACCAAGAGAATCTGCCACCTTGGCAGGCATAACATTATCAGAAGCTCCAGAGTCTATTATACAATTACTCAATTTATAACTATTCATCAGCAGGGAAACATAGAAAGGTTCTATTTTCTCAAGAGCAACAAGAGGAGTCACGACAAGATTATTTTGGGTGGATTTATTCTTGGGAGAATCATGAGTGGCCTTTGAAGAATCTTATCTTATGGGGATGGCTTTATTTTTTACTTATTCTGCCAACCTATCAAATTGTTCAGGATTGGCTCTCAAATATTCAATCTCAGTCATTTGGAACTTAGTATTTTTGACGTGATCAATTATATCAAATAACTTAAATGAATTTGAGATAGAGGAAGAGGGCCCATCATCTTGATCCTTAGTGGGTGTGGCACTGGTATGAGAAATAGAGGTGGAAGATATGGGATGGTTTGAGGTACTTATTTTTTTCTTAGTTACCTGATCCTTTGGTTGGAAAGGCAATGGAGTCCCTCGTTTAGCGATGGAGACCATTGGTTGAGGTTATTTTTTTGCCTTTCCTTTGTCAGCGTGTGGAGTTGATTGGTTTTGAGATCTGGTATAAATAGCATAGGATCCATCAAACCCTTCTCTTTTACTTTCAGCTTCATCCTGATAATCTAAGAAACTAATATTGGAGTCACTAGCTAATTCTTCTTCCTAATCTTTGAAGAGATTAGCATCATCTTGATGGTCCAACTCAGGTTGGAGTGAAAAGTCATGTTCATCCTCCAAATAACTGACCACTAAATTGGAAGGTGTTGCTTCAATGGCAAGTTTCCCTTGAGGGGGAGGCAGGCGATTTGGTTGCCCTTGGTTTCAAGCAGCATTGCCCTGATATTGTTGATTCTAGAATGTTCTCCTTGGCATATCTCGATAAGTGGGGGAAGACATACCTTAGGCCATTTGTCTTTTCAAAGATATCAATTTATTTGTCAACTTTTGCACCATAGGATCTATAGTGCCTGTAGAAGAACTTTCAGGAGATGAAGAAAATCTATTTTTACAAGAGTCTTTTCTGATCTTACCTGCCAGGATAAGATCATTCTCAATCTAAGTAGCTAAATTTTGAGCCATTACAAGATCTATAGGGCCAGCCTACCTCAATAGAAAACTTACTTCAAGAAGTTGCGAGTTGATGAAAAAACACTTGAGATTCTCTGGCGTGGGTTGAGCAACGGTAGGGATCCAGTTTCTTAACTTATTGAATTTGGCTATGAAATCCCTCATGGGCTCATGGGGTTCTTTTTTCATTTGCATAAGCTGAGCTAACAAGGCGTGCGCATCTTCAACAGGTTTAAACCTAGCTTCAAATTTGGACTTGAGTGTATTCCAATCAGTTATGGTTTGAGCTTGAAGGTGATAAAACCAATCTGCGGCAGTGCCTTGCAGAGTTTCTACAAAAAGTCTCACTACTACGTTTTCAAATTCCACACCGATTACGCTGGATACTATAGAGAAAGCAGAAATATGCTCATCGGGGTGAACCTTCCCATCACCAAAAAACTTGAATTTTTTTTCTAAAACTACGAGGTAGTTTGTGCAAGGGTGGGGTCAAATTAAGAGGGCCAAAAGAATTGCCCCACAGACCTTGAGCAATTATGATAGGACTGTTAAATGGTAGGATAACAAATCTTGGTGGAGTCAATAAAGACAAAGCCTTACCAGTATTGAGACTAGAAGCTTCACTAGGTATGTGAGATCTGGCATTGGTAGGAGGGAAACTCCTAGTTCGCTGAAGATGAGATGATGGAGGAGAAATCTCAAAATTCATTTATCACACCAACTTGAATACAGGATCAACAATACCTTGAGCTCTTTGGCCTCGTGTGTACTGTTGTCCCTGAAAAATAACTCCTCATTTTTTTAGACAACATATGACTATTTTGGTCCTACATGGCCAAAATTGTCCCTCCCCTTTCCAAAAATTTGTTCTGAACATTCAATTTTGTCATTTTCTCAACTTTTTGGTAAAAGGATTAGCAGGTTCAACCGGTTCATCAAAGGGTCTGTCGGCAAGCATCAAAATAAAAGCTTGAACCGTTGAACCTTGAACCATTTTGGTTCATCGGTTCAACGGGTTTAATGACCAATTGGTTCAACGTGCTTGGTTCAAATTTATCAAAGAGACTCAGTGAAATCAAAAGGATGAACCAATGAACCAATTGAACCTTGAACCGAAAGAGTTCAAAGATCAATGGTTTATGGGTTCAAAGGTTCAAAGGCAACTCTGTCAAAGAGAGAAGCAACAAACATGTGGTTCAACAGATGGTTCAACCAAGGAGTGTGAAAGTGATTGAACTAGGAATCAATGGAACAAAAGAGATAGAACGAATCGATGAACCAACGAACCAATGTACTTTCAGCAGGTTCAAAGGTTTAAAGTTCAACATGGTTCAAGCGGCTAGCGACTATTGACAGCCCCACGGATGTCAAATTTAAAGTAAGAGAATATCTGTTGAAATTCAAATAAAGTGCAAAACTCAAAGGAAGAACCAATTGAACCTTGAACCGAATGAGTTCAAAGATCAATGGTTCATTGGTTCAACGTGCTTGGTTCAAATGTATCAAAGAGACTCAGTGAAATCAAAAGGATGAACCAATGAACCTTGAACCGAAAGAGTTCAAAGATCAATGGTTCATGGGTTCAAAGGTTCAAAGGCAGCTCTGTCAAAGAGAGAAGCAACAACATGTGGTTCAACGGATGGTTCAACCAAGGAGTGTGAAAGTGATTGAACTAGGAATCAATGGAACAAAAGAGATAGAACGAATCGATGAACCAACGAACCAATGTACTTTTAGCAGGTTCAAAGGTTTAAAGTTCAACATGGTTCAAGTGGCTAGCGACTATTGAAAGCCCCACGGACGTCAAATTTAAAGTAAGAGAATATCTGTTGAAATTCAAATAAAGTGCAAAACTCAAAGGAAGAACCAAGCAACTGACTGAAAAGATAAAATTCCTTCAAGTTTGTTCAAAGGCCGACAGAGATAGAGCAAGAGAAAATGACTTTTTGTTTGAAGGAAATTATTAAGAGAAAGAGCCGTTAGAATTCTTTCAGAGGTATTTTCTGTGGGAAAATGACCAAGGCAGAGCCCGAAGGAATTTCTTCAAACTTTTGTCTGAAGGAAAAGCCCGACTAAGGAGAAAAGCCCGTGAAAAAATGCCCGATGGAAAAAGATAGTGCAACGAAAGCCGCCACATGTCCATTATAAAACAAAGTGAAAGCTACCACGTGTCATCTTTTGCAGGACCCCCAAAGGTTTCTAAAGATTCTATAAGTTAAGTGGAATACGTCATGTGTCTTGTTATGACTCAACAGAACGTGACAAGTGTTTGCATCTGTGTTCCCCTTTTGGAGTTGCTCAGGCAAAACATGTTGTGGACCCCATTTTTTGTAAGTTTTTAATGAGTTTCATAACAGCAGAACTTGCCACTTATCAAAGACACAGAAAGGACCCCCTAAAGACTTAAGCAAAAAGGGCTATAAAGAGCAAAGAAGTGCTTAAGCAGTGAAGAGAGGGGCGAGACCAGAGGATCAGAAATATCTTCAAAATAATTATATCTAGTAGGTGAAACAATGGATCGAGTAGACTTTTGAGTGCACCAAATCAAGGATGCAAGCCTATTTTTTTCTTCCATGAAGTAATGGTGAATTGGACAGCTGCACAGACATAAGAGAAAGAACCAAACAATCCATACCAAAGAAGAGACATGTTAGATGAAGGGACACGCCATAGTTATGGCAGCGCACTATTCTCAGCATGGTCTCTCTAGACAAAACTGGAGACGCATTGAAGACATTGACTATAGCATGGGTTGTCCCATGGAAAAGGGTGCCAATCCTTGCGTAGTGGCTATAAGTTTGTTAATTCTCTCATTTGTAATGAAAACTTTTCATTTTTACAAGAGCAAAACTCTACCCATTTTGAAAGAAAAAAATAGAGACTTTGAGCTCAGGTTGTAATTTCATTTCCATTGTTATCTAAATGAGAAAGCAAGTTTCTCACAGACTTTGTGCTGTTCTGACTTGTGTCATCTAAAGGTGTCCTTATTCATTTAATTTGGTACACAGAATTAGTGAAGGTAATAGGGAAGTGTCTTCAAACCAATTGTGGGAAGACTTTGTGCTTTCACAATTGATTTCAATTTGTGTTTTCCTTTTCTTTTTATGTTATGGATTTTGGGGCGACTTTATGCCCCCATTATCCTTTGTGATATACTCTTTGAGCAGTTGAGGTGAAGACTTTGCGCTCTGTTTCATCCTGTTGTTACTATGCCCTTTTGATCACTGGTTATTTCACTGTCTGAAAGAAACTCTTGTTGTTTCTTGTAAGGACACTTCTAAAAGAAGAGAAGTGCCTTCAACATTTATAGCCAAAATTTTCTCTTTTGTCTGTATGCATCATCTCTGAAAGAAGAGAGATGGATGGTTTGTCCCACTCCTGTGTCTTACTTTCTGCTTATTTATATTGTATATAGCTCTTCATATTTAATAGGGAACCTCCCCTTGATGAGAGGAGAGATATGTCCCCTTGTGATGCAGTAAACCTACAAATCTGGATGACTTATCTCCCTATGCTATGGTGATAGGAACTATTTTGAACGCCAGTTAGCTGGTCGACAAAATATTCACCCAATAGTTTTTGGCAACTCTGCTGGGGATGAACATGCAGTCTGAAGCCTCAAATTTCAAATTGAAGCAGTTCCTTCTCTTATCTATTATAGATTCTGGCGACTCCCATTTGGGTCTTACCCATTATCCATTTATAGCCTTACCATTTTCATCCATCTCTATTATAGTATCTGGTCTGCAAAACTAGAGCTACTGGAAAAAAAAGCATAGTTTGAAGCCTCAAGCTTTAAGCTGAAGCAAGGCCAATTTTTTTTCCATTTTTTTCCTATAATCTGGCAACTCTGCTCAAATGTGTCATCCCTATTGTTCATAATCTGATCATGACAGTTTGAGGCCCATGGGGTAACTCATTTGGCCCACTTAATCTAACTCCACGCCTACATGAGCTACCACTCAGTTCAAAGAAGAATTTCCCAAAATTCTTTGGTGATAGAAGAGTCCACCCTGATGAACACATTGTAGTCTTCACCATAGCCTGTGGTGTGATAGGGGTGGAATTTGAAGACGTGGCAGTTAGGCTTTTCATAGAGACACTACAAGGCGTTGCTGCAGATTGATTCTACCATCTGTAAGCTAGATCAGTGACTGACTGGGATACACTCAAAGCCAACTTTGAAGCAAGGTTCAAACTTGCAGAAGATGTGCATGCCTTGCTGGCCCAGCTCGCACAGATGAAGAAGGAGCCCCATGAACCTATGAGGGACTTCATTTCTAGGTTCAACAAGCTGAGGCACAGGATTCCCATGATTCCCCAGTTGACACCTCAGAATCTCATGTGTTTCTTCATCAACTCACAGCTGCCTGAAGTGAGTTTTCTGTTGAGACAGGCTAGACACATAGACCTTGAGGCTGCTCAAGACTTGGCTACTGAGCTAAAAGATGACCTTATTTTGGAAAGAAAGATAAGGAGAGATCTTAACAGAGCTAAACCCTCTTCATCTTCTGAATACTTACCCCACCACTGATCCAATGGTACAAAATCTGGCAAATGAATTGCTAGCCTTGAAAGACAAATGGCACAAGGTATGTCTTCTGCTCCTCTGTATAGAAATGCACCAAGGAGGACATTCCCTAATCAACCATATCAAGGCAATACTACCAGAAGTCAAGGGCAACTAAATCATCTTCCTCCCCCACAGAGGAACTTTGCCCTTGAAGCACCTCCAACCAACTCAGCAGTTGGATATTTGGAAACAGAACATGTTTCCTATTTTCAACCTGAGTTCAAGCAAGAAAATAATGTTGGTCTCTTCACGGAGGATCAAGAAGAGTCAGCTGGCGACTCCCAATTGGATTTCTTGGATTACCAGGATAAACCCAAAAGTAAAGGTGAAGCATCTGAGGGATCATATGATGTGGTCACCCAGTCCCAGAATCAGTCAGCGCAACAAGCTGATAAAGGAGAAACAGAGGAGTGACCTCAACCTATAATTTTGATTGCTAAGTGTGGGGCCACTCTACCTATCCAGCCAAAGGACCCAATGATTACTAAGAAAGTATCTCAAACATTTCTGCACCTTCTACTTCAACTTCACAGCCTAGTCCTCCCACCCCTCCCATAAACCAAAAGGAAGAACTCCTATCCCCTGTGCCTAATCCAACCCAGTCATTTGACATAATTGATCATGTCAAATGTGTCAAGACCCAAATGGCGGCCCCTATAACTCAAATTTTGTTTGAGTCTTTAGGCAGGGATGAAATAATAGAAGAATTGGTGGAGTACGACATAAGTGTAGAAGAACCCTCCCCTCCAAACGAAGAAGAATATGAGATATATAAGGGGGACAATCAAGACATGTGCTAGGTTGAGCTATCAGAACAACAAATTATGGTACTAGGCCGTGCTGCTACCCATCAAAATCAGGAAAAAGAACTCTTTGCTAGGAGAGCAAAGATTCATGGTTTTTGGACCACAAGCCATTTCTTGCTTTGGGGCAAGAAGAGAAGAAAACCAAGGGGAAGACACAAAAAAGTGGTTTTTTGGTGGAGAGTTCCATTCACCCGTCACCAATTCTGGAGACAAAATAATTTCTTGCTAGTTTATCAAGACGAAATGCCATTATCATTGTCTCACAATGGGTGGCATCTAAAGCACTTCAAATCTTGAGGCATCAGATAAGTTCATTTGTACATATGTATATTTGTATAGTCTTTAGTTCTATTTTGTGCCTTTCATATTCATTTTTGTCACCTTTCTTTTTGGGTTGCATGACTCTGTAGCCCAATGGCACACTTCAAGGCACTAGAGATTCTGGTTTTTACTCCCCTCAGCTATTTTGAGTTGTTATCTGAAGAAAGTTCTCCAACAGGAGCCAGCTGTTGTCCCTGAAAAATAACTCCTCATTTTTTTAGACAACATATGACTATTTTGGTCCTGCATGGCCAAAATTGTCCCTCCCATTTCCAAAAATTTGTTTTGAACATTCAATTTTGTCATTTTCTCAACTTTTTGGTAAAAAGATTAGCAGGTTCAACCGGTTTATCAAAGAGTCTGTCGGCAAGCATCAAAACAAAAGCTTGAACCGTTGAACCTTGAACCATTTTGGTTGATTGGTTCAACGGGTTTAACAACCAATTGGTTCAATGTGTTTGGTTTAAAGGTATCAAAGATACTCAATGAAATCAAAAGGAAGAACCAATAAATCGATTGAACCTTGAACCGAAAGAGTTCAAAGTTCAATGGTTTATGGGTTCAAAGGTTCAAAGGCAGCCTCTGTCAAAGAGAGAAGCAACAAATAGGTGGTTCAACAGATGGTTCAACCAAGGAGCGTGAAAGTGATTGAACCAAGAAGCGATGGAACAAAAGAGACAGAATGAATCGATGAACCAATGAACCAATGTACTTTCAGTGGGTTCAAAGGTTTAAGGTTCAACATGGTTCAAGCGGCTAGCGACTATTGACAGCCCTGCGGACGTCAAATTTAAAGTAAGGAAATATCCATTGAAATTCAAATAAAGCACATAACTCAAAGGAAGAACCAAGTGACTGATCAAAAAGATAAAATTCTTTCGGGTTTGTTTAAAGGATGACAGAGACAAAGCAAGAGAAAATGACTTTTTGTCCAAAAGAAATTATTAAGAGAAAGAGCCGTTAGAATTCTTTTAGAGGTATTTTCTGTGGGAAAATGATTAACGCAGAGCTTGAAGGAATTCCTTCAGACTTTTGTTCGAAGGAAAAGCTCGACTGAGGAGAAAAGCCCACGAAAAAATGCCCGATGGAAAAAGACAGTGCAGCGGAAGCCGCCACGTGTCATCTTTTGCAGGACCCCCAAAGGTTTCTAAAGCTTCTATAAGTTAAGGAGAATATGTCATGTGTCTTGTTATGACTCAGTGAAATGTGACAAGTGTTTGCATTCGTGTTCCCCTTTTGGAGTTGCTCAAGCAAAATGTGTCGTGGACCCCATTTTTTGTAAGTTTCTAATGAGTTTCATAACAACGAAACTTGCCACTTGTCAAAGACACAGAAAGGACCCCCCAAAGACTTAGGCAAGAAGGGATATAAAGAGCAAAGAAGTGCTTAAGTAGTGAAGAGAGGGGCGAGACCAGAGGATCAAAAATATCTTGGAAAGAATTATTTCTAGTAGGTGAAACAGTGGATCGAGTAGACTTCTGAGCACACCAAACCAAGGGCACAAGCCTATTTTTTTCTTCCATGAAGTAATGGCAAATTGGACAGCTGTGAAAACATCAAAGAAAGGACCAGACAGTCCACACCAAGGAAGAGACATGTTAGATGAAGGGACACGCCATAATTATGGTAGTGCACTGTTCTCAGCATGGTCTCTCCAGACAAAACTAGAGACGCATTGAAGACATTGATTGTAGCATGGGCCATCCCATGGAAAAGGGTGCCAATCCTTATGAAGTGGCTATAAATTTGTTAATTCTCTAATTTTTAAGGGAGACTTTTCATTTTTACAAGAGCAAAACTCTGCCCATTTTGAAAGAGAAAAATTGAGACTTTGAGCTCAGGTTGTAATTTGATTTCCATTGTTATCTGAATGAGAAAGTAGGTTTTTTACAGACTTTGTGATGTTCTGACTTGTGTCATCTGAAGGTGTCCTTATTCATTTGATTTGGTACGCAGAATTAGTGAAGGTAATAGGGAAGTGTCTTGAAACCAACTGTGGAAAAACTTTGTGCTTTCACAATTGATTTCAATCTGTATTTTCTTTTTCTTTTTGTGTTGAAGATTCTGGGGTGACTTTGTGCCCCCATTATCCTTTGTGATATACTCTTTGAGTAGTTGAGGTGGAGACTTTGCACTCTATTTCATCCAGCTATTACTACGCCCTTTTGATCACTGATTATTTCACTGTCTAAAAGAAACTCCTATTTTTTCCTGTAAGGACACTTCTAAAAGAAGAGAAGTGCCTTCAACATTTATAGCCAAGATTTTCTCTTTTGTCTGTGTGCATCATCTCTGAAAGAAGAGAGATGGATGGTTTGTCCCACCCCTATGTCTTACTTTCTACTTATTTATATTATATATAGCTTTGCATATTTAATAGGGAACCTCCCCTTGATGAGAGGATAGATTTGTCCCCTTGTGATGTAGTAAACCTGCACATCTGACATGATCAATTATGTCAAATGGCTGGGTTGGACTAGGCACAGGGGATGGCAGTTCTTCCTTTTGGTTTATGGGAGGGGTGGGAGGACTGGGCTGTGAATTTGAAGTAGAAGGTGCAAAAATATTTGGGATACTTACTTTCTTAGCAATCACTGGGTCCTTTAGCTGGATAGGCAGAGTGGCCCCATGCTTAGCAATTGAAATTGCAGGTTGAGGTCGCTCATATGTTTCTCCTTTATTAGCTTGTTGAGCTGATTGATTTTAGGACTGGGTGACCACAGCATATGATCCCTCGAATGCTTCACCTTTACTTTTGGATTCATCTTAGTAATCCAAGAAATTGATGTGGGAGTCGCCAGTTAACTCTTCTTGATCCTCTGTGAAGATACCATCGTCATTTTCTTGCTCAGACTTAGGTTGGAAATAGAAAACATGTTCTGTTTCAAAATATCCAACTGCTGAGTTGGTTGGAGGTGCTTCAAGGGCAAGGTTCCTCTATGGGGGAGGAAGATGATTTGGTTGCCCTTGACTTCTGGCAGCATTACCTTGATATGGCTGATTAGGGAATGCCCTCCTTGGTGCATTTCTATATAGAGGAGCAGAAGACATACCTTGTGCCATTTTCTTTTTCAAGGCTGGCAATTCATTTGCCAACTTTTGTACCATTGGATCAGTGATGACTGTGGGTGAGTATTCAAAAGATAAAGAGGGTTTAGCTCTGTTAGGATCTCTCCTTATCTTTTCTGCCAAGATAAGGTCATCTTCTAGCTCAGTAGCCAAGTCTTGAGCAGCCTCAAGGTCTATGTGTCTAGCCTGTCTCAACAGAAAACTCACTTTAGGTAGCTGTGAGTTGATAAAGAAACACATGAGATTCTGAGGTGTCAGTTGGGCGATCATGGAAATCTTGTGCCTCAACTTGTTGAACCTAGCAATAAAGTCCCTCATAGGTTCATGGGGCTCCTTCTTCATTTGTGTGAGCTGGGCCAGCAAGACATGCACATCTTCTACAGGTTTGAACCTTGCTTCAAACTTGGCTTTGAGTGTATCTCAATCAGTCACTCATCTAGCTTACAGATGGTAGAACTAGTCTGTAGCAGCACCTTGTAGTGTCTCTATGAAAATTTTGACTGCCACATCTTCAAATTCCACCCCTATCACACCATAAGCTATGGTGAAGACTGCAATGTGTTCATCAGGGTGGACTCTTCCATCACCAAAGAATTTGGGGAAATTCTTCCTTGAATTGAGTGGTAGCTCATGCAGGGGTGGAGTTAGATTACGTGGGCCAAATGAGTTACCCCAGGGGCCTCAAACTGCCATGATCAGATTATAAATAATAGGGATAACACATTTGAGCAGAGTTGCCAGATTATAAGAAAAAAATGAAAAAAAAATTGGCCCTGCTTCATCTTAAAGATTGAGGCTTCAAGCTGTGCTTTCTTTCCCAGTAGCTCTGGTTTTGCAGACCTGATACTATAATGGAGATGGATGAAAATGGTAAGGCTATAAATGGATAATGGGTAAGACCTAGATGAGAGTCGCTAGACTCTATAATGAATAAGGGAAGGAACTGCTTCAATCTAAAATTTGAGGCTTCAGACTGCACATTCATCCCCAACAGAGTCACCAAAAACTGTTGGATGAATATTTTGTTGACCAGCTAACTGGCATTCAAAATAGTTCCTATCACCATAACATAGGGAGATTGGTCATCCAGATGTGTAGATTTACCACATCACAAGGGGACAAATCTCTCCTCTCATCAAGGGGAGGTTCCCTATTAAATATGCGGAGCTATATACAATATAATTAAGCAAAAAGTAAGACACAAGGGTGGGACAAACCATTCATCTCTCTTCTTTTAGAGATGATGCACATAGACAAAGGAGAAAATTTTGGCTATAAACACTGAAGGCACTTCTCTTCTTTCAAAAGTGTCTTTACAAAAAACAATAGGAGTTTCTTTCAGATAGTGAAATAACTAGTGATCAAAAGGGCGTAGTAATAGTAAGATGAAATAGAGCGCAAAGTCTCCACCTCAACTGCTCAAAGAGTATATCACAAAGGATAATGGGGGCACAAAGTCGCCCCAAAATCTGTAACATAAAAAGAAAAGGAAAACACAGATTGAAATCAATTGTGAAAGCACAAAGTCTTCCCACAGTTGGTTTCAGGGCACTTCCCTATTACCTTCACTAATTCTATGCACCAAATTAAATGAATAAGGACACCTTTAGATGACACAAGTCAGAACAACACAAAGTCTATGAAAAACCTGTTTTCTCATTTAGATAACAATGGAAATGAAATTTCAACTTGAGCTCAAAGTCTTAGTTTTTTTCTTTCAAAATGGGCAGAGTTTCGCTCTTGTAAAAATGAAAAGTCTCCCTTACAAATGAGAGAATTAACAAACTTATAGCCACTACACAAGGATTGGCACCCTTTTTCATGGGACGGCCCATGCTACAGTCAATGTCTTCAATGCGTCTCCAATTTTGTCTGGAGAGACCATGCTGAGAACAGTGTACTACCATAACTATGGCGTGTCCCTTCATCTAACATGTCTCTTTCTTGGTGTGGACTGTCTACTCCTTTCTTTGATGTCTACGCAACTGTCCAATTTGCCATTACTTCATGGAAAAAAAAATAGGCTTGCATCCTTGGTTTGGTGTGCTCATAAGTCTACTCGATCCACTGTTTCACCTATTGGAAATAATTCTTTTGAAGATATTTCTGATCCTCTAGTCTCGCCCCTCTCTTCACTGCTTAAGCGCTTCTTTGCTCTTTATAGCCCTTCTTGCCTAAGTCTTTGGGGGGTCCTTTTTGTGTCTTTGACAAGTGGCAAGTTTCGCTGTTATGAAACTCATTATAAACTTATGAAAAGTGGGGTCCACGACACATTTTGCTCGAGCAACTCCAAAAGGGGAACACGGATGCAAACACTTGTCACATTCTACTGAGTCATAATAGGACACGTGACGTATTCCGCTTAACTTATAGAAGCTTTAGAAACCTTTGGGGGTCTTGTAGAAGATGACACGTGGTGGCTTTTGCTCTGATTTATAATGGACATGTGGCGGCTTCTGCTACACTGCCTTTTTCCATCAGGCATTTTTTCACGGGCTTTTCTCCTCAATCGGGCTTTTCCTTCAGACAAAAGTCTAAAGAAATTCCTTCGGGCTCTGCCTTAGTCATTTTCCCATAGAAAATACCTCTGAAAGAATTCTAATGGCTCTTTCTCTTAATAATTTCCTTCGGACAAAAAGTCATTTTCTCTTGCTCTGTCTCTGTCGGCCTTTGAACAAACCCAAAGGAATTTTATCTTTTCAGTCAGTCACTTGGTTCTTCCTTTGAGTTCTATGATTTATTTGAATTTCAATGGATATTCCCTTACTTTAAATTTGACGTCTGAGGGGCTGTCAATAGTCGCTAGCCGCTTGAAACATGTTGAACCTTAAACCTACTAAAAGTA
The DNA here is from genome assembly GCA_037957365.1 of Torreya grandis. Lineage (NCBI taxonomy): Eukaryota > Viridiplantae > Streptophyta > Pinopsida > Cupressales > Taxaceae > Torreya > Torreya grandis. Next base: position 1,880,282 of record JARHVA010000183.1, read on the forward strand.
CATTGGTTCATTGGTTCATCAGTTCATTCTGTCTCTCTTGTTCCATCGCTTCTTAGTTCAATCAGTTTCATGCTCCTTGGTTGAACCATCCGTTGAACCACCTATTTGCTGCTTCTCTCTTTGGCAGAGGCTGCCTTTGAACCTTTGAACCCATGAACCATTGAACTTTGAACTCTTTCGATTCAAGGTTCAATCAGTTCATTGGTTCATCCTTTTGATTTCACCGAGTCTCTTTGATACCTTTGAACCAAGCACGTTGAACCAATTGGTCGTTTAACTGATGAACCAAAATGGTTCAAGGTTCAACGGTTCAAGCTTTTGTTTTGATGCTTGCCGACAGACCCTTTGATGAACCGGTTGAACCTGCTAATCCTTTTACCAAAAAGTTAAGAAAATGACAAAATTGAATGTTCAAAAAAAAAAATTGGAAAGGGGAGGGACAATTTTGGCCATGCAAGACCAAAATAGTCATATGTTGTCTAAAAAAATGAGGAGTTATTTTTCAGGGACAACACAACCTTCAATTGGAATTCAAGCTGGGACATGGGGATTAAGATAGCTTCCACTTCTGGCACTGATGAATCATCTGTTAAACCTTGAAAAATTGACTAATTATTTTGTCTGAATAATAACAAAAGTTTAATCTCATCAACCATTAACACAGTGTTGCTATCAAGAAAAGGAGAGGGAAGACCCAATTGCACCAGATCTTCAATATGATGCTTCATGTCTTTTATTCCCTCTTTTACCACATCTAGAAGCTCTTTGCAATTAATTGCTACGAAGTTACAACTGAGAGCTTCATTCACCCTTTTTGTGGCAATCATTCTATCACTAAGCCCTACTACTAATAACGTTCCATCAGTTGTGTCATATAGCTTTTACAACTACATTTGAGAATCAAACACTCTCAAACAGACAGTGGACAGAGTGGCCTGAACTGAAGTCTCCACCTTTTTGCACAATTTTTGTGCATTTAGCAGGAAGGTTAGAGAGGGTCTGAGTTGAGTAATCTCCTTAGAGATTCTTTTCTATATTGATACATATAGCTCCTTGACTAGGTTTAGGACTCTTGCATTTTTTGGCCTATTACCCAACTCAAGTGTCAATTGTTTTGTTATTTGCTGCTCAGCTTGAAGTTGGGCCTGTATGGCAGTGGTATTGTTTTGTTCATTCAGCAACTTCTACTGGAATTGAGTAACCTTTTGTAGGTTTTTTTGATAACTTTTTTGTAGTATTGCCTTTCCCTACCTTAGGGCTATCATTGTAGCTTTCTCCTATGTCAATTCTTCTTTCAAAGAAGCATTTACGGCCTGAATAGCCTGGTGAGTCTGATAAGAAATAATATCTTGCAACTGTTTGTTAAGACTCTCTATTTCATCATTCTTTGATTTGATTTCTGTAGTCAGACTGCTACAGCTTGCTTTCTATTGAGCTAAATCAGCCTCCATCTTCTATAGCTTCTTTGATACTTTCAAATAATCAGTGGCAATAGTAGAAGTGGATTCATTCAGCAACTCAACCCTATCTTGTGGTCTAAAGAGTGACATATCCATAGCCACTGCACTCATTGTATAATCTTGAGGCTGCATCTATTCGTTTAGCTTGATGACATTAGGTGACAAATGAGACACAATTAGCTACTGCTAGATTGGGTCAAATAGTGACCTCATATGTGGTGTAGTTAGAGCTTTATTATCTTTCATCCTCTTTTTCTCCATTCAGGGTTTCTTATCCTTTTTAGCAGTGTTTGCTTGAGTTTGGAAGGTAGAGGGAGAGGCAATATGCCCACCCGCAAAAGGATAACCCTGTGGCAAGCCATAGGGAATAGCCAAATGTTGGCTAGGGGGAATCTAAGGAGGTATTCTCTTTGGGACAGAGGGGGAAAAGTGAGGCAATGATGTGGCCTGAGTAGTAATATTTGGGGTAAATTGAGATATTGGCACAGTAGAGGTGGAAGGAGATATTATTTGGCCAGTTGGGATTGTCACCCCTATAGAAGAAGAAAGAGACTGAGAAGAAGAAGGAGAAACAACATGTACCTGAGGAGCAATAGATGTACTCAGTGGTTGATGCTGTGAGGGCTCTACCTCCTCCTCTAAATCAGGCTAAAGTTTCAGCCTCTTATGTTTCCTTGGCTTTTCTTCTTCTTGCTGTGTTTCCTTCTCTTCAACGTTTACCACTGTTGTTAGTGGTGATTGCACAAAATTGGAAACTTTAAAGGCTGACCATGATAGAGAAGCTCTGAGTGATGAGGATACCACACTCTTTTGTTTTTCAATGGTGCTGAGAGATTGGTGCTAAATAGTGACAACGACTGTAGATGAGGTTTGTCCTTGGGCCTGCACTGTATGACTAGATTCTACTCTGGCTTCTGACTCTCCACCCTGTGTCTACAGTTTGTTTATATCAAGGATAGAGACAGGATATGGATGACATTCATCCCAGATTGCCTCCCATTTCTCATCTAAATCTACATGCACAATTCTAACGATGACCTTGTTATTCTTGACCCATGAGGTTATGAAACTGCTTGGGTCATATCCCCATTTATCTTCAATTAGAAAAAAACCCAGGAAGGCTAGCTTTCTCAGCAACAAGTGCTTAGCATCTTTGACCTCTAGGGTCATGTTGTTCGTTACCCATGGAAGATCATACATTTTCTTTTTCTTCTTTCCAGTGCCATAGTCATTATCAACCGTAGACACTTGTCGGGTGACCTCTAAGAATGCTAACCTAAGAGTCAAAATCTTGGGTAGTAACACTGGTTCTCCATTAAAACCATGGACCCTAATGATAGTATGATGGGATCCAAAAAAGTAGTCACAAGGAATAGTGCAATTTGTCATGAGGCCGTTGACACATGGAGTTAATCTATTTTCAACCGGCTCTGGGCTTAGGTGACAAAAGGCAAGGGCAACAAAAAATTTTCAAAATTCATATGGGTCACTTGTTTTGGACAAGATATGTGTCCATGCAAACACAAGAATGGTCCTATTATGACCGAAACTTGGGTCATACATATTCAGATGCATGTATTAGGAAAAGATGCCAAAGTTTTGATATAACATGAGGTGAAACAGATAAGATGAATACCTAAAAACCCCTTTAGATTTGAAATGGGTGAGCTGGTCAACCATTAAATAGGCAATATACTTAGAGAAATCTAGTCGATACTCCTGAGACTTGTCTACAATTTTTAGTCTGAAGAGAATGGCCATTTGTTCTTCATAGACAGTTATATCTTTTTTCATCCCAAAAATGAATGCTATCATGGATAGTACTTCTTGACTGGCTTGTGCAAATTGTGCCCTTCTTATTGGCAACACTGGCACAATGGTATCATCATCCCCTAATTGCAATTCTGATTTTAGAAACCTCAATTGATTATTAACATTTGCCCACATTTTCTATATTTTGGCAATGGTGGAAAATGTGGCTGTCTTGTCATGATATAGGGACAACATGTCCTTAATGGCCTTCAGTGTAGTTTGCACCATGAATTGACCTTGTTGTATGGTGTTAGAGGGCGCATGAAATAGTTCAGCACATATTTTGACTAAGTCCGGGCACAGATGTACACCTGGGACAATGAATTATGCCAGTTGAAAAGTCCATATCCTCATTGTGAATGTTTCGTATTATCCAACCTTGGCCCTCTAGATACATATTTGGTGTGCCCCTTCTCACAGAGCTTTGCCAGACTTTTGAAGGGTTGGGTATGCAATTCCATCTGCAAAATCTTTCACCTTTGCTGGGTCAATGGCATAACCAACTTCGGGGACTCTAGTCCTTGGATAGGTCCTTAAGAGTTGTGTAGGCGCTGAAGCATATGATTTGCTGGTGAGAATCTTATCAATGAATTCGTAAATCTCAGACCCCTGTTGTGAAGACTATGCTTCCTCCATATCTATATCTATACTGAGAATCAATGAACTTATGTAACAAGTATAGAAGCTTTACAACATGAAAGACACTTTTACTAAGCAAGTTTCGCTATGAATTGAAATGCAAGTAACAGAGATTATCTTAGTAGATGCAGGAATGTTTGAGACACTGTTAAGCCTTAACTCTTATTATGGAGGTATTTAATGACCCATAAAGTCTAAAAAATGGAATTCAAATTGGATAACTGTTAGTAAATCTTATTAAATCTTCGTGGGATAGTGAGTTAGACACGTCATAGAAGTGGCTGTGTAAAGGTACCTTGGGGAATTGAAGGAGATTTTGAGAGAGACTTAATGAATGTGAGAGTTTCAAATTTTTTGAAAAGACTCTGAGCTGTGGCCACGTGTTCAAAGAACACTTATTTAAAAGAAAGAGTGGGAAATAAAAATGGGAAAATAGAGCAACAAGGAAAGGGAAACTATCTAACTATGATACATGAGAGATACAGCTTAACTGAAATGTTTCAGGTAGATCCCATTCACAGGAATCTCTTTGGGTTTGCCCTCCATTGTTTCCAGCTCAAAATAATTTTGCTGCTTAGAGGTATGAATATTATAGGGGCCAATCCACAATGCTTCAAATTTAGTGTGTTGACCTAGCTTGGTAGCTCTCGAATCTCATTTTAAAACAATTGAGCCTACTTCGAAATGGGGGTTTGAAGTCTTCTTATCGAATCAATCTTTGATTATTTTTTGATGCTTCATTAATGAATCATGTGCTGCATCCCTCTTTTCTTGAACTTCCAAGAGTTGAGCAAGTCTGACCTGCATGGGGCCATTTTCCTCAATTTCAATCTAGTTTAGTAACTGAAGAGTCAAAATCTCCAAGCTCAGGGGCATTACAATAGGCTTACCATAGACCAACTCATATGGTGACATCTTTTTTACTTATTTAGGTGTAATTCTATCCACCCACATTGCTATATTAAGCACTTTATGCCACTCTTTGTGATGATCAGCCCCTATTCTCTTAATAAGTCTAATCAGGTTCTTGTTGGTTGATTTGCCAAACTATTACCCTGAGGGTAATAATTTGAGAAAGTTTTCAGATAAATTCTATTTTTTAGTGCAAAATCATATACTTTTGCCCCTAAAAATGTCTTAGCATTATCTAAAATTATGGTACGAGGAGGCCCAAAGCGAGTAGTGATACCTCCCAAAAAATCTAGGATCACATTTTCTATTGCTTCTTTGAGTGGCACTGCCTCACTTCATCTGGTAAAATAATCAGTGGCAATTAAAATCCATTTGTGTCCCATACTCAACACCAGATTGATCATCCCAATGAAATCATTACCCCATTGAGCAAAGGGTTCATCAATAATTATAGGACTAAGGGGCATTGCTACATTCCTTCTCATCCCCACATAATACTGACAAGATTGACATTTTTTGACTAGTTTATAACAGTCTATAAATAAAGTGGGCCATAAATAAATTCCCTGAGTTATCTTTATAGCTGTGGTTTTGGCAAAAAAATATCCACCTGAGACTCCATGGTGCATTTTATGTAGTATTTTCTGAGCCTCATCTTTCTCTATGCATCTTAAAAGTATGCCATCAGTATTTCTTTTGAAAAGAACTTGGTCAATTAAAACAAAATGGACCCCTTGCTGCCTATAGTATCTCATCTTGTCCTAAGAGAGATCTTTTGAGAAAATCCCATGTTTCATAAAATGGATTCTGTTTGTGACTTAGGAGTTCTGATCAACTTCTTGTATCCTCAATACAGTTTCTTTTTTTGTTTCTTTAGTTATCATCTTTTCCATATCTTGAGCCATGTATTGACACAACCCCCTACCTCTGACTAGTTTAGTAGGTCTGACCTCTACATCATACTCAAAGATCTTTGTTATCAAGTTTTCTCTTTTTTAGTAATTTCACCCTCCATAATGTATTCTCTGACACTAGGATGAGCCGCAAGTATCAGAATCTTTTTCCTGATACCATATGCCTAAAGTTTTTGAGAGATTTTACCATAGCATATGCCTGTTTCTCCACAAAGTTGTATTTGGCTTCATACTCCCTAAGAGTCCTTGAGAAAAAGGCTATTGGGTGTTCTCCCTCTTGTTGATCATCTTTCTGTGTTAATACAGTAACAATACTGAACTCTCCTCCATAAACATACATTATAAAAAACTTAGAGAATTCTAGGTTACTATGTACTAGGGCTATTGAAATTGCTTTCTTGACCTCCTCAAAAGCTTTCCTTCCTTTTGTATTCCACTTGAACACCAGGTCTTTATTTAACAAAAGTGTCACTGGTCTCACTAGGCCTGTAAAATCTGATATGAATCGACTGACAAAATTAATCTTCCCAAAAAAAGACTGAACTGCTTTTTTATTTACTGACAAGGGCAAGTTCATTATGACTACAACTCTCTCTAGATCTATAGAGACTCCTTCTTTGGATACTATATGTCCCAGTAGTTTGCCTTGAGATACTGCAAAGATACACTTCTTGGGATTTAGGGATATTCCAAATTCTTGACACTTCTTAAAAACAGATTCCAGGTGATCAAAATGATCAACAACATTCTTGGAAAAAATAGTGAGATCATCAAGATAAATCAAAATAATTTTATTTATGAGTTTTTTAAATGCTACATCCATTGCTCTTTGAAAAGTAGCTCCAGCATTTGACAGGCCAAATGGCATCTTGGCATATGCAAATATTTCCCATTTGGTAGTAAATGCAGTCTTGTGTTGGTCTTCATCAGCGAACCAAATCTGATTGTATTCAGAGAAACCATCTAGTAAGAAAAATCTCTCTAATCCAGCCACAGTTTGTAAAATTTGTTCCATAGAGGGCAGAGGATAGTGATCTTTCAGAGATGCTCTATTTAGGTCTCTAAAATCCACATAGAGCCTTATATCACCATTCTTTTTTTTTTACTGGTACTAAATTGGATACCCAAGTTGAGTGTTTGATTGGAAAAATTATTTTAGATTCTAAGAGTTTATGCAACTCATCCACCATTAGAGGTTCAATCTTTGGGTTCACCTCTGCTTCTGTCTGACTGGCTTAGATCCTTCAGTCAGTTCTATGGTGTGCTGAATGATATCTATGTTATAGCTATGAAGGTCTTCATAGGTCCAGGCTATTACTCTGTCATATTTTTCACACAAGCCAATTAGTCTTTCCCTTTCCTCTTGGGTTGCAAAATTTTCAATCTTTAGTTTTCTCCCGTCACTCACTTGTATCTTAGAATAATCTGCTTTATTTGCATGACACCTTTTCTTCTCTAGGCTTACATCTTCTGGATCAAATAGGTTTTCTAAAGTAATCAATCCTTTGGGAAGCTTATTGGTCTTTAATTGAATAACTTGGTCTCCATATGATTCTTCAATCTTGAGTTGCAATTGATCAGCAAATTCCCCTTACTGTTTCAAAAATGAGAGTACCTGAGAATCATTTTCAAAGACTTGCCAATTTTCATCATTGTCTGGGATAGTTGGCCTTACTATAACTTTGACTGACTCATTGTTGACTAATAGACCAGTTGCTGGATCAAACTGTGAGCCAATCTGTGCCATCCTATCTGCTTCAAAATTTTGAGTTCTAAGAACTACTTCAATATTGAAAGCTTAAAAATCTTCTATTAAGTCCCAAATTCTGTGTCTATAGGATCTCATCCTTACATTTTTGGCTATTGCCTTTTCTCTGATTTGTTTCACCACTAGTTTTGAATCTCTTTTTACTATCAGATTCTTTACTCCCTTTTTCTTGGCTAACATAAGCCCATGTACTAAGGATTCATATTTAGCATCATTATTAGTACAGGCAAATTGGAAATGGATTGCTCTTAAAATTTTCTCACCATTTGGAGCAACAAGAAAAATTCTTGCTCCAACACCATTTTTACTTCTAGCCCCATCAAAATTTAAGGTCTAAATTTTTGAGTCCTTTTCAGATTCTTGAGTCTTTGGCATTTCTTCTCTTAAAACATTTGGGATTTCATGGTCTTTATCAAATATTACATAAGTGCCCAGACCAGTAGAATCATAATTTTCATATGGGTCACTTTGCATCATAGTTAATAACTAGTTATTTTTCTCTTCTTGGTCATGTTCAGTCTAGTCACTTAACTCTTCAACAAAGACCCTTTTTTCCTTATTAAGCATAGCATGAGTTGCCTCTAATTTTAGGGTTGGTTCATTGGTGATGTGATCCTTAGATAGTGACTCAGATAGTATTTTCATTTTTGAACCATATTTGGTTCTGTTGGTTGAATATTTTGTCGATCAGCATACTGATAAACAATATAGGTCTGATCAGCCAAAGCAGGAAGATAAGTCATCCAAATGTGTAGTTTTACCACATCAAAAAGACACTGATCTCTCCTCTCATCAAGGGGAGGTTCCATGTAGGTATGCTATATATATATATATATATATATATATATATATATATATATATATATAAACAAAAAATAATACTCATGGGTGGGACAAACCATCCATCTCTCTTCTTTCAGAGATGATGCACGTGGATCAAAGAAAAAACTCAGGAGAAATGACGGACAATACTCCTCTTCTTTCAGAAGTACTAATCAGTAAACCACAAGAATACTCCTGGTAGTAAGAAAAAAAATGTAGCAAAGAATGTGATAATCAACAAATCGAGATGCAGCTCAAAGTCTTCACCTGGATTGCTCAAGAGTAAGATACGAAGGACAATGAGGGCACAAAGTCGCCTCAAGGTCCTTTAAATAGAAATGAAAGGAACACACACTAAAGGCAATTATGAGGGCACAAAGTCTCTCCACAGTTGACTCATTAGGATACCTTCTTGACTGTTGTCACTAATTCTACTTGTTGAATTAAAGGAACAGAAAATATATCGAAGAAAAAGACATAAGAACAATTTCCTCAATAACAAAGATATTACAGCACAAAGTCTAAAAAACCAATTACTTTCTTATTCTAATAAAAAAATATGATCGACAATCTGAGCTCAAAGTCTCAGTAATGCCTTACAATTTGGGTAGAGTTTCATTTCAATTGTCAAAAAAGAGATCCTTATTACAATAGAAGGAAGTCCCTTATATAGCCTCTTCCAAAAAGACTTGGGAACAATCAATACATCATTTTGCGTTGGAATCTGTTAAAGAGACATGCCGAAACTTAGGGGTGCTTTACCCATTTGATTTTATCAATGCAAGGAAATAAGTCACGCTTATTGAAATTTGCAACTTCCAATGTTCACCTGGTGATTTGATCTTATCTTCATCGTTCCTCCTTGTTCGGTTAATTAAATCGGGCCTTGGATTTAATTTACTATTCGATTCCTTCTCTGCTTTCTGTTGGTCTTGGCTTTGAGATCTGTGAATGTATTCTGGGCTGTATGTTTAAAGAATCAATGGCTAATTCACTATGTTGAATTTGATGTTTTCAGGTGCATCATTCCTTTGTCTTCTTTCAGCTTTTCTGTTTGGCAGTTTTTCGGATTGTACTTGCCCTTTGGGGCCTTAAGGAATGACCCATTTTGAGTCGGGAAGAACCTCCTGCAAGGGTATCTACCCTTCGGGCAGTATTTGAATGGCCTTCGAGCTTCTTTGAACTTTGGCGATGAACCATTCCGTTAAACCAAGACATGGAACCAATCGGTTGAACCAAAAATGGTTCAAGTTGATGGTTTAATTTGAATGAACCGAGCTGATGAATTAAGCATTAAACCGAACATTGAACTTGCCTTTGAAACATGTCTTTGAACTAACCGTTGAACCAAGGCTTTGAACCTTTTCGTTGAACCAAGACGTTGAACCAAATTTTGGTTCAATAGTTCAATCAAAGCTTTGAACCAACTGACGAACTGTTTGATTGAATCAAAGAATGAATCAAAGAGCTGAAGCTGAGTGGACAAACCAAATGTTGAAACAAAGCGTTGAACCGCTTGATTGAACCTACCTTTGAACCATTTGACATTGAATCCAAAAGATGAACCAATTGTTGAACCTATTGCTGATGCTTACCGATGGAAATTTCTATTTGAACCAAGGTGATGAACCAATTCCAAAAATGACCAATTGTTAGAAATTGATTCTTTTGATTGAACACGTCTACAAAAGTCGTGAAGCTCGTTGAACTTGTAGAAATGACCCTGTTTGAAGTCTGTAGATTTTTGAAAAGCTTGAAAAATGAGGAATTTGAATGCCCAAGACAAAATTTGGAAAGGAAAGAGATAATTTTGGTTTGTAAGACCAAAATAATTCAAATGTTGTCCAAAAAATAGCTGACGTTTTTGGGGGACAACAACTGGCTCCATTTGAAGAACTTCTGTCAATTGCAAAATGAATTGAAAGGAGTAGAATCCAGAATCTCTAGTGTCTTCATGTGTACCATTGGGTTACAGAGTCATGTTACCCAGAAATGAAAGTCTTAAAAAAAAAACAAACAAACGAAACAAAACAAAATTAAAAATTGTACTAATATACATATATATATGCAATGATCTGATACTTCAAGAGTTGAAGTGTTTTAGATGCTGCCCATTATGGGGTAGAGAAAAGAGTGTGCCGTCTTGATATTTTAGTAGAAAGTTGTTTTCACCAATGTGCTGATGAATTATAAATGGCCTCTCCAAAGGGAGTAAAACTTTCCATGCATCCCCTTTGGTTCTCTTCTTTTGTCCCACAACAGGACTTGATACCCAATCTGGTAATCATGATTTATGGCCTTCTAATCAAAGATTTTCTTTATCAGAGTTTGATGAGCAGCAATTCTATCCACCACCATGATTCTCTGTTCTTCCAACTGAGTCAGGTACATGATTCTTTTGTCAAGAGAACTCTCATATGTCTGATCTTCAATGGCCTTCGCCAATTTCAAAGCTGGTAACTTCAATGTGATTGGTATCTCAGCATTAATATCATAAAGAAGTTGAAAAGGAGACATACCAATTGCCCTCTTTGGTGTGATCCTGTCTACCCACAGAGCATTAACCAATGCTTTATGCCATGTCCTTTGATTATCATCTGCTAGCTTTTTGATAATAGTTACCAAATTCTTATTGCTGGACTTAGCTTGTCCATTCCCTTGTGAAAAATAATCTGAAGAATGAGAGAGTGTAATTTCATAATGAAAATAGAATTGCATAATCTCTTGAGAGGTGAAACAAGCTACATTATCAGTAACAATTTTGAGTGGAACTCCAAACCTGTAAATGATATTTTCTTTGAGGAAGTTGCATACAACTTCTGAAGTAGCATGCTTAGTTGGGATTGCTTCTATCCACTTGGTGAAATAATCAGTTGCTGTAAGGACATAATCATGTTCAGCACTTGAAGATGGGTTTATTATCCCAATAAAATCAAGTCCCCATTGTTGGAATGGTTCCTCTATGATTATTGGCTTGAGAGGCAGGGCAACCAACTTAGGTCTTCCAACAAATTGCTGACAGAGTTCACATTTTCTCACCCACTTATGTGCATCTTGGAAAAGAGTTGGCCAGTAATACCTAGCTCGCAGAATCTTGTGAGCAGTCACAGAAGCTAAAAAATGTCCTCCACAGGCTAGATTGTGGAAAGATTTTAAAAGATGGGTTTGCTACTCCTTGTCTACACAGTGAAGGAATACTCCATCTATGCTTCTCTTGTATAGGCTGTTATCTCAAAGGATAAAATTGGCAGCTTTCAACCTGATAGTCCTCCTTTCTTTGTAAGACAAATGAGCAGGACATTCACCATAAGTCAAAAAATAGGCAATACCTAAGTACCATTCATTGGTAGTGGAGACAAAAAGGACTATTAGAGTATATTCCACTTCAGCTTCTTCATGCTGTGTATCTTTTGGCTTATTGTCAGCCATCACTTGGCATAGGCCTTTACCTCTGACCAGCTTTGTCGGCTTGATATCTAGATCAAATTCTTGGATCTTTGCAATCCAATTACCTCTCTTTGTGCCAAACTCCTACTGAGTTAATATAGACTGGACTGTAGTGTCAGGAACTAAGGCAATAGTATGTGAATTCAAAATATAGAAGTGAAAATATTTGACTGCTTTTACCAATGCATAGGCATGCTTCTCTATATTTGAATACTTTATTTCATGGATTTTGAGAGGGCAACTCATGAAAGAGATGGGGGATTCCATACCTTCTTTGTTCTGTTGAACAAGAATCACTGAAAGAGTATGCTCAGACGCATAGCTATATATGATGAAATCTTTGTGGTAATCTAGACAAACCAAGGTAGGGGAATGAGCAATGGTAGTCTTGATATCTTGAAATGTTGATTTGCCTTCTTTAGTCCAGCTGAAGACAGTCTTCCTTTTCATCATGTTCATAATATGTCTAGTCTTCTCAGCAAATTTGGGGATGAATCTTCGTAAAAAATTCACCTTTCCGAAGAAAGAATGAACAACATTCTTATTTGTAGGCAGATTAAGCTCTTGAATAGACTTGACTCTGTTTGAGTCAATTTTTATGCCTTATTTGGACACAATGTATCCAAAGAGTTTCTCCTCTGTTACTCCAAAAATAGACTTTTTAAGATTTAAGGAAATACCATTCTGGCGACAGCGCTCCAACACTTGTTATAGGTGGCGTACGTGATTAGATCGACGCTTTGAAAAGATAGTCAAATCATCAAGGTATACTACTATGAATTTACTAATCTCATCTTTGAAACCCAGATTCATAGCTCTCTGAAAAGTAGCACCAGCATTTATTAGACCAAAAGGCATTCTCCTATATGCAAATGTACCCTAAGGTGTGGTGAATATAGTTTTGTGTTAGTCTATTTTACCAACTTCAACCTGATTATAACCTGAGAAACCATCTAGCATTGATAACATCTCTGCACCTATCATCATTTGAAGCACTTAATCCATAATTGGCAAAGGATAAATATCCTTCAAAGATGCTTGATTCAGATTTCTGAAATCTACACAAATGCGAATTTCGCCATTCTTTTTCCTTACAAGCACAATGTTTGCAATCTATGTAGAATGATGGATTGGAAAGATGATTCTAGCATTTAACATATTTTATATCTCAAACAAAATAGTACTTGACATTTTTGGATTATACTATCTTGATTTTTGCTTGTATGGCATTGAGTCGACCTTGAGAGGAATGTTATGGTGGATTTCATTTGGTCTGAGAGACTTCAAGTCTTCATAAGAATATGCTAAGACATCCATGTATTGACAGAGTAAAGAAGTGAACTTGAATCTTTCTTCAGGGGTGCAACACTTACCAATATTGATCATCTTGGGATTTTCTTTAGTAGACAAATTCACTTAATCGAATCCTTGAGAGAAATTTGAGTCTGTTTGCTGTTGTTTAATGAATCTATCATGTTTATCAAACAGATTTTCAAGAGAAACCATGCCTTTGAGAATTTTGTTTCCTTTCAGTTGTAATAATTCTTCATTTATATCTGAGCTAAATTCAGACACATATTCATTCTTATGAGGTTCACTGCTTTCAAAACATAGCTATTCAAAATTGTCTTTTCATTCCAAGAAAGCAATGATTTGATGATCATCATTGAACACTTGCCAATGATCAGCATTGTCAAGAACACTTGGCCTATAAACTATCTCAGTGGTGTACCTATCTTCTTTGAAATCTGAATGAGGAACTAAGAGAGTTCCTGAAACAGCAAGTGCATCAGCTCTGTCATTAAACTCTTTAGGTATGGCATAAATGTTGAAAGTATCAAAACTTTCAATTTGGTCCCAAACCAAGTTACGATAGTGGTGTAATCTTTCATTCTTAGTTTGGTATAAATTCCTCACTTGGCAAACTATTAATTTAGCATTCCCTTTGGCATGAAAAAACTTAATGCCTTTTTCTTGAGCAGCCTTCATGCCCAGCAACAAAGATTTGTATCCAGCTGTATTTTTAGTATTGTTGAACTGTAATTTGTAAGATGAAGGAAACATATCTCCTTGAGGAGATATCAAAACAATCCCAGCCCCTGAACTGGTAGAAGAATAGCTGCCATCAAATTCCAAAGTCCATATTTCATCTGATAGTGACTTTTCTTTAGACTTTTCTTCATCAGAAATGGAGAATCCTCCTTGGTCTGTACTGTAGCTTACCAATTTTTCTACTGTTCTTATTGAACTTATTTTTGAGTTGATACTTTTAAGTGTTTCATGCACTTCATCTGTAGACAAAAAATAATTACCCATACCTGTGGATTCAAAAAGAATTTGAGCTTCGGGGGCTGATGTCTGAGTGACCATAAATTTTGCTTCCTTTTCAGGGAGCAATCTCTTCATCATGCCTTGGACAGGGATCCTTGCCTCAGATAGATCCATGCTTAATTTGCCTCCCATGTCTTTGTAGAAATTTTGTCTAAGCAAAATGCCATAAGATGTTGGAACATCAGCCACCAAGACAGTCATCTTAATTCTCTTGGCTGGAAAGATTGCAAATACAAACTGGGCATCTTTGATTTGTCCCAACAATGGTACTTGCTTATTCTCTATGGAGAAACATCTTTCAAATGTCTTGGTCAGTGTGAGACCAAGGGATTCAACCACTTTAGCAGGCATGACATTGTCTGAAGCTCCAGAATCAATGATGCAATTATTTAGCTTATATCTATTTATCAACAATGTGACATAAAAAAGTTTAGTCCTACCAGGAGCAGCAGGGGGAGTGGTGACAAGGTTGTTCTTGGTGGGTACATTTCTGGCAGCATCATGTGTCACCTTGGGGATTGTTCATTCAACAGGGATGTTTTGATTTCTAACACATTGAACCAGTCTGTCTAACTGCTCAGGATGGGACTGTAAAAATTCAAATTCAGACATTTGAATTTTGGTTCTCTTTATATGGTCAATGATATCAAATGTCTAGACTGAGCTAGGAGCAGAGGATGGGAGTTCATCCTTTTGATTTTTTAAAGGGGGAGGATTAGACTGCAAAAATGAAGTAGAAGGCATAGGGGCATTTGGGGTACTTACCTTTCTTGAAACCACTGGGTCCTTTGGCTGAAAAGGAAGAGTGGATTTCTATTTAGCAATTGAAACTACTGATTGAGGTTGCTCCTCTGCTTTCTCTTTATCAACTTGTTGAGCTGATTGATTTTTAGACTAGGTGAATATAGCATATGACCCCTCAGTTGCATGGCCTTCACTTCTGGGTTCATCCTGATAGTTCAGAAAACCAATATGGGAGTCACCAGCTAATTCTTCTTCTTCCTCAATGAAGAGATTAGCATCATCTTCAGGATTTAACTCAGACTAGAATGAAAAATTTGATTCAGCTTCAAGATATCTAACTCTGAGTTATTTGGAGGTGCTTCAAGGGCGAGATTCCTCTGTGGGGGAGGAAGGTGATTTTGCTATCCTTGATTCCTGGCAGCATTGCCTTGGTACGCTTGATTCTAGAAATTCCTCCTGGGCATATCTCTGTATGCAGGAGCAGATGACATCCCTTGTGCCACTTGTTTTCTCAGAGCTAGCATTTCATTTGCTAGCTTTTATACCATTAGGTCAGTAGTGACTGCAGGAGAGTACTCAGAAGATGAAGTGGATTTTTTTTATTAAGGTCTCTCCTTATCTTTCTTGCCAAGATAAGGTCATCTTCTACCTTAGTAGCCAAGTCCTGAGCAGCAACAAGGTCTACGTGTCTGGCTCGTCTCAGCAAGAAACTCACTTTAAGCAATTGTGAGTTGATGAAGAAGCATTTGAGGTTCTGAGGTGTTGGTTGGGTGGCCAAAGGAATCCTGTGCCTCAACTTGTTGAACTCGGCAATAAACTCTCTCATAGGCTCATGAGGCTCCTTCTTCATCTGAGTGAGCTGGGATAGTAAAGCATGTGCATCTTTTGCAAGCTTGAATCTTACTTCAAATTTGTCTTTCAAAGTGTCCCAATCAATCACTGACCTAGCCTGCAGGTGGTAGAACCAGTCAATAATAGCGCCTTGTAGTGTCTCCATGAATAGCCTGACTGTTATATCTTCAAATTCTACCTCTATTACCCCACAAGGCTATGTTGAAAGCTATAATGTGTTCATCGAGATGAGCCTTCCCATCACCAAAGAATTTAGGGAAATTCTTCCTTGAACTGCGTGGAAGCTCATGTAAAGGTGGAGTCAAATTTAGGGGACCAAAAAAATTACCCCAGGGTCCTTGAGCCATGACTTGATTATGCAAAAGTGGGATCACTAATCTGGGTGGAGTGTGGGCAGGCAAGGCTCGACCAACAGTTCATCCAAGGTGAGATTGTGGAGGAAACAACTCAAAATTATTCTGCTGCACCAACTCAAAAATAGGGTCTACAACACCTTGGGATTTCTGACCTTTGGTATATCATGAAGTTGCTAAATTGTAGAACAAAAATTGGAAAAGAGCAGGCTTTGCTTTAGCTTGAAGTTTGAGACTTCAAACTATGCACTCTTTCTCCAGCAGAGTCGCCAAAAACTGTTGGTTGAATATTTTTTTGATCAGCGTACTGATAAACAAAATAGGTATGATCAGCCAAAGTAGGAAGATAAGTCATCCAAATGTGTAGTTTTACCACATCAAAAAGACACTGATCTCTCCTCTCATCAAGGGGAGGTTCCCTGTAGGTATGCTATATATATATATATATATAAACAAAAAATAATACTCATGGGTGGGACAAACCATCCATCTCTCTTCTTTCAGAGATGATGCACGTAGATCAAAGGAAAAACTCAAGGGAAATGATAGACAGTACTCCTCTTCTTTCAGAAGTACTAATCAGTAAACCACAAGAATACTCCTCCTAGTAACAAAAAAAATGTAGCAAAGAATGTGATAATCAACAAATCGAGATGCAACTCAAAGTCTTCACCTGGATTGCTCAAGAGTAAGATACGAAGGACAATGAGGGCACAAAGTCGCCTCAAGGTCCTTTAAACAGAAATGAAAGGAACACACACTAAAGTCAATTATGAGGGCACAAAGTCTCTCCACAGTTGACTCTTTAGGATACCTTCTTGACTGTTGTCACTAATTCTACTTGTTGAATTAAAGGAATAGAAAATATATCGAAGAAAAAGACATAAGAACAATTTCCTCAATAACAAAGATATTACAGCACAAAGTCTGAAAATCAATTACTTTCTTATTTTAATAAAAAAATATGATCAGCAATCTGAGCTCAAAGTCTCAATAATGCCTTAAAATTTGGGCAGAGTTTCATTCCAATTGTCAAAAAGAGATCCTTATTACAATAGAAGGAAGTCCCTTATATAGCCTCTTTCAAAAAGACTTGGGAACAATCAATACATCATTTTGCATTGGAATCTGTTAAGGAGACACGCCGAAACTTAAGGGCACTTTACCCATTTGATTTTATCAATGCAAGGAAATAAGTCACGCTTATTGAAATTTGCAACTTCCAATGTTCACCTGGCGATCTGATCTTATCTTCATCATTCCTCCTTGTCTGGTTCATTGAATCGGGCCCTGAATTTAATTTACTGTTATGTTCCTTCTCTACTTTTTGCTAGTCTTAGCTTTGAGATCTGTGAATGTATTCTGGCCTGTATATTTAAAGAATCAATGGCTAATTCACTATGTTGAATTTGATGTTTCCAGGCACGTCATTCCTTTGTCTTCTTTTGACTTTTCTGTTTGGCACTTTTCTAGATTGCACTTGCCCTTTCAGGCCTTAAGAATGACCCGTTTTGAGTTAGGAAGAGCCTCCCACAAGGGTACCTACCATTCGGGTAGTCTTTGAATGGCCTTCGAGCTTCTTTGAACTTTGGCGATGAACCATTCCGTTGAACCAAGACATGGAACCAATCGATTGAACCAAAAATGGTTCAAATCGATGGTTCAATTTGGATGAACTGAGCTGATGAATTAAGCATTGAATCAAACATTGAACTTGCCTTTGAAACATGTCTTTGAACTAACCGTCGAACCAAGGCTTTTAACCTTTTCGTTGAACCAAGATGTTGAACCAAATTTTGGTTCAACGGTTCAATCAAAGCTTTGAACCGACTGACGAACCGTTTGATTGAACTAAAGAATGAATCAAAGCGCTGAAGCTGAGTGGATGAACCAAATGTTGAAACAAAGTGTTGAATCACTTGATTGAACCTGCCTTTGAACCATTTGACATTGAATCCAAAAGATGAACCAAACGTTGAACCTGCTACTGATGCTTGCCGATGGAAATTTCTATTTGAACCAAGGCGATGAACCAATTCCAAAAATGACCAATTGTTAGAAATCAATTCTTTTGATTGAACACATCTGTAGAAGTTGTGAATCCCATTGAACTTGTAGAAATGAGCCTGTTTGCAGTCCGTAGATTTCTAAAAAGCTTGAAAAATGAGGAATTTGAATGCCCAAGACAAAATTTGGAAAGGAAAGAGATAATTTTAGTCTGTAGGACCAAAATAATTCAAATGTTGTCCCAAAAATAGCTAATATTTTTGGGGGAAAACAAGTTCTTAAGATGAGGTGAGACCAATCAAGTGACATATATCCTCCTATCTTGGCTGTGAAGTCTCTAGATAAACATAAGCCAAATACAGGGGATATATCTATGACTACCACATCTTGATTGACAATTATATTAGGGCAAGTATATAATTGTAATGGGAGTTGTTTAATTTTCCCTATTGTTTGCAATAATTTGCCATCCATCTACATAACTCCTTTAGTAAGTGTATCATATTTTATTTTTAAAGCATCTGCTATTTGTTTAGGCATTATTGTAGTACTAGCCCGTGAGTCTATCATTGCATTATGCAACAATTTCTTTCCAACTATCAAAGTCAAATAGAAGGGCTCTAGTTTGGATTTGCTTACCTCTGGTGCAATGTTCAAAAGGGTTGTTGTCTACTGAGGAACCATGTCTTTGAGTTTTTCTTTATCAGTAGGTCCTTCTTTGGTACCAGTATGGTTAGGCATTGCTTTGCCTTGTAGAGCTTCTTGAAACAGTGTCTTTTGCTCAGGAATAGCTAATATGTCACATATTGACACATGTGTTGGGGTCCTCTTCAACTAATCCACCACATTCATTGGTCATAGTGTTTGGGTTCTTGGATAATAAGGGTACCTTGCTTTTTCTTGAACTTGTCTAGAAATTACTTGGTTCTACACTGGCTGAGGTATTTCTTGTCTAACAGCTGTGTTTTGATGAATTTGAAATGGAGCATTCCCCATAGTTTCATTATTTGTGACTTCAGGTTGTTCCATCATCCTTCTCTTTGATCTGGTGTAGTAATCTGATTGTACCAATGGCTTCTTGGAAGTAGAAGCTTCATTTAAGAATACTGACTCTTCATCTTCAACCCATGAAAACAAAGCATGCTCAGGGGCTATTTCTTCTTGCTATTGTAAGGACATCCCTTGCATCTGAGCCATCAAGACTGAATTTTGCATACCAGAGGATTGGTAGGCTTGAGTGTCAGATGTATTTGCAAATTGTCCATCCATTCTCCTTTGCTCTGCTATCTTTTGTTGTAGATTACCCATGGGACAATCTCTAGGCATATGAGCATTATTACAAGGGAAACACCAGGCATTGGTGCCATCTGCATAATTATTCTACCCTTGAACAATCTCCCTATTTGGATTAGGGGAAACAGTCTGTGAGGGTGTAGGGAATGCAACTAATTGGTTTGCTGGCTGAGGGTTAGTTTGCTTTTGAGGACCCTGATACTGGTTTGACTGTGGTGGAAGTCTATTTCCTTGGTAGCCTTGATACTGGGGTCTAAGATAAAGATTATGCTATCTTTTTAGGTTAATTATCTCATTAGAAAATGTCCTTAAGATGTTCTTGACATCATCCATTTTAGATGACTGGACAGGGACAAATTATTTAGCAAGCTGTTGGGGAAATGTATACATAGACACAGGTGGGCTAATGGGATTAGGGCCTTCTTGAGGCAAAGGTAAGGTAATCTCTGGAAATATGGGCATGGGAGGCCTTGGGAGCAACTTTCCAGCATCTATTAAATTATTTTCAGCTCTGACTGCATAGTCATAGGCTTTTGACAGAGTCTGACCTCCAAGTGACTGAATCATTACTGATATATATGAATTTAAAGCTTTAAGATAAAATACTATAGCCATACCTGGGAATGGTCTTGCTGTAGCAAGAATTTTTTCCCAAGTCTTTTGAAATATTGAATTGAAATCAGTCATTGCTTCTTGTGGTGCCCTTTTGATAGTAATCAATTGTTGCAACAAAGAAGATTTATCACCCTTTTCTTCAAATCTTTCAAAGAAAAGATCTCCAAGCTGATCCCATGTAGATATTGTATTTGGGGTCAAAGATCTGTACTAGTCTAGAGCCTTTCCCTTAAAAGAAGCAACTAAAAATTTTATAGCCACATTCTGCTGTGTGATCACATGTATTGCACAGACATCAGACACATCTTGTAGATGTTCTTCAGGTGTTTTGAAATCTTGCCCACTGAATTTGGCCAGAGCTTTCAGGGCATTTACTGAAATAGGATCCTAAGTGGCTGGTGGTATTGGAAGAATCAGAGGACTGTCAGTGTTCCAACTTGCATAATTCTTTGGGGCTATAGGTGCTCCCATGTTTACTCTAGGTATTATTGTAAACTGTTGACCCTTCTTGAATTAGTTATTAATGGTGGTACAAGAATACCTGGATTCACATTAGATTGAGCTCTTGTTACTGGTCCACAACTTTGACTTCTTGTAGCTCTCTGGTTCATATGGTCATGAAAGAAACTTCAAGATTGTCCCATCGAGCGTGCCAAAAAATTTTGATGCTTAAAATTGTGCTTTTTCCAACACCAACAATGGGAAGTTTTAGGAATGTGGGACTTGCGACCTAAAATGACCTCTAGATTTTAAAGAAGCTGGCTCTTCTTTATCTCAAATGTATTTTTGAGAAAAGGGATAGAAATTAAATGGAATCACTAATGCAATGAAAAAAATTTAACTATGGTGATGTGCCTGAGTTTAATTCGATCCTTACTAATAAGCACATTGAAGCTATCTTTAGGATTCAATTACATTAAAGAGAAAACAATGCATGATCAATGTAAAAGATGAAAACAAATAGAATCAAAGGCTCACAACTTAGGCAATTTTTGCAGTAACACAAAAAATATCAACAAAAGCATAGAATTCAATCTTCTTATTAATTTTCCAGTCACATAAAAGGCACAAAAACATGCACAGTTATACAAACTTTCTAAGTCAAGAAAACAGAACAAAGGCAAATGATATTCCTGGCCATAGCAAGAAAGTCTAAAACTTCTTGATAACAATCTCTTGCAAAAAATTCTCTCTCTTCTGATGATCATTTCCTCTTGGTCTGCACCCATATTTATAGCATAAGACTGGCTCTAGATTGCTCGCACGTTCCCTTCCCAACAGTCTAACTGAACTCTAACTTACTAGAAGTGTCTAATAGAAGATATTTCTTGGATCTAAAACGTTTGGTCTCTCTACATGATAAAATCCAAATGGCCTAACCAAACTGAAACTTAACTAGAAGTGTCTAACAAAATATATTTCTTATACCTAAAAAATTTAGTCTCCTCACACGATCATTGGCTGAATTAGATACACATGATGCTTCCCACTGTGAAATGGGCAAGGACACTTGGTAGCATCCACTTGTTTCACTTGAAAACTATCTCATTATTTAGGAGGCACCAAAAAATGACACTTGGCAGCTTCCACGGCACTTACAAAAGACACACGACACTTTTTGCGTTACTTATACTCTTTATTGTGTCTTTGTGTCAGGAGTGCTCCGTCTTTGACATCTATCATATTCCGTTGCTTTGTAACATTATCAACTTATAGAAAATGGGACCCACAACACTTCTTGCCTGAGCAGCTTCAAAAGGGGAACGGGGACAGGTGGCACTTTCCATTGATCTTTAACAAATGACACGTGGCAGCTTCTACTTGTCTATAGAAACTTTAGATACTTTTTGAGAATCTTGTGGAAGGTGACACGTGGTGGTCTCTGCAGGGCTCTGGCTATACTATAGAAACATTCGAGACTCATTTTATATTCACACGGATGATGACACTTGGCGGCTTCTACTTACTTTAGAAATAAAACTTGGGGCCCACCACAGTCTTTACTCAACAATGAAACAAAATGGAGAAAATGCAGATGTTGACACTTGGCAGTCTCCACTGAGCTTAAGCTAGGGACACGCAACACTTTCCACTACTTTTAGAGAAACATATTAAAACCTTCTGCATTTGCCACTTGGCAGTCTTCATGGGACTCTAAGAGAAGCTTATTGAAATAAGCTTTCAAAACTCATAAGAAACTTCAAATGCAGATGTTGACACTTGTTGCGCTCCACTGAGTTATATCAGGACACGTGGCGGTCTCTGTGCAACTTATAGAAATTATAAAATGTGTCTCAGCTGATGACACTTGGCATGTTCTGTGTGACTTTGATACTTACACAAAATTTAGGCAAAAATAAAACTCGCGCCCACGCTTTGTGTCAAAAACGTCATTGCCTTGAAACTGAAACTCGCAGGGACAAAACTTGGAGTGCACAATTGAAACTCAAAATAAAATGTAGAGTATTTTACTCTACACTAAGCAATATATTATTATCCCACCACAACATATATCTCAAAACTTAGTCAAAATTAACCAAATAAAATCTGTCAGCTATAAATATTCATAGATAATCAAATAGTTTTCTTAACAAGGAATTGAGATATAACATTCTTGATCATAAAGCTAGCCATTATCCTGGATGACTCTTATTCTAACATATGTTTTGAATTAAAAAAAATTCAACAGAAAAATAATATAGTATAATAGTATCTATTCAAGCAAATAAATATAGAAATTTCCTGTAGAACTCATTATAGTCCTCTCAAGTAAAACTATCATCAGAATATTGGTCTCACTAGACTTTATATTGTGACATCTCTTTGTTACATAAATAAAGTTTACGAGTGTCAATTACCCTGATCATATCTATCATGGCCACCCTAGGATCTAAAACCTATAAAGCATTTCAACCCAACACATGCGTAAGATCAACTATATACTTCTTAAGATAAGAAACATGGAATACATTATGTAATAGAGTTATGGTTGGTGGAAATATAAGCCTATACCTTACAATATTGACCACTTCTAACACCTTAAAGGGTCTCACATATCTTAGTAACAATTTTGCTGACTTCTTGAATTTAATCGAGATCTACTGTGGTTTAACTTGCAAAAACAATTTATCACCTATTACAAAGTATTTTTTTATCCTTTTTAGATCATCATAACTCTTCTATGTATCATTGACCTCAACCAATCTCTACCTGATTAATTTGACTTGTTCTATTTCTGAAAGCATCTTAGGTCTAAAGACCACCCTGTCCTCTAACGTGTTCTAACTAATTGATGTCCTGCACCTTCTTCCTTATAGTGCCTCAAAATGTGCCATCTTCAAAGCTAATTGGTATGAGTTATTGTATGCAAACTCAACCAATGAAAGATAATATTTTTATTTGTATTGCTGATCTATATAATACATATGAAGAAGATCCTATAACACTTGATTAACTCTCTCAGTTTGTCTGTTATTATCTGGGTGATATGTTGTACTAAAATTTAACTGCATATCCAAAGCTAAATTTAGAGTTACCTAAAATCTCAAAATCATCTTCAGATCATGATCCAAAATGATCTTCTATAAAAAATCATGTAACTTATACACTTCCTTTATGAACCTCTTCACAAGGGTAGGTGCATCATCTATCAAATTATCTAGTATAAAATGAGCCATCTTAGTTGCTTTGTCAACAACTACCAAGATCATATCATGTATGTTTCATGACATCGATAAATATTAGACAAAATCCATACTGATCACCTTCCACTTACATTTTGGTATATCATGCAAATATAATAATATAGTCGGATACATGCTCAACTTTCACTTGTTGACATTCTAGACAACACAACACATAATTTGCTACATCTCTTTTGATTCCCTTCTAGAAATATAGTGGTCTAAGCTCTGTCATGAGCTTGGTTACTCTTGAATATCCCAAATATATGGCATTGTATAGTTGCTTTAGCATTATGCTAAGGATATTCTGTCCATCTATCACATACATCTTTCCATTGTAATGTAAAAGACCATCAATCTCTAACTTGAATCCTTTATACCAAAGATTTTGAGCATTTTCAGACAATGCTTTTATAACTTGATCATAAAATTCATCTCTTGATGAGAATTTAATCACTCGATCTTTGAAAGTACTCTTGATATTAGCTATGGTTACTATGTACCTTCTTTAACTTAGAGCATCGACTACTCTATTTTTCTTGCCTTTGATATAACTGATGTCAAAATTTTAATCAAACAATAACTCAAGCCAACATAATTGATGAGTATTTTAATTTGATTGGATTAAAATGTACTTGAGTCCCAAATTATTCATCTTGAGTTCAAAAGGTTTTTCCAACAAGTAATGCTACCACACTTGTAAAACATGCACAATTTTTGCAAATTTTAGGTCATGAGGGGCATAATTCACCTCATAAGACTTTAGCTTTTGTGACTCATAAGCCACCACTGCACCATCATGTATAAGGACTCCTCCTAATCCATCCCTTGATGCATTTTTGATCACTAAAAATTGATCATTGGGGTCAGGAACTCTTAACACTAATGTTGATGTAAGCCTTCTTTTCAAATCCTAAAAAACTACTTCACACTTATTTGAACAAACAAAAATGTGGTTATTCTATTTCAAAGAAGTAATTAGATTAACCATCTTAAAAAAATTCAAAATGAACTTCTTTGTAATAGCCTACTAACCCCATGACACTTCTTACCTCATGCACATTCTCTAGCGCCAACCATTCCATAATGGCTCTAATCTTTATTGGATCTACTGAGATACCATCTATAGAGACAATATGTCCCAAATATTGGACTCTTTCTTAGAAAAATGTGCACTTAGACAACTTTTCATACAACTTATCTTCCATAACCGTTGCATAATCAATTCTACATATTGAAGGTGTTCTTCTTCATTCTTTGAGTATATAAGAATGTCATCCAGAAAAACCAAAATAAAATGATCAAGATAATCTTTGAACATGTTTTTCATGATATTCTTGAATGCTATCATAGCATTAGTCATCCCAAATGATAACACTATGAACTTATAGTGCCTATAATGAGTTATGAACACTCTCTTCAAAATATCCTCATCTTGTATCCTTAATTGATGATAACCTGCTCTAAAATCAATCTTAAATTTTTTTGTTGTTCCTCGTATATGATTGAAAATATCATCTATATGAGATAGTAAATACCTATTTTTGATATTTTCCTTGTTTAACATTCTGTAATCAATGCAAAGTTGAAGGGTACCATCATTTTTATTGATAAAGACAACTGGTGCACCCCATGGTAACACACTTGACTTGATCAACCCCTTAGCCAATAATTCCTGAAGTTGAGCCTTCAATTCAACCAACTCAATTGTTTTCATCATGAATGATACCTTAAGATATGGTTTTGAACCAAGTATGATGTCGATATAAAAATTGAACTCACATCTAGGAGGTAAACTCGATAATTATTTTGGAAAAACATCATGAAAATCTCTAAGAAATAGGTAATATTCAAGAGTTGGTTCCCTGAGTTCCTTCATTTCATTTATCTTGACGATAAGTGCTTGGCACCCTTTTCTTTGGGCTCTATTAAGTTGCATAGTAGAAATTTGCCTAAGCTTCAATTCTCTTTTCTCATCCTAGATTTGTGTCTAATTTCTAAAATCATCCAGACACTCAACCTTATTCAGGTAGCAGTCAAACTTGACGTTATATTTTTCAAGTCAATTAACTCCTAAGATCGCATCATATGACTCTAGAGGTGCTACATACAAATCCACAATTATGAATTCGGGCAACCTAGTCTCTGTTTTAACTAGACACTTATTAACCATGACTTTTGAGTCATTCCCATACTGTATTGACCATGCATTTTCCATTACTCCATATCTTGTAGTTAACTCACTAAGCATCTTAACAATGATAAAATATTATGTGGCTCATGTATTTATCAAAATAGAAACTGGATGGTCAAACAAGGTTCCTGATAGATTTATGGGTAATGCTTGTAATTCATCTTGCCGATTATCAACTGTTGCATGAATCCGCTACTAAAAATTACCCTACTAAGGATTAAGTCCTTCTTCTTTTGACTTTTTCTGAGGATAATCATGAGCATAATGGTCATCTCTGTAAATGAAACAATCTCCAGGTGGTCCTTTCCTGTCATTCTATTGATTTCCCTTGAAACCACCTTTGGATCCATTGCCCTATTTCTTGTTGTCTGAACCATTATTTAACATGGAATTCTAACTTTTGAATTGCTTCCTATATTCTCCACTCCTCTATTTCCAATTCTTATTCTTTAAGGTTGACTTACAATTTATAAATTTTTTCTTGAACTTGTCCTTGGCCTGAGAAAGAAACTTTAAATTTTGTTCTTGTTTGACCACCTTATCGAAGACCTGATCCATAGTAGAATGTCCATGAACATTCAATGAAAAACACAGACTCTCAAGTCCAGTAAAGGCAATAGCCCTCAGGGGTCCACTACGAATGTTTTGAGAAATGAGTCTTATCTTTATCATCACTGACCCTCTCTAGAAACTCTAGCTTTCACCATATTTATTTCTGTCAACAGAAGATTATGAAAATATTAGTGGAATCATTAGGTCCTAGAGTTTGAAACGTAGCTTTGACACCACATGTAACATACTCACTAGGATTATTTAAACACATATACAATAAATATATTACACCACAAGAATCCAACCAATGATCATAAAAAATACTCTAAATAAGATAACTGTAAATGAAGTATAACACATCATACATCTCTACTCACTATCACAAGAAATACATCATAATACAAATATAGAAAGTAATTACAATAAATTAGGCACACCTGATACATGCCTACAACCACTATCGTCAATGTACAATAAATAAGTAATTAAAACTCTCCATGATAATATTTCAATAATAAGTAAAATACAATACAGTGTACATATATAAGATATATGGTTCCTTGGAGCGTAGTTATTGAACTCAAATATTTATGGCAATCTCAAATGTCTTTTCAAAAGTAGTACTATTTGTGAGGAGTGAGAGCATCTTTCAAGCACTTTTTCACACCAACCATAGATCAACAATCCCCTACACTAAGCTCATCAGGAAATGGCACTCCCTTCATAGATGAGTAGATATTGATAACACAAGAATCCATAAAAATAAGCTAGTACCATGTGTTGTATGATTTCTAAAACTAAACATGCGATGTATCATAGAAAATCTGTTCTATTGTAAGATATTGCACAAACATGTAAATTATATTCATGAAATGATAATGTCTCACTAAACATACTTGATTGTATTGCTTTCATATGACATGGTGATGCTAGTAAGCTAGTGAAATCTATCTCATTCCTTATTCAGTATCAACAATGCGAGATTGGTTAACATAATATAACCAAAAGATTCATACAATTTACATCCTACTATCAATCATATCACATAATATGCTAAGCATAGGAATAATGAAAAAATATACATTTATTTCATCAAATATATGAATGAAACTCACATTATTATTTATCTCAGACTAAAAATAATGACTACAATTTATACCACTTGAATAAAATACACATTTAGTTGTAGATTTTAACTACCATAATTAGTTTCTAAACATTCTACACTCTATGATAACCCATATTACCATAGTCTAATATTTTTAAGTATAACTACTAAATACCACAATCAATCCTATTAAATAGTTATAAATCCATGAAAACATAAGCTTCTATACAAGTAACTAGATATAACAAAACAAGTCTTAGTTCACACGAGACATAAAATACTCTATTTTAACATTTGTTATATTATCAGGGGTTGTATGCACGTAATACATAAGGCTCTATTATACATACTTCATATAGATTATAACCACTTGTGAAACTATAGTTACAACAACACACCACTACGTTCAAGTATAAGCTAATAGGCATAAGTATACCTATATTCTTTTTAAGCATAACATTAATAATTCATAAATATGTAGCGTATTATATTTTTGTATCCATACAATGGGTTTTGTACCATAAGCTACATGTAAGAAGTGATCCTAAGCATATCGTAGGCTATCACAAGATAATAAAAAACTACATTGAGTTATTTATAGCCCATATGCCTTATTAAATACTATTTTTAAGATTTCACAAATTATAACTACAAATTTTTATATTCCATGTAAGGTTTTCAACAATCCTTTATAAAAATAAACTAACTATCAGTTTCAATAAAGGAATATAAATAGACAACCATCTAGCTCAAGTTTGGAGTTAAATAATTTCCTTATCAATTCGTTATTTGGTTATAACTACCTCGTTCATAGTTTTTAAATCCAGTTATACCTAACACCCTACATCTTGGTATGAGATCAACTCTGTTAATCCACTTTTTATAAACCTCGTTCATATTTTAATATATACTCATGTCCAAGGTTATTCACAAGGATACACATCCAAAAGTATATTTATGAATTTAATATGATTTTATTTTTTTAATATTATTAAAAATATTGCTGTTGTCAATTAGACTCACACCCTTGTGAAGTAGTTTCAGGCCTTCACAGTCTGCTAAAATATAAAACAATCATAGGCTATGGGTGACCTAATTAGTGGATTGAATCTATAGATTCTAAAGGCTAGCTCCCTTTGTTGTATTACTTAGGATCCCTAGTATATGCCATAAATTACTGAGGAAAAAGGAAGAGGGAAAATGTAAGAAATAAACTTGAAGGGAAATCTTATCTATGATGGTGATACACCAAAAATATGACCTTCATCTGCTTAACATGCACTGAGAAGATGAACAAGGATGTGAATCTACTTATGCTACTCAAATGGAAACCTTTGAGCATCAATATTTCATATAAGGGCTTGGGCTTGTGCATGATCTAAGGTAATGGTTCAATAGGTCTGTCAAAGACACTAGAGAGAGCTTGCACTTTCCATACAAACAAGATGATAAAGCACACTATGCGACCTACAAGGACAAGCTCAACACCTACAAATAGGTATAATGGAAAGGATAAGATGAGAGGAAGCCTTAGCTATTACTTTCATCTCCCAATATACCATAAAAATACACTAAAACACAAGCTTTTGAAGAGATATAAACTTTGTTTTATCCATCAAAAAAGGCAAAATATAGATGTTCTCTGAACAAGGAAAAATTGATCATTATAATGGCTCGAAAGCTTGTACATATAGAAGAAAAGATAAGAGAGAAGAGGGACTTGTGTGTTAGAGTGAGAAACTGAGATAATAAGTTACCAATAACTATGGATCCCCCTTGTTCTCGAGATCCTCAACATTGAAAGCATGCAACTACTTTGATCATGAGGTCACCCATTCAAAATTATTGTAAATCTCCTCAATCTCCTCATGCATTCAAGTCCCTTATTTAAGAATTGATAGATCCATGTCGAAGGTAGCTGCATGTTCCTTCTTGCATGTTTGTGCTCCACTTGGACACATCTAATCGAGCTTGGGTCACTTTGCATGTTCTGTATGCGAGATGTAGACCACACCATTAGATTTGAAAGGAGAAATCCTCATCCTTTTTTGTTGATTGACTGTCAAAATCCCACTAGGATCCTTTTGAAAACCTGGCCTTCTCTTGTCCATTGATCTCCTTGCTAGATCTTGATAAGTGTTAAGCTCACGACAATCTTGATGAGCCTTTTAAAAATTTTGGCCAAAAGCAACGATTACTTGTAGGGGCTCAAACTTGATGATTGTGGGCCCTTCATTAATTCTTTCAAACTTTTGTTTTCAACCATTTCTTTAAACTATTTTCTCGCGAACAATTCTCCTAAAAGAATTAACCTTTCAAGCCATTCCCTTCGAACTTTTATTGTTTCAGGCAATTTCCATGAAAGAATTTCTTTAGACTTTCTTTTGTTTCGGCAATAATTCTTTTGGGCCTTTTGTCTCGGTATTTTTTTCAAAAGAATTTTTTTCGGCATTTTCTCAGGCTTATTCTTTCGAAAGAATTTATTCAAACTTTTTACTTGAAAGAATTTCTTTGACGTTTCTTTAAAATTTTCATTCAGAGGAATTTTTTCAAGCTTTTCTTTCAAAACTTATTTTCGTAGATAATTCTCTTGACATAATTCATTCCTTTTCTTTGGCCTTGAATAATTTTATTTAAAAATGGATCTTCAAATTTCTTATAAAATGCCCTTTCTGAAAGGAAGGTACCCTTTGACCTTCTTGAAAGTGACCCCTTTTCTCGAGAAGTGCCCTTCGGAGTTTTTTGCAATGAACCTTTCAAAATTTTTGTAAAGAACCCTTCGGCTTTCTTGAAATGGTACTTTCAGGAACCTTGAAAATATCTTTTCTAAAAGGAAAGTACCTTTCAGAATTTTTGAAAAGAATCCTTCAGACTTTTGAAAGGCCCTTTGAGTTTGTGTTTTTCTCGGACCTTTTTTTTTTTTTTAAAAGCCCTTTTTCTAAAAGAAATTTGTAAATGGTCCCTCTAAAATTGTGAAAAAAGTCCTTTGGGTTTCTTGAAGATGGAGCTCCCTGAAAGAATTTTCCCAAACTTGTTAAAAAGTCCTCTTTCTGAAAGAATTCCTTTTTGAAATGTTTCTTGAAGATGAACCTTCTCGAGAGGAAAGAACCCTCCAAACTCCTTGAAAATGACTCATTTTTGACTCAAAAAATCCTCCATAATGCTTTTCTCACAAAAATTCTCTTGAAAACCAAAGTGAATGCCTCAAAAAGGCCTGTTAATCATGGATTATTTTAAGGACTTTTCAGGACCAATAACTGACTCACAAGACAAACTAGCATGATATGCAAAGTTTCAAATGGTAGGGGTGACAATTTGACTTACGGGGTCAAGATTGTCAACATTTTGGTGACTCAAATAGGAAGCATGCCTACTTGCTTGAGAACCAGACCATATACATGACATTTGGACTCACAAATCAATGACGAATCTGAACTATGATTGCAATAACAACTTTTGATTTGAAATAAGACAACTCATCCTCTAAAACAAGAAGGAAAACACATAAAGTAGGGAAAACTAACTAAATAAAGCAAAAGGGCAAATAAAACACTTATTTAAGACACAACAAAAACAATTAATGTGATTGAACAACACTTGGAGGAATATAACAAACTATGTACAAGGAACTTTGCTCTTTAGTAGAAATATTTTAAATGTATCCCATTGACTGGGATTGGAAACTCCTCACCATCCATCTTTACAAGTTGGAAGGCATTGTGGGATTTGCAGTTGGAGATTGTGTATGGGCCACTCCAAAGGGAGTCAAACTTTGTGTTCCTTCTTGGTTTATCTCTATCCTCATCCCACTTGAGAACCAAATCTCATTCGTTAAAACTTTGTGAAGAAGCTCCTTTGTCAAAATATCTCATCACTTATGCTTGATGAATTTTCATGACTAGCATGGATTGATTTCTTACTTCTTCAAACTCCATAAGCTTAGTATACCTGATCTCTATAGGCTCATTCTCCAACAACTCAAGTTGATGCATTAGTTCTAAAGTAGGAAACTCAAGAGAAATGGTTGACCTTGCTTCCTTACCATATACTAGCTTGTATAGAGAGTTGGATATTGATCTTTTGTAGGTGATCCTATCAACCCGCATAGCTAACTTCAACCTGAGATGCCATGACCTCTGATTGTCTTCAATAGTCCTTATGATCCTTAATAGGTTCTTATTCATAGATTCAGCGAGGCCATTGCCTTATGGATAATAGTTTGATGAAGTGATAAGATAAATTTCATGTTGGAAAGCCCATTGGCTGATCCTAGTTCCCACAAAAGCCATTGCATTATTAGAAATAATAGTTGAAAGAACTCTGAATCTAGTAAGCAAACCTTCATAGAATTCTAAAACATTGGTTTCATTTGCTTCTTTCAATGCCACTGCTTCTATCCAACATGTGAAGTAATATGTAGTAGTTAGAATCCATTTATGTCTTGAACTTGAAGGAAGATTTATGAGACCAATGAAGTCTAATCCCCATTGGACAAAGGGCTGATCCATCGCAATTGGTTGAAGAGGTAAGGTTTCAAGTTTCACTTTTCCTACAAACGTAGCACACTGTTTGCACTTCCTAACCCATGCATGACAATCACCAAATTTACTAGGCCAATAGTACCCACCTCTCATGATCTTAAGGGCTTTAGTTCTTACATAAAAATGTCCTCCACCATGTTCATCATGAAATTTTTCAAGCAATCTTTGAGTTTGGCTTGACTTGATACATCTTAGCAACATGCCATTGATATCTTTTTTGAACAAAACACCATCAATAAGTAAAAATGAAATTGATTGAAACCTTAAATATCTTATTTTTAAAGAAAATAGATGAGAGGGATAAATACCATCTTGGAGATAGCTTACCAATTCATGAAACCAGCTGGAAGGTGAGATATGACCAGCTGCAACCTCTTCATTATTTGACATCAAAACAACCTCATTAGTCTCTTGCAAGTCTTGAGCTAGATGCGCATAAAGTCATTTGCCTCTAATCAGATTTGTGACCTTAATTTTCATATCATACTCTATTACCTCGGTTATCCAACCAGCCCTCTTCTCATTTATATCTTTGTTCAAAAGGAACTCCTTGATGCTCGGATGAGAAACCATTAGGTATATCTTATTGCTAGACAACAAGTATCTAAACTTTTTGAGAGACCTTATAACTGAAATCACATGCTTTTCAATAAAAGAGTACCTTGTTTCATACTCTTCCAAGCCTTGACTAAAGAAGGCTATTGGCTGTTCCAAAGCCTCATGATTTTGTTGCATAAGAATGCTTGAATTGGTGTCCATGTTAACATATGTATATAAAATAAAATCTTTTGTGAAATATAGATTTATAAGTGTAGGAGCACTAGCTATGACATTCTTAATATCCTCAAAACTCTTTATTCCTTATTTGGACAAGCTGAAGCTCTGATTCTTCTTTAACATGGTTCTAAATGGCTTAGCTAAAATGGCAAAATCTAAGACATATCTCCTTATGAAATTGATTTTCCCAAAGAAGCTTTGCAAAGATTTTTTTGTGCTTAGGAAAAGAGAGTACCAGAATGGATTCTACCCTTTCAAAATCTATGCTTAAACCATAATTTAAAACCACATGTCCAAGGAGTTTACCTTCATGAATCAAGAAGTCACACTTTTTGGGATTTAGAGATACCTCAAATTGTCTACACCTTTCGAACACTTGCTTGAGATGAACCATGTGATCACTTGCACTCATTGAAAACATTATTATATCATCCAAATAAACAACTATAAATTTGTTAAGAAGGCCTTGGAATGCCTTAGCCATGGCTCTCTAAAAAGTTGCTCCAGCATTTGATAAATCAAAGGGCATATTTCTGCATGTAAATGTCCTCCACTTAGTTGTGAAGGTTGTCTTAAATTGGTCCTCTTCCTTGATCAAAATATGATTGTAGCCACTATACCCATCCAACAAAGAAAACCTATCTGAACCTGCAACCAACTATAAAATTTGTTCCATTGATGGCAATGGATAGTGATCTTTAAGTGAAGCTTTGTTCATATCATGAAAGTCAACACACAATCTAATATTAACATTCTTATTCTATACCAGAATAAGATTTTCCATCCAAGTTGAGTGCTTGATTAGAAATATAATAACTAACTCTATGAGATTGTGAAGCTCAGCTCTCATCGAAGGCTTAAGCTTAAGAGTAATGAGCCTTTGTCTTTGTCTCATTGGTTTAGTTTCAACCTCTAACTCAATGGTATGTTGAGCTAGACTTGGGTCAAATCCCTTGAGATCACTATATTTCCATGCAAATACATCAGTAAAACCTATGCATAACTCAATGAAAGCTTCTTTTTGTGAAGGAGTGCATATCTTACCTAACTTCAAATTCTTACCAGTTGTAATCTCTACATTGTCATAGTGCTCTTCTTTTGTTGACAAGGATGAATTATCCTTCTTTAACTCATCATCACCACTAAAAATGTTCTCAAGTGTGACTAATCCCTTGGGTAACTTATTTGTTTTTAGTTGCATAATCTGATCACCAAACTGCTACAAGTACTTTGATTGGTTTTTTGATGAAAACTCAGCTTCTTCTTGCAAGAATCTCATAATTTAATTGTCATTTTCAAACACTTGCCAATTATCATGATTATCTGGAATATAAGGCCTTGAAACCACCTTTATGTGTGATTACATTTTTTCGATTTTTATATCAACTGGGATACTAAATTGTGCCCTGATGGCAGCCAATGTATCTGCTTGTTTATTTTCACGTCTTGGTATTCCCTGAATGTTAAATGCTTGAAAATCTTTAAGTTCCATATTCTATGCTTATAAGATTTAAGAAAATAATTTTGACATGTATTTAAACCTCTTACTTGGTGAACTATAAGTTCACTATCACAAAAAACTTGTAAGGTGTTAACTTTCATCTTCTTAGCCCACTGCAAACCATGAACTAGTGTCTCATACTCTACAACATTATTTGAACAACCAAATTGGAACTTAATAGCAGAGAAATACCTTTACTTTGTTAGAGAAATAAACATAATTCCAAATTTGGTACCGTGTTTATTCTTTGATGCATCAAAGTACAATTACCATAAACCTTTACTAGACTCATCATCCTTAACCATGGCTAGAATTGGTGCATCATTCTCATGAAGGTAATACACACCAAGTCCTTATTCTTCAATTAGATTATAAGGATCATGCTCATGCAAAGTAGAATCCCACTCATCTATAAAAAAATCTATAACTCCATCCAAAGGTGATTCTTTTTCAACTCCACTAGTTTCTTGTACATCATCTAAGATGATACAATTAGTGTTCATAACACCAGGCATATATGACTCCAAGTGAAAACATACAATAGGTTCAGAATGAATTGTCACCTTGATACCATATCTAGTTTTGAACATCAAATAAGTGAAATCAGTTGATAAATATCCCCCAATCTTTGAGGTAAATTCCCTTGAAAGGCACATAGAAAAGTAAGGAGGCAAGTCTACCATGACAACATCTTGGTGAATAGTAACATTGGGACAAACATGTAATGTAAATTTCAGATATTTGATAATGCCTACCATATTTATTGGTGGCCCATCCAATTGCAATACCCTTTTAATATTTGGCTCATAAATAAGGCCAAGCTTATCTGCAATCTGCTTAGGCATAACTGTGCTACTAGCTCCACTATCCACCATAAATTATGAACCAAAGTATCACCCACTATCAAAGAAAGGTAGAAAGGAGGAGTCTTATTTGATTTTAACTCAGTTTTTTCCACCTTTACCATCTTATTCACTTGATATTTATTTCGTTGATCCAAATTAATTAAGACAACACCTTCTTTCTCAACCAGTTTTGGAGATAATTTGAGAGCTGAGAGCTCTTGGACGAGCATATAAAGTTGTCCTAAAATGGAAAGAGAATAAAACATGCTAATGCTGATATTAGACTTTTCCATCTGATATATTATATTGAAAAGAGACCCACCAACCTTTGGTTTCACTTTCTAAAGCACTCATTGCTCATGAACTAGAGGTATCTGATGAACTTTACTAACCTCTATATTCTGATATTTCTGAGTCATAGGGGTAGTAAGTTTCCCTCTTATACTCTTGAAAACAATATTAGGAGTACTTGAAGCATTTGTTACCTTTTTATCCTCATCAATAGCTCTTCTTTTAGCTCTAGTTACAGCTGCAACTTGACCACTTTCATTGGTAGATTCAACACCCTGAGTAAAAACAACATGATCATCCATTTGTCAATTCATATTAATGGTATCAGGGTGCCCTTGAACATGTTGAGTTTCTCCTTGTGATGTCAAACCTATATCTTGGTACTGACCTTCTTGAAAAGAAAACTCTTTTTATGTCATTTGTGGCATAGTGATGTTTTGTCATACCAAGGCCTGGTTTTGAGCATCATTAAGATTTGAGAGCTGCCAACCTGAATCTTGCATCAGATTATTTTGAGGTGGGATGGGAACAATGGATTTTGAAGTAGAAGGAGCATTAGGATCAAGGAAAACATATGGCTTAGATGGAGTTATGGTTCCTTGTGCTTGGTAAGGTGGTCTATTCTCTTTGAAACCCTGATAAGCAAGCCTTTAATCTCTAAAGGGTTGATAGATAGTTTGATTTTGTTACCTATAAGGCCTATTAGCTTGAAATTGTTTCCTCTTGAGTTGTACTATTTCATTCTAAAAGGATTATAGCAGGTTTTTCAACTCTTCTATCTCACTAACTTGACTAGTAGGGGTTGCAATTTGAGCTTGAGGGGATGGTATAGGAGATAAGGATGGAATTTGAGGAATTTGAGGGGATGAAATAGACCTCAATTTTGGGAATATAGGCATTGGAGGTCTTGGATAAATCTTACCAGCTTGTATCAAATTGTTCTCTGCCCTTATTTCAACCTCATAAGCATTTGGCAAAGTAGTACCACCTATTGACTGTATCATCACACTAATGTCAGAGTTAAGGGATTTTAAATAATACAATAATGCATATTCAAGGGATGGATTAATCAACACAAATATCCTGGTCCATTTTTGTTGGAATCTGAGGTTAAAATTAGACATGAACTCATGAAGAGCCCTCTTTATGGTAGTTAACTGCTCAACCAAAGAGAGGTGATCAGTTTTGTCTTCAAATTGCTTGACTAACACTGCACCTAATTCATCCCAGGTAGAAATAGAATTTAGTGGGAGGTTTCTATACCATTGCAATGATTTTATTTTGAAGGAAGCATCAAGTAATCTAGTAGCAACATTATCCTAAATAACATTATGGACTGAACATAGATTAGCTACATCTTGGATGTGATCGATAGTGGTTGTTTGATTTTTTCCTGAGAAGAATGGGATACTCTTGAAGGCAAACACATGAATGTCATCAAATTGGGCTAAATTTAGTAGGCTACCTCTATTAAATGGAATAAATACCTAGTTTCTGATAGCCATTTGGATAGTGGGGATTGGAGTGTTTAGAACAGAAGGATAATTAGGAGACAAATATTGCTTTTGAGGATATGGATTTGTTATAATAAACCTTGATCTCTTATATAATGTAGAAGGTAACTTAATAAATTCAAAAGGAATACCTTTACTAGCCAACCTTTTGATAACCTTTGGCATGAAAGAATTGCTTGAATGATGCTATGAAATTTACGACCTGAAGAATCTTTAGCTTGTGATGAAGATGGATATTCTCCTCTTTTGAAAATGATTCTCCTCAGCTCCAAACTTTAGCTATGCCAAGGAGTAAGAGGGTCCCACTGGGAGTGCCAAAAATTACTATCAATCAGACTCATACCCTTGTGAAGGTATTTTCAGGCCTTCACAATCTGCTAAAACATGGAAACAATCCTAGGTTGTAGGTGGCCTAATCAACGAATTGAATCTCTAGATTCTAAGGGATATCTCCCTTTGGTTTATCAGTTAGGATCCCTAGTCTATGCCATAAATTGATGAGGAAAAGGGAAGAGGGAAAAGGTAAGAAAGAAGCTTGAAGGGAAATCCTATCTATGATGATGATACACCAAAAATATGACCTTCATCTATTCGTCATGCACTGAGAAGATGAACAAGGATGTGAATCTAATTACGCTACTCAAATGGCAGCCTTCGAGCATTAGTATTTTGCATAGGGGCTTGAGCTTGTGCATGATCTAAGGCAATGGTTCAATATGTATGTCAAAGACACTAGAGAGAGCTTGTACTTGCCATACAAACAAGATGATAAAGCACACGATGTGACCTGAAAGTATGAGCTTAACACCTACAAATAAATATAATGGAAAGGATAAGATGAGAGGAAGCCTTATCTATCATTTTCATCTCCCAATAGACCATGAAAATACACTAAAACATAAGATTTTGAGGAGATATGAACTCTATCTTATTCATCAAAAGAGGTAAAATACAGATGTTCTTTGAACATATAAAAATCGATCATTATAATGGCTTGAAAGCTTGTACATATAGAAGAAAAGACAAGAGAGAAGAGGGACTTGCTTGTTAGAGTGAGGAACTGAGAGAAGAAGTTACCAATAACTATAGATCCCTCCTTGTTGTTCTCGAGCTCCTCAACATTGAAAGCATGCAACTACTTTGATCATGAGATCAGCCATCCAAAATCACCACAAATCTCCTCAAGCCCCTCATGCACTCAAGTCCCTTCTTTAAGAATTGATAGAGCCATGTCGAAGGTAGCTGCATGTCCCTGCTAAGTGTGTATGATTTGATCCTTGCATTTAAAATTTAGTGTGCTCCTTACTGCATTCTTGGACTATAGATCTTCTATTATTGTATGTTTACACTCCACCTGGATGCATCTAATTGAGCTTGGGTCATTTTTCATGTTTTATATGTGAGCTGTAAACCATGTCATCAGATTTTAAAGGAGAAATCTTCATCCTTTTTTGCTGATTGGTTGTCAAAATCCCACTCGGATCCTTTTAAAAACCTGGCCTTCTCTCATCCATTGATCTCCTTGCTAGATCTTGACAAGTGTCAAGCTCACGACAATCTTGATGAACCTTTTAAGAAACTTGACCAAAGGCAATGACTACTTGTAGGGGCTCAAACTTGATGTTTTTGGACATGTCATTAATTTTTTCAAACTTTTATTTTCAATCATTTCTTCAGACTATTTGCTCATGGACAATTCTCCTAAAAGAATTAACCTTTCGGGCCATTCTTTTCAGACTTTTGTTGATTCGGGCAATTTGCCCGAAATAATTTGTTTGGACTTTCTTTTGTTTCGGTAATAATTCTTTCGAGCCTTTTGTTTCGACCTTTTTTTTGAAAGAATTTATTTCAACATTTTCTCGGGCTTATTCCTTTAGAATAATTTATTCGAACTTTTTGCCCGAAAGAATTTTTTTGACTTTTCTTTGGGCTTTTCATTCGAAGGAATTTTTTCAAGCTTTTCTTTCAGAACTTATTTTCGTGGACAATTCTCCTGAAAGAATTCTTTCCTTTTCTTTGGCCTTAAACAATTTTCTTCGAAAACGGATCTTCAGATTTATTTTTAAATGCCCTTTTCGAAAGGAAGGTACCCTTCGACCTTCTTGAAAGTGACCCCTATTCCCAAGAAGTGCCCTTCAAATTTTTTTGAGATGAACCTTTCAAAATTTTGAAAAAATCCCTTTAAATTTTTTGCAAAGAACCCTTCGACTTTCTTGAAATGGTACTTTTGGGAACCTTATATATTTTTTGAAAGGAAAGTACTTTTCAAATTTTTTGAAAATAACCCTTTAGACTTTTGAAAGGCCCTTTGAGTTTGTGTTTTTCTTGGACTTTTTTTTTTTTTTTTTTTCTAAGAAGTCCTTTTTCTGAAAGAACTTTGTAAATGGTCCCTTTGAAATTGTGAAAAAAGTCCTTCGGGTTTCTTGAAGATGGACCTTCTCGAAAGAATTTTCTCAGACTTTTTAAAAAGTCCTCTTTTCGAAAGAATTCCTTTTCGAAAGGTTTCTTGAAGATGGACCTTCCCAAAAGGAAAGACCCCTTCAAACTTCCTGAAAATGACCCCTTTTTGGACTCAAAGAAGCCTCCATAATGCTTTTCTCACAAAAATCCTCTTGAAAACCAAAGTGAATGCCTCAAAAAGCCCTGTTAATCATGGATTATTTCAAGGACTTTTTAGAACCAATAACTGACTCACAAGACAAACTAGCATGATATGCAAAGTTTTGAATGGTAGGGGTGACAATTTGACTTACGGGGTGAAGATTGTCAACAATTACTTATACCAATTAGCCATTTAAGACATTTAACCAAATAATCTTATTATATACATATGACTCATTTTAATTAGTCTTGGTGTGCTACGATAAGTGAATCAACTTCCTAGTTAATCCATTGACTCATTCTGCGTTTGCTACAGCTATAAGTCAATTTAACTTTTTAAATATATTCCCCAAACTTAATAAATCATTTCAGTTGTAAATTAGTTTTCAAAACTAAATAAAGCGATTATCATTCAGATTATAAAGATGCATAAGGCATTTCGTCTTGTATTTAAATATTATCAGCATTTCAACTCATATTAAATAAGACTTCTAACACAGGTTGTTGTATTATTAAATATTATCATAAGGCCATATTATCATAGGCATTTTAGCTTGTATTAAATCAATTAAGTGTTGACGTCTACCTATAGAGCACTGCATAGTTAATCCCAGGCTATGGAGATTTAATTAGATAATTTGAATATTGTTGATAAGATTATATAAACATTTAAGCATATTGTTCTTTCAATTACGCTTCAGTATACTACTCAGTTTCTATTATTGGCCTTATAAATATATAGGTAATATGTTGAGAAAACAAAACTATGGTAAATAATAAAGCTTGCATATACCATGCATTGAAGTATATTTATGATTTTGTCAACTAAGTATGACACCCTCAGTTAAAATCATCTTCTACTTATTCAAATCACCTCAGTTAGGTTAGAGTTTGGCCACTTACCCTATCAAAAGTCCTTATTCTCTTGTTTTGGCTGATCACTCTACTTAGACGACTCCTAAATATGAATCAATGTGATTAATAATTGTCTTTTCTTTAATTCTATTAACTACTTACTGGATATGGAATTTGATATGTAAATTAGGTGTTTAAATAAGTCAATTCACATTGGGTAGCGCTGCCAACTCTAAAAGATCAATTTCTAAATAAATACAGAGATTTAATTACTCAATGCTATTATGATTTATTTAGGT
Organism: Torreya grandis; assembly: GCA_037957365.1. Taxonomy (NCBI): domain Eukaryota; kingdom Viridiplantae; phylum Streptophyta; class Pinopsida; order Cupressales; family Taxaceae; genus Torreya; species Torreya grandis. The sequence goes on from JARHVA010000183.1 coordinate 1,921,012, forward strand.
TTTAACTTTGCAAGATTGGTTATAATTAAATACAAAGTTTTAATCCATTGTCATTTTGAAGACCATTCATGTATTTGGTTTACCAATTCATTCCATTGCAAATACACATCTATACCAGATCACTTATTATGTAAATGTACAGATAAATATATAAATTTAATAACACTGCCTACCTAGCACCCTGTATTATATTTGTCCTTGCTTCTTCTCCTTCTAAATGCATCTTATGTATTTTTCCTTCTCGTGCTATGCCTTACCCTTTGTGCTACGCCTTTTTCCTTTTTTTTTATAATACTTATCATCCTCGTTTCATATTCCATGTTAAAATAATAAGGGCGTAGTCTTTTTTTTCAAATATTTTTCTTTTTCTTTTTTTTTTTTTTTTTTTTTTCATTTTTTTAATATTTAATGTATTTCCTTCTTTTTGTTTTTCTTAATTTTAGACCATTTTATTTCTTTTTATTTTTTTATTTTCTTATTCTTTTTCTATTTTTTCCTCTCAAAAGGTAATTTATAAATTTTATTTATTTTTAATATTAATTATAAAAATCCATAAGTTTACTAAATTAATTAGCATCCTTCTAATGCCATAAAAATTTAATGATAATTTCATATATTAATAATTCGTAATTTAACTATGCCAATCATGTTTATACTAGCATTTAATGATTGAACATGCTAATCATGTTAAACGAGTTCCTTTAAATCATTTAAACTATACTAACAAATCATGACAAACAACTATTTAATGCAAGCATAAATAAACATATTGTGCAAACTATTTATTATGCATTCTAACATGTGCTAGCTAATGTGGTGTCTGTAGGGTTCTATCCAGTTTCTCTATCGTCCTTCGACATCTCGATCTACATCACCATATCTGATGATGCTCTCCCTCTGTCACGCTCTGAGGGATGAGTTTTCCTACGTCAATCTCACAACAAGTAGGTAGTTAGATCATAATATCATGATATACATACATCATAAAATATCGCTGAAATAACAAACTAACATGATCATAATATAAATATTTACACTACAGCTAATTCATAGTAATGCAAACATGTAATCTAAGTAATATCTTACTGTCTCATAACAACATATATCTTAAAGCTTAGTTAAAATTAACCAAATCAAATGTGTCAGCTATACATATCCATGGATAATCAAATAGTTTGTTTAGCAAAGAATCGAGATGTAACATTTTTTCACGATGGGCATCCCTAGAAAACATGTCTCATACTTTTATGTCGATGACAGAAAGGAATGGGCAATTAATTGGTTGGATCATAATACATTTTAACCTATCCCCAACAGAAAATTTGTAATGTAATATATTCCAAGCCATCAACTAAGCATCAGAATCAACTTTTGTTTTCCAAATTTGAGTAATGAGTTTTATCCAATCCCTTTCACTGACCCTGTAGTTGTATTTGTTGTTCAAACAAGGCTTTAAAGGCAAGTCAGGAAGCAATTCAAAGTATATATTTTTTAAAGGAAAAAAAAGAAAAGGATAAGAAGCCATCCGTGACCAGCCTTTGAAAAAATTACACTGGACAGGGGTACATAACTTCATGGATAATTCTGGAAGCACCAAGTACTGTAAAAAAATCAAAAATGGTTTATACTTATTACTCAAGTCAAATCAATTTTTAATAGTCTACCATGATAATCGGCTCAATGTAGAAAATCCCAAATATCTCCAACATAGCAAACAACCTTGTTAAATAGAAAATAAGACTGTTTAGGACAACTTAAGCCAAGGCGTTGACCTTGATAATGAATATGTTTGTTCCACCAAATAAAAGAGGTGAAAACACTGAACTCATGTTGCAAAAAGGCATCCCTCCATTTTAAGAAGTGACAAATATATTGCCAAGCCTTTCAAACAGATTATAAGGGTGGTGAAGCTTTCACAGAGAAGAAATAAGCATGGATAATTTTGTCCATCCATCCCATTGATTGCCATTTGTCTTTCATTGTAACTAGGCTAATTCTATTCCATATAAGAGTTTTTCATGGATTTTCACCTCTGATGGCTCTAACAATCCATTTAGTTGCTAAACAAACCCCTTGTGTTTTTAGATCTATTAGCTCCAAACCACCTTTACATTTAGGCTGAATAAAGTGGGCCCATGATGTAGATATAAAACTAGCATTACCATCCCATTTAGCCTAGAAGAATTATCCGATAATTTTAATTAAGTCATCATAACCTTTTTTAGAAGGCATCCATTAAGATGAGTAATAAACATGTGTGGCAATAAATTTTTTATTAGCTACTTGGATCTTACCTGACAAAGACAAGAATTTATTTCCCCAACTAAAAAGTTTGTTCTTTACTCTATTGAGGTACCAATTTTATATGTTAGATAGAGAAACCCCAAGACCAAAAGGAATCCCAAGACACCTCGCAATATAACCATGTTTAATTTGTTTCCATTCATGAGGTATCCATTAAGGAGCAGACCCTATTTGGATCATCAAAAATTCATTTTTATCATGAGCAAGCTTAGATCCTGAAACTGCATAATACAGTTCTAAAATATCCATCGTATTAGAGATATATTTTTCATAATTTTGTAAAATAACAAACTATCATCAACATATTGTGAATTGACTACAACATCATTATGAAGAATAGAAATTCCTAAAATAAGTTTTATTTGTTTGGCATATTGACGCAGATAACCCAAGGCATCAACAATAAGGGCATAAAGGAATGGAGCTAAGGGACATCCTTGTCTGATAGATCTCTATAAAGGAAATGGGTCTGTCATCATAATGTTAATAATAATATAAGCATTAGCATCTTAAAATAACATTTGAACATGAACTCAGATTTTTGGATCGAAACTCAGCCATTGTAATATTTTAAGGATGAAACTCTAATGTATTCTATCATATGCTTTATCAAAATCAAGTTTGATCAAAATAACATTGTCTTGTTTGTTGAGCCCATTCACATGTTTCCCATGTAAGAATAAGATTATCAAGTATATATCTTCTTGCAAGAAATCCCATTTGTTCAGCCCTTACAATTCCTTACACCACTGGTTTGATCCTCATAGGTAAGGCTTTTGCAATGATTTTATAAGAGGTATTACGCAATGTGATGGGGCACTAACCATAAATAGTATATTCCTTTTTCCCTTTAGGAAGGAGTTTGATTATGCCACCATTGATGTTCGCTCCTAATGATCCTTTCTTAGAAGCCTCCAGGTATAAGCAGTAAAAATAATCCTTAATAAGATGTCACATAGCATGGTAGAATTCTATTGGAAGCCCATCATTACCTAGACTTTTGTAAGGGGCCATAGAGAAAAGGTTTTTTTCCAATTCTTCTAAAGAAAGAATTCTATCTAAAAAATAACTATATTCAAAGTATATTTTGTTAAGAATATGCTCCCTAACAACATCCTCAAGGGCTTGTTGAATATCTTGCCATTGGTCATCTTTGAAAAGCTTCTCATAAAACCTTTTAAATAAGTTACACATATCAGAAGGATTAGATTGAAGCACATCAGATTCATCCTTTATAGCCCCAATTCTTTCCTTTTTATGTTTCTAGTAAAGATAGTTGAAAAAATACTTAGTACCCTTGTTGCCTTCTTTGATCCAGTGCAGTCTAGATTTGAATTTTGCCCCTCACCCTCTATAATTATCAATTTTACGTAATTGTGCTTCTGTTGCATCAATGGAAGTTTGAAGTCTGGTATTGTTAGGATTGACATTAAGAAGTTTTCTATTATGAATGAGTTTCCCTTCGAGAGATTTTTTCCTTCATTTTCATTGCCAAGCCATTCTTTTACCAAATGAGCAAAGAAAAGTGGTACATTGAGAAATGGTTGCACACCACCAATCAATCCAAGAATCCCCTTCCTCTGGTTTGGATATAGAGTTTCAAATTCCCTCAAAGGCAATGAGATAAACATGGTTCTTTAAGTGGGAAACATTGAGTTTGAAGGGGATGTAATTATCAATGTTTAACTTTTGGGACATGAAAATGCTCCAAAAAATGGGGTAATGTTTCAAAAATGTGGTAGAATAATCCACCTGAACACAGAAACCCATCGAGTCATGGACCAGCGGTAGAATAGGAGATAAATTAAATTTGTCTAGCCTGCTTAAATTTTAATCACCTCCCATCCTATAGTTGGACCAAGTGAACCAATTTGTAGAGTGGCTAGTGAATTTATCATGAATGGGGTCAACAACACCCAAGGAGTTTTGACATAACAACCAACTGTCAAATTCTTTTTTGTTGAGATTTTATTGTTTAAGCTAGTTACGGTCTTGGTGATGTTCCACCATGTTAAAATTGTTGCCTAAGATCCAATCTACAGTAAATAAAGTATTGGACAACCAATCCCAAAGCTTAATTTGTTCTTTGGTAAAATTTGAGGCATATATAGAGCAAAATCCAATGAGTTATCCATTCATAATGGTAAGGGCCCAAACACAACCATGTGAAGGGTCTTCACCCTTATCAATGACATACTTAGAGATCCATGGTGAAATCCCAATAATAGCTCCACCTATGCCATCTATTTGAGATGTATGCAAAAAAGAGGTTTCTTTTCAAACATTATGTAAAGACGCCTCAAGTCTAGTAAAATTGAGCATGACTTCTTAAAGGAATAACACATCAAGGTTCCATTTCATAACCACCTCTTTTACTTTAAACTTACGATGAGGGATTAAAATCCCTCTTACATTCCAAGAGAGTAAGTTATAGTTCATAATTAATAGAATCATCATCCTGAGTCAACACACTAACGTTGTTAGCAAAATCAACATCATGATCCCTGGCTTATCGATCATTAGGGACAAAAGAAGGTAATCTAGATCTGTGATGAGGGCAAGGGGGAGGAGAAGAGGAATCATGAGCAAGAGTTTGAGAAGAGGAATGACAAAGAGCAGGAATGGATTCTTGGTCAGAGAGTTTGGGAGATGGAGGGGGTGAGGGCAAATGATTCCAGGGTGAAGAATGAGAGATAAGAAGGGAAGAAGAGCTAGATGGCTCTTTCCTCTTCCTAACCATTCTCCATCAGTCTGACATAACCGCATATTTAAAAGAAGAGGTAGACTCAACAGGGGTAGCGGAAGGAATACAAGGGTTGGGAAAAGGAGAAGATAATGAGTGAGGAGTACGCTGAGAGATTGATGGAGGAGCTGCTTGGTTGGGGGAGATAACACAGTCACGAATCAGATGGCCTTCTTTTCGGCAATAAAAGCATGTGTTTGGCTTATTCAAATAGACTAAAGGTTGATCCAATTCAAAACCTGGGCCAATAAGTTTAATGTTCTCAGACAATAGTCTATTCAAGTCTATTTCCACATAGACCTTTGGATAAACCCTTAAACTTGAAAACTTATTAGAGTTATGTTTGCACTAGATTACTCTACCCAACTGGGCTATAACGTCCTTTGAAAAGGGTCTAAAATCTAGATTAACATAAGTTATCTCGATTCACATGGGATAATGCAAGCGAGACATACCTTCAGCATGGAAATTGAAGCTCCAAGCCTGAAGGTAACAAACTTGCCCACAAATAACCCATGTGCCATAACACAATACAACTTGAACATGATCTACTAATTTGAACATACAAGAAACACACCTTTTTCCTATGCTTCTTAATGCCTCAATTTCCCATCCCCAATTCTTCAATTCATACGGGCCCATTTATAAAAATCTACTTCACTAGAAATACCTCTTAGAAAAAACAGAATAACAGTTATGTTTTGGTATTTAACAATAAAATCAATATCATTATCAAGAAGTTATATTTCTATGGTTTTCCCCAAATTAGAATGAGAGAGTTCATTTGACATCGATTCATCTGGGTGCATCTTCTCCAGAATAGCATCGTTAAGGTTCCCTATGGTAACCGTACCATTTTCCTCAATGTTAAATTGATCAATCGATGTGGGAGCCACTACCTCCAGGGTTAAAGTGTTTCCAACCCGTGTGGCTGTCGTTTTAAGGCGCATTGGATTGGTCTTCTTGATTAAATTTTTTAATAACAAATACTGAGATTTCTAGGGTTTATAAGGTTTCACATACTTGTCACTTATTACTCTGATTTTACATTATTGACACATTTTTTTAGACCATTATTATGCCTCCCCTTCTACCCTCTCCCTTTTATTTCTCTTTGATCTTAAATGTCCCCATTGTACATAGATTCTGAAGCATTCAATTTCACCAATTTAGTTTGTAATAATAAATTTCAGTTTGCAATAATAATAATAATTATTATTTGGTATTAATCCATGTACATGTAAAGAAAAAATGTTTTTACATATTTTCAAATATATTAGTCTTTGTTTAGAAGATCTCGATACATAATTTTATATTCATATTATATCTTTTTATATTTTGATATCTATTCATATTAAAGTGAAGAAAAATATATAAACTTAAAAAAACTTTTAAATATATTTAAGTCATTAAATTACATGATTTTAAATTATTTATGTACTTATCACTTATTGGCATCTTCAGTACACCTCCCCTTCTTCTATCTCGTCTCTTTATTTTTAAATGCCCCCACGCTCAAGATTCTAGAAGATTGAAAACCCTCTTAAGTATTTTAGTGGTCCCTTTCAATGAACTTACATCTATTTTATGTGGTCATCTTTTCCATTTTTAAACACAAAACGTTACATTCAACATGCACCATATGACACTAACTTGTATGTTATTATAACTATTCTAATTGTTAAAAGTTTATTGTTTTCAAAAAAATAAGTATGTTCCAAAAAAAAATTATTTAATCTAACATGACGAAAAGAAGTAACCTTCTTACATGACATGCAAAGGAACAAAAGAAAATGAAAATGAGTGTAACTATTCAAGTTTGTGTTTGTTTTGTAGGATTTTAGTGGCCTCTTTTAATGAACTTGTATCTATCTAATGCGGTCATCTTTCTCATTTTTAAGCTTACAAAATTCTATTGGACATGCGCCATATGACATTAACTTGTATGTTATTGGAACTATTCCAATTATTAAAATCTGTGGTTTTCAATATATTATTTTTGTCAAAGAACTTATTATCAAAATTATAAAAAAAAATTGTGTTTCTCAAATGATAGTAATCAAAGTGAAAAAAAATAAAAGAGTATTTTTAAATATCAAAACCAAACAAATACAATCATCAAATCATTTTTAATATCTCCAATTTAAAATATTTTTTTTCATCATTTAATTTTTGATGTTTCTATTATTTTTAGTACTGTATTTTCAGAATCACATTTCAATGAATAACCAAAACATTTTCAAAAGATATACACCTTATCAGATAAGCCTAAACTTTACCAAGATTAAAAATATAATTAAATTGCTTGTGAAAGCCTTCAACTACTTCATTGAAGGAAGTGGATACGAATACAAAGGCTCAAAAGTGGCTCGAAGGGTGCAGATAAACTCCAAAAAGTTTGGAATGCATCTACACCGTTGGCCTAAATTTATTGCATGCTTGGTAAGGAGAGAGACGAGGAATAGAGTAATTGGCGGACACAATTTGTGACCAGACGTGAAAGTTTGCACGTTCCGAGTAATGGATTCCATCCCAACTCACATATTTTGAGGGATCTTTGCACGACCCTGCTGTCACAACTGTGCCATTAACGACGGCCGTGTTGGAGCACCGTAGTCTATCAATGAAATTATATGGCAGACCTCCGTACCCACAACAGGATGCCAGCGGATGCTCAAACCCTGCCCATACCGTTTTAAAAAAAATTTATATTACTGTGTTAACCTTGAAATTAAAACCCAGTGTGAACATACCGTATTGAGATGCATTTGCAATGAGGGAGTATTTGATTGAGTAAATGTCAACATAAACAATGGTTGCGCCTGCGAGCTGTGCGGTCAGGTGAGTGCAGGCATCTTTTAGCTGGCTGTTAAATGTCTGACAGGCGTTGTTGTAGGCGACACCGCACCCATTCTCATCCACTTCCGATATATCGCTGCGAATGTCTGCAAGAGTTCGTGGTAAGCATCCCAGAGGTCCCGTGTTATGAACTACGAAATTCCGAGCGCCTTCACCATACAAATCCTGCAATATCATCCAAACAAACAAAACATAAAGCTATCTTTAGCTCTCATCAAAAAGTCTAAAAAATCCAAAACTCTCACAGATTCTGCGTTCAGAAGAGTCCAATGAAAATAAAACACTCGCATAAGCTGGGACTGTAATTAAACTATTATATGTCTTTGGTTTCATTTTATTAGTGACCTATAATTTATTAGGCTTTTTTGATTTGAGAAGGGCACTTCTATTAATTTAAAAAAAAATATATAGTATAATATTAATTAAAAAAAATAAGTGGAAAAATCACACTCCAAAATGTTATACCTAATATGAAAACCTAAGTAAATTATCAATTTAATATTTGTTATATTTAATTCGCCTTATACCCTGCTTTTCTTCCATAAACTTGATTTTGAGTGAGGGAGACCCAAATAACGTGAGTTTCGAACTGAGAACTCAAGTAAGCTGGAGCATCCATTTCATATTGAAAACAAATTAAATAGATGCCCTTCCTAATGTTTGAAAGGATTTTGAAATTTTCATATATAAAAAAAAACACATTTCATTTTGTATTTTTGTTATCTGGCGACAAAGTGAATGAGCTCCATACCCTGTTAACCCTTAACCTACATGTCTGCCATTTTAAGGGGTCATCTGAACAAATTCTTTTATATAATATAAATAAACATTTCAAAAAATATATCAAAATTCATCTTTAAAAAAATTAAAACAGATTCCCAAACCCTTGAAATATTGAAATATTACAGCATATTCAACATAAGTTAATATTGTAGAATTGAATCTGCCCTGCCCACAGGCCCCTGGTCACATTACATGTAATAGAGTCTAAGAACACCCTACACATAATTCTTACTGTAGGATTAAATCTGTTTTATTGTAGGATTGAATAACTGTAGGATTAAATCTGTTTTATTGTAGGATTAAATCACTGTAGGATTAAATCCACTTTATTGTAAGATTAAATCTATCTGGTCCAGGCCCAATATACTACATATAACAGAGTATATTATTGTAAGATTAAATCCACCAGGCCCACAGGCCCCTGCTCAAACTATTTATAATGGAGTCTACCAACCCTACACATAATTTGTATTTGTATTGTAGGATTATATATGCTTGGCCCAATATATTACACATCACAGACAGGATCTGTTAACACACAATTCATGCTCTAGCTCAGCCCACTTCTCACCCTACACAATTTTATTGTAGGATTAAATATGCCCAACCTCTGCTCCTGCTCACACTACATATAATGGAATCTACTAACACCTTACACATAATTCGTATTGAAAGATTAAATATGCCTAATCCGGCCCCAATATATAACAAGGTCTACTAACACATAATTTATAATATAGCTTCGCCCATTTCTCACCCTACACAATTTTCTCTTGTAGGGTTAAATCTGCAGTGCCCCCAAGCCCCTACTCGCACTACATATAATAGAGTCTACTAACACCTTACACAGAATTCGCTCACACTACATATAATAGAGTCTACTAGCACACTACATAATTCGTATTGTGGGATTAAATCTCCTTGGTCCTTGCGTAACATATTACATATAACAGATTCTACTAACACACAATTCATTCTGTAGGATTAAATCTAGCCCACCCATAAGCCCCTGCTTACCAAGTTTAATTTTTGGTAGGTGCCCAATAGGTTTGAACCTAGGTCTCCTTGCAGTAAAGGCCCCAATTCACTGCTCCATCAAACCCCAATAGACCAATTTAAACAAGCATTTAATTTCAATTGACTTTTTCTTTTTTAAATGACTAAATTCTACACCAAGGGTTCCAATTTCATGCTCAGAAGTGCTGAAAATTGCTAGTTGAATGACTGGAGCGAAATTACCTCAAACTTTACAGTGGTTAATGGCAGACTCTACCATTGATGGAATTAGGCATACATTATTATGCTGAAGAACTTAATTTGAAAGGGGCAAATATAAAGCGAAAACAGTAGCAAACAAGTAAAATTACCTTCAACTGAGATATAATGTTTTGAACAATCTGAGGAACGATAAGATTATTAATTTGGGGCAGCGTGAGATTGGCATCGAAGGCGTGAGTAATGTCGTTTTGGCCGATGTCGAAAGTGAACAGCGCTTTCTCGAACGCCTCCCGCGGTGGAAGTAGGTTGCACGCATCCTCACCTGCCCATGTCATCTGCCTGAATAACCAGAACATAATGCAGTTGAAGCCAAAGACACAGAGAGCTCACATATGCATATTTACCTCGAGAAATCTTGTCCAATACCCGAGCTTTGAATCGCTTAAATTGATCGACTTGCACGGGCAAAGAAAACGTAGTATCGATGCGATTGACCGTGGCCCCTGCGATTGCAAAATTGGCCCCATGGCTGAAATTTGATCCCACTGACTCCAAGTATGGACTCAACAATGCCACACGCATTCCCTCGCCTGTACACAAAACAGACCTTCAATGAAAATGAATGAGCCAAGCCTGATCTGAATACATGAAAATATGCAAAAACTCACATAAAAAATCGACGACGAGGCGGCCATCGCAGAATCTTCCAGAGGGCTTTTTGAAGAAAGTCTGTCCGTTCGGCGGCAGGCAGGCGGAACCCTGGCCGGAAACCAGCCCCCCTGTGTCGGAGTTGGAATCTCCGAAGTTGAATATGGCACCAAAATGGCAGCTTCTAGACTCCCCTGCTACATGATTACCGCTACCCAGAACCACAAACAAAACTAAAACCTCCCATGGTACCATACTGATAAATTTGCAGAAATGCGCTCTGCTTCGTGGCCCAGAACGAGATTTATACATCCGTTTCCCGTCCTCTGCTTTTGTCGCCACGTAAAGGAGAGGGAAATTTTGCTTTTGAAAATCACCTGACCTGATCAATGACGTCATCGTTTATTCGACTGTGTATCGGGATTTGCACTTGCCGACGGAACCAGAAATCATTGGCAGGGTGAGGGTCACGAATCACGATAATGGCAGGGTACAATTGTCCAACAAAAACTTTACTAAATGTTTTCTGTTTGTCCGTTCGTGATAGTTTAATTATCCGCAACGGTTCCGACCAAGGATCATAACGTGATCCGCACCCGTTCCTCACGCCATATCCATCTTCCAGTCCAAGTTTCAAAGGTTCCTTTCAGACATTAATTACAGTAATGGATTTATCAATCATAATATTTTGAATAATTGTATTTTTATTTATAATTCACATTTTTTATTTTAGATTATAGATAGTGATCTCAAATGTTTTATTATAAATAAAATATAATTATTTCAAAAATATTATGATTGATTTTATGGATTACTAAAATATTTAATAGATTTTATGTTTTTATAATTTATTAATTGTAAATGATGTTTTTATTTTTAAAAATTAAATATATAATTATTAATTTATATATTTCGGATTATTAATTTTTTTTAAAATATATATTTTTATATTAAAAATTATGACATATATTTATAATAAGTAAATTTTAAGAAAAAATAATTTTAATATATATTTTAGTAAATTTGATAAATTTATAAATATTTAATTTAAAAAAATTGAAAATTATTTTTCAAAAAATTATTAAACTTTAACTTTAAAGGATCTGTAATTTTTTAGGAACTAAGAAACTTTTTTAATTAATAAAAGATTTATGAATTATGTGAAAAGTTTAAATTTAAAATAAATTGGCATTAATTTTTAATTTTTTTAATTTGGTATGTTCTAGTCAAATTTTTTACTATTAATATTTTTTTAATAGAGGGAGATATGATAATTGTATAATTTATAATTTTTAGTTTTTTTTTTAATTAATAAAATTTTTAGTAAGTGTAAATTATTTTTGTCTCATAATTATTATCAATATAAAATTGATTTATACAATTTAATTATATATTTTAATGTGAAGTTGAAGGTTTCTAGGAATAATTTCAATTAAATAATTATTTATTTTGATGATTTTTACCTTAACTAATTTTTATTAATATATGTTTTAATTATTATTCAAATAACTTTAATAAATAATTGTTAACAAAATATTATAACAAATATCATTTAAATAATAACTAAAATATATATAATAAAAATTATTTATAAATTAATATTAAAATTAAAAAATTATTGATTAAGTTTTATAAATCCTTACTTTTACATGTTAGAATATATGAAAATTAAATTTGATTAAATTCCTCATAACATTTTTTAAAACTTTTTAATAAATATATTTTAATTTTTTTTAAAACATTTATTTTTAAAAAATAATATTAAATAAATAATAGTCATAAAAATTTGACTTTAACACAAATCGACCATCAAATTTAACACAATATTATTGAAAAACACTCTAATAACTAAATCTAGAGTAAATCTAAGTAAAGCATGTAAAGTTTGGCATTGCGTGTACCACCTTCCTTTCCTTAAAAGACTTCACCAAGATTTTTTTTCAAGTTTGTTTAAGAAAATAAATCAACACACACTTTGCACGCATAGAATAAAAATCCACTTTGAATTTTTTTTAAGTTTCATGTTTTTTTGGTATATCATTGAAGTCACTAACCAAAATTTTATATAGGCATGTAATATTTATTTATTTGGGTAAATGTATTTGATTAAAATTATGAATTGTTGTTAGGAGATAAAATAGGGAACTCAGTATCTAATAAAAATGAGTATTAAAATATTTATTTAGAAGAGTTTTTAAAGAAATATAATAAAAATAATAAAGTCAAAAAAAAATATCAATAACAAAAAAGACATTCCTAAGAAAAAAGAAAAAAGAAGGGAAAATTCAACATCTTTTTAACAAAAAATTAACCACCATCACAAGAACAAAAGTTGTAATAGATGGGATAGACAATCCACTGAAGAGCAAAATGAAGGAGGAAGGCTCTTAGCCACACATAGAGCCCAATGTTCTTCAACATCTCAAAAGGAGGTCATCCATCTTCTATTGAGTGTCGTCCTTCAACATTACCTTTGCTTCTGCTCTCAACCTTTCTACCTCAAACCTCCACCCTTTCTTATTAGTTGTGGTACCCACTTTAGCTTTAGGTCTCAAAGCTCTAGCAGGGGGTTGGGGGTTGGGGTAGGGTAGTAGGGAGGAATCCAAAACACTATGTGAGGGAAAATCGGGGCTACAACAAGAACCTACACCTCATGCATCGAGTCCTCCTTCCCAAAGACGTCCACAAGAAAGGGGATACGAGACCTGAGCACCGATTAAAGATAGAACTTACCATAATTACACCAAAAAAAGTCTTGGTCTAAGGGTCCATCCTTCTTTCTCCAAACACAAGGAGGTTGTATCTATAGACCCCTAAAACTGGCCTCCAATTAGGGTTTTGGCTAGTTTCCACCTAAAATGCAAAATTTAGTCTAAAAACACTAAAACACACAAAACAATGTGAAAATGACATATTCAAGTGCCGATTTTGACCAGGGTATCCCTAAATGGGGCAATGCAATTTATGGGGCAACTAACTTTGATCAGTTCATTTCGAGTCAAAATGCTAAATTTGCACCTAGTTGCTCTGGATTGCTCTTTCTTATCAAATATTTTGCACAAGACATGTGCCTTTGTTATTTGTTGTTGGTAGCATCCTAAATGGGAATACGGTTCCAACGCATCGGACATCACCTTCCAATTCTAATCCAGTCAAATTTTGGACCAATAACAAGACATTCTAATCAATTTGGGTAAACTATGCACAAAGTGTTTAATCATGCTTAAGAGCTAATTAACCTAAATCAAGGCCTAATTAATAATTCCATGGAAACTTGTTGAATACTTATTTTTAGAAATGAATATTGAATATCTGCATCATCAAGCGATCTTATTTCTTGGGAAGACATCCATAGGCCATAAATGCTACAAATATCAGGATTCATGCCTCCCATGCCTCATCAATGCCTTCCATGATGCCCGCCATGCCTCTTAATTACCCCTTCTTCCAATGCCATGATGAGGGTAATTACAAAATTTAATTGTAAAATTGAATTAATCCTCAATCGCACATCTCAATCTTGAGATGGATGGTTCAGGTTGATTATAGCCAAATCCAAAAATCTATAAATAGGAGTCCTCACAACATCATTTCTAAGCTATTTTTGGTGCAAAGTTATTATGCTCAAATATCTTCAAAGCTTAATTAGTGCAAAGTTATAATGCAGGATTGGTTCCAAAAAGCTTCAAGCAACTAGTGTTATAATACCAAATTAATTCTAAGCCAAGCCAAGCCACAAGTCAAAGGTGCCAAGGAAAGATGGAGGTTATCAAGCTTCTATTGCCAAGGACTTTATGAACACAAGCCGAGAAAACCACCACAACAAGCATTTTGGAGCATCCAAGGAAGGTAAAAGAGTTTTCTTTTGCATTTTAGTTGTGTGTTTAATTCATGATTGTTAACTAAGCTCTCCTTAGTGTCTAGGCCTAGAGATGTTATGCTCTTAGTGTGTTTGTTTAATTTTATTTTCATTTTGGAACTAACACCATATTAACCATCCTCTTTTGAGTCAAATTCCTAGATCACATAATGACACGTCTGGTAGGACGAGATGCATCTTACACCTAAAGGAGATCATTTTGAAACTCTAAAATATCCATTTGGACCTTTAAAACTCTTACAAATTGATTTTCTAACTTTATTTTATCATTTTTTGTTGCCACAATTTTACACAGTAACTGACGTCGATAAAAAATATCAACATCGATTACTTGGCTCAATCGATGTCGGTTATCAGAACTGACATCAGTTAGATCTTAGTTGGCCATTGCCGATGTCGATGGTATATAACCAACGTCGGTCACTTTGTTTTCTTAAAAACATAAACCCAAGAGCTATTTTAAAATGCTTGGTTTGGGGTCATACAGACTCCGTTTTGGATGATTTTTTTAAAACCATGTGTTTTTTCTTAAATTTTCATAATTTGACATTAGTTTAGCTTCAAGTTTCATATATTTATTACAAAATTTGGAAAATATATTTAAAATATTTTAAATCTAACATATTTGCTTTTGAGGTAATGCCTTAAGGGTAGACAAGTAACCAACATATTTTAAATTTGATGAATCATGTTTTAGACCACCTTTTAAATGATTTTAAAATGAATTAGGAACATTATTTTGGTGCTTAAAGTAACACTTAAGGTACTTAAATAAGTGTTTTTATCATTAGTTTTCAAAGTTATAACTAAGACCAAGGGATCAAATGAACACCATCAAATCATTTCATTTTGGGTTTAAAATTGAACACACTTGTCAATTTTTATTTAATTAGGTTTTGTTTAGAAAAAAGAGGAGTGTTGTGTGTATGCTCTTCCATTTGTCTCCTATAGGAAACCCTTGGAATCAAAAGCGCCATTCCTATTGCAAGTAGCCTCGTCTAAAGCTTAGAAAGAAAGTCATCTAAAGCACTCCCCAAAAACTCATAAAAATTTGGGTGATCTGGAAAATGACCTTAAAGTCTTTCTATTAGTCTTTTATTTCATGCAAAATTGGCTTGCGAGGGGGACATCATTACCTCTCGCAAGTTCTTTAGGGAAGCTTTATCCTGGGGTTTCACCTCCTGACATTGAATTCATTTGACTCTTTTGGAGCTGCACATGGGACATATCTGCATTTGGACATTGCACTACACTAAGCGAACAACAAGATGTAGTGGTTGTAAAAAGGACTAGACCTTTTTACAACTAGCCAATGTCGTGGTTACCTAATTTTTGTGCTTGTCTTTTGCATCATTTGACATGAAAGTTATTGTGTAATTGATTCCATTAGAATGATCAAAACCTTGCTAATTTAGTAAACCCCATTTTGCCATACCCTTGCTAGGATTTGGACGATTATACTTAGTGTATTTTGGTCATTTTTGCTTGGTATGTTTTAAGGCTAAAATTTGTTTGTTTATTCATAAGCCATGTCAAAACAATGTATTTGAGTTGCAAAGGATAGTGTTATGCTGCCCAAATCATGTCAAAACATTTTTGAGCTTTTTTAGTCTTTTGAAACATAACATTGACCACATTATTTGAGTATGCTTACGTCGTTAGGCTACTCAATTTGTTTCAAGACTTATTTACCATTGTATCAAAAACCATTTGTTTCAAACCATTTTTTATATACCATTTGGACATTTGTCTTGTGCCGTCATGCTGTCAAATCTTGTCTAGCCTGTTTAGTCAAAACCTTAGTTTTCAATGTTGAGTTTTCAATTAGCCTTGTTAAGTTTAGATCTAAACATTGATTTCTATTTAGGTTTCAATTCATGGGGATAATACACCAATCTTTCTCTTTTGGGTTGTATAACTTCAATTAATCGATTACCCAAAATTGAAAACTATTGATGGTTTGTTTGTTTAAATGCCTATCTTCATCATTGTTTATGCCTTTATTTGGGAGAACACAACCTTTTTCAAAGAGCCTTTTGTCTTATGCCTTATGCCAATTGATCATGTTTATATTTGATTTTGTATGTCGAGTCTATCTCAAAGTTGTTTCCAAACTTGTTAGATTAAATCAAATCACATTAGCCTTTATTTTAAGTCCAGATTTTAACACCGTTTGGTCAAAAGTCCTAGCATGCCTGTTTGTTTGAGCCTAGCTTTTGACTCCGCGTTTGGACAAAGGACCTAGCAACTCAACTTTTCCCTTTTCTAGTTTAGACCTTGTTTTTAATACTTTGACCTAGACTTTTGACATGCCGATTTTTATTCAGACACTTGACCTTTTGTGCGTGTGACATTTGACTTAGACATTTGATGTTAGGCTATTTTATGCCAAGTCTTAACACAAATTATTTTAGAGACACAGATCCACTTTCAAACCACATTAGAGATACAAATCCATCTTTTGACCAAGTTAGACCAAGTTTGAACCATTTATCATTTTGGTCCTAGTTTTTCAGAGTTTGTAGAACTCCAAGTCTTTTTATTTTCAAAGCTTTCATCATTTACACAGATATGTCTCACTACACTTATGATGGAGTCACTTACAATCTGAATTATGATAGAATGGCCATAAAAAATGACTTTTATGGCTTTTATCAAGACCCCAATGATGCTAATATGGTTTGTGAGACAGATTTCTATCTACCTCATATTAATCATCATGATAACAAAGTCATGAAATAACTTACGATCTAACTCGAGACCTTCATTGGTATGAAGAAGATTTTGAAGACCCAACTACAGATAATGTTATTTGGAATATGAATCCATGCCCTCTTTTCAATAATTAGTACATGGAACATAGTCAAAAACTAGCTTATGATCCAACTCACGACTAGGATGATATGGTTTATGAGGAAGACTTGGATGTTTTTTCTTGTGCAAGCAATCAAGATTCATAACATCCTTTTTCTATCCGATCATCGACTACCCCTAACCCTCCTTTGGATTATACGAGCTATCAAGATCTACAATATCCAAGGAATACTATTACCATTCCTAAACCTAGTCCTTTGGTTTGTGCGAGTAATCAAGCTCCACAACACCCCTTCATCATTCTAGGACCTGGTCTTTTGGCTCATGCGAGCAATCAAACCCCACAATGCCTTATCATTACCATCTCAAGACTTTGTCCTTTGGCTCGTGTGAGCAATCATGCTCCCCAATGCCCTACCATTATCCAACTACAAGTCATTCCTCATCTAGAACCAATCCCAACCAAAACTCAACCCATCCAATCATTTGAAGACCAAACTATGTTTGAAACTGGTAGTTTTCAACTCATTGGAAACCAAAGCCAAGAAAACAAACAAATTTAAGATGTTTTTGTTGAACTAACCATTTGTGATAAGTCAACCTGTGATGAATCACCTATTAATCCTATACCAATTGTCAAGGAGTCTCACTCTAAGAAGCTAGTCTTTGTTGAGTCACTTCTTAATGATTATAACTACATTTGGGAAAATCATTACCTCGATCATGTGCCTATTTTACAAGAGCCTCCTATTGACAAGCTAGTCTTTGAGGAGTTGTCTCTTGACCTATTTTCCATCCTAGAGGAGTCTCACTTTGACAAATCAATTTTTGTGGAGCCCATTGTGCCATCACAGGCCATTACTTATCCAAAACCAAATATTCAATAAGACATCATTATAACAGAGTACCCATCAAATGAAGAATTAGAATTAGAGTAAGGTTTTATTCTTGAACTGACATTAGATTTAACATCAAAATTAGAATCAACATTAGTCTCAACATCAGATTTAGAGTTCTTTGAGTTAGAATCAGATTCAAAAGAAGAATTTGTTTATGGTTGTTACAACATTGGTTATGCATACCTCGTAGATCAATTTGAATACATTTGTGATCCTTTTATGATTTTTGATGATGATTACTTCAGCTTTGACACAAGTTATCCTAGTATCTTCTACAAAGATTGTGCAGCCTCTCCCCATTCATTACCATTCTATAGGCCATTACCATCAACCAAGATAGCCATATCATTGACATTCTATCTCTCACAAGTGTTGATTGAGATTGACAAAATCATACTTTGTTGAACTCCATCCATGGTGACATAGCAGTTAAAAAAGAGCAAGGAGGCCAAGACAACATTCATGTAGTAGAAGAACACTCTCTTAGTGAAACCTTTTCAGAGGTGCTAGGGGACAATCCATGTCAGAAGTCAACATTCTTTAGTGAAACCTTCTCGGAGGTGTTAGAGGGCAATCAAGATAACTTCATTGGTGAAAACTTCTTTGAGGCACCAATAGCTGAGCACAAAAGTTCTTCACTGTTTGATGAAGACAAAATCAAAGATCAAATCAAAATAATTTCTAATCTACAACCTAATCAGATGGTAGCTACTCTCAAGATCAAACAATAGAAAAATATGGTGGTCCTATTGAGAGAACAAGTTTTTGGCCCCCCACAACCATAAATATGTCAAATTTGGCATCAACAACATTATGTGTGACTAAAAGTCTTGATCTTCATTTGTTTCCCAACCATTCTACATTCCATTATCATCTGCCATTCAATTTCATAATTAAACCTACCACTCATTATTTGTCCTTATTTACCATCCATGGCCACACTTTCATTTGCAGAGGCTACAAAGATACCTTGTCTTGATGCTTGAAGGAATTAGAATCAATGACCAATGAAGATCATAACAACATTCTCAGCAACTAAATCTACATCAAGTTTTAGATGGAGCAACTTTTCAAGTGAGGTGTAGGATAGAAATTAACATGATCAAATATTTTGTTTGTATCATTTATTGATTAGGACGTGCATTAGCAAGAACAATAGAATCAAAAACCATAGCCAGGCCAAAAACATGTACCATACCATTTCACACTGCCATTGCCATTGTTACATATCATTTTGCCATTGTTGTATATTCTAGCCATTTACCCCCATCACTTGGGGGAAACCCTCCTACCATTTTATCCAATCTATCAAAAATCATACCATCCTATCATTCCATTTTTATTTAAACCAAAGCCTATTTTTAGTCATCCTACCCAATCCAATTTTGATCTTGGTTACTTTGGTTTTTCTTGTACTTTTTATGAGAGGATTCTAATAAAGTTTTAACAATCAATCCAATCCATGTTTACAATGACAATCTATGAAAGTAGTGTGGTAATTGATCTGGTAAGATATCTTTCATCCTATCCATGTTTGTTTATGTGAGCTTGATTATAACCGCATATGGGCAAATCAGTGTTTCACCAGTCTTGCTACTAATTATAACCACCTATAGGAAAATTAGAATCAATTGACTTATGTTTTTGTATCTTAGTTATAACTGCCTATGGAAAAACTAGGGGCAATACTTGTTTATCATGTATTGCCACATCACTTTGCCATTGTTGTTTTCATTTGACTAGCCATTTGCTAGATTTGAGAAATTGTTGAGACCTAGTTGGTTTTTCCTCACCTTTTGTGGAGATGGAATTACTATGACTTGAGGTCATTTCAGTACTGTGTGGCTCATGCTCAATTCATGTTGAGGTCATCTCAGTCCCTCTTTCTATACGCTCTCACCATTTTGTGTGCAACCTAAGCCAAATGCTCTCATCATTTTGCGAGCAAGTATCTTATCATTCTCTAATAAGTTAAAATACCTCAAAATACCAAAAACATTCATAACATTTTGAAAATCCAAAAATATTTGTCTTGTCTAAGCCTAGCTAGTTATCCTCGATTTGCCTTACTAGGTCATTGTCATTGTTATGATGCTTTCTTTTGATTTTGTTTTTAGGCTTTCTATTTATTTTTTTATTTTAGTTAGTTAGTTAGTTTATTTATTTATTTGTTTGCTTGCCTATTTGTTTGCTTTCAACACTGTTGCCTCGACTCAGTCTATATGTATGCATTGGGTGATTCCTTACACACATTATTCTTGAGTCTATCCATATTCATACATCAATATTATCATCATGGTTTTTATCATTGGTGTATTATTTTTGAGTGTTTATTAGATTGAGAGTCAGTCCTTACACATATTTTGGGATAGCCTTTATGATGTTCTATTATGAAGCCTACCATCACATGCTACAACAAAAATCAGCTTCAAGAAGGTCTACAATCAATGGAGCCACAGAAGTTTCTCCTTGGCACCTTGGAAAATCCTTCCATCCCACCCTTGATCAAATTAACCCAATGACCATTCTAGTTGTATCATTACTAGTCAAGATGTGCATCTCCTCATTGGCTGGTATAATTGAATCATTTCTAATGATCAATCTCATTCTTCTATTCATATATTTCATCACTTTGCACTCGCTCATATTTAATCTGTATTCCAGGTTATATCCTTGAGTTATGCTTGCTAATCAGCGCTAACTAGGGCACAATCATCTTTAGCCAATCCAAGTCTGCTTAATGATTATAACCACATGTGGGCAAATCATTATTTTAACTTTTATTCCTGATTATAACCACTTTTGGGCAAATCAACATCCCTTTTACATCAATGCATGCAATAATTTTCTCATTTGGTTTAATCTCACCCACGGGTTAATTTCACCTTTCTTCTTGTTTCTTTTTGAGGGACCATCCATCAACAAATGTGACAGCCATTCCCTCAAGGGGGCATCATCATAGGCTTCCCAAAAACCATTTAGAGCTTTGTTCTTCAATCATCATCTTCTTTTTGGCATATAGACCATTTCTCATTCTTAGAGAAAACATTACTGTGCTTATAGCTTGCAATGCCTTCTCAAATAGGGGCAAACTGTAGACACCTAAAACTGGTCACCGATAACTTCCAATCAGGGTTTTGGCTAGTTTTCACCTAAAATGCACAATTTGGTATAAAAAACTAAAACATGCAAAATGATGTGAAAATGACATATTTAAGTTCTGATTTTGGCCAGGGTATCCCTAAATGGGGTGGTGCAATTTATGGGCCAACTAACTTTGATAAGTTCATTTTGAGTCAAAATGCCAAATTTGCATCTAGGTGCTCTGGGTTGCTCTTCCTTATCAAATATTTTGCATAAGACATATGCCTTTGTTATTTTTTTTTGGTAACATCCTAAATAGGAATATGGTTCTAACGTATATGACATCACCTTCTAATTCTAATCTAGTCAAAATTTGGACCAATAACAAGACATTCTGATCAATTTGGGTAGATTGTGCACAAAGTGCTTAATCATGCTTAAGAGCTAATTAACCCAAATCAAGGCCTAATTAATAATTCTATGGAAACTTGTTGAATACTTTTTTTTAAAAATGAATATTGAAAATTTGCATCATCAAGCGATCTCATTTCTTGGGAAGACATCTCTAGGCCATAAATGCTACAAATATCAAGATTCATGCCTCCCATGCCTCATCAATGCCTTCCATGATGCCCTCCATGCGTCTTAATTACCCCTTCTTCCAATGCCATGATGAGGATAATTACAAATTTTAATTACGAAATTGAATTAATCCTCAACCACACATCTCAATATTGAGATATATGGTTCAGGGTGATTCTAGCCAAATCCAAAAATTTATAAATAGGAGGCCTCAAAACATCATTTCTAAGCTATTTTTGGTGCAAAGTTATTATGCTCAAATATATTCAAAGCTTAATTAGTGCAAAGTTATAATGCAAGATTGGTTCTAAAAAGCTTCAAGCAACTAGTGTTATAATGTCAAATTAATTCCAAGCCAAGCCAAGCCACAAGCCAAAGGTGCCAAGGAAAGATGGAGGTTGTCAAGCTTCTGTTGCCAAGGAATTCATGAGCACAAGCTGATAAAACCACCACACCAAGAATTTTGGAGCATCTAAGGAAGATAAAAGAGTTTTTTTTTGCATTTTAGTTGTGTGTTTCATTCATGATTGTTAACTAAGCTCTCCCTAGTGTCTACGCTTAGAGATGTTATGTTATTAGTGGGTTTGTTTTATTTTGTTTTCACTTTGGAAATAACACCATACAAACCATCCTCTCTTGAGTCAAATTCCTAAAAATTCTTGGTCTAAGGGTCCATCTTTCTTTCTCCAAACACAAGGAGGTTGTATCAAAAGCATCTAAAATGCAAGTCTTCAAAGTTGAGAAACTGAGTGTAGTTGGTTTGTGAATAAACCACATTATCAAAAAAAAAAGGGGTTTAGAGAGATCTACGAGAGGACACACTCTAACAAACTTTGTCTTCTCAAGAAGAATAATCACTTTTTATGAAGGAACCCACACTATTAACCACCCAATGATGCACTTCTCATTCCTATTTTTAATCCAAAGAAGGACATTAGAGAGAAGAAACTTTGAAAGGTCAAAGAAAAGCAACCAAAGAACCATAGTATCAAAAACCAGATGAAGTCTATGTTAGCATAAATTTGAAATACCCCCTTAAAAAATTGAAATCCAAGCAAAGCCAAGCAATGAAAGGGAAGGAGCAGCTAAATAGCTTCAAAAAAAAAAGTGCCATAGTTACCAAAGAACCATAGTATCGAAACCCAGATGAAGTCTATGTTAGCATAAATTTGAAATACCCCATTAAAAAACCCAAATCCAAGCAAACCCAAGCAATGAAAAGGAAGAAGCAACTAAATAACTTTAAACAAACAAGATCTAGATTAAGAGACCAACCACTGAGAGAAAAGAACAAATACATTTTCCAAGGAAAGATTTGTTGCTGAAGTCACATTCCATTTCCTGAAAAGAGAGGTCATGAATTTCTAGATGTGGGGACACCTTTGAAAAAACCAAGGGAACTAAGGAATGCATGCTACAAAAGATCCACACTTAGAACTAAAGAATTGTTAGAAATCTTAACTGCCTCCACCTTGATGGATAACTATTAATTTCACTTTGTTTGATTAATTCAATAATTTTTTTTGATGAAATATATCCATTTATTATCTCAAAATAAATATACAAATAATTCACAAAAAAATAAGGTGGTATGAGAGCACACCACGACACACTAGGCAGAGCCAAGAAACAAAACCAAAGTATCAGGAAACAACTAGTTAGAGCCTAGAAACAAGAAACTATCATAAAATCATAAAAGATAACTTTTAGGTAGCAAGAGAAAGGCCTGTAGGTGGAGGATCCATATCATCCAGACCCTGGCCTAAGCTTGGCAAATCATTGCCATCTGGAACAAGCTCCTAGCCAATGACTTGGGTAGTGTTTGTATCATCATTAGCTTGTGTCTGAGTGGGTGAGATAGCCAAAGAGAGCCTGGGGAACTTATCAAACATATCTTCATAGCCTCCAAGTGGTGCCCCCCAAGCATCTGGGCATAGTAGAGAAGGAGAAGTAGCCCAACCATCCTATCCAATAGGGGAAGGAGGTGATTGCTGCTACCCTCACTGCTATCCAAGAGGAATAATGCACTGGCATGGGGTGTTGTTGTGAGAGAATTTCATAGAATGACTATGATTATGCCCACCATGAGGTGATCGAGACAATCTGTCATCCAATCTGGGATCCCTGGGCAAAGAAGGTGAAACTCAAGCCATAGTGTAGGGAGCATTTCCCCAATGGGAGAGTTAGTCTTGAAGGTACCCAAAATCCATAGCCACTTTATTAATTTGGACTTAAATATGTAATATAACATTAGAGATGATAGTAGATTTATGCAAAATAGAAACATTACAATCAATAGAAGCATGATTAAAGATATAATTATTTATTTCTTTCCAAATTGAAAAGAGAATATCCACTTTGAAAGTATGCCAGACTTGTGCGTAAATGAAGGGCATGGCAAGTTTGTCATCAAGGAGGATATGTTTCCAAATGAAAAATTTGGGCTAAAAAGGCTTAAAAAGATCATGAATCCAAGTCTAGATGTTTTGAGCTTTGGAATAGTACTAGAAGAGATGAGAGAGCGTCTCTAGGTGGCCACAAAAGGGGCAAGTAGGCTGGTGAACTCCCAACTGAGCAAGTCATCAACCAATAGGCAAGCCTTGATGTAGTATACACCAAGAAAAGTGGGCAAGCTTGGGCTCCACATAATCCCCCGAGACAGTGTTGAAGTAAACGCTCCACATTTTAATCGATTAGTGCAGCCCCCAATGGGGATTGAGCTTGTCTACCATGGGAAAATGGGGGTGAGCCAAGCATAGCCTAGCTGAGGAGAGTAATTGTGGAAAGGGGTCTCAACATACCATTTCCAGTCCTTCTACCAAGGCTGATTGGAATGGACTGAGATTTTATGGAGCATATTTGTAGGGATGACATTGATAATCTCCTAGTAAGATTCCTAATCCACATTGGCTAACTGGAATTTAGCTTTTGCCTCTTCCTAGGATAGCCAAGAGCGAGAAAGATTGTAAAAGATATCCTAGATGATGATGAACCCCATAAATTTCTCGCTATTATGTCCATCTATTGTACTCATCCTGCTTGTTCGCAATGCTTTTGAACACTTTTCCATATAGTTCCCTAATTTCATAAACCATATAACATTATGTTTTCAAACTCTTTTGAATAGTTATAATTATGTATTGAAATTAAATATATGATGGTTATTTATTGCTTTAGGATGCTTCTTCTATGAATTTGTTTTGAATATGTTTTGGAGAAATAGGTATATAGCACGAAGCATCCTGCAGTAAAAGAATCTCATTACACAAACCATCTTATGGCCATCGCATGACCAAAGCCACAAATGAACATATTTTGATTTTATTCTAACTGATTCATAGAAATGACTCTAACCTCCATGGAGCTCAATAAGGAAGCGGTTGAAGAATGAAACAACCTTGTTTCTTCTACAAGAAGTCATAAGATTCACATGAAGGATGTCTTTAGCGAAGGAAGCAATTTCGGTTATCCCAATTTGAATGTGTCTTAGAATAGAATGTATATATTATTTTACATAAAATAATATCCTCTACAGTATATAAATATGTAGAAATAGAGTTGAGAGATATATAGAAAATAGTATATGTTTAATAGAGTTGTTAGAAGTATATTGTGTTAAGAAATTATGATTGTAACTTCATGCAGTAATTCATTGTTGCACTTTTGATTAATATAGTGAGAAATTATGAGTTCATTATAGTGTTGTAAGTGGAAAGGTTAAAGCTGGAGTTGGGAGGAAGGGCCCCCTTTGGAAGGCTATAACAACAATCCAACCCATCTTATTAGTTAAGCATGTTATTTGATTTCCTTAAGCATTGTGTGTTTCATTTTTGAATTGTACGATTTGTATTCTTGTTTAAGATTTGTTTTAGGAAGCCTCCCAAATATAAGAATTTATTTTGTTGTACTTTGTTTATGTTTCATTTTAAGCATTTCATATATTGTACTTCAACATTTTAGACACAATTAGCAGAATGTCAAATTAGAGATTGAGTGTGCACATATAGTGACATCATCCTATCAAGTTTATGTCCCTAGGTTGACATTTAAATGAGGTAGAAGGTACATATCCATGGTTAATCTCCTTATTCATTTTGATCAAGAGAAGTATATCCGATTGTGAATCAATTGTTAGTTATTTTTAGCATTATTGATGGGGAAGGGTGTCACACATTTGTAATCTTCAATCTTGATAGCAATTGTTTCTAGGTGTTTATTGTTGTTTTTCCAAAGACTGTTGTTTTTTAGATTAAATATTTCCCACTTTAATATTTTAAATTTCCCTTTTTACAAGTAAGATAGTGGAAATTTCAAAAACCCCCATATTACTATCCCTATGTAGGTAGTGTGGACAAAAAGTTTTAAAAAAAGTGGTTGACATATGCAAAGAAAAGGGGACTATATAGGAATATTTTTGTCTAAATCATCGAACATTATTACAAAATCTGAAATACATCCTACAAAAATTGAAGAACATGAAGGAATTCTTGAATGTCACTCATAGTTGTCAATAGAAGAGGTTAAGAAAGAAGAATTTTTCACTGGACTGGTAGCACAAGCTAGAGATCTTGAAGAGGTGCATACCCCTAGAAGAGACCCATAGGCACCACTTCTGAGAATTCTCACCTTATCACCTCATACTCAGGAATCCAATGTTCACTTCCCTCTATTACCCAAATTTCTTGCTAAAGAGGCATTCAAAGTTATTCTTGCCCCTAGAAGAAACACTAGACCAATATAATCTTCCAATTTAGAGAGACTCTTTTCTAAGACACTAGCGAAATATTTTGAAAACTCTACACAATCTCCATTGTATATAAAGCTATACATTTCTAAGGAAAAAGATAAAGTCTCTATCTTTTACACCCTAAAAAATAAAAAAATTGATGAGAATTTTGAGCGTTAGGTAGCAACAACCTCCCATCTACCAATACAAAGAATATTCATGGGGGATCACCAGGAAGAAAACACTACTAATGAAACTACTAATTTTGAATTTCCTATTCTTACTCCTGATGGAAATACACACATGAAAAATATCCCTCACTCTACCCTCCCTACCTTTATAAGAAAAGCATCCAAGGATTCAAATACATTTATTTTTAAGTTTGACATCTTATGCCGCAGCTATGATTATAATCAAGAAGCTCAGAAACTCAAACTGTTTCCAAAAATACTAAAAAATGCAATACTTAATTGGTTCATGGGACTTGGAAATGATGCCATTTCTACTTGGGAAGA
Source organism: Torreya grandis (assembly GCA_037957365.1). Lineage (NCBI taxonomy): Eukaryota > Viridiplantae > Streptophyta > Pinopsida > Cupressales > Taxaceae > Torreya > Torreya grandis. Next base: position 1,948,067 of record JARHVA010000183.1, read on the forward strand.
AATGAAGGATAAGTTTATGTTGAAATACCAAGACTATTATAGGGACAAACTATAGGAGAGATGACATTTTGTGAATGATACAAGCTGATGATGAGTCATTGGAGGAATATATGGAAATATTTTTATTCAACTTGCAAAAATCTAAGCAAACTACAATGGATAGGGAATCGATCAAGCTGATATTTCTAAAAGAGATTAAAGATGATTGTTTGGAGGCACTAGATCTAATGTCTGGTGGTGACATTTCTACACTGCCATTTGATGAACTAATAATTCTATATACGAACTACTCTAGATCAACTATGAATAAAAGTAAGGGTATAACCCTTCCTACAACATCCACTACAGGACTGTCTAAAGGTGAAGTTAGCAACCTACTCTAGGACATGAAGCAAGACATCATCAGTCACCTAGCTACTTAGCTTGATACTTTACATACACAGAGAAATCAAGAAGAAACCAAGGAAGCCTTAACTGCCTATTACCCTATATTCAGAAAGAATAAGGTGGATTGCACATGCTATTTCATGAAAGCTCAGGTAGCCAATATCATTGAGAAAAATATTGAGACAATAGAGCTGCATGTCATAGGAGAAGATGATAACCAAGTGTTTTTCGTGGCTTAATGGAAACCATGGGTACAAAGACTAGGTATGCCATCAAACTCTATGTTTAGAAGTTCTTAATATTTAAATAATCCTCAGTATGGTTCTTGGATGAATATACAAAATCTAAATTGGTCCTAAACAAATTCGCAGCTACCCCAGAATCAATTATGGATGCAACAGAATGGACAACAACCTCAACATGGATAATTCCAAAACTAATAATGGTTTTATCTTTATAATCTATGACAAATACAATGGAGATGAAATCAAGGCTTTCCCCAACAAATGCAACAACCACAACAATAGGCCATAATTCCAAACACTCAGTAGCCTATTCGAACCACTCAATTACCTACCCAATCCATCCCCAATGTTTCCAATAAGTTAGTTCAATTGACACAATCCACTAAAATAATGCAATATCCAACATACACCTTGGATATTAATCAAGTTCAACTTCGCTCAAGTCATGTTCTTCCACACCCCACCTCACCCATAATCACAAAACACTTTGAACCAGCTTCACTCCATACTAATCTACAACCACCTATACCAATCTTGATCCAAGTCCATCAGAAAATCAAACAGAAACTGAAAATCCTCCTTTTCTAGAGAGATTGAACATATCATGTCCTGAACAAGAACTGGAATTTGATATTTTAGGATAACTCAAGAATGTGTACATCAAAATCCCACTCTTTCAAGCAATAAAGGATGTTCCTATTTACAACAAAGTTGTTAGAGAGCTATGTTTGAAAAAATCAGGAAGAAAGAAGAATGATCCTAAAACAGTCCAGGTCATTGGCCAATTAATAAATATTATGTTAGGGAATATAGTTCCCCCAAAATATTATGATCTGGGAAGTCCTGAAGTTAATGTTAGCATCCATGACCAACCCATTTCCAATACTTTAATTGATCTGGGTGTAACCATCAACATGATGATCATGGAGACCATGCAGCAACTGAAGCTTACCACTCTCCATCCAACACCCACCATCCTTTAGATGGATGACAGATCAACTGTTAAGCCTGAGGGGATTGTTGAGGACCTTGTTATCACTGTGGATTCTTGGTAATATATAATATATTTTATTTTCTTGTAGCCATAAAGCAATTTAGGGGGTTATCCTCTCATCCTTGATCGCCCATGGTTGGCCATTGTCAATAATTTTATTGGTTGTAGGTCAAGAAAAATGCTAATTTCCAATGAAAATGACACCAAAAAATTGGTGTGGTATCCACCAACTCAGCCTTCACTGAATGATGGACCAATCCCCTGGATTGATGACCTTGAAGAATTTGTCTCCTTGCAGACTCTTTGCACAATTGATCAGAATCTAGCTCTGCAGGCCCAATAAGAAGACATTATCCTTACCGGTATCCTATAAAACACCTATCAACAAATCTTGTAGCCACCAACCTATTGGAATGTACATCATGCCCTCTTCAGAATACCTTTCTTGAGAATGATTTTGCTAAAACTGTAAGATATATTTAGACATTCCATCAATTACTTCCCCATCAATGCAATTATTCTCCCTTAATTGCCAACATAGAAACCATGCTTTATTTAACAAAGCAAGTAGACATCCTACCAAACAAACCTCTCAACATCAGCATTTTCTTAACACTTTAGCAAGAAAGTCAGTTACTTATAATGCTGAGAAAGCACACAACAACATTTGCCTAGGATTACCATGATATGAGAGGAATACCTTTAGATTTATGCATGCATCACATTTATATTAAAGAAGAGTGCAAACCTTTCACCAACCCCAACGACGAATGAATCCTACAGTCAAAGACATTGTCAAAAACAAGTTGCAAAAACTCTTGGATGTAGTATTTGTTTATCCTATCTTAGACAACTAATGGATCTCTCCTCTGGTCATTATCCTTAATAAAGGTGGTAAATGATGTATTTGTGTTGATTGTAGAGAGTTGAATGCTGCTACCATGAAAGATCACTTTCCCCTTCTATTTATTGATCAAGTATTAGATACGTTAGCATGGAAGAAGTACTTTTCATTTCTGAATGGCTATAGCGATTATAATCAAATATGAATTGCCCCACAAGACCAAGATAGAACCACTTTTACTTTCCCTTAGGGAGCCTATGCCTATATCATCTTGCCATTTGGTCTTTGCAATGCCCCAACTACTTTTCAAAGGGTTATGTTGAGCATATTTTTTGATATCTCCCATGATTGTGTTGAAATCTACATAGATGACTTCACTGTCTATGGGAAGACATTTGAAGAAATGCCAACCAACTTGGAGAAATTCATGCAATGCTACCAGGACCATCAATTATCTCTGAGAAATGAAAAGTGTTACATGCTTATGACTGAAGGGATTGTGTTGGGACATCACATATCCCCTACTAGAATTCAAGCTGAACCAACAAAGATAAGTATCATCAAGGATCTACCCACACCAAAGAAGAAGAATGATGTTAAAAGTTTTTTAGGACATACTAGTTATTATAAATGATTCATCAAAGATTTTAGTAAAATTGCCACCCCATTATTTGGATTGCTTACTAAAGATGCTGAATTTACATGAAATGATGATTGTTAAACTACCTTTCAACAACTCAAAGACCTACTCATAAAAACTCTTGTTCTAAGAGGGCCTGATTAGAAAAAGTCTTTTCACATTCATATAGATGCATCTGACACCACTTTAGGAGCTGTCTTAGGCCAAAAAGATGATTCTTTGAGCTATGCAATCTATTTTGTTAGCAAGAATCTTTACGGGGTTGAACTTAACTAAATTATAATGGAGAAAGGATTTCTAGCCGTTATCTATACCATTAATAAATTTTGACACTACATTATAGGTTGCCAAGTATTCATCCACACCGATCATGCAACAATAAGGTATTTAATGAACAAACTTGCTATAACAGGCATGATAATTTGTTGGTTGTTTTTGCTGCAAGAGTTTGATATCACCATTATGGATAGATCAGGTAAGGATAATGTAGTAGCAGATTTTCTATCTCAGTTATAAAATGATGAGCACAGTCCTATTGTTGATGATTATTTTCTTGATGAACATTTATTTACTATAACAATTTAATCTCCTTGGTTCACAGATATTGCTAACTATCTTGCTGCAGGATCACTACCACAACATTTCTCACCTAGGGATACATACCATTTGATCCAAAAGAGTAGAAATTATTGTTGGATCACAAGATATCTCTTTATTATTGGACTAGATTCAATTATGAGAAGATGAAGCTTATGACATTCTCAGACCCTACCATGATGAACCCTGTGGGGGTCATTTTGATACCAAATGAACTACCATGAAATTAATCACCATTGGATATTATTGGCCTTATTTGCATAAGGATAACATGATGTACACCCATATATGTGATCAATGCTAGCGTATGCAAAATCCCACTCACTCTGATGAAATGCCATTACAACCATAATTAGTTCTGAAACCCTTTGACAAATGGGGACTAGATTTTGTAGGTCCCATTAATCCTAAATCCAACAACAAGAAATACATACTACTGTGCACTAATTATTTCGTAAAATGGGTAGAGGTCAAAGCCTTAACCCATGCCCAAGATAATAAGGTAGTTGAGTTTCTCTATGAACAAATATTCACCTGTTATGGAGTACCATGAGAAATAGTCACAGACCAAGGCCCATAGTTCACATCAGACTTCACAGCTACCTTGGTAAAAGAATATTAAATCAAACATAATAAGTCTACCCCTTACCATCCTCAGTCAAATGGTCAGGTAGAATTGACAAACAGAGAATTGGAAAATATCCTCACTAAGATTTTTAGCTTGCATAGAAAAGATTGATCAACTCGTCTTCTATAAGTAGTTTGAGCGTATAAAATTAGTTGGAAAACTACAATTGGTTTCACTCCATATGAACTAGTTTATGGTAAAAATCCTATTCTATCCATTGATTTTGAATATAAGACATTAAAGACAACACTTGATTTGGGATTAGATCTTTCTTAATCTCAACAAGATTAGATCATGCAACTGAATTCACTTGATGAATTAAGAAAGGAAGCACTTCATCATACTCAAATAGTGCAAAGACAATGTGTAGGATGACATGATAGGAACATCAAGACTAATATTTTCTAATTAGGAGATTGGGCACTCCTTTTTGACTCTAAATACAAGGATCATAAAGGAAAGCTACAGTCTAAATAGCTTGGCCCTTATGATATTGAATGAGTTTTTGACAATGGAGCTATAAAGCTCATGACCATTGAATCTATTCGGTTCTAATTGCTTGTTAATGGCCACAAACGTAAGCTGTACAAGAAACCATTTTCCAAGGGAACTCTCACTTGCCAACTTCTTGAAGGACAACATCCATTTCTTGTTCATGTAGCAAATCAACCTGTTCTTGCAATTGGAGGCTATTTTTATCAATCCTTCTCTAATATTTTCTAAGAGTAATAAAACTTCTTACAGTGAAGAAAAAGTCATTCACAATGGCTTAGTTTAGGTTGAATAAAATCCTACCCTCTAGATTCTTATGATTTCAGTTGAGTTTGGACCTGAAAATCTTTAAAAAAAATGAAAAAGAGAAAAATCACTACTGCAATAAAAATGTTTTGTTTTCACTTGTTTTTTCTTGTAGATTCATTCCCTTGGAGCAGAAATACATTTTCCTTCTTTCTATAAGATGGAAAACTTGTCGCTATAGTTGGAAAACTTGCAGTTACAGGATAAAACTTGTTGCTATAGGACACATATCTTGCTACACATTATCTTCCTACATTCCATCCTACATCAAGCATTTTATCCCACTCAAACACTAGTGTATGCCATGATCACCACTTCACATCATCATTACCATATTTATGAAAGGTATTTCTATAGGAAATATGATAATAATTTTATATTTATTTCCTATCATACATTTTAATTATTTCTAAAGATGATGAGACTTAAGGCTATCAATGCACTGTCGTATCCTCTCCTTATCATGCCTACTTACCATCTCCATCATGGTTGATGTGACCATTGACACAATTGATACTACAACCCCTTACTCTTTTCATGAGTGTTTTGTACATGTCAGCCTCGTCTCTCAAGGATAAGTGACAAATTAAGTTGGAGGGGATTTTTTTATTAATTTAAAAGGATTATTTCACCTCTCAACATAAAAGTCACAACTCATTTTACCATTACCAAAAACCCTTGTTGAAAGCACCTAGACCTGCAACTCGCATAATATGGGAGACAATTTGTTGAAACATGAACCAATAGATATTACCCCTTTGACCAATAGCACAAAAATCTTGGACTTGTTTTGACATATAGGATGGGCACAATATTTCAAGAAAATACAGTCCCTAGATGAAGGAATGTAGAGGAATTTATTGTTACATTGCATAATAGTTTGACCATAGTAAAAGGGATGGAAGTAAAGCTAACAAAAATAGCCATCAGCAGAGTAACGAGACTACCTAGAATAGGGGAGGAATGATAAGATAAATATGATGCTGAAGTTGAGAGATGAAGGTTTAGTAGAGTGAATGAATGCTTGGAAACCCCAAAGTAGGGCACTGCAAGGTTGTCTCGACTAAGAAGATGGGCTAAGGCTACCGAGTTTATCTCTATATATTTCATCTATGAAGGAAGGTATTCTATGCTGTATGGCCTACACTTCAAGTTCCTGAATCATTTGAGGCACAAAGTGGAGATAAACATTCCCAACTTTTTGCTTCATATGATCACTAAGATGTTAAAGGCTTTTCAAAAAGGTAATTCTAAAGCTCTCTTCTGCTATTGTCTCATCCAGTTACTTGTTAAATACTGTTTGCAAAGAACCAAACCTAACATCAGTTGGGAGCCATTTCTCTAGATATCAAAAAATGAAGAGAGTGATAGAGAATGAAATGTATTAGAATAAAAATTAGAGGTTGAGGAACAAAGATTAGAAGAAGAAGAAACCCTCCCTATAGAACCATAAGAACCTGAAATAGAAAACCTTCCTACAATCACACAAGAACCTATAAAAGAAGGTATTCCTATAATAACATAAGAACCTGTAGCAAGGTCCAAGGGAAAGAGAAAGGAGGAACTCATTATTCAACCTAATTTTGATGAGTCTAAGGAGGAATTCCCATCTTATTCTAGGAAGACCAAAGTAACCCCCACTCCTCGTAGATCTCATAGATTGAGGAGAAAGATGAGAACCAAACCTTCTTCTATTATTTAAATAAATGAAGAATCTAGGAAAGAATGGACTGCTAGTAGTAATGAGTCTTTAGAGACTAAAAAAAACATGGAGGAATGTTCTCTAGTATTCCATCAAGAAGAAGCAAAATAAGTTAAGCACATTCTTGAATAAATGCATGAGAAAGAAGAAGAACAAGTTGAACACAGTTCTAAATAATTGTATGAGGAACCAGTATAATAAGAGTTGCATGAGGAACCCATGTAGGAATAAGTTGAAAAATTGATGCAACCTACTACAGTGCAAGTGGAATTTTTGACTCTTGAGCAAGCCTTGCAATAAATTGAGAAACTAAGGAAGTAGCTGCAAGATCAATTTGGTGGAGGTCTGGATGCACTTAGTGCAACATCTTGTCATTTATAACCCTCAATCAAAGATCATCCTGTAGCCAACATTCCAAAACCTTCTATAGAGGTCAATCAACAAGAGGAACCTAAGGATACCCCTGAGGTCAAGTATCATTCTTGTTTTGCAATATCTTTTGAATTGTTGAATTAGATGAATAATCAATTTGAATATCTGAAGGAATCGAGGAAAGAGAATAAGAATTTGAAATAGGAAAACAAGTTTAAGGAAGAGAGCATCACCAAACTGAAATAGAAAGTTGAGGATATGGCTTGTATAACCTAAGAACTCCTTGATTGCAGGCCTCCTGTAAAATTTTATTTAGTTTATCTTGAAGAACAATGGCACAAGTTTAGATTTATGAGAATGTATTGTGATATGCTCCATAAATTTATTGATACCCTTTCCTTCTTTTCTATTTATAAAGTAAGTTCTCAGGAAGAACAAGCACAATTATGTGAGTTTTACCTGCATAATTATGTTATTTTGTATGATAGAGAATGGAATCCCAATCTATATGTTGGAGATGTCTAATTACAATCATTTTCATCATACTTATTGAATGAAAAGAGAAGAGGATGAGAAATAGTAGAATACAAGACAAAATAAAATGAAATTCAGTTACTTATTAGGGGTGAATTAATGGCACCTGATGTTGTATTAGCCGAATGGGATGATATCATGTTAAAGAAAGAAGTCAGAACTTGGTTTGGATAGAAATGTGATGAGGTCCAAGATTTTTATTTGGGATTGATAACTTCTGTTGGTCCTTCAACCAAAGAGTCTTATATAGAACACTGGAATGAGCTCACTGATACACAAAAGAAGAGGGAACCCTATTCCCCTTTTAATTTAAATACAACATTTAACAAGACTACAAAATACATTCTTCTTGCAGGTCACATGGGGTTGTAATTATTGAACCTAAAGTTCCATCCACCCCTATTCTGGTATCCTATTCCAGATTGATAGGATAAAATTCAAGTGGATGAAGCTAGGGAATCCAAAAGTTACCAAATATTTAAGCAGAGATGGGGTTTTTATGCTCACCTTGCCAAGGGTGCTATAGAATCCATGGATTTTAGAGTTTTGTGTGCACTATAAATGAATAAGTATGGTGCTCGAGGTCGAGCAAGATCTTAAGTTGGGGGGTGTGATGAGCCCTATAAATGTCTTAATATTATGTCCATTTATTGTACTCATCCTTCTTGTTTTCCATGCATTTGAACACTTTTTCATATATTTCCCTACTTTTATAAACCAGATAGCATTATGTTTTCAAACTCTTTTGAACAATTAGAATTATGTATTGAAATTAAATATATGATGGTTATCTATTGCTTTAGGATAATTTTTCTATGAACGTGTTTTGAAGATGTTTTGGAGAAATAAGTATATAACATGGAGCATCTTGTAGCAAAGGAATCTCATTACATAGACCATCCTACAGCCACTGTGTGACCAAAGCTGTGGATGAACAGATTTTGATTTTATTCTAATTGATTCACATAAATGACTCTAACCTCCATGGATCTCAATAAGGAAGTGGTTGAAGAATGAAATAACCTTGTTTATCCTAAAATAAAGTCATAAGATTCACATGAAAGACGTCTTTAGCGAAGGAACCAATTTCAGTTATCCCAATTCAAATGTATCTTATAATAGAATGTATATATTGTTTTGCATAAAATAATATTCTCTATGGTATATAAATATGCAACAATAGAGTTGCGAGATATATAGAAAATAGTATATGTTGAATAGAGTTGTCAGAAGTATATTGTGTTAAGCAATTGTGATTGTAACTTCATGCAGTAATTCATTGCTTCACTTTTGATTAATATGAGTGAGAAATTATAAGTTCAATTTAATGTTGTAAGAGGAAGGGTTGAAGCTAGAGTTGGAAGGAGGAAGGGCACCCTTTAGAAGGCTACAACAACAATCCAACCCATCTTGCTAGTTAATCATGTTATTTGATTTCCTTAAGCATTGTGTGTTTCATTTCTAAATTGTGTGATTTACATTCTTGTTTAAGATTTGTTTTAAGAAGCTTCCCATGCATAAGAATTTATTTTAATATACTTTATTTATGTTTCATTTCAAGCATTTCATTTACTACACTTCAAAATTTTAGACACAATTAGTAGAATGTCAAATTAGAGATTGAGTGTGCACATATAGTGACATCATCCTATCAAGTTTACGTACTTGGGTTGAAATTTAAATGAGGTAGAAGGTACAGATCCATGGTTACTCTCCTTATTTATTTTTATCAAGAGAAGTATATCTGATTGTGAATTAGCTACTAGTCAGATATAATGAATTCCTTTGTGTAAAAGCTTGAGGGCATTGATCTAAGGGCCAGGGGCACTTCATTGCAAGAAAAAATAGGAGACCACCACAAAGAGTGAGAGTTGGTAGAGATCCCATTACGAAAACTAAAACCATTCCAAAGAATCTAAGGTTTAATCTATTCCCAAGCCTTCCAGATGTTTTTAGCCATAAAGGAACCCATGATCTGGATAGGAGAGTGGATGAAGAGTAAATTGGGGAAGTCGAGCCCTTTCCAAGCTTTTTTGCTCTTGGGAAACCTTGAGGAGATAGTGTCTGGATAAGACCTTCTAATATTTTGGGCCCTCAATGGTTTTCACAATGCATTTGGTGCATAAGGTAGTTGCTTATTGAGTTATGTCAATGAGACCCATCCTTCCAGCTTCATGCGAGAGGGAGTAGTATTCCTAGGTCACCTTGTGGAATCCTTTACCTTGTAGGGAGTTTTTCAATAAGAAATATCAGAGCAATTTCTCCAAATTATGTTAAGATTCTTAAGAAGGGACCCAACATGATGAGTAATACATGTGGGTGGATGTAAATTTTTCTGAGCAAATTTGAAATTTTCCTGCTAACTAAAGAGACTTGGTCACCCAATAATCTAGCTTCTTAGAAACTTTGTCAATAACATATTACCATAATAAAGGTGGTGAAGCCTCAAAATCAAAGGAGATGCTAAGGATTTTAAATATTTCATCATGTTGGATCTAGTTCCAACTGAATTTAGTAGCCCACACTAGTAGAGGGAGGTAAAACTATCTATAATAATGAGTTTTTTGCCATTAGATGCTGGAGCCAGAGGCCATGCAGAAGGTGTCAAGACACTGTAAGGCTTTATCCACATTGGCTTCATCTTCAATCAGGGTAAGGAAGGAGTCATCTACAAAGTGTCCATTGAGTAATTGCATATCTTTATGTGGATCAGATGCATCAAGAGGGAGTTAAATTCTCTTAACAAGGCCATTAGCTTGGGCATTGCTAGGAAGATATCCAAAACCCTCAGTTGTAAGAATGTACAAGGTGAGAGCTAGATGGGGCACCCTTGGTGAATGGAATGGAATAATCCAAATTACTCAGAGGTACCTCTATTGATGAAGATAACTATTGAGGCCTCAGAGAAAAGCATCTGAATAGTTTGAATGAAGATGGGCCCAAAACTCAGAGCTTGAAGCATAGATAATATAAAAGGCCATTCAATGCGATTATAAGCTTTTTCAAAGTCAATTTCGATGAAAAAAACTTATTGTTTAGACTGTCTAGCCTAATCCATCCCTTCCTAGATGGTAATGATGTTATCCAAGATATAATAGCTTATGATGAAACCCATTTATTCTAGATGCACAATGAGAGGCAACATATTGAATAGCTAGATTTCCAGAGCCTTAGCGATAATTTTATAGGAGAAATTTAGGAGGGTGATGGGACACTAGTTACATATTAACTCAGGATCTCCCTACTTACATATGAATTTGATATTTCCTTTATTTATATTTTTTATCTAGTGAATGTGCACAAAATGCTTCTTGATAAACCTTAAGAAAATCACTACCCACAAGATCCCAAAGAGTTTTGTAAAATTTGTAGGGAAATCCATCAATGTCAGGGGATTTATCATTAGCCATATGAGACATAACTTCATGAAAATTGTCAATAGTGAGGGGCCTATTATAAATCAGCTGTTAGGCAGGAGTGAGTTTGCATGACACCATTGAAAAACATTGCTAGAGGGTAGAATCATGCACAACTAAAGATGCTCAAGCTTTAAACATTTGATGATAATGACAGACAAAAGCTTGCACAATCTGAGGAGTCTCAGTGAGTCTATTACCAACCTCAATAATGACTTGAATTTATTGCTTTGAGTTTTTTGCTTGTAGCAAATGAAAGAATTCCTTAGAAGCTTTGTCCCCTATTTTAAGCCAATGAATCTTGGCTTTGACTTGGGCTCCCTAGGCATTGTAGTTATCTATAATTTGAATGTGGTTCCTTAAGGATGCAACTCTCACCTGTAAGATATCATTAAAGGGATATTTTTCTAGAACTAGAGCCTCATGGATCAACTCTCAAGTAGTATTAGAGTAGGAGTGGCTCCAAATATTGGCGATTTGGTAACCATAAATCCATAGAAAGTGGGATTTCCTCCTAATGGCATCATCTCACTAGAGAATCCAATCAGATTATTGGGAAAGATGTGGATCTAAGTTCCAAAATCTCCTAATGTGTGCCACCATAGGCCCATGCTTGAGCAATGAGGTATTCAAAAATGAATAGGGGAGTGATCAGAAAACCCAAAATATGGTAGCACCTTCACTAGAGGAAAAAAGCTATTATCAACAAAGAAGTATGGTTGGGTGGACATCATTGCCCTATCTAGATGCTTTAAAATCCAAGTGGGGCCTTCCCTAAAATTACTCTAGGTGTACCAAAGGCCCTATTTAGTGCACAAGTAAAACTATGCCTCCCTTTCGCCAACTACCCACATCATATGCAAGTGGCCCAATTTGTCCTCAGGAGATGCCACCATATTAAAGTTACCACATAATACCCAATGGGCATCGTGGAGATCATCTGTTATCCATCACCATAAATGGGTATGCTCTAAAGTGTCATTTGAGGCATAAATATTAATAAAGCCAAAGAAGTGGCTTTCAATTCTAAAAAGAGCCCAAACAAGCTGATAGGTGGGGTTCACACTAGATTGCACTAAGTGTGGCTGCCACCTTGGAGAAATGAATGTGATCACCCCTCCATGTCATATAGAATGGTTGATATGAATAATTATACTATCATGCTAGATGGAATTACTGATAGTCATTAATAAAAAATCCACCACCTTGACTTTCTACAGACAAAGAATGTTTATCTCATGAAACTTCTTTCTGAACTCATGCACAACAAACTTGTGTTTTGGATCTGTGAGACCTCAAACATTCCATGAAAAGTAATTCATAGATGATAGGAGTCAAGGGAGATATCCTTTGAGTCTAGCCCTTCCAGGTCATCATACCAATTTTGCAAAAAGTGCCCACTGTTGGCACTCAAGAACTCATATTGTTTCCTCAAGTCAGGGTTAATGACAAACTCTCCTTCCTCCACTTTGTTAGTCCTTTGAGGAGGGTTACGAGAGCGTTTGGGACTATCTCACTAAGAAATAAATGGAAGAGTGATTGGATGTGAGCCTGAAGGGTTGGGATCATAGGCCTTAACACCTTGGGATAAAATGCTAGTAGCTAGAGGAGTGTTGAACACCCTGGGATTTTTTTTCAATACCAGAGTTGTAGCCGATGAGGGATATTTTGCAATAGGAGCTTGATCTTGTGGGCCATTGCTCGAATATTTCTTGCCTCCTTTGGGAGAAATAATTGAGTTTGTGGCTTTGGTGCTAGTGTTCTTCCCAACCATAGTCCAACCATCCTTAGTTGGTGCCTTGCTAGCTTCAAGAGAGGGATTGAGGAGAGAGGCTGAATGGTTGAACACATTATTACGAGCCAATTGAAAGGGAAAATCCCTTATATTATGGTCCATGGCTTGGCAGTGGAAGCAAGTGTTAGGTAAGTTGATACACATGACTCATTGAGAGTGTCTGACATCCCCGACCTATATTTCCACAGACTCCTTGAGGTCTCAAGAGAGTTCTACATCTACGTAGACCCTTTTTTACAGTCTGGTAGAGTAGAACCAATTTTTTTCATGACAAACTACATGGTCTATAGAGGATGTTATCTGGTGAATAAAGTGCTAAGAAGGGAGAGGGAGACTTGGAAATTCCACCCAAATAGGGACTTTAAGAGCGAAGTGCTATGAGACTAAAAAGTCTTGTGTCCAGGGGGAGAGAACCATAAGTGAGTTCTTAACATACCAAGTGGCAAACTTATGGAGGATTCTTCTAGCATAGAATGGGTCAGAAAAGTAGAAGAGAAAAAACATTTAGTCATGTTCTAAACACTCTCTAGTTTATTGCCATGAGATGCCTAGTGAGTTTGAACCCAAGACCATAGCATACTTTTAGAGGGGATTCTCCTGACAAAATATCTTATTAAATAAACTATCTCTAACCATTCACATGCAAAATTAAATTTAGGAATAGTTAAAACAACACCAAGTTCTAAAGTATTACCTCGTGGTATACCTTCGGGACAAAATTCCTTAGGAGCTTAAAAGGGGCTATTGTTCTGAGCTCCTTCATTCTTCTCTATAGCTAAAATAGCTGGATAGAATGGGGAGAAGACATTATAAAGGTTGTCCTCGCTCAAAGGTGAGAAACCCTAAATGGTAATAAATGCTAAGTCTCATAGGTGCTTAAGGCCATGATATGACACAAGGCGGGTCAAACAAGGAACCAAAGGCTAACTTGATAGCGTGCATGGAGAAAACCCTAACAAAGCAAAAAAACTTCGTGACCCGTTAATTCAATAATTTCAATCAATTAAAAAATTATTAATGTTTGCATCTAAATTAGAGATTTGATTCTTTTACAGTTGATAGTATAAATCAAATAAATCTTTGGAAAACATTATATATATATATTTATTTTTGATGTAATTTTTTTTAAATTTTAAAAAATATTGAAAAAAAAATGATTTTTTAAAAAATTTTAAAATTATTATTATTTAATTAAAACACATGTACATGTATTCATAATTACATTAAATGTCCCAAATATTTACAGATATTACTATTAATTAAAGTAATATGTAAAAATGTTCAATTGACGATTAAGATCAACAAAGACAAGAAATATGACATCCTTGCCAAATATTTAACCAAGATGTAAGGTAAAAATAGTTAAAATATTAGGAAAGGAGGCAAAATCTAAGGACTATTAGTAGCAAAATTTACAAATATTGCTATTAATTAAAGTAATATGCAAAAATATTAGATGGACAATTAAGATCAACAAAGGCAAGAAATATTACATCGTTGTCAATAATTTCATTAAGATGCAAGATAAAAATAGTCAATATATTAGGAAAGGAGGCAAAATCTAAGGACTATTAGTAGCAAGCTTTGGAAGCTAAAATATTGTATAGGGTTTGCATATAGATATTCCACACAGTGTACCTACTATGAACTCTATAGACTAAACTTTTTCTGCATTCTCCAAAATAAGCATGAAAATGTTAGCCATAGGGTTTGTAGCCACCACAAAGTATATGATCACAAGAAAGTTTAAAATGTGTTGACACTTTATTACATGCTCAAAAATAATATTTGATAGGTAGGATTTTTGTAGTGTATTTGATGACCAGAAGTGGCTTTATTTACACCTTGTTTTCTAAATTAAAAAATAATAATAAGTATTATTAAACTGGCACAAGAATCAGGTCATCAAAAAATCTAAATATTATAATAAAATATATGTTTTATTTAATTCATTTATTCTATTATGGCAATAATAACATTTGAATAAATAATAATTATCAAAATTTTACATGATACACTAGGTCGACTATCAAATTTAGTCCACAAACCTTCACAACTTAATATAGAGATACACCTCATTCCATTTTTCCTACATAAGGTGTGTAGAGGATATTTATGAATTATATAACACCTCAATCTTGTACACTTGGCAAACTCAAACCTTGGTTGTTCTTCTTAGTTCTAGACTTTTCCCACTTCCGTATGTCTCATATCTACTCTCTCTTGTTCCCCTTGGCCTATCTTTTAGTCTGACCATTCTTATGTTGATGAACCAGGACTTCTATATTTTTTAGAATGTTTATACCCTATTTATCTTATGCCTCTATAAGTTTTTACCCCGTAACTATTTTCCTATTCTCTTGACACTTGCATCCCGGTTAGACACCTACGTCGACACAACTATCTAGTATCCTAAAAGTCATCTAATTTGCAAATGAAATGTATCTTAATGGTCAATCTATGTGTTATTATGTGATATATTATTGAAAGGGATTGATATAAATAAAAGATAAACCTTCATTCATTCTTAACCTACAAAATACCTAACACATACCAAGACAACATATAAAAAGCATTCTATCAAGTATTCAAGTGAGCAAAGCTTCCATATGGCGAACCAATCATAGTATCAATTATATAACAAATATAAAACTAAATTTATCATCAATAGCCACATCACATGAAAATATTTACAAAAAATCTATGTGTTGTTACTAGATGTGGGACTTTACAATAGGCTATTATATTATCATTTCAAAGGTTATAGTAGCCAATTTTCTAAGAACTAGCATATTGTATTAATAAAATGAAGGCATGTACATTATCATATATCTATAGTTTTATTTGTTAATAAAAATAAGGGACTTAAATATTAAAAAATTTAAGAGGATAAATAATTAAACATCAAATAAATCGATAATTGTATAGAGCTATGAACCAGAAGAAAGACATTTAATATGAAACATTGACCATGCTTTGGACGAACATCATTTTTTTCATGGTGTAGCCTTTAACTATATTTTTGGTGATTTTATAATTTATAAATTCCATGTGCTATTACATTTTAAATATACACCCTTATAACTAAGAATTGGGATCGTCGACCATTTCTTAAATCAATTTCATATTGGTGATCTAATTGTAATTAGATCACATAAACTAAAACAAGATCCTTGTGAATTGTACATATTTCATGGAATACATGATACTAAAATATATTTCCATAGAATGTGATTTTTAGCATCCCCTAATTGCCTTGGTGAAGAAGTTGGTTTATGGGGAGACATTTCTACATACATTGGCTAGCTAGATGGCTTATCATACATATATGTTTATGGTCCTGTACAAGTAAAAACAACTACCCTAAATTCAATGAAGAATTTCAAAAAATTCCATACTCAATATTTTTGTGTGATACAATACTTATTTAAGGCCATTATGTGATGTTATACTGTAAAACAAATATTCAATACGCTATGTCATTAACACTATTCGATTGTTTGATATGTTAAAATATCTAGAGCCATATTGGATAACCATTTCATTGAAATTAGAAATCAAAAACTTGTATAGGCTTGCTCTATGCAATTTTGATTATAGAGAGAGCTTTTTCAATCAATTTCTAATTGATAGATTTGGAATTTGACATAAAGTTTTTACGTCACTATCTTGCATAGTCATTTTTCAATGAAACACTGTGGAAAAATAAAAAAGTTCTATGCTGCATAGAAACATAATTAGGACCCAACTTAATATAAAACACGAGTAGTATTTCAAACTAGCAGATATATATTTTAAACCTGGGAAAGCCAGTGAATGAAAGCAAAATCGAAGGAGGTGATTTTTTATTTGAGTGGATATCCATTGTTCTAAATGCAAAGATTCATCTTTCATCGGACACTAGTAAAATTATAGTGAATATGTAAAACAATGTTGGCCACCAGTAAATGTATAATGAAGATTTACAATCACTCTTTACAATATATTAATAGGTATAACATAATATTCTATAAAATAAATACAAACCATATTCACTATGATCCATTGACCATAAATTATCATAATGATATAGCTATTCATAATTGTAATAGGAAATAAATAACATTAAACAACACAACTACAACACCTTCTCACACTTTTGCATAAATTAAACGAAATATGGAAAAAGACACAATAAGAGAATATATACAAGACATTCAAGATAACACAAGCAATGCATTGAGTAAGACCTTGGTAACATCTTTTCATGTCTTGAAATGGATTGCACAAAATAAAGAAAGTAATGCAACAAAGAGATTCCTAAAAGACATTAGAGACACACCAAATCATGCATGTTCATTGTACATCCAATTTCACATCAAATTTAACATTACATACTTAAATTAATAAAAATAAAATATGTGAATTGGCAAAGGCCAATGAAATAGTGATAGAAAAAATATGCATTAGATGCAATACTTCATTGAAAAATGAGATTGTACGAAAATTTGCATATCCTTCACACATCTGGTTGAACATGAATTTGACATATGTCAAAATTCTAATATATATTGAAGAGCATCTTGTTTCATTGAAAATTCTTTTTGAACAGATCAAACAACTAGGGCACATAAACTAGATATTGGATTAACTAGCGTAATCATCAATGTGCTATCAAACACTGAAAAAATACAAAAAACATTTCCACATACCATAGAAAAAACATCAAAAATTACTATCGAACTAAAGAGAAAGTTAGAATACAAAAACACATATCGAAAATGTAGGGTTCGTCCAAACATAATCATGATTGTTTTAAAATAGTTCTGTAAGAGAACATTGTTTCGATCGCAAAATGTAAAATTTTTAAATGATTGGAAATAATTGTTACATACTAATGATAGCATAAAATAATACATAACATAGACTTTAGCAGGTAGAGAAATAAAAAGTGAAGAGTATAATGTTACCACTTCTACCATGTTGCATTAATTCACAAATTCGATGTGCATTCATGATTTACAAGATAAAATTATCCAAGTTGCAGCAACATATTGCTAAAAAATGCTTGTATTTTTGAAATAAAAGTACACAGAGGAAATGAAGTTCCCAACACTTTATTATGGTGAGCCTTGCATTGAAAAACATAAAAACTATATTTTCATATTTTACAATTATTCAGTGGGGATTGCAACACACAGATCACTCTTTTGCATATCATATCAAAATTTTTTTTTTTAGGGAAATGAAAATTATAATTGACCAGGTGATGGAAAAAATGTGGGTGATAATTAGGAAATGGAAATTAAAATTAAGAAATATTCTTGCAAAAGATGTCAAATATAGACCAAATCTTATTGAAATCTGATATCATATATATTGATTTTAGAAAAATATGAATATTACCAAATTATTTACAACTAATAAAAACACTTTCATAATGATATGCCAATTATGACTACCAACATTTTTTTTATATTCTCAAGAATTAAACATTATTTGAAACCACATACAAATGCATTATCTATATTACATACTAGCCATCTAAAACATGAAAATAGATGAAACCAACATCTTTAATACAAATGATCATGTTTGCTTAATTAAAAAAGATCATGTTACATGTACATGATACTATACACATTGAATAAAGGCAATGCTGAAAATGATATACAAAGATGATTCTTTTCTTGGGAAATTACAAGATAATTTCTTGGTCACATAATTTTAGAATCGAAGAAGTCAACACATGCATTTTATGTTGAAGAGATAAATTATATCAGTTTATGAAAAGACCAAAAATCATACATGACAAGCTTTGTCAATAACTACATAACTTGTGATGCAAATATACTTGATTCACACATATTCAAAGTATATAACAATGCCATACTAGAATCTATAATAAAAAATATAAAACACATTGTAGATATAATTTTTCTATTCCACCAATGCCAAGAATAGTTATCCTTGAACTACGTACAAACTAAAATAACTTATCCATAAAAAATTTGATGCATATCTATGCAAATTTGTAAAATAGATGTTATGAACATTCTAAAACATTTGACATATTTTTAGTTCAATTACAAATATATGAAAATTAATACTTAGAAGCGATAAAAATCACCCTTAAGCAGCCAACAATTGTTTTGAAACAAAGTCCATCACACACATGGATGAATTTTTTTTGTAAAATAATGTTGCACTTGTGGAAATCAAATATAAATGCAAAATTTGTGCTTAATACTTATACTACATCTTATTGTACATCCTACATGACAAAACTCAATACATTGATGACAAAAACATTCGAGCGAATCATAAAACAACACCAACTTACAAATATAGATGTTATTCATATGATATGTAACTTTGGAAACAAATTGCTTAATAAATAGAAAATGTCTACTAAACAGGTTGTTCACATAGTTTTATCATTACCATTGAATAGTTGCTCTAGAAAATGCTTATTTATAAGCATAAGTCCATCATATGAGCGCACATTCATTTGAAAGATTTCAACATTTTTGGTCGATGAACCTGATGAATTAAAAGATGTTATATGCAAGTCTATAATAGATTACTATGTTCAATGACTATAAGCATTAGCCCAAGTTTATCTCGCTAAATTTGTCTCTGAATATAGGAAAAATGACAAAAAATATGTGCAAATCATAGACCCCATGTTATAAGATACATCGAGTATAATAAACATCTTGATATTGAAAATCATTATAGATAAAAACAATTACTGTATATTCCTTTCACAATAAATGAAAACAATACAAAGCATGGTTTTGAAACATAGAGTTCAACATATGCTTTCCATGAAAAAGACATCCTGTAAAATGAAACCATATATACTTCTTGCATAAACTCTGTTTGGGACAACATCGACTAATTTGTTGGCAATGCTGATTTCAACTATAACAATGTGCAACCAATAAATTTGAACACACAAGACAATGAATTTTCCTATGAAGACTATGATCTAAAATATGATTCATAATTTTTCCAATAATTAGGTAAGAATAAATATGATATGAAGCCATTTAAAATAGGCAAACACTGATTTATTTATGATAGTAATGACTATTATGAATGAAGATCTTTGAACAAAGAAAAATAGGCAATCACAAAAGACATCAATGAAAAAATACAAAAATGTTCAAATAAAAATAGGCAATCATAAAATACATAGCAATGAAAAAATACAAAAATGCATCAAAACCAATTTATTTATTTTTAATAGAGGGTGTAGGCACAGGAAAGACCTTCACAACAAAATTAATACATGAGATGATGATCTATTTATATAAAAGTTTCATTGAAAGTGACCCATTTAAGACAAAAGGATTGATGCTAGCATACACTAGAAAAATAACATACAATGCAGGAGGAGTCACACTGCATTCTGTATTCCTCTTGCACTGCATTCTGTATTCCTCTTGCCTTTTAACAAATAATAAATTATTCCACTTACTTTTGAAATGCTTGATACATTATCCAAGAACTACATCTAGCTATGACTCCTTTTTATAGATGGGATATCGCTGGTAGGCTCATAGTTCTTATATTCAATACACAAAAGGATCAAAGATGTAATGCATATTCTTACAATCTATTTTGTAAATTTAGATATTATTTTGTGTGGAGACTTTTACCAAGTGAAACTAGTACATGATTCTTTGATATTTGAATATCCAAAAATAAACAATGAACCTATTCCATATGAATTTCGTAAAAAGCATGTAAAAATCTATGAATTTCAAGTAATAATTCGATAAAGTAACAAGAAGTTTGTAGTGGTTCTTAATTATTTTTGCCTAGAATCTCAAATGAATGATGGCATAGCCTATATCAATCATAATATTTTATGACCAACCCTTAAGAGTCAAATATTCCCATACATTTTTTACATAAATGCTAATGTAAAGAAACACAATGCTATAATGCTATAAATTGTTCCAAGGAATAGTATCATTGTCCATGGCATTGATGAACATGAAATTGGATACGAAGAAAACTAATCAAGTAGTCACTCATCTATGATTCTTCTTGTCATCATCTTGAAACCTGAGATGCTAGTTGAAGTCTATGTTGGAAATTATGAAATTCAAGATGGGTTTGTCAAAGGCTTAGATGGGACATTTAAAACCCACACCATTACAAATGATATTGATGTGTTATGGATCAAATTCAATGTTTGGCATATTATACATATTAAATGCATAAAATTAGCTCACCTAAATATCATCATTCAATACCACAAGATTAGACACGCATCTTATGTGCTGCTAAACCTAAATTAAAGTGCATGTAAGAATATTCCCCAAACAACTCAAAAATAATTTCCAATGTAACTTACATGTGCATGAATAATACATAGATCTCAAGGGATCACAATGGATGGCATTGCATTTGAACCATATGGAATCACATAACATGGGCTAGTGTATATGGAATCGTCACATATAAAATCAATTAAGTCATTGTACTTGTTATCCCCTTTAACAATGACAAATGTTAGATCAAGGAAAATATAACCACATAAATCTTATGCCTAAAAACTAATGTAAAATGGAAATTAGAAAAAACATTACATGATTTAAATACTAGTAAACATATTCTCATCTCATTAGTCAATACAATAAGCTTACAATCACATAACTAAGATGTGTTCAATGATCATGACATCATGCATTCAGACATATTATGTTTGCAAGACACACACATTAAAAACACTGTATTAAGTAATTTACTAGAACATTTTAATGCATCATGTTCATGAAATCAATATTTTCATAAAAAACACATTTCTACTTCAACAACAATGTAATACAAGATGAGTAATATTGAAGCAATGAAAGTAATTATCGTAAATAATATCTACCAAACTATAATTGTCAATTTGTATGCAGTGCCAAACGTAATAATATATGATATCATAGTTGTTATCAATGACATATTCGTAGGTGCACATAAAACATAAAATACAATTATATTAGGTTACTTCAATATCAATGTTACAAAACAACATACAAATTTAAAATGACTCGAATGATACATGGCATCCCATCAAATATGATTTATTCTAAAAAGACAAGATGCATTTTCCACAGTGATTATTGATCATGTATGATCAAATGTTAAAATACAAAAATAATACATTTTTAAAGCAGATTGTTATTGGAGTGATCATGACATTTTTTGTTTCACCTTATGCAATGCTTATCTACCTTAATTTAAATAAAAAAACACAAAATTCATGAAATAACATCCTCTCACAAATTGCTTGAATCATATTTTTTATATCAACATTGTCAAGGTCTGTTCCTATTATTAGTGTTGAGGCATTAATATTGCCATTGATGTCAAAGTCAAGATGGATGTCATTAATGTCAAGTCAAGAGTTAAGGCCATGTATGTTGCAGTGGTATGTGACAAAGCAATCTTATGACAAGAAAAAATTTGAAGGCAACCTATTGTTTCTCTATTGAATTTTTTTATGGAAACGTGGTATTTTTTTTGAGTTTGATGGCATGTTAAGGTCTAGCTCATGATGCAAAGTAAGGTAAGCTACTGTTGAATACTAGGTGTCTTGAAAAGCCTAGTCTAGTCCTCGGAGAAGGTATATGCATAAAACATATTGAATATTGGTGAATTGTGTCAGTATAGGCATGATAAAGTGTATAAAGTTTTAAAAACATGTGAAAGAGGCAAAGAAGCCTTCAGAAGAGTTCCAAGGTCAGCTTAGAGGCTTAGTTCTTGCATGAGGAAACCTAGTGAGAAGGCACAGGCTTGGTAACATGATGAGGTGAATAGTATGAGAATTGTGTGAAAAATGTTGGAAATGTATGAGGTTTTATGAATTTAGTATGATTTTTTGAGAGTAATTCAAGAGGTTTCAAGGTGTGTTTAATGTCTAAGTTTGACTGGTAGTTTAAGACCTAATGTGAAAAGAGACATAGTGTGCCCTAATAAGGGGTAAAGTTCATTTCCCAAGATGTCAGATATCATAAGAGCATTTTAAGAGGTGTGAGAGGTTGTTTCAATTTTTTTGACCAAGTTTTAGGTCAATTTTTTAAGGAGAAAATTGGTTTTGGAGTTGAGGGGCAATCTTTTATGAATGATTACTAAGAAGGGAAGGCAACCTAAACCCTCCTAAAACCCTCTTTATGACCCGATAGGAAAGATCTTGTCAGGAAGAGCTCAAAATGGTTTGGTTGACATAGTAAAATTATTTTAGGTTGTATTCAAGTCTCCAATGTACCTCTTGATGGCATTGGTCTATCATAAGAGTGAGTAGAACCCATAGGAAACCCCTTGTTTCTCAGATTTTTGATGTAGCAGGTAGGGTTGACTAGATCAAAGCACACAAATGGTTGGAGGATGATGTGTGAGACTTTTAATTTTTACTCATATAATTTTATGATCAGGTTTTAGACCCTAAATATTCTAAACTGGTCATGAAAGTTGACCTATCATTAAACAGGCTAATGAGGAAGACAATGAGAAAACTAGTCAGAAGTGAGAATGAGATTAGGGATAGGTTGCAGTGGATTAGGTATGGATATAAATGCATGGGTTTGTTTCTAAAAATATATACCACATATCCCCTTTGTTTATAATTTTTCAATATGCTCATATACAAGTAAAAAGTTGTTCTCAAAGTGACTTGTCTAACACAATGAGGTCTGTGTAAGGTGAAGATATGAGATTAGTCTTTAAGACCAATATTTATATTGAACCTTGTAATATATATATATTAAAATATATTATAAGGATGATTAATTATCATTTAAACCCATTGGAAATGCATGAAAGTGCTGACAAGTGTTCTAAATCTTGATTTTCATGACAGTGTTTTTAGAGTTACATGTAGTTTTATGTGTGTGAGTGAGAATGATGTTGTTGAGTATTTTTGAATAAAATTGAATAATAAAATTCACACGAATATTTTATATAGGTCTCATAGGTTCATTTTAATACATTTATCCTCATAAAAAATTCCTATGAAGGTGTGAAAAGTCAAAGGTTCTTGATTGGGTTCTTAAAGCCTGTGTGCAGTTCTGAGTGAGCATATAAAGATGATCAGTTTGAGGTATTTTTTCCTATATTGTAAAATATAATGGACTTGGTGATGACATTGAAGTAATTTAGGTACTATCCATGTATTTTTTTGTGGTTTGTTTTGAAAATTTGAGTGTATGCCTCATATTTGCAAGACAAACTTTTTGGTAGTGAGAAGGCCTAATGGCAAGTAGACCTAATTGTGTGGTTCAAGAAGTGAAATGAGATAAATGGTGTTGGGGACCTAAGGTGAGATTATCTAGGGTATAATTTAAGTGTTTATTAAGTTTTTAATTCATTTTTTAGGGCTAATGATGTTCCAATATGGCTAAGGTGAAATGTGTGCCTTGAGAAGGCCTAATTGCATTAGGTCTCTATTAGGCCTAATGGTGGTTTTGGACCTTATGGGTGGTGACCAAACTATGTAGTGGGTGTTTCACTTATGAAACATGTTTTTTGATCTATGCCAAAGGTTATCCAAGTATGGTGAGGTTATTTTCTGACCATGAAGGGTGAAAGCAAGAGTCAAGTATAAATAGAAGGTCTAATAGGCCAAATTTTACTAGTTGGAATATTGAGGATATGAGTGAATGATTTAGAGTTTTAGAAACTAGGTAGAGGGTGTGAAGACCATCAAGAGATTTGCTAAATATATCATGAAGATATAATTATGTTTATACAGTTGATGAACAAGGTCATATGACCTAATTCTACCAAGGAAAGGGCTAGTTGAGCGAGAAGGCTTAATAGGCTGTTTGAGAGAGATAGAAGAGTGAGAAGAGAAAAATAAGGTGGCCATATTCAATTGAGTGATAAATAGTTTTTCAAATGTGATCAAAGGTTTAAGGTATTTGAGTTGGTGCTGAGTTACCGAGGGGGTTGGTGCCTCCTTGCAAGTTGGTACTTGCTAAAGGACTAGTTGAGTTGTTACTTGACTAGTGAGGGTTTGGTGCTCCTTGTGGGATTAGTGCCTCACTAAATGCTGATTCAATGCTTATAGGAATATATTACAAGATGTGTATTGGTGGGTTTTATTCTCTAAGAGGGTTTTCCACATATCTCATGTGTTCTTATGTTGTTTGCTTTCATAGTTGCTTATTTATGCATTGGTTAATGTATGTATGTGAATGAATGCTTCATGGATGATAAGTGAAATTGAAATAATGTTTTAGGAAAACTAAATCACCCCCATATTAGTATATGTACATATAAAAAAAATACATTTTCATATACCTAAATATCTTACCACTCTTTTTATTCTACTAATTTCATTACACAATCACAGTCAACATGAAGAGGAAATATGAAAGCATTGAATACAATAAAAGAATAGAAGGAGAAGAGAAAAGGTAAGAAATAATAACATTATACTTTTTTCTAAACTCCATATCCATTTTATACCTATATACACTTACATCACACCTTTTTCTAAAGCGATAAACTAACTTCATCTCATTTTCTATCAATCGATGATCTGAAAATTTATAAAATAAGAGATGTTTTTGAGGTAATGTCCTTGTCACCTATGAAATATTGTTACAAAGAAAACATTATAAACAATTCATACATGCATATCTCACAGATGTCAAATGAAAAATGATTGTTACTCTTAATGTTCTTAACAAACTTATTTGCATACATGAGCAAAAAATCTGGCCTAGTAAATCAATATGTATTTCACATCTTTCTATTTCTCCAAAAATAAATTATAATCATGGATATTGTGATACAATATTATTTCTCAATGAATCTAGTCTATTGGAGAGCATACCAATTGAAAGTGTAGAATATAAGCCGATCCTAGATTCCATAATCCACCAATTGGAAACTAGCACCGATGCTTATGCAACTACCATAATTGTCACAATTATCAAATGCACTTAGAAAGTTGGAATGTAATTGATTTTGGAAATAAAAGATGGAAATACTAAACACAACAATAAAAAGGTATTCATCTAAGCTTGCATATACTTTACATTATTGAATCTCTATTGTTACATCATAAAATTTAAACTATTCTCTTGACTTTGTAACTTTACCTATATCAAACTTTTGATTCTTTCTTCCTTGCAATTCAAAAAAAAATATAGGCTAAAGAATTTACAGTGTACTTGTTCAAAAATCTTGTCACATGCCGTAGCCCTGAAAGCACTTTAAAAACTACTTAATCAACATTCATCACACCAGTAAAAGCTAAAATCTTCATCCAAGAATTGTCTACATTATTGCATATCACAATAGAGGTATGTTAAATGATTTGACTAACACTCAAGTTCATAATCTGCATTTACCTTTTCAATATGTAGTTAAGTTCAAGATATTAAATTATAATGTTTTTAATTTGAGCTTTTCCAGGTCGAAGGTTCATTGATAATTTTGAATATATATTTAATGTCATTCCAACTAACTTGAAATATCTTCAGTTACATAATTCAGCTAACACAACCTACCCACACCAAAACCTTAAATTATCCTTCGTGTCATAAACAAACTCCATATGCATATCACCATTGCTTGACTTGTAATATGAAAACTACCAAAAATACTAATATATAATGTAGTATTTTAGAGCCATAATTGAAAACAATGCTTCTTGTATTTACACAAATTTTATACAATGACTATCTCACAGACAAGGCGAGAAATATCTACTTGTTAAGAGGATTTTCATTGTAAGGAAAATTGACTCTTGATGAAAAAAAAAGTCATTTTATGTATGTTGAGGTAAATAAACTAAAAATAAGATATATAATCTGTTTCTAAACTTTTTATTTATATTTCTAGCTTTGAAACTACACACTACTAACTAATTTCTACTCATTGTCTCTCACTATGTAAAAAACCACTTCTTATGCCTATGGAGGGCTCGCATCTAAGACTCATATTGATAAAAATCTCCTTTGCCTACATAGATTAGATGAACAACTACTAATAGTACTTGGAGAACTTACATCTCATAGATATACTACATTTTATTTATGTTACAAAATGTGAATGTCTTTTGTGAATATTGTCCAAACTTCGATACATTTTTATTTATCAATAATGTTTGGTTATATATCTTACTACTTAAGGACTCATATCTTAGACTTATTCTCTATTTTTTCCCCCTATTACCAAATAATCCATTGCTTTATAATTGTATTATTCTATATTTGTCAACAAAAGAATATGCTTTTCACATTTTGTAATCTTATTTCTGTTAACAAATAATATCCAATTAAAATTATATATTTAATAGTCTATATTCGTTAATTGTCATTTTCTATTTAACATTTCAGTTTGTATTTTTGTTTATCATTCATATTGATGTTTAGCTCTTCAACTTGTTATCTTAATAGTCTACACTGGTTTATTGTCATTTTTTATTTAACATTTCAATTTATATTTTTGTTTATCATTCATGTTGATGTTTAGATATGCTTTTAGCTCCTAATATTGTTTCAAAGATGAAATTTTTTCGCATTGATTGTTAAATAAATTAGTTTTACTTATTTCATGTTATTATTTTGATTTCAACAACGTAAAATTCAAATGCAATAAATTATTTAACACAAAGATAGGAACTAACCACCACACGACCCTTATTAACCAAGACTCCTTTACTTAAATTAAAACAATTAAATATTCAAGTATTGTTATTATAAAATTATAAATATAACCGAAACACATATTTTAAATAAAAAGCACATTTATTATGACAATTTTTAAAAAATAAAATTAACTATACTTTTTTTTAAACAAAAACATATTTTTGTCAATTTTTTTTATTGTTTTCACGATTACCTCTTTCAGGTAATTGATTTTGTTTTTTTTACTATAAAAATGCTTCTATATAATTTCACATGTGATTTCTCTTAGCCAATATAATTATTTAGTTTCTTCTCACAAATGATTATGTTTTGAATTAATATATGAGATCTCTCCCTGTAATAAGCAAAACAAATCGGATAAATGAGGGATATAATGGGTTATGTTTTTTTCAAACTTTAAAAGTACTTGTCACCATGTATAGCATGGGAAAGAAGCCTTGGGATGTGCACAGAACAAAGTCAACATATAAGTAACCACATTTCATCACATGCCTTTGCATGTCAATCCATGCAAGTAACCACATGTTTTGTGTAATAAATTCATATAAATTTCACACTTTAAACTTGTTTTTATCCTTTGGCTTACTATTTTAAAAGATTTTCAGGGTTGTTGATAGTCTAATATGGATTACAAGAGTAATATAAATTTAAATAATTATAATATAATAATAATTTATTTATTATAGAATATATAATACTAATAATTTATATCAATTGTTATAATAATATATCTATCGTATTATTTACATAATAATATTATGATAATATTATATTACATTAATTTAGAGTATAATTATGATTAATTAAGTTAGAATATATAATTAATATTATTTACTACTATATATAATATATTATATATTAAAAATATTAAAGTCAATATTATTATTAATATATGAATTTTAATATATAATATTACATATATTAATATATTGAGATACATCAGACCACCAAAGCATTTGTAGAATGTATGCAATGATTGGTGGGGATTCGTACCTAGGTTTAATGGACTACCAAGAATTCGCAACATTTGTGGTTTCATTGAATAAACCTTACCAATTTTTCATCTAATTAGTTTTAGAGGCATTTTATATTTACATGGGTTTATGTTTTACATGCAATACATAATAAATATGGTGTATTGAGAATAACATTCTAGCTAAAATTTGAATTTGTGGAAGCAAAAAATAAATATTTTACACGTGATTTTTTTTAATGTTATATTGTTGAAACAATCGGTAAATTTTTTATAACTATGATTTTTTTATAAGAATATTAGTCAATAGAACACATTTATCCTTTGTTTTTAGTGAATTCAATTCCCTAGAAGTAAGACACTTCAACCTGTTATTTTATTCTCTCCCTACACATATCTGAATCAAAAGAATCCATATCTTTGTCATTATTTTTACCTTCATTGCCATCTTTATCCATGATCCACATTTAGACACTTTAAAATAAAATTATAGCGCTCACATGTAATCAATTTAAATAACATTTGGTCTCATGAGATTTGTTAATCTCTATGGCTATGACAATCAAAATCTTAACATTAATGAACTCTAAATATTCTTCCTATCAGTAGTTACTAATGCAACATCATGGAAATTTTTTTGTGAAGCAAGGTTTTGTAAAACAAATCATGTAAATTTAAAGTCATACCTCACTTAAAACTTATTATTGATGACCATGTATCACATTTTTTACATAAAGCATAAAACAACAATATTCTTATAATTCTGGTGGATGTGATGGTAGAAAATTGGGTGATGTGTTCCTTAATATGGCATGGCAATGAGCTATGTTAGGAGGTGAGATTCTATTTCATAATGAGCTTGACAACCAAGGAAGATGTTGGGAAAGGCAAAGCTATACTAAACATGCAAGCTATGAAGAATTTCAAGGTGATTTGGGCGGCAATGACTAAGGGCAATGATAATGCAAACTAAACAAATCTTCATATCTTCAACAACAATAATAAATTTATACCAAACATGAAGTAGAAATACCAAACTCGGTTCGTAGGAAGAAAATGGCAACACATTAAAGAACATACAATTGTTGAAATATTTCAACGTGCATTTGGTTGTTGGGGTGGGTGGCAATGAAAATTTATATTAGGTGATACCATATGTTATGGGGTGCATATTATACACCAAAACCAAATTTATGATGGTGGTTGAGTCGCTCTATATTTACATGGATTTATGTTTAACATGCGATAAAAAATAAAGATAGTGTACCAAAGAAAGCATTCTTGCTAAATTCAATATTTATGAAAGCAAAAAATATAAATTTTTCATTTTATTATTTTTATATATTATTGAAACAACAAGTGAATTTGAGAGCCATATGATTGTTTTATGAGAATATTAGTTGTTGGAGCACAAAGATGTCAGAATGGGCTAGTAGGTGATCTTCTGATAAATTGAGCACACAAAGAATTTTGCAAATCAATGACACTGCTTGTATTCAAAAATGAGCAAAAAGATGTGTAATAATTGCCTGATGTATTGAAATGCCTTGCTTACAAATTATCTTCCCTATTACAATAGCTCGGTGAAGAGAACTATAAAGGAGTAAGGAGAGTTAACTTACATGAAAACTCATGTGGAACTGAGTGTAACTCACTTTGGAACTCATAGGAGAACTCATAGGAACTTTAGGTGGAACTCTAGGTGGAACTGACCCTCTCACCCACTTAACCTCTTATCACACCTATGTAAGTTGAAGCTACATGTATAAGATTTATACATTTAATAAGTAAATGGAATAATTAATATCCTACACTAATACCCCCTCTTAAGCATAGATTAGGTGGGTAGAAAAAAAGATGGGTCCCAATAACAAGGTCTAATGAGGCACCTGCATATAATGCAACTCTCAATAAGTGGAGTAAAAGGATAAAACATAGAGAGAAAAAACTCTCCCTCAAGAGAGAGAAAAATAAAAGAAGGCAGGACTAGAAAGCCCACACCAACACCCCTCTTAAGCATAGCTTAGGTGGGCTATAAAATTAGGTTCCGATAATGAGGCCTGATGAGATACCCAAGTACATAGCAATGATCTTATTATCTATAAAATATTAAGGATGTGTGCTTCCACAAAGAATAGATAAAAGGTATGTGCAAAATGTTGCATGGAGAATGTTGTAGTAGGTCCATCTAAAATAAATGTTATCTCTTCCTTTTGGAAGAAAGAAACCACAAGCTATCAAACTAATGAATTCTCACTCAAGTAGAATGTAGATAGGAATCATGATGTATATCTCTAAAAAATGCTCAAATGTCTCCTTGATAATACTCAAATGTGCCAAAGTCTGCTCAAAGGAGTTTTTAAAACAAACATTAGGCTACGAGAGAAAGCAACCCCAACTGGGCTAGAAGCACCAGAGCAGGCTTGGACAAACTGTCATGCTACTCTATGATCAAAACAAATCAAAATGGCTTATTCCTTGTAGATTGCCATCTATGTTTGCCAATGTCGAGGCCTTATCCCTTTGGAGATTGCCGTTGAGCAAGCTTTCATGGACAAAAATGGCGGATTGGGTGGCGTTTTGGTGAGCTTGAGATGCATGTTGTAATGAGTCAAGTTCATTGTAGGATTGCAGCCTTTAGGCCATGGAAATTACCCCCCTGTTGGATAACCAAATCATACACGACACTTCTAACTACTTGTTTTGTTCTCTCCATGCACATATTTGAATCAAAAGATTCCATATATTTACCATTATTGTTATCATTGTTGACATTTTTATCTATGGTTCACATTTAAATGTTTTTAAATAAAATGACAACACTCTACACATGGACTTTAATTGGTTTTGTGGGTTTAACGTAGTTATAGTCAAAATATTAACACTAATAAAGTCAATTGTCGTGTATAGAAGACTATTAAGGGATTTTTGTGTTCTAGTTGTCTTATTATATGTTGCTAATAATGTTGTAAATGATATATGGTATTTGAATAGTAATTAAATTATATTATTGGTTTCTAAGTTACGTTTGTGAATAATAAGTAAATTCAGTCAACTCTTTTGGAAAGCAATCTCTAAATTATAGCAGTTGATTAGGTTAAATTTATGTTTTTTGCGTTTTTGCTTTATATCAAAACGATACTACTACCAAGAGTGATATTGCCACCAAGGTCCATATCCTCTTATATAAAAATAGAGGTGGTGGTGATATTAAAACTCTCCTTCAATTTTTTTAAAATATTTTTTTTTCACAATCTTTAAAATATTACATATGTTTTTAAAGATATATCATAAATATTAGTTTTTTGGTATATTAAACTAAAACATAAAATATTATATATATATTTCTGAAAGATATATTATAGATACGACTTTTTTTCATCTTAAAGTAAACCATCAATAATATTGTTATTGCGATTTAAAAGAAGCAAAATATGTAATAATGGATCATTTTCATAAAAATTATATCCTTATTGCGATTTTTTTCATTAAAAATCGGAGCACTCAATCTATTACAACATAAAAACACATTGCTTGGTATAAAAATATCCAATAAAAAATGTATTTAAATACCTGTGTAACCGGACATTATTTGATATCCCAGTGTATAATCATATTTACAACATCTGTAATAGTTATAACTTTAATAGTTGTAGTAACAATGCATGAGTAATTGAGGGGCGTAATTCAGATTTGATTCACGTTGAGTTTGTTTTGATTTATTCATTCATTTCAAAAATAAAATTTCAATCTTTCCAATACCGCTCATTCTCCATATAATTGGCATAAGAGACAAATCAAGCTTACTGTATTTTAACTGACACAGAAACTAAATGTTTAGACACATCAAATTCAATTAAATATATATATATATATATATATATATAAATCGTTAATTCAAAACACAGAAACGTAAATGGACAGCAAAAGAACAAAATTGCGTCGGTAAACACAGACTTTCTTGGACATGTTTGCTTTAAACAGAGTGCAATGGGTATTAGATAACTTCTTGCTTATCGTGATGTATTTATGTGAGGCATCCTTGGAATTTAAATTATGTTAATTTACATAATGTATATATGTGGTCTTAAATTTTGATATAGAACATCAAATTTATTATACTAAAATATAAACGCAATGAAATTCCAAATAGACAAATGATGATGGAAGAAATAGTTAAAAGGAAGTCGGGAAAAAAAAAATAAAACAGAAAAAACAACAACATTGAAATAATCTGAAACGAGCTCGTTCTCTCCTCTGTAGTTTGGATCCCCTCAACGGATTAAACAAAGTGGTGCACACAATATATATGTAAATTCCATTTCCGTGATTGAGGATAAGAGCTGGCTTATTTAATTCATGCGACTTTAAACTCTGGCGTTGTTTGTTATGTTTGTACAAATGCTTTTAACGTTTCCGTAGTTTAGTTTACTTCACATATTTCCTAATCATCTTGGCTTGGAAAGTCATCATTTAGTTTATTAATTTATTAAGATTATTTGCAAATTAAGCCCAGGTATATGGTTAGGAAACAGAAACAAAACCATAAAATCATTAAGTTGTAGGAATGATTGGCACAACACACAATTTCAATCATTTATTTTGGAGATAAACTCCAAGTCATGTAAGTGATCAACATTGAGGCATGGTGTTTCATTGAGTATTTGTATTGTTTTTTCTAATAACATTTCTTTTCTTTTTTAGGCGTCGACTCTTTGCTAATATAATTATAGTGTTTAATTTTTTATTTAAATAGTTTCGAAGATATGGGAAAGGAGATGCCTAATGTCAAATGTTGAAACTTATCATAAACGATTGGCAATGCGTATTCTCGTCACTAAGTGGGCAAATGTGAATACTTTCATGAAGGTGGTGACCAAATAGTATGGCTATGAGACTATCCACGAGATGGGACATGAATGTGCCCCTGTCATTGTTCCACACTAGCCTCGCCCACCCCACAAAATCTGATCTCTATGCTAAAAAGTTGATAGAAATGTTAGCATGACACATGCCACAATACATGGTGGACTAACATAATGATCTACCAAGGTCTCGAGATTAACAACTTATATAGGCCCTTTATTTCCTTGCAATTTGACATGCATGACCACATTAGTAGTCATCATAAATATTTTGTAAACTTAGGAAATTACTTATCTTTTTATAAATTAGACAATATAGCAAAATTCATTTTTTTTCATCCACTTCAAAATTATACCAAATACATGCAATTTTTTTTAAAACCCTAACCAATATCTCATGAATAGGAAATTACTTATCTTTTTATAAATTAGACAATATAGCAAAATTCATTTTTTTTCATCCACTTCAAAATTATACCAAATACATGCAATTTTTTTTAAAACCCTAACCAATATCTCATGAATAGCTTGCAAGTTAACTTTAAAGGATTGAAAAAATCATGAATCCAAACTTATACAAATTGAGTTTTGCTGAGAAAGTAAAATAAGTTTGTCAGTCACTCAATTTTTTCATAAAAAGGACTTTTGGATGAGGGACACTTACAATATTTATTTGGTTTGTAAAGGGAAGCCCCAATAAAATAATTAAGAAGAATATCACCCATGTGACTCTTCATTGGCTATATTCATTAATACTTTTGTGGAGGTACTTATATAAAGTAGCGTACCACATGACACGTGATGATATTTAAAGAGTTGGCAAGGCACCACCTCAACACAATGTTGAATAACCTTATCTCACACAAGGAAAAACGTTTTCTCTTTGAACACTTTCATGCTATGCAGAGTGAATTCTTATACAATTTATGTAAACTAAGTGAGATGTTGATTGCCTTTGCTATTACCTTTAATTTTATATGAGGTTTATTTTCTCTC